>CAWUFW010003245.1:0-1200000 GCA_963921515.1 Calotriton arnoldi
GTTACGTATATTGCTTTGGATACATGGCAACAAAGTGCAGGACTTTTTAGGATTGTACAATTTGATTATGAGGGAGCAGATCCTTAATAATTGTCAAAACCAGCTTTTGCACCAGTATCTGGTGGACTCTGATCTGACCTCTCCCCAAGAATTGGGAAAGAAGGCAGACAAATGGGTCAGAACCAGAGTAAAAACTAAAAATCAGGGTGGTGACCAGAAGAAAGATTCTACTAAGTCCCAAGAGAAAGGTGGGGATAAATCTAAGAATAAGTCCCCTACAGGGCCCCAAAATTCCTCTTCTGGGGGTGGGTCCCAACCTCCTTCTTCTCCTGAAAAGAAACCATATTGCCATGTCTGTAAAAAGCCTGGGCACTGGAAAACTGATCCCAGTTGCCCCAGGATTGGCAATAAAGAAAATGTTCCTCCCACAACTACTACCACCCCTCCTGGTACTACCAGTAGTAATCCTCCAGTTGGGAGTAGTGCACCCAAAAAGTTAGGTGCTTTTGCAAGAGGAACAGAGGTGGGCCCTAGTTTAGACAGGGACCCCTCAACAGACTCCTCTGACTCTGATGGTGGTATAGGATTTGCCACCTTTACCATGGGTCCCACAGCATTGGGCAGGTACAGATTGGAGCCAATAATTAATGGTCAGAAAGCTGTGGCATTTAGGGACACAGGGGCTAGTGTCACCATGGGGGCAGGGAAACTAGTCCCCCTCACCAGCTTTTACCTGAGTTTAAATACCAGGTGACCAACATTGATGGTGTCAGAACAGATCACCCCATGGCCATAGTCAATCTCAGCTGGGAGGGGTCACAGGCCCAAAAGAGTGGCAGTGTCCCCAACCTTACCTGTAAATTGCCTGATGGGCAATGATCTGGAAATTTCAGCCTGGGCTGAAGTTGAACACCAAACCCATCTCAGGATGTTGGGTGTCCCTGTAAAGGTTAGTGGGGCTGTGATGGCCACAGCCCCAGCCCAGAATTTGGAGAGATGGAGCCTGAAAGAATGGCCCCCTCTCCCCCAACAGAGAGCACAAGGGTTGAAGAAAAGTCTTCTTCCCCCAGACAGTAGGTAAGAGTCAGCCTCCTCAGGGAACTGACCCTACCCCTAGTGAAGGAACTGCCACAGAGGTAGTCAGGCCTGGCCTGGCCACCCCCTGATGGCAGAGGACCCTTCCAAGGTGGTACCCAGTCTGGAGCAGGTAACCTGCCCCTCTCTACCCTGCCTCAGTCAGCCCAGGGCTGCAGAGGTCAGGGAGGTCAGTGGACCCCCAGGGCCCCCTGTCCAGAGGAACCCCCATCAGCAGATTAGGGGCACCCAGGCTAGTAGCCCTAGCCAGGTGAAAACTCCTCTACACACTGAGGGATCCCCCATACCTTTATGTAGGGACCTCCCCCAGAAGGACTCTGGTAGGCAAGGGCAAACCTGGGACCAGAAGGTTCCAAACCTGCCATGTCCCTCCAGTGTTCCATCCCAAGGGACCCAACCCCCAGCTGTAGGCAGCCAAAGGTTGACCCTTAGAGCAAAGTGCAACTCAGTCATGGAAAGACAGGCATACATGGTGACCAGTGATCTGAGGAAGCTGAGACCAACATTCCTAGGGCCTCACTTCCCTACTCAGACACCTCACCAGCCTTGTACTTTACCTAAGCACACCACAGGTAGTGATTCCCCATGGTGGAGACCCTCTCATACCCTTAGGGTGAGGGATTGCTTAGTGGACCATAAGACAGGGGGCAACCATGCTAGTGCAGGTGCTTCCTTATATGGCCACTTAGTCAATAAAGGCTCAACTGGCCAAGGTTAGCCTTATCTCCTTTCGTTTGGGGGGGGGGGTTATGTAGGAAGGTGGAATCTGACTATATGGTTGCCCCCACTTTTTTCTGGTGTTTTGCTGGTTTATGACTTAGTTGGACTGGGATCCTGCTATTCAGGGCCCCAGTCTATCTGCTTTCTCTGTAAAAAGGTTTCCATGTGCCTTAGGCACATCTCTGATTGGAATCTGGAGTGCCGTTATAAGTCCCTAGTATATGGTATACTATGTACCCAGGGCATAGGTACCTCAGAGGCCTACCAGGGGCTGCAGCATGTATTGTGCCACCCCTGGAAGGCCATCCAAACTGACACCACAGGTCTGCTACTGCAGCCTGGGTAAGGTGGTGCATGCACCCCTTACTGTGATATAGGCTACCTATATCACTGTATACATACACACATATAAACCTATAAGTCACTCCTATGGCAGGCCTTATCAATCCTGAAGGCAGAGTGCGTGGTTCCTATGTGAGAGGGTGCCCCTGCATGAGCAGGGCCCCTCTGCAGCGTTCGGAGACCCTTCTCTGGTGCTGTTTGTAGTGCAGCCTGACCATATACTCTTAAGCGCATTATAACCTCGCGTTAAATGCTAACTTTGGAATGGCTGCACCGAAACATGTCGTGTTTGGTGTCAAACATCTTGGAATACTACCCCCCCGCCAATTCTGGTGGCGGGGGTAGCATTCCATCCTTCTAGAGGGAGAGACATGTTAACCCTGGCTTGGCCGGTAACTTCTTTCTAAAGCCCTGGCATCACAAAATGGATGCTGCTGCCACAGACACAAGTCTGGCCTCCTGCTGCTGGACGAAACTCCGGCAGGGGAGGCCTGGACAATAGGTTTCCTGTCCCAGGGAGGTGTGACCACCTCCCCAGACAGGATAGTGTGTATTGGGGCTGGGCGGGAGCACTTCGGGTGCTTTGAAGTCCTGCACTGGGGGCACACTTGGTGTCCCTGTGCATACCCCAGTTCAAACCGGATCAGGGGCTTGCAGCCCCTGCTTTGGCGCGAACTGGAAAAAGGGAAAGGGGTGTAGCCACCCCTCTGCCCTGACCCACCCATAGGTGGGGCCACAGAGTAGTCCAACCCCTAAACTTAGTATAAGTATAGGAACCCAGTCCTTAGGACCTTAGATTATCCCTGGACGAAACTCTGAAACAGAATACTGGACCTTCGACGCTCTACTCAAGACTAGAGGACAGAAGAATCTCCCTTGGGGTCAAGGAGTGACTCCCCTGCTTGGCAGGCACCAAAGAAGCAATTGTCCGGTCTGCATCGCCTAAGCTCCCGTCGGATGCCGAAGTCTTTGCATCACCAGAGGTGGATTTCCAGACTTCCCCGAGGCTGCCCTGAGTCCCCAGCAAAGGTGAGGCCCGTAGCTGTCGTGGGTAACGTGGAACCGTGACCCCTGGACACCGCACGCATTTGCTAGTGCATCCTCTTCTGGGTCTCCCACGAAGTCGTGCTTTGGGCTCCGAGTAGCCCTAGCCTCCAGCACCAACTGCACCGAAGATCACTGGCCTCCACTCCACAAGTGTCCTGTGAGCCAGCTCCACGTGCACTGTCTTGAGGCTTCTTTGCAGTCGCTAGCCCGTTGGCTAGTAGCCCTTCACGAAGGCCAATCCTTTTCTTCTTGGGCTCCCTAGTTGCTCCAGGCTTGCCCTCACTTACCTTTGCTGGGTGAGTTCCTCAGACCTTGCTGGTCTGCATCATCGTCATTCTTCATCTACATCAAGACTTGCCGTTGCCAAGGCTTGTTGGGTCCAATCCGGTCGCCGACACCTCAGCACTCGACAGACATTGTGTACCAGCCTGAATCCTGCTCCTGGTCGCCGACAACGCCTCCTGGACCTCGTGGCTGAAGAGTCAAGATGACTGTCAACCTACCTGAAGCACTCGACATCGGTGGGCATCCGCTCATCGCCTTCCTGGTCACTGGCTAGTGACCCAGACTCTGTCCCCTCTGCTTTCAGGTTCTTCAGATCTCCGATCCACTCTTGGATCCACCCGGACACTTTCCACTTGGTCGCCAGCAGCACTTTGCAGCAGATCGCCATTCAAATCGACGACGAAACCCGACCCCGAAAGGCACTTATGCACCCGGCTTCCCTGGGTGAGGTAACAAGAGTACTCCGGTGCTCCCGTGGGTAGAGACTCTAGAACAACCTAGTTCTCAAAGGGTTTGCTCCAAGTCCTCCTTTAAGTGTCCCTTTTCTTTAATTTCCTGATCGCGACTTTCTCCATAGAAGTTAACGGCGTCTCGCGGCTGTGTATTTACACTGCACGCGTCCCCCGTGGGTCCCCTGTGTCACTACCTTGGGTGGTTCCTTGTGGTCCAAGCACTTCTAGAGGCTCTAGGCCTAGTGTCTAGCTCAGTCGTGGTTCTTATACCACTTTATTGGTATATGGTTTGGTACGCCCCTAGGGCCCAAACGTGTATTTGTGCTATTACTGTGTTTAAATAACTTATAACTTGTGTACTTCGAACTCTAGCCTCATAAAGAGACTAGAGGGGTGTGTTTAGCAATAAATACAAATATTTTGAATATATACCTGGTGTGGTGCTCTTTCATTTGATCACTCAAGAGATTATAGACTGGTAAAACAAGCTGCTTGACATTCCTTCAAGACTTAGCCTGAAGGCTGCTCTCCATAGCTACCACTAGGATAGCTTTCAATAAGGTTGTCTTTAACCTATCTCCAATAAGGGGTTGTTTGGACTGGTGCAAGGTGCCCACTATAATTAGTGGACAGCATATGCCAGGCCAACTTCTCACACTAGTCTGTGATGGAGGCATGGATGTGACCTCCTCTGTGAGTCCCAGTAATCTGGGCAAGTACAGGCAACAGCCATTAATAAATGGACAAGAGGCTTTGGCATTTAGGGACACAGGAGCAAGTGTCACCATGGTGACACAAGATCTTGTGGATCCTGGGCAGATTATACTTGGTGAGATGTACCAAGTGACCAATGCTAGCAATGTCAGAACAGACCATACTCTGGAAGTTGTTAACTTCTCCTGGGGAGGGGTAACTGGCCTTAAGAAGGTTGTGGTAAGTGCAGACCTACCAGTTGAATGCTTGCTTGGCAATGATCTAGAAACTTCAGCTTGGGCAGAAGTGGAGCTCAGGACCCATGCAGAAATGCTGGGCATCCCTGCAGATGTGTTTGCTGTGACCAGGTCACAGAGCAAAATGTCTAACACTGAACAGGCCTTGGATCCTGGAACAATGGACCAAGTGCCATCCAAGAGGAGGAGTAGTAGGGTAAAGGCAGTGCCTTCCCCTTGGCTCAGAAGGAAGATCAGTCTCTTCAGGGAGATGATCTCAGTCCTGAGGAAGGAACTGTCCCAGAGGAGCTTGAGCCTGATCAGGTTGAGTTCTTGGGGACAGGGGGCCCTTCCAGGGCAGATCTGAGCCAGGAGCAGCAGAGCTGCCCCTCTCTTGAACCCCTCAGACAGCAAGCTGCTGCTGAGGCTGCTGGGAAAGCTAGTGGTCCCCATACAGTGTATTGGGATGATGGACTCTTGTACTCAGAGTGTAGAGACCCCAAGCCTGGTGCCACCAGGAGGTTGGTTATACCTCTGAAGTTCAGGGGCTTCCTATTGACCCTAGCCCATGACATTCCTTTAGCAGGTCACCTGGGCCAGAACAAGACTTGGGACAGAATTGTCCCTCACTTTCACTGGCCCCACATGTCTGAAGACACCAAGGAGTTTTGTCGCTCCTGTGTAACCTGCCAGGCCAGTGGCAAGGCAGGTGGCACTACAAAGGCCCCCTGATACCACTACCGGTGGTGGGGGTTCCCTTTGAAAGGGTGGGGATTGACATTGTTGGTCCCATGGATCCCCAAACAGCATCTGGGCACAGGTTTATCCTGGTGGTGGTGGATCATGCCACCAGGTACCCAGAGGCTATTCCCCTTAGGACCACTACAGCACCTGTAGTGGCAAGAGCCCTCCTGGGAATTTTCTCAAGAGTGGGCTTCCCTAAGGAGGTTGTATCAGACAGGGGTGCAAACTTTATGTCTGGATACTTGAAAGCAATGTAGGAGTGTGGAGTGACTTACAAGTTCACCACACCCTATCACCCACAATGCAATGGTTTAGTTGAGAGATTCATCAAAACCTTGAAGGGCATGATTAAAGGGCCCCCGGAGAAGTTTAGGCGAAGATGGGACATACTCTTGCCCTGCCTTTTATTTGCATACAGGGAGGTGCCTCAAAAGGGGGTTGGCTACAGCCCTTTTGAACTTTTGTTTGGTCACCCTGTCAGGGGTCCATTGTGCCTGGTGAAGGAAGGATGGGAGTTACCTCTCAAGCATCCAAAGCAGGACATAGTGGACTATGTACTTGGTCTCCGCTCCAGGATGGCTGAGTACATGAAAAAGGCAACTAAAAACCTTGAGGCTAGCCAGGAACTCCAAAAAGCCTGGCATGACCAAAAGGCTGCACTGACTGTTTACCAGCGAAGGCAGAAGGTGTGGGTGTTGGAGCCAGTGGCCCCAGCAGCTCTCCAAGACAAATGGAGTGGACTCCGCACCATTGTTGAACAGAAGGGTGAGGTTACCTATTTAGTAGACCTAGGAACACCCAGGAGTCGCCACAGGGTTTGCATGTCAACAGATTGAAACCATATGTGGACAGGGCAAACATGGGCTTGCTCATGGCTACTGATGAGGGACAGGAGGAAGAGAGTGACACACTCCCTGACCTGCTCTCACAGAACCCTGATGATGGGTCAGTGGATGGTGTAGCCTTGGCAGGCAGCCTCACTGCCCAGCAGCAAACTGATTGCAGACAGGTGCTCAATCAGTTCAGGCATATGTTCTCTCTCTGACTCCAAGTCAGACCTCCTGGTGCACTCATGAAGAGGACACTGGGGACAGTCTGCCTATTAAAAATAAGATTTATAGGCAACCTGACCATGTCAGGGACTGTATCAGGACAGAAGTCCAGAAGATGTTGGATTTGGGAGTTATTGAACCCTGAGATAGCCCTTGGGCTAGTCCAGTGGTCCTTGTGCCAAAACCTCACACCAGTGGTGGGAAAAGAGAGATGAGGTTTTGTGTGGACTACAGGGGTCTCAATGCAGTCACTAGGACTGATGCCCATCCAATACCCAGGGCAGATAAGCTAATAGACACTTTGGCATCAGCCAAGTATCTAAGCACATTTCACCTAACAGCTGGCTACTGGCAGATCAGGCTAGCTGATGATGCAAAGCCAAAAACAGCATTCTCAACCCCTAGTGGGCATTATCAATTTGTGGTGATGCCCTTTGGTTTGAAGAATTCACCTGCCACTTTTCAGAGGTTGGTGAACACAGTCCTTACAGGTCTGGAAGCCTATAGTGCAGCCTATCTAGATGATATTGCTGTCTTTAGCTCCACCTGGGAGGATCACCTGGTCCACCTCAGAAATGTTTTTCAGGCCCTGCAGAAAGCAGGCCTAACTATCAAGGCCACAAAGTGCCAGATAGGGCAGAGTCAGGTTGAGTACATGGGCCACTTTGTGGGTGGAGGCCAGGTTCAACCATTGCAGAGCAAGAGCCAGACCATCATGGACTGGACTGTTCCAACTACCCAGACTCAGCTGAGAGCCTTTTTAGGCCTGACTGGGTACTATAGGAGATTTGTCAAGGGGTATGGATCAATAGTGACACCCCTGAATGACTTAACTTCCAAGAAAATGCCCAAAAAGGTTCAGTGGACAGTTAGCTGTCAAAAGGCATTTGATGACCTGAAGCAGGCCATGTGCACTGCTCCCATTCTACAGAGTCCTGATTACTCCAAGAAGTTAATTGTCTAAACAGATGCATCTGAATTGGGGGTAGGGGCTGTACTGTCACAATTGAATGAAGAAGGTCAGGATCAGACAGTAGCTTTCATTAGCAGAAGGCTGACCCCTAGAGAGAAACGTTGGTCAGCCATTGAGAGGGAGGCCTTTGCTGTGGTCTGGGCTCTGAAGAAGTTGAGGCCATACTTGTTTGGTACTCACTTCCTTGTTCAAACAGACCATAAGCCCCTCTTATGGCTAAAACAAATGAAGGGTGAAAACCCCAAACTGCTTAGGTGGTCCATTTCCCTACAGGGGATGGACTTTACAGTGGAACATAGACCTGGGAGTAACCATGCCAATGCAGATGGACTCTCTAGGTACTTCCACTTAGAACATGAAGACTCAACTGGACAAGGTTAGTTTAATGTCCCTACGTTTGGGGGGTTGTGTAGGAGAGTAGGATCTGCTTCACATGGGTACCCCCACTTTTTGCTGATGCTTCACTGTTTTTCGACTTTAGTCTGGCTGGGGCCCTGCTAATCAGAACCCCAGCCTAGCTGCTTCCTCTCTAAAATGGTTTCCATGTACCTTAGGTACATCTCTGATTGGAATCTGGAGTGCCCTTATAAGTCCCTAGTATATGGTATACTATGTACCCAGGGCATAGGTACCTCAGAGGCCTGCCAGGGGCTGAAGCATGTATTATGCCACCCCTGGAAGGCCAGCCAAAATGACACCACAGGTCTGCTACTGCAGCCTGGGTAAGGTGGTGCATGCACCCCTTACTGTGATATAGGTTACCTATATCACTACCTATATACACACATATAAACCTATAAGTCACTCCTATAGCAGGCCTTATCAATCCTGAAGGCAGAGTGCTTGGTTCTTATGTGAGAGGGTGCCCCTGCATGAGCAGAGCCCCTCTGCAGCGTTCGGAGACCCTTCTCTGATGCTGTTTGTAGTGCAGCCTGACCATATACTCTTAAGTGCATTATAACCTCGCGTTAAATGCTAACTTTGGGATGGCTGCACGGAAACATGTCGTGTTTGGTGTCAAACATCTTGGAATACTACCCCCCCACCAGTTCTGGCAGCGGGGGTAGCATTCCACCCTTCTAGAGGGAGAGACATGTACACACCGGCATACCCAGTATTAACTTTACAGAGCCCTGGCATCACAAAATGGATGCCACTGCCACAGACACGAGTCTGGCCTCCTGCTGCTGACCGAAACTCCGGCAGGGGAGGCCTGGACAATAGGTTTCCTGTCCAAGGGAGGTGTAACCACCTCCCCAGACAGGATAATGTGTATTGGGGCTTGGCGGGAGCACTCTCTGGTGCTTTGAAGTCCTGCACTGGGGGCACATTTGGTGTCCCTGTGCACACCCCAGTTCAAACCGGATCAGGGGCTTCCAGCCCCTGCTCTGGCGCGAAACTGGACAAAGGGAAATGGGTGTAACCACCCCTCTTCCCTGACCCTCCCATAGGTGGGTCCCAGAGTATGTCCAACCCCCTACCTTAGTATAAGTATGGGACCCCAGTCCTTAGGACTTTAGATTACCCTGGACGAAACTCTGAAGCCGAATCCTGGACCTTCGACGCTCCTCTTTAAGATTAGAGGACTGAAAAATCTCCCTTGGGGTCAAGGAGTGACTCCCCTGCTTGGCAGGCACCTAAGAAGCAATTGTCTGGTCTGCATCGCTGAAGCTCCCGCCGGACGCTGAAGTCTTTGCAACACCAGAGATGGATTTCCAGACTTCCCCGAGGCTGCCATGATTCCCCAGCGAAGTTGAGGCCCGTAGCTGTTGTGGGTAACGTGGAACCGTGACCCCTGGACACCAAGAACTTTTGCAAGTGCATCCTCTTCCTGGTCTCCCACGAAGTTGTGCTTTGGGCTCCGAGTAGCCCCCGCCTCCAGCACCGAGTGCACCGAAGATCACTGGCCTCCACTCCACGAGTGTCCTGTGAGCCAGCTCCAAGTGCGTCCACTCGAGGCTCCTTTGCGGTCGCTAGTCCGTTGGCTAGTGGGCCCTCCCGAAGGGAACTCTTCTTCTGCTTGGGCTTTCCTGGTTGCTCCAGACATTCCCTGACTTACCCTCGCTGGGTGAGTCCCTCAGACCTTGCTGGTCTGCATCAACGTCCTTTCTTCATTTCCACGTGAATTGCCGTTGCCAAGGCTTATTGGGTCCAATCCGGTCGCCGACACCTCAGCAATCGACAGAAGTCATGGGACAGCTCGAATCAAGCTCCTGGTCATCGTCGACGCCGCCTGGACCTCGTGGCTGAAGAGTCAAGATGACCGTCAACCTACCTGAAGCACCCGACATCGGTGGGCATCTGCTCATCGCCTTCCTGGTCACTGGCTAGTGACCCAGACTCTGTCCCCTCTGCTTTCAGGTTCTTCAGATCTTCGATCCACTCTTGGATCCACCCGGACACTTTCGACTTGGCCGCCAGCAGCCTACTGCAGCAGATCGCCATTGAAAACGACGACGAAACCCGACGACAAAAGACACCTATGCACCCGGCTTCCCTGGGTGAGTTAACTCGAGTACTCCAGTGCTCCCGTGGGTATTGACTCTAGAACTGCCTAGTTCTAAAGGGATTTGCTCCAAGTCCTCCTCTAAGTGTCCTTTCCTTTTAAAATACGTACCGCGACTTTCCCCATAGAAGTTAACGGCGATTCGCGGCTGTGTTCTCACACTGCACGCGTCCCCCGTGGGTCCCCTGTGTCACTACCTTGGGTGGTTCCTTGTGGTCCAAGCACTTCTACAGGCTCTAGGCCTTGTGTCTAACTCAGTCATGGTTCTTATACCACTATTTTAGTATATGGTTTGGTACGCCCCTAGGGCTCAAACGTGTATTTGTGCTATTACTGTTGATAACTGACTTGTAAAGTATGTACTTCGAACTCTAGCCTCATAAAGAGACTAGAGGGGTGTGTTTAAGACAAAATACATATATTTTATATATATACCTGGTGTGGTCCTCTTTCATTTGGTCACTCAAGAGATTATAGACTGGTAAAACAAGCTGCTTTACATTCCTTCAAGACCTAGCCTGAAGGCTGCTCTCCATAGCTACCACTAGGATAGCTTTCAATAAAGGTTGTCTTTAACCTATCTCCAATAAGGGGTTGTTTGGACTGGTGCAAGGTGCCCACTATAATTAGTGGACAGCATATACCAGGCCAACTTCTCACATGCATCATCAGCTAGCCTGATCTGCCAGTAGCCAGCTGTTAGGTCAAATGTGCTTAGATACTTGGCTGATGCCAAAGTGTCTATTAGCTCATCTGCCCTGGGTATTGGATGGGCATCAGTCCTAGTGACTGCATTGAGATCCCTGTAGTCCACACAAAACCTCATCTCTCTTTTCCCACCACTGGTGTGAGGTTTTGGCACAAGGACCACTGGACTAGCCCAAGGGCTATCTGAGGGTTCAATAACTCCCAAATCCAACATCTTCTGGACTTCTGTCCTTATACAGTCCCTGACATGGTCAGGTTGCCTATAAATCTTATTTTTAATAGGCAGACTGTCCCCAGTGTCCACTTCATGAGTGCACCAGGTGGTCTGACTTGGAGTCAGAGAGAACATATGCCTGAACTGATTGAGCACCTGTCTGCAATCAGTTTGCTGCTGGGCAGTGAGGCTGCCTGCCAAGGCTACACCACCCACTGACCCATCATCAGGGTTCTGTGAGAGCAGGTCAGGGAGTGGGTCACTCTCTTCCTCCTGTCCCTCATCAGTAGCCATGAGCAAGCCCATGTCTGCCCTGTCCACATATGGTTTCAATCTGTTGACATGGAGAACCCTGTGGGGACTCCTGGGTGTTCCTAGGTCTACTAAATAGGTAACCTCACCCTTCTGTTCAACAATGGTGTGGGGTCCACTCCATTTGTCTTGGAGAGCTGCTGGGGCCACTGGCTCCATCACCCACACCTTCTGCCCTGGCTGGTAAATAGTCATTACAGCCTTTTGGTCATGCCAGGCTTTTTGGAGTTCCTGGCTAGCCTCAAGGTTTTTAGTTGCCTTTTTCATGTACTCAGCCATCCTGGAGTGGAGACCAAGTACATAGTCCCCTATGTCCTGCTTTGGGGGCTTGAGAGGTAACTCCCATCCTTCCTTCACCAGGCACAATGGACCCCTGACAGGGTGACCAAACAAAAGTTCAAAAGGGCTGTAGCCAACCCCCTTTTGAGGCACCTCCCTGTATGCAAATAAAAGGCAGGGCAAGAGTATGTCCCATCTTCGCCTAAGCTTCTCTGGGAGCCCTTTGATCATGCCCTTCAAGGTTTTGTTGAATCTCTCAACTAAACCATTGCATTGTGGGTGATAGGGTGTGGTGAACTTGTAAGTCACCCCACACTCCTTCCACATTGCTTTCAAGTATCCAGACATAAAGTTTGCCTCCCTGTCTGATACAACCTCCTTAGGGAAGCCCACTCTTGAGAATATTCCCAGGAGGGCTCTTGCCACCACAGGTGCTGTAGTGGTCCTAAGAGGAATAGCCTCTGGGTACCTGGTGGCATGGTCCACCACCACCAGGATAAACCTATGCCCAGATGCTGTTTGGGGATCCATGGGACCAACAATGTCAATCCCCACCCTTTCAAAGGGAACCCCCACCACAGGTAGTGGTATCAGGGGGGCCTTTGTAGTGCCACCTGCCTTTCCACTGGCCTGGCAGGTTACACAGGAGCGACAAAACTCCTTGGTGTCTTCAGACATGTGGGGCCAGTGAAAGTGAGGGACAATTCTGTCCCAAGTCTTGTTCTGGCCCAGGTGACCTGCTAAAGGAATGTCATGGTGTGAGAAGTTGGCCTGGTATATGCTGTCCACTTGTTAGAGTGGGCACCTTGCACCAGAACAATTTGACTCTTATGGTAGGTAGGTTTAAGACAACCTTTATAGAAAGCTATCCTAGTGGTAGCTGTGGAGAGCAGCCTTCAGGCTAAGTCTTGGAGGAATGTAAAGCAGCTTGTTTTTCCACACAATCTCTTGAATCACCAAATGAAAAGACACCACACAGGTATATATATCAAATATATATGTATTTATTACTAAACAACTCTCTACTAATCTCTTTATGAGATTAGAAGGCAAGAACATATGTACAAGTCAATGTTTTATCAAAATAAGTTAGCACAAGTAAATATCACCATCTTATCTTGGCTAGACCGGGGTCTAGAGCATATAGAATCGAGGGACCCCAAAGAACCACCCCAGGTAGTTGTAGGAGACCCACAGGGGACGGACGCTGTGTTCAGACACCGGTGCGAGTCCTGTATGCGCACGGACGAGATTGAGATCTCAATGTTAAAGGTCCCTTGTGTGTTCGAGGCGAAAGCACCGACACGAACCCAGTACGAGTCGAAGGACGCGGTTACGGGTAGAGTTGCAAGGGAGAAGGACGCGGTGTGTCTAACACAGACGTGAGCCCTGTACGATGCAATGCGATAGTCGCACTTGGAAAATAGGAGTTTTAGGGCACTTCTAGAGTATCCACAAGCAAGCCACTTACAGGGTAAGCAGATCTAGGGCCCACACCCACAGGAACACCGTAGTGCTGGAGTTACCTCACCCAGGGGAGCCGGGTGCATAGGTGTCCTTTGGTGTCGGGTCGCGGCGTCGTTTTCAATGGGAGCCAGTGAAGACTTGCTGCTTGCGACGACAGAAGAAGTGTCCGTTGGAATCCAAGCCTGAATTCGGAAGGAGGAAGACCTGAAAGCAGAGGGGACAGTGTTCAAAGTCACTTGGCAGTGACCCGGGGCAAGGAAGATGAATGCCCACCGTCGTCGACAGATTCGGGTCGTTCATGGGTGTCTTGACTCTTCAACCACGAGGTCCAGGAGGTGTCGAGGATGACCAGGAGCTGGATTCAGCGTGTCCCATGAAGTCTGCAGCTGACTGCTGTGTCGGCGACCTGATTGGAGCCAACAAGCCTTGGTAGCAGCAAGTCTCGTGGTGGTGAGGAAAAGTCAATGGGGCAGACCAGCAAGGTCTGCGGGACTTACCCAGCGAGGGTACGTCAGGGCAGGCCTGGAGCAACCAGGGGAGCCCTTTGGTTTTGTTGAAAAGTCTTCTGGAGACCCACAAGCCGGCTGGCAAGGGATTGCAAAGATGCCTTGGGAGAATTCCTTCAACAGGAGCCCACGGTCACTCGGGATGGTGTAGGCCTCTGAATTTGGGAGGGATCTCTGCTAGAGGCTGGGACCACACGTGGTCCAAAGCACAAGTTTGTAGAACGTCGTGAAGGGGTTGCACTTGACAATAGTGCACGGTACCCAGGGGCTGCGGTTCCTCGTCGTTCGTGGGGTCCACTTGCCTCAGCTTCGCTGGGGACTCACGATGGCCTTGGAGAAGTCAGGAAATCCTCTTCCTGGGCTGCAGGGACTTCGGGCTCCAGCGGGAGCGGCGTAGTTTGCGACCGTCATTGTAGTTTTTGGTGCCTGCCAAGCAGGGGAGTCACTCCTTGACTTCAAGGGAGATTCTTCAGTCTTCCAGAGGTAGTGGAACGTCGAAGGTCCGGGATTCTTCAGTAGAGCGTCATCCAGGGGTATCTAGTTTGCAATGCACAGGTTCCCCCTCTTATACTAAAAGGAAGGGAGGGACTAGCTCTATGACCCCACCTATGGGAGGGTCAGGGAGTGGGTGGCTACACCCACTTCCCTTTGTCCAGTTTCGCGCCAGAGCAGGGGCAGGTAGCCCCTGAGCTGGTTTGAACTGGCATATGCACAGAGGAGCCTTCTGCTCCCCCAGTGCAGGACTTCAAAGCACTCTAGAGTGCACCCACCCAGCCCCAATACACTAAATCCTGTCTGGGAGGTGGTCACACCCCTGGGACAGGATATCTATTGTTGGGCCTCCTCCACTGCGAGTGTCGGTCATCAGCAGGAGGGCAGCCCAGTGTCTGTGACTGGTGGCATCCATTTTGTGATGCCAGGGCTCTTCAGGATTCTACCGCGTTTCCACAGTAGGTACATGTCTATCCCTCTAGAAGGGTGGGATCATACTCCCACACCAGTTACTGGTGTGGGGGTATGATTCCAAAGTGTTTGACACCAAACACGACATGTTTTGATGCAGCCATTCCACAGTTAGCATTTACCGCGAGGATATAATGCACTTAAGAGTATATGGTTTGGCTGCATTCACAAACAGCCCCAGAGAATAGACTCTGAGAGCTGCAGAGTGGTCCTGCTCAGGCAGAGGCACCCTCTCACATAGGAACTAAGCACCGTGCCCTCAGGATTGATAGGGCCTGCCTTAGGGGTGACTGATAAGTTGAAATGTGTGTGCAGGAGAGATATAGGGGACCTATATCTCAGTGAGGGGTGCTAGCACCCAGGCTGCAGTAGCAGGCCTGTGGTGTCAGATTTAGTCTGCTTCCCAGGGGTGGCATAATACATGCTTCAGCCCCTGGTAGGCCTGTGAAGTACCTATGCCCTTGGTACCTAGGGTACCATATACTAGGGACTCATAAGGTACCACAGTATCCAATCACTAGTGCACCTAGAGTGCACTCCAAGTCGTTTAGAGAGAACAGAGAGGCTGGGGCCCTGATTGGCAGGGTCCCAGCCAGACTATAGCCAGAAACCAGTGTAAACATCAGAAAAAAAGTGGGGGCAACATAAGAGGCAGATCCTACTCTCCTACACATGGGCTAGGGTCAATAGGAAGCCCCTGAACTTCAGAGGTATAACCAACCTCCTGGTGGCACCAGGCTTGGGGTCTCTACACTCTGAGTACAAGAGTCCATCATCCCAACACACTGTATGGGGACCACTAGCTTTCCCAGCAGCCTCAGCAGCAGCTTGCTGTCTGAGGGGTTTAAGAGAGGGGCAGCTCTGCTGCTCCTTGCTCAGATCTGCCCTGGAAGGGCCCCCTGTCCCCAAGAACTCAACCTGATCAGGCTCAAGCTCCTCTGGGACAGTTCCTTCCTCAGGACTGAGATCATCTCCCTGAAGAGACTGATCTTCCTTCTGAGCCAAGGGGAAGGCACTGCCTTTACCCTACTACTCCTCCTCTTGGATGGCACTTGGTCCATTGTTCCAGGATCCAAGGCCTGTTCAGTGTTAGACATTTTGCTCTGTGACCTGGTCACAGCAAACACATCTGCAGGGATGCCCAGCATTTCTGCATGGGTCCTGAGCTCCACTTCTGCCCAAGCTGAAGTTTCTAGATCATTGCCAAGCAAGCATTCAACTGGTAGGTCTGCACTTACCACAACCTTCTCAAGGCCAGTTACCCCTCCCCAGGAGAAGTTAACAACTGCCAGAGTATGGTCTGTTCTGACATTGCTAGCATTGGTCACTTGGTACATTTCACCAAGTATAATCTGCCCAGGATCCACAAGATCGTGTGTCACCATGGTGACACATGCTCCTGTGTCCCTAAATGCCAAAGCCTCTTTTCCATTTATTAATGGCTGTTGCCTGTACTTGCCCAGATTACTGGGACTCACAGAGGAGGTCACATCCATGCCTCCATCACAGACTAGGACAGCCTGAGTGAGTTCTCTGACTAGGTCAGAGCTCATCTCCTTACCCAGGGTCAACCCTACTAAACCCTTGGCTTGTGTAGGCCCACCACCAATTGTAACTGCACTAGGGGAAACAGGTGCCTTAGGGGCATTGGTGGGGGCTGGAACAGAGTCTTTGGACTTGGTGCAATCACTGGTCCAGTGTGTCTTTTGCTTACAGACTTTGCACCATGGTTTCTTTTGGCCTTTCCCTTTGTTAGACTGTGAATCCCCACCTGAAGAAGATTTTTGGGGGCCTTGTGAAGACTTCTGGTCTTTACCCTTCTCCCCACCCTTGTCAGAGTTCTTAGAATCTTGCTTCTTTGGGTCACCACCTTCGTTCTGTACCTTCTGCCTCACCCTGGTTCTGACCCATTTGTCTGCCTTCTTTCCCAATTCTTGGGGAGAGGTCAGATCAGAGTCCACTGGGTACTGATGCAACAGCTGATTTTGACAGTTATTAAGAATCTGCTCCCTCATGATAAGATTGTACAATCCTTTGAAGTAACATACCTTACTGCCCACTAACCAACCTTCCAGAGCCTTAGCAGAACAATCAACAAAGTCTACCCAGTCTTGATTCTGTGCCTTTTGGGTATCTCTGAACTTTAACCTGTATTGTTCAGTTGTTAGGCCAAACCCATCAATCAATGCACTTTTTAAGACTGGATAATTATCAGCATCCTCTTCTCTAACAGAGAGGAGCTTGTCTCTACCTTTGTCTGCAAAGGAGAGCCACAAGATTGCTGCCCACTGCTCTTGAGGGACCCTCTGTACTTTACAGGCCCTCTCCAGTGCAGAAATCCAGGATGTCATCCCCACTCTGGTAGGGAGGGACAATCTTGCTCAGGTTTCTATGGTCATTAGACCTTTCCCTACCACTAGGGAAGTTGCTGCCACCATGGGACTCTAGTCCCAACTTTTTTCTTTGCCTTTCAAGCTCTAGGGACTCCCTGTCTATAGCCAACTGCTCTCTTCTGAGCTTCTCCATACTTGAGCAGTCTCTCTTTCCTCTCACTGGAGGATTCCCTTCTATGAGAGGAAACAGAGCTCCCTACTGAGGTGTCAGAGTGGTTAGACTCCTGAGAAGGAGATCTAGACCTTCTAGGCACACTCACAACTCTTCCTGGTGGGACAAAGGGGAGGTCAGTCTGATCCTCCTCTTCCTCCACAGGAATAGCTGGGTTTTCCAGGTCAAGGTCATTGTCACCTTCCTGGCCAGTTTCAGAGGGGGGGTCCTGGGTGATTTCACCCCTGGCCCCTTCCTCATCTTCTGCCCCACCCTCTCTGCCTACCCCTTCAGGCCCAAAGGGTCTTCTGAGATCATCCAGCAGCAGCATCTCCATGAGACGTTGGGTGTTGGCACTTTTGCCTGTCTTCAGCTTCCTAATCGTTCACAACTCTCTCAATTCCAAGAATGGGAGGTTGTCATATTTGGAGGGCAGGAGCCCACTGGTTCCTGGCAGGGATCTACTGATTCCTGGCCCTGAAGACATTACTAGTGAGGTGTGGTGTATGCACTACCTACTCTAGTGTGGCCTACTAAACTCTCTTGAGTTGTAGAAAGGGTGTGCTAGCCCTTAACACACAACTCTAAGTTCAGTAGAACTTACTGTATACTAAGCTTGTATTTATATGTACCTAAGGTACCTTTAGTGGTTTTCAGTTGATCAATTCAATTGAGATTATCTGGTAAAACAATAGCAAGCTGGAATCCCACACGCTGCACACCAATGTGAGAAGTTGGCCTGGTATATGCTGTCCACTAATTATAGTGGGCACCTTGCACCAGTCCAAACAACCCCTTATTGGAGATAGGTTAAAGACAACCTTTATTGAAAGCTATCCTAGTGGTAGCTATGGAGAGCAGCCTTCAGGCTAAGTCTTGAAGGAATGTAAAGCAGCTTGTTTTACCAGTCTATAATCTCTTGAGTGACCAAATGAAAGAGGACCACACCAGGTATATATATAAAATATATGTATTTAGTCTTAAACACACCCCTCTAGTCTCTTTATGAGGCTAGAGTTCGAAGTACATACTTTACAAGTCAAATATCAACAGTAATGGCACAAATACACGTTTGAGCCTTAGGGGCGTACCAAACCATATACTAAAATAGTGGTATAAGAACCACGACTGAGCTAGACACAAGGCCTAGAGCCTGTAGAAGTGCTTGGACCACAAGGAACCACCCAAGGTAGTGACACAGGGGACCCACGGGGACGCGTGCAGTGTGAGAACACAGCCGCGAATCGCCGTTAACTTCTATGGGGAAAGTCGCGGTTCGAATTTTAAAAGGAAAGGACACTTAGAGGAGGACTTGGAGCAAATCCCTTTAGAACTAGGCAGTTCTAGAGTCAATACCCACGGGAGCACTGGAGTACTCAAGTTACCTCACCCAGGGAAGCCGGGTGCATAGGTGTCTTTTGTCGTCGGGTTTCGTCGTCGTTTTCAATGGCGATCTGCTGCAGCAGGCTGCTGGCGGCCAAGTCGAAAGTGTCCAGGTGGATCCAAGGGTGGATCGAAGATCTGAAGAACCTGAAAGCAGAGGGGACAGAGTCTGGGTCACTAGCCAGTGACCAGGAAGGCGATGAGCAGATGCCCACCGATGTCGGGTGCTTCAGGTAGGTTGATGGTCGTCTTGACTCTTCAGCCACGAGGTCCAGGAGGCGTCGACGATGACCAGGAGCTGGATTCGAGCTGTCCCATGACGTCTGTCGATTGCTGCCATGTCGGCGACTGTATTGGACCCAACAAGCCTTGGCAACGGCAAGTCATGGGGAAACAGAGAAAGGACGTTGATGCAGACCAGAAAGGCCTGAGGGACACACCCAGCGAGGGTAAGTCAGGGCACGTCTGGAGCAACCAGGAAAGCCCAAGCAGAAGAAGAGTTGCCATTGAAAACGACGACGAAACCCGACGACAAAAGACACCTATGCACCCGGCTTCCCTGGGTGAGGTAACTCGAGTACTCCGGTGCTCCCGTGGGTATTGACTCTAGAATTGCCTAGTTCTAAAGGGATTTGCTCCAAGTCCTCCTCTAAGTGTCCTTTCCTTTTAAAATTCCAACCGCGACTTTCCCCATTAAAGTTAACGGCGATTCGCGGCTGTGTTCTCACACTGCACGCGTCCCCCGTGGGTCCCCTGTGTCACTACCTTGGGTGGTTCCTTGTGGTCCAAGCACTTCTACAGGCTCTAGGCCTTGTGTCTAGCTCAGTCGTGGTTCTTATACCACTATTTTAGTATATGGTTTGGTACGCCCCTAGGGCTCAAACGTGTATTTGTGCTATTACTGTTGATATTTAACTTGTAAAGTATGTACTTCGAACTCTAGCCTCATAAAGAGACTAGAGGGGTGTGTTTAAGACTAAATACATATATTTTATATATATACCTGGTGAAGTCCTCTTTCATTTGGTCACTCAAGAGATTATAGACTGGTAAAACAAGCTGCTTTACATTCCTTCAAGACTTAGCCTGAAGGCTGCTCTCCATAGCTACCACTAGGATAGCTTTCAATAAAGGTTGTCTTTAACCTATCTCCAATAAGGGGTTGTTTGGACTGGTGCAAGGTGCCCACTATAATTAGTGGACAGCATATACCAGGCCAACTTCTCACATGCAGGATCATGACGCGGTGCAACAACATGACTGCTGTGCAGGAGCATGACATGGCGCAACAACATGACTGCTGTGCAGGAGCATGGCATGGTGCAACAACATGATTGCTGTGCAGGAGCATGGTGTGGCGAAACAACATGACTGCTGCCAAGGAGCATGGCATGGTACAACAACATGACTACTGTGCAGGAGCATGGCGTGGCGCAACAACATGACTGCTGTGCAGGAGCATAGCATGGTGCAACAACATGACTGCTGTGCAGGAGCATGGCGTGGCGCAACAACATGACTGCTGTGCAGGAGCATGGCATGGCGCAACAACATGACTGCTGTGCAGGAGCATGATGTGGTGCACCAACATGACTACTGTGCAGGAGTATGACATGGTGCAACAACATGACTGCTGTGCAGGAGCATGGCATGGTGCAATAACATGACTGCTGTGCAGGAGCATGGCATGGCGCAACAACATGACTGCTGTGCAGGAGCATGGCATGGCGCAACAACATGACTGCTGTGCAAGAGCATGGCATGGCACAACAACATGACTGCTGTGCAGGAGCATGGCGTGGTGCAACAACATGACTGCTGTGCAGGAGCATGGCGTGGCGCAACAACATGACTGCTGTGCAGGAGCATGGCATGGCGCAACAACATGACTGCTGTGCAGGAGCATGGCGTGGCGAAACAACATGACTGCTGCCAAGGAGCATGGCATGGTACAACAACATGACTGCTGTGCAGGAGCATGGCATGGCGCAACAACATGACTGCTGTGCAAGAGCATGACATGGCGCAACAACATGACTGCTGTGCAGGAGCATGGCATGGTGCAACAACATGATTGCTGTGGAGGAGCATGGCGTGGCGAAACAACATGACTGCTGCCAAGGAGCATGGCATGGTACAACAACATGACTGCTGTGCAGGAGCATGGCATGGCACAACAACATGACTGCTGTGCAGGAGCATGGCGTGGTGCAACAACATGACTGCTGTGCAGGAGCATGGCGTGGCGCAACAACATGACTGCTGTGCATGAGCATGGCATGGCGCAACAACATGACTGCTGTGCAGGAGCATGATGTGGTGCACCAACATGACTACTGTGCAGGAGTATGACATGGTGCAACAACATGACTGCTGTGCAGGAGCATGGCATGGTGCAACAACATGACTGCTGTGCAGGAGCATGGCATGGTGCAATAACATGACTGCTGTGCAGGAGCATGGCATGGCGCAACAACATGACTGCTGTGCAGGAGCATGGCATGGCGCAACAACATGACTGCTGTGCAGGAGCATGGCATGGCACAACAACATGACTGCTGTGCAGGAGCATGGCATGGTGCAACAACATGACTGCTGTGCAGGAGCATGGCATGGAGTAACAACATGATTGCTGTGCAGGAGCATGGCAAGCCGCAACAACATGACTGCTGTGCAGGAGCATGGCGTGGCGCAACAACATGACTGCTGTGCAGGAGCATAGCATGGTGCAACAACATGACTGCTGTGCAGGAGCATGGCATGGCGCAACAACATGACTGCTGTGCAGGAGCATGGCGTGGCGCAACAACATGACTGCTGTGCAGGAGCATGGCATGGTGCAACAACATGACTGCTGTGCAGGAGCATGGCATGGAGTAACAACATGATTGCTGTGCAGGAGCATGGCAAGCCGCAACAACATGACTGCTGTGCAGGAGCATGGCGTGGCGCAACAACATGACTGCTGTGCAGGAGCATAGCATGGTGCAACAACATGACTGCTGTGCAGGAGCATGGCATGGCGCAACAACATGACTGCTGTGCAGGAGCATGGCGTGGCGCAACAACATGACTGCTGTGCAGGAGCATGGCATGGCGCAACAACATGACTGCTGTGCAGGAGCATGATGTGGTGCAATAACATGACTGCTGTGCAGGAGCATGGCATGGCGCAACAACATGACTGCTGTGCAAGAGCATGGCATGACGCAACAACATGACTGTTGTGCAGGAGCATGTCATGGAGCAACAACATGACTGCTGTGCAGGAGCATGGCATGTCGCAACAACATGACTGTTGTGCAGGAGCATGGCATGGCGCAACAACATGACTGCTGTGCAGTAGCATGGCATGGCACAACAACATGACTGTTGTGCAGGAGCATGGCATGGAGCAACAACATGACTGTTGTGCAGGAGCATGGCATGGAGCAACAACATGACTGTTGTGCAGGAGAATGGCATGGTGCAACAACATGACTTCCTTTAAATGTGCTTTGTACTGGACCCCACTCCTGCTGTGCACAAGCTTGGATGAACTTCCAGAGATTGACTCTCCTTTAATGCAGCTGTATGGCATCCCACTGCTGCTCAACTCAGACACCTGCACCATTCTTAGGTCTGGGATGAAGACTTTCAATTTATGATTCATGTTTTCATGACCTTCAAAAACATGTTTTGTTAAGAAAGTAAATGAGCACAGCTATCACACACTGTGTGCCAGACATCGTATATAATTAGAATTGTTGATAAATGTATACATGTATTCATTGTGAATGGTAATAAAACTGGCTTTGGAATAATAATTCGATGGCCCCAGGCTTGAGGTGAAACATATAATCATGCAGGGAGTTGTCCTAGGAGTGACTCTCATACAGCAGCTCTGTATGATGTGAGGGTGTTACCAGCAGTGCAGGACTCACCCAGGTATAACGAGGAGAGCATCTGACGTCTTCTCTCAGCCACAGAGTATCCCCAGGTCTCCAGCATCACCGTGAGGGCTGCACAACTGCATCCTCCTCCTCCCGGGCCTTCCCTTTGGACCATGTGGGTTTCATTGCTAGGTGGGAGGCAGCAGCTCTTCCTCATTGTTTAATGAGAGTTGTACTTCTTAGCCAACAAAACATTAAACAAGGTCTGTGTTTATAAATAATCTCCACCGCACAAGCAGGTAACACCAGGCAAGAAAACAAGGGCCGACAGTGGAGGGGACACAGGCTGCATCAGTTACTGCTGAGCAGGTAAGCAAGGGCTGGCAGAATGTGTGAGGAGGACAAAGCCTGCCTCAGTTCCTGCTGAGCAGGTAAGCAAGGGCTGGCAGAATGTGTGAAGGGGACCCAGGCTGCCTCAGTTACTGCTGAGCAGGTAAGCAAGGGCTGGCAGAATGTGTGAAGGAGACCCGGGCTGCCTCAGTTACTGCTGAGCAGGTAAGCAAGGGCTGGCAGAATGTGTGTAGGGGACTCGGGCTGCCTCAGTTACTGCTGAGCAGGTAAGCAAGGGCTGGCAGAATGTGTGAAGGGGACACAGGCTGCCTCGGTTACTGCTGAGCAGGTAAGCAAGGGCTGGCAGAATGTGTGTAGGGGACCCAGGCTGCCTCAGTTACTGCTGAGCAGGTAAGCAAGGGCTGGAAGAATGTGTGAAGGGGACCCAGGCTGCCTCAGTTACTGCTGAGCAGGTAAGCAAGGGCTGGCAGAATGTGTGAAGGGGACCCAGGCTTCCTCAGTTACTGCTGAGCAGGTAAGCAAGGGCTGGCGGAATGTGTGAAGGGGACTCAGGCTGCCTCAGTTACTGCTGAGCAGGTAAGCAAGGGCTGGCGGAATTTGTGAAGGGGACACAGGCTGCCTCAGTTACTGCTGAGCAGGTAAGCAAGGGCAGGCAGAATGTGTGAAGGGGACGCAGGCTGCCTCAGTTACTGATGAGCAGGTAAGCAAGGGCTGGCAAAATGTGTGAAGGGGACACAGGCTGCCTCGGTTACTGCTGAGCAGGTAAGCAAGGGCTGGAAGAATGTGTGAAGGGGACCCAGGCTGCCTCAGTTACTGCTGAGGAGGTAAGCAAGGGCTGGCAGAATGTGTGAAGGGGACCCAGGCTTCCTCAGTTACTGCTGAGCAGGTAAGCAAGGGCTGGCGGAATGTGTGAAGGGGACTCAGGCTGCCTCAGTTACTGCTGAGCAGGTACGCAAGGGCTGGCGGAATTTGTGAAGGGGACACAGGCTGCCTCAGTTACTGCTGAGCAGGTAAGCAAGGGCAGGCAGAATGTGTGAGGAGGACAAAGCCTGCTTCAGTTCCTGCTGAGCAGGTAAGCAAGGGCTGGCAGAATGTGTGAAGGGGACAAAGCCTGCCTCGGTTACTGCTGAGCTTGTATGCGAGGGCCAGCAGACTGTGTGAAGGGGACAGTTACTGCTGAATAGGTAAACAAGGGCCGACAGAATTCATTAAGGGGACACAGACTTCCTCAGATACTTCTGAACAGGTAAACAAGAGCCCACAGAATGCCTGGAGGGGACACAGGCTGCCTCAGTTACTGCTTAACAGATAACCAAGGGCCAGCAGAATGTGTGGAGGTGACACAGGCTGCCTCACATACTTATTACCAGGTAAACAAGGGCTGCCAGATTGAGTGGAAGGGTCACAGGCTGACTCAAACACTTCTGAGAAGGTAAACAAGGGCTGATAGAATGTATGAAGGGGACCCAGGCTGCCTCAGTTTTCTGCTGAACAGGTAAACAAGAGCCGACAGAATGCATGGAGGGGACACAGGTAACCCTGGGCGTAGTTCGCGAAGTAGCGCTACGCGAAGCTACGCGAACTGCACTTCGCACTACGCGAGCTACGCGTAGCACTACGCGAACTGCGTAGTGCGCTGTTCGCGATGATTGCAAAGTGCCGGATGCTTGTCCGCACTGTGCAATCATTGAAAACGGCATCTTGCACAGTGCGAGCTGTCTTTTACTGCCGCTCGAGTAGATTTTTACTCGAGCGGCAGCTTCTCAACGCGGACTGGTAGTTTCTCATCGCGAGCGGTCGCGAGCATACGCGACCACTCGCAATGAGAAACCTGACCTCCCCGCGTTGAGAATTTCGCCAGGAGGTTTATTTTCCACGCTCATGATCGGCAACTTGATGTTGCTGATCGCGAACGAGGAAAAAGTCTCGCCGGATAGTCATTTTGCTTGCTCGCGGTCGCCAACTTGACGTTGAGGACCGCGAGCAAGCAAAAATGACCGCTGCACTACGCTACGCTACGCGTGTTTGCACTGTGCTACGTGCAATTCGCGTAGTACAAAGTAGCGCAAACTTCGCAAACTACGCGAGCGTAGCGTAGTGCTTTGCCCAGGGTTAGACACAGGCTGCCTCAGACACATCTGAGCAGGTAAACAAGGGCTGATAGAATGTATGAAGGGGACCCAGGCTGCCTCAGTTTTCTGCTGAACAGGTAAACAAGGACCAACAAAATGTATGGAGGGAACACATGCTGCCTCAGTTATTTCTGAACAGGTATTTCATTCTATTTCGGTTCTGTCCCACAGTCAATTAGATTTCAGCTGTAACTGAACATTCTCAGGGCCCTGCAGAAAACTCTAAATATAGAATAGTGTTAACACTTTGAATTTCATCCACAAGACTATGACCATGTCTGAGGATTTCATCAGGTGAAAATCACACGATATGTGAGAAGTTGGCCTGGTATATGCTGTCCACTAATTAAAGTGGGCACCTTGTACCAGTCCAAACGACCCTTATTGATGATTAGGTTAAAGACAACCTTTATAGAAAGCTATCCTAGTGGTAGTTGTGGAGAGCAGGCTTCAGGCTAAGTCTCGAAGGAATGTAAAGCAGCTTGTTTTACCAGATCAGAACCTCCTGAATGACCAAATGAAAGGGGAACCACACAAGAGATAAATAAAATATATGTATTTATTACTAAACACTCTCTACTAACCTCTTTATGAGATTAGAGCACAAAGTACACAATATTAAACCAATAGAACAATAGTAAATAGCACAATACACAGCGGGCTCCGGGGGGAGACCGAACCATATACTAGGAAATGGTATAACAACCACGACTTTGATAGACACAGTGCCTAGAGCACGTAGAATCGCTGGGACCCCAAGAAATCGCCCAAAGGAGTGACACGGTGGACCCACGGAGGACGGGTGCAGTGTGAGAACACAGACGCGAGCTCCGTACAACTCTATGGGGAAAGTCGCAGTTGGAAAATTACAGTTTAAGGACACTTCGGAGAGGACTTCAAGCAAACCATTTGGAACATAGAAGGTTCCAAGGCCAGCACCCTTGTGAGTACCGAGGTACCCGTGTTACCTATCCAGGAGGAGCCGGGTGCATAGGGGTCAAGTGGTGTCGGAAACCCTCGTCTTTTCCAATGGCGTGATGCAAAGAAGTGCTGCTGCCGGTAAGATAAAAAGTGTCCGGTGGAATCCAAGCCTGGATCTGAGGTGAGAAGAACCTGAAAGCAGAGGGGACAGAGTCTGGGTCACTTCAGGGTGACCAGGGGCTCAGTAGACGAATGCCCACCGATGTTGGGTGCTTCAGGTGAGAAGATTGGATGCTTGACTCTGCAGCCACGGGGACCAGGAGACGTCGACGATGACCAAAGTCCAAAGGTGAGCTGTCCCACAAAGGATATCGAGTGCTGGGGTGTCAGTGTCCGGATCGAACACCAACAAGCCTTGGCAACTGCAACCCATGCGGGCAGAGGAAACAAGTTACGGTGAGGACCAGCAACGTCCTAGGGACTCTCCAAGCAATGGAGAGTCAGGGCACATCTGGAGCAACCAGGGAAGCCCAAGGAAAGTCAAAGTTACCTTCACAGGGACCCACAGGCCAACGGACCAGGGATCGCGAAGGGACCTCGAGCTGAGTCACGAAATACCAGCCCACGGAACACTCGTGGAGTGTAGGCCGGAAATCTTCAGTGAAAATACTGCTCGGGTTCAGGACTACACGTAGCCCAAAGCACAGCCTCAGGGATTGCCAAAAAGCACATGCTGCTGCAAAAGTACACAGTGCACAGGGGTTCGGGTTTCACGGTCCCCACGAGGGATAATGGTCTCAGAATTGCTGAGAGGTCAGATCAACCTCAGGGACACTCGGGAATCCATGTCCTGTGTTGCAGAAATCTTTGGACTCCTCAAGAGCTCAGGAGATGCAAACCGGTCAGATGCATTAAGGTGCCTGCTGCTGCAGGGGAGTAACTCCTTTACTCCAAAGGAGATTCTTCTGTCGTCCAGCGAAGTACTTGGTTTCTGCTTGCAAAGTTTATTCCAGGTAAAACCTAAAGTCCTGTAGTCAGGGTTCCTACTTTATACCCAAGGAAGGGGTTGGACAAACTCTGGGGACCCACCTATGGGAGGGTCAGGACAGAGGGGTGGCTACACCCATGTCCTTTGTCCAGTTTCGCACCAGAGCAGGAGCAAATGGCTCCTGCAACCGGTTTGAACTGGACTATGCACAGGGACACCAAATGTGCCCCCAGTTCATTCTTTCAAACACTCTCAGAGTGCACCCACCCAGCCCCAATACACTAAATCCTGTCTGGGAGGTGGTCACACCTCCCTATGACAGGAAACCTATTGTCAAGCCTTCCCCTGCTGGAGCTCAGCAGCAGGAGGGCAGACTCGTGTCTGTGGCTGGCAGCATCCAGTTTGTGATGCCCAGGTCGAGAAAGCTGGTACCGGGTGTACCGGTGTTTCACATAAGTCCCTCTAGAAGGGTGGAATCATATCTCCCCCGCCAGTTACTGGTGGGGAGGTATGATTCCAAGGTGTTTGACACCAAACACGACATGTTTCTAAGCAGCCGTTTTAAAGTTAGCATTTACCGCGAGGTTATAATGCACTTAAATATATATGGTTGACTGCATCACAAACAACCCTGGAAAATAGGTTCTGAAGGCTGCAGAGGGGCTCTGCTCATGCAGGGGCACCCTCTCACATAAAACCCAGCACCCTGCCTTCAGGATTGATAAGGCCTGCCATAGGGGTGACTGATAGGTTTATATGTGCTGTGATTTAGAATAGATATAGTGAACCTATATCTAAGTAAAGGGTGCATGCACCACCTTACACAGGCTGCAGTAGCAGACCTGTGGTGTCAGATTGAATGGTCTCTCGGGGATGACATAATAAATGCTGCTTTCCCCTGGGAGACCTCTGGGGAACCTATGCCCTGGGTACATGGTGTACCATATACTAGAGACTGATAAGGGTACCCCAGTATCCAATCTGGAGTGTACCTAAAGTACATGCAATCAATTTAGAGGAGAAAGCAGCTAGACTGGGGTCCTGGACAGCAGGATCCCAGTCAGTCTAAGTCAAAAACAGTGATACATCAGCAAAAAGTGGGGGTAACTATAAGAAGCAGATCCTACTCTCCTACACAACCCCCCCCCCCAAACGTAGGGACATTAAACTAACCTTGACCAGTTGAGTCTCCATGTTCTAAGTGGAAATATCTTGAGAGTCCATCTGTATTGGCATGGTTACTCCCAGGTCTATGTTCCACTGTATAGTCCATCCCCTGCAGGGAAATGTACCACCTCAAAATGCACTCTGCTGGGACGATAGTGTTTAGAACTGCTATTTCTTGCTGCTAGTGTTAGTCCGCCTATCTCCTTATTTTTAACAGCTCATTTTTAATTGTTATTGGATGACCTCTTTTATTCTGTATTTGCTGATTTTAATGTTTTAAAACGATTAATTGTTTGTGACCTTGCACATTACTCCTTTGTCACTTTGCACTTTATCTGCCTATTTGCACTACATTCTGGTCCTCCCCGGTCCGCCGCGGCATCTGCCGTTTGTTGCGGAGGGAGGGCCACGGTCTTTTGACACACTTCCGGGACACTACTTCCGCCCGGTCAGCGCTCTAGGCTCCAGCAGCGCCTATTTAGGGGCGAGCTGGAGCGCTCGCGCAGTGGATGCACTCTGCTGGGACGCTAGTGTTTAGAACTGCTATTTCTTGCTGCTACAGTGTTAGTCCGCCTATCTCCTTATTTTTAACAGCTCATTTTTAATTGTTATTGGATGACCTCTTTTATTCTGTATTTGCTGATTTTAATGTTTTAAAACGATTAATTGTTTGTGACCTTGCACATTACTCCTTTGTCACTTTGCACTTTATCTGCCTATTTGCACTACATTCTGGTCCTCCCCGGTCCGCCGCGGCGTCTGCCGTTTGTTGCGGAGGGAGGGACACACTTCCGGGACACTACTTCCGCCCGGTCAGCGCTCTAGGCTCCAGCAGCGCCTATTTAGGGGCGAGCTGGAGCGCACGCGCAGCGGACGCGTGCAGCGAACGCGCCGCTGGCGCGCCTAAGGCGCGCCGAAGGCAAGCCCGTCTGCGCCCGTCCGCGCCGGGACCGGGCCTAGGGCTAGGAACCCTGGCCCAAAATATATTTTGAAGCCTAGATTAGCTTATTCAAGGGAGAGCCTTCTCTCGCTTGGTCAACCAAGGGGTAAGAACTGTCATCAATTTACGTGTGACGAGTTACTTAGAACAGATAACCCTTACTGCCTAGAGTGTTCCAAGAGAATTTATAAGTATGGCGTGGAGGAACAAAAATCCGCTAGAAGTCCAACTAAGGCGAAAAAACTCAAACAGTACTTAATCTAGCGCTTATCAACGCCAGGTCTTTGATTAAGCATAAATACGAGATCTCGGATTTCATTATAGACAACAAGTTGGATATTTTGTATGTTACGGAAACTTGGGGTGAGGAAACATCCGACCCAGATTTTAATATTGCAGTGCCGTCTGGATATAAAGTCGTTAGGCACGATAGACCCATAAAAAAAGGTGGTGGACTTGCAATAATTCACAAAAGTGAATTCATAGCACATTGCTCAACACTTCCCTCTCCAGACTGTGAGGCCCTTTTGTTTAAAATTAGTGTTTCTGAACAGGAAACCTTCAAAGGACTATTAATTTATCGCCCACCTGGCTCTAAAACCAATTTTTTAACAAACTTATCTTTTTTGCTAGAACTGGGTATTCAATCCAGATGCTTTACCATGCTGGGTGATTTGAACTTTCATTTGGAAACTCTAACCGATAAGGAAACACAGGAACTCTTAGATATTACATCGGATGTAGGTCTTCAACAGTTAGTTGAAGGCTCTACACACCAAGCAGGTCATACCTTGGATGGTGTGTTTACAAATAATGCAGCCCTATCTATTACATCTATTCTCCCCCTTACGGGGTCCGATCACCACGCTGTCTTATTTCATTGGGACCTGCCTGGCTCCATAACTAATAATATGACTAGCATTAAACTCGCTAGGAGAGCCTGGCACAATATTGACTCAGGTGTATTAGAAACACAGCTTTTACAAAGCATTCCGGTTTCAGAGTTGGATGCAGAGGGATTAGCTAGAAGCTATACTTTCTGGCTAGACTCTAATTTTGCTAAATTAGCCCCTGTAACGGAGGTAATTAGAAATAGAAAAACTCCATCTGCTCCATGGTTCTCTGAAGCCCTAAGACTAGACAAACAAGCCTGTAGGAGGCAAGAGAGAACATGGCGGAAAAACTATAATGTAGCTGAAAAAGCACAATATAAGCTTATGCTAGCAGACTATAAGAAAAAAATAATTATTGAGAAGAGCCAATATTTTACGCTGAAAATAGAGATGGCGGGCAACTCAAGCAAAGAACTTTTTTCAGTCATAAATAATCCGACAACTGCGAAAAGGAAGCCTCGGTGAATTACACTCAAGACTTCTGCAACACATTGGCCCAGGCGTTTAAAGCAAAGGTCGATCAAATCTATGATCAATTTGCGTCACATATTCCTCATAATGCTGGCATAGATCAGGAAGTTAAGGCCACAAAACTTTTTTTAAATTTTACCTCTACCTCTCCAGAGCAGATTGCCACTCTTCTCATAAAGACTAAATCTGGGTCTCCGGATGATCCTTGCCCACCGAGGATTCTGCATAATATTAGTCATATTATCAGTCCCCAGTTATCTTGCATCTTTAATCAAATGCTCTCACAAGGATCCTTCCCAACATTGTGGAAACAGGCCTGTATATTACCATTATTAAAAAAGCCTAATCTGGATGTAACGGACCCGGCCAATTATAGACCGATTGCTAGACTTCCGTTGCCTGCAAAAATAATTGAGAAAATTGTTAATATGGAACTTTCCACATTTATTCTAGATAACAACGTCTTAGACCACAGCCAATTTGGTTTTCGATCATGCCACAGCACCGAGACAGCTTTAATCAAGACTACGGAGGAAATTCGCACCGCACTAGATGGCGGCGGATCAGCAGCTCTGATCCTCCTTGACCTGTCCGCGGCATTTGATACTGTGGACCACAACCTACTGATAGAACGGCTGAAAACTATTGGTCTAGGAGGAAAGGCCCTGCTGTTTTTAACATCTTTTTAGCAGATAGAGTGCAGACAGTGCAACTGGGCGATTTTAAATCTACGCCTTTTATTTTGCCTTGTGGGGTGCCACAGGGCTCTTCCTTGAGCCCCACACTTTTTAACATATATGTGTCCGAATTAGCACCTTTGATTAGAAGCTTTGATCTAATTCCGACCTCGTATGCTGATGACACCCAATTGGTTATTTCTACCATAGACAAGGATGTTGATTTTTCTAACAAACTACATGATTGCATGGTCTCCCTGAGCTTGTGGATGAGCAGGCACTGTCTGAAGCTTAATTCGAGCAAAACCGAGGTAGTGCTTTTGGAAACCTTGCTCCCTTTGGTCACCAATTTGGTGGCCAAGTACACTGGGCCCCCTTCCAACATCAGTAGCTAAAGCTAAAAATCTGGGGGTCATAATAGACGAGAAGTTGAATTTTAAATCGCAGGTCTCTAAGGTGGTATCTTCTGCTTTCTTCACCATTAAAACCGTGCGCAAGATTCTTCCTTTCATTCCGATAAACACTAGAAAAACTGTTTTAACTTCCTTGGTCTTATCTAAGTTGGATTACTGTAATGCCTTATATATGAATTTACAGTCTAATCAACTTAGAAGATTACAAGCGGCACAGAATGCTGCTGCCAGACTGGTGCTAGATGTCCCTAAGCATCAGTCAATTAGGGCCGGGATACAGAAGTTGCATTGGCTGCCAGTTGCCCAGCGCGTGAAATTCAAGGCACTTTGTATAGTGCACAAGGCACTTTATAGAGTAGGTCCACGATTTCTATGGCATGCCTTTAGTTGGTACTCCCCAGCAGACAATTACGATCGGCTAATGCTTTCCTGATGCTCACCTCCAGAGTCAGGACGATGAACTGGGGGGAGGAGTTTCAGACATGGTGCTATTAGGCTATGGAACTCCCTTCCGCTCGCTCTTAGGAAGATATCTTCTTTGATTGAGTTCAGGAAGAATCTTAAAACATGGCTTTTTAAAAACTAATTCTCCCTACAGTATGCGGTCCTTAAGCGCCTAGACACCTATGGGTATTAGCGCGCTATAAAAGTTGTTGTAACATAACATAACATAACATAACAAAAGTTTGGGGTTTTCACCCTTCATCTGTTTTAGCCATAAGAGGGGCTTATGGTCTGTCTGAACAATGAAGTGAGTGCCAAACAAGTATGGCCTCAGCTTCTTCAAGGCCCAAACCACAGCAAAGGCTTCCCTCTCAATAGCTGACCAACGTTTCTATCTGAGGGTCAGCCTTCTGCTAATAAAAGCTACTGGCTGATCCTGACCCTCTTCATTCAGTTGTGATAACACAGCCCCTACCCCCAACTCAGATGCATCAGTTTGAACAATGAATTGTTTGGAATAGTCAGGACTTTGCAGAATGGGAGAAGTGCACATGGCTTGTTTCAGGTCATCAAATGCCTTTTGACAGCTAACTGTCCACTGAACTTTCTTAGGCATTCTTTTGGAAGTTAAGTCATTCAAAGGGGTCACTATTGATCCATATCCTTTGACAAACCTCCTGTAGTACCCAGTCAGGCCCAAGAAAGCTCTGACCTGAGTCTGGGTAGTTGGAGCAACCCAGTCCATTATGGTCTGGATTTTGCTCTGCAATGGTTGAACCTGACCTCCACCCACAAGGTGGCCCAGGTATACAACCTGACTCTGCCCTATCTGGCACTTGGTGGCCTTGATAGTGAGGCCTGCTTTCTGCAGGGCCTCCAACACATTTCTCAGGTGGACCAGGTGATCCTCCCAGGTGGGGCTAAAGACAGCAATAACATCTAGATAAGCTGCACTATAGGCTTCCAGGCCTGTAAGGACTTTGTTCACCAACCTTTGAAAAGTGGCAGGTGCATTCTTCAAGCCAAAGGGCATCACCACAAATTGGTAGTGGATGGGCATCAGTCCTAGTGACTGCATTGAGACCCCTGTAGTCAACACAGAACCTCATCTCTCTCTTACCATTCTGGGTGTGAGGTTTTGGTACCAAGACTACTGGGCTAGCCCAAGGGCTATCTGAGGGCTCAATTACTCCTAAATCCAACATTTTCTGGACTTCAGTCCTGATGCAGTCCCTGACATGGTCAGGTTGCCTGTAAATCTTATTTTTAACAGGCAGACTGTCACCTGTGCCCACTTCATGAGTGCACCAGGTAGTCTGACTTGGAGTCAGTGAGAACATATTTTTAACAAAAGGAGGTGCACTGAACACAAATAAGGTAGTCCGTTGATTATTTCTTTAAATTCTTCTTTTATTTCAAATTAGTTCATAAAAACAGCCAACGCGTTTCGTTCCCCAAAGATACAACTTTTTGGAACTTCATCAGGGCTTATGCCTCCAAATTGATATTTCCAGATAATTTAAAAGATTGTTCTGTTGATGATTCACACAGAGACGTAAGTTTCTAAGAGTTTCACCTACCACACCCGACTAGGCGACTAGGACTGTGACGTTGCTGCTTATCAAGGTGGCCTCCTATTTTAATTCGTTACTGCGAGTATCACATGGCTGAGTCATCTTCGCCGGAATTCAAACTTTGTGCGACGTAACGATAACTATATCTACAACTAATACCCGAAGAAATTGATATTGCAACAAAAGGATTATTTTGTCCAATTATCGGGTGTGGTAGGTGAAACTCTTAGAAACTAACGTCTCTGTGTGAATCATCAACAGAACAATCTTTTAAATTATCTGGAAATATCAATTTGGAGGCATAAGCCCTGATGAAGTTCCAAAAAGTTGTATCTTTGGGGAACGAAACACGTTGGCTGTTTTTATGAACTAATTTGAAATAAAAGAAGAATTTAAAGAAATAATCAACGGACTACCTTATTTGTGTTCGGTGCACCTCCTTTTGTTAAAAGTATTTGGAAATCTGTTGTCAGTGGCACTGAAAGGTGACAGGTGCTGGAGAGTTGTGCACGAATCACCTGATATGTAAGCAGGGACACAGTGATAGTGCCATCCGTTACGTCCGTCACCTTGTCTTTTTTTTCTTATTCAGTGAGAACATATGCCTGAACTGATTCAGGACTCTCCTGCAATCAGTTTGCTGCTGGTCAGTGAGGCTGCCTGCCAAGGCTACACCATAAACTTAACCATCATCAGGGTTCTGTGAGAGCAGGTCAGGGAGTAGATCACTCTCTTCCTCCTGTCCCTCATCAGTAGCCATGAGCAAGCCCATGTCTGCCCTGTCAACATATGGTTTGAGCCTGTTCACATGGAGCACCCTATAGGGGCTCTTGGGAGTTCCAAGGTCCACCAGGTAGGTAACCTCTCCCTTTTGCTCAATGATTGTATGAGGGCCACTCCACTTGTCTTGGAGGGCTGCTGATGCCACAGGCTCCAACACCCATACTTTCTGTCCTGGCTGATAAACAGTCAACACAGCCTTTTGGTCATGCCAGGCCTTTTGCAATTCCTGACTAGCCTCAAGGTTTTTGGATGCTTTCTTCATGTACTCAGCCATCCGGGAGAGGAGACCAAGTACATAGTCCACAATATCCTGTTTAGGGGGTTTGAGAGGTAACTCCCATCCCTCTTTCACTAGACATAAAGGACCCCTAACTGGATGTCCAAACAGAAGTTCAAAAGGGCTGTAACCAACCCCCTTCTGAGGAACCTCTCTGTAGGCAAAAAGAAGGCAGGGCAAAAGGATGTCCCATCTATGCCTGAGCTTTTCAGGGAGACCTTTAATCATGCCCTTGAGGGTTTTGTTGAACCTTTCAACTAAACCATTGCATTGTGCGTGATAAGGGGTGGTAAATTTGCAATTTACTCCACACTCCTTCCACATAGCAGTCAAGTAACCAGACATAAAGTTTGTACCTCTGTCTGATACTACCTCCTTAGGAAAACCCACTCTGGAAAATATTGCCAGAAGGGCTCTAGCCACAACAGGAGCTGTGGAAGTCCTAAGTGGAATTGCTTCTGGATACCTAGTGGCATGGTCCACCACTAGTAGTATGAATCTGTGCCCAGATGCAGTTTGAGAATCCATGGGACCAACAATGTCAATCCCAACCCTCTCAAAGGGAACCCCCACCACAGGTAGTGGTATCAGGGGGGCCTTTGTAGTACCACCTGCCTTACCACTGGCTTGACAAGTGATATAGGAGCGACAAAACTCCTTTGTGTCCTCTGACATATGTGGCCAATGAAAGTGAGGAACAAGTCTGTCCCAGGTCTTGTTTTGGCCCAAGTATCCTGCTAATGGGATGTCATGTGCCAGTGTCAATAGGAAACCCCTAAACTTCAGAGGTATAACCAACCTCCTGGTAGCACCAGGTGTGGGGTCTCTACCCTCTGAGTATAAGAGTCCATCATCCCAGTAGATCCTGTGGGACCCACTGGCACTCCCAGCAGCCTCAGCAGCAGCTTGCTGGCTGAGGGGTTCAAGAGAGGGGCAGCTCAGCTGCTCCTGGCTCAGATCTGCCCTAGAAGGGCCCCCTGTCCCCAAGAACGGAACCTGATCAAGTTCAAGTTCCTCTGAGACGGTTCCTTCTTCAGGACTAAGATCATCTCCCTCAAGAGATTGGTCTGGATTCTGAGTCAGGGGGGAAGATAGTGCCTTACCACTACTGCTCCTTCTCTTGGAAGGCACCTGGTCCATTATTCAAGGATCCAGGGCCTGTTCAGTGGAAAAATGCTTTGCCTGTGACCTAGTCATGGCAAACACATCTGCAGAGATGCCCAACATGTCTGCATGTGTCCTGAGTTCCACTTCAGCCCAAGCTGAAGTTTCTAAATCATTGCTGATAGAACTGGGGGTCTCTAGTTGGCAATGGTATGCACCTTTGTCCAAATAGGGACCCTTGCTTCTAAGTCGGGGAAAGGGATTACACACCTGGATAACCCCTGCTCACCCCCTTGGTAGCTTGGCACGAGCAGGCAGGCTTATCTAAGAGGCAGTGTGTTAAGCATTTGTGAACACATACAGTAATACAGTGAAAACACTACAGATGGACACCACACAGGTTTTATAAAAATAAGTATTCTTTATATAGATTTATCACAAGACCACAAACGACAAAAATCCACAATACTGTAATCAATAATACTTCAAGATGGTAGAAATGGTTTAAAAATAGGCTCTTCACTTAAAAGCAGTCTTTAGCAACAAATAACCCCAACTGGAGTTATCACGACGTCGAGGTCAAAGAAATCCCAAAGTACGGCGCCGACCGCGAGGTGCGCGGCATCGGGCCCGGAGTCAAAACAGACCCACAAAGAACAGTACCTTGGAAAAGCGAAAACAAAGACAGCTCACGGCGTCGGGGAGGTGCGGCGTCGTTGGCGCGTTGCAACGTCGGTTCCTTGCTTCGGAGGAGAGGATGCGTCGGGACCTGAATGCTTGCGCAGGCAGGGGAGGCGTCGGTTCCGGACCGGAGAGGAGGTGACGTCACGATGGCGCCGAGGCCACGGTTCCGTACGATGTCGATAGATTCTTGACCACCCACGTCGACGATCGGCTCCGCGATGATGTCAGCTTCGGAGTCAATGCGGCACAGCAGCAGGCGTCGGGCCGGCGTCGTAAGTCAGAGCAGCGCTCACGGCTATAGCAGGCTTACGATGTCGCTCGCTGGCGTCAAGGTGGCACGGCGGTCGGCGTCGAGTCTTCGTTGCAAGTCGGAGCAGCGCTCACGGCTTCGATGCAGGAGACGGCGTCGCTCGCCGGCGTCGGTGTTGCAAATTCCTTCTGTAGCACCAGAACAGCAAGTTCCAGATGCAGGCAAACAGAAGGGGGTGAAGTCTGGTATCCCTGAGACTTCGGTCAGGAGGCAAGCTCAAATCAAGCCCTTGGAGTAATATTCTGCAAGATGATGAAAGTTCTTTAAAAGTTTCTTCTCCTTTCCTTGGCAATGAAGAAACCACTGCAGGCCAACCCAGCAAACAGCACACTTGGCAGAGGGGCAGTCCAACTCCTGCAGCTTCCTTGGTTCTTCTCCTTGGCAAAAGGGTCGTCTTGTTGTTCCAGAAGTGATCTCAAGTTCTTGGGTCTGGGTCCCAATATTTATACTACTTTTCTCTTTGTTCTCTGAAGGCAGAGAGGCCTTTGCCTAGTCAAAACCAGTTCTGGTCAGTCTTGGAGCACTTTGTTGACAAGACTCCTTCTTTCCTTTTACAGTGTAGGCCAGGGACATCAGACACACCACAGGAGGTGGAGCCAGCATTGTGGAGGGAAGGCACAGCCCTATTCAGGTCCCAGGTGCAACTCCTCCCTCCTATCTGCATGCAGATCTCTCTATTCAGCCCTGTGCTGACTCACCCTGTCTCCTGGCAGCCCCCAGCCCCTGTCACTCAAACTCCAGACAAGGAATACACAACCTAGCAGAGGCAGGCTTGGATAGTTAGGCAAGAAAATACCCACTTTCTAAAAGTGGTAGTTTCAAACACAGAATGTTAAAACCAACTTCACTAAAAGATGTCTTTTATCATTCTGAGTTCAGGCATACTAAACTCGAATTTCTACCTGGTTCCCTGAGTCAGTTAGGATTATAAGATGTAATAATCTAACTGCCCATTCTGGCCTATGGGGAACAGGGAGCCTTGCAATAGTGAAAAACGAAAATGGCTGTAATTCACTATTAGGACATGCCACACCCATCAGGGCAGGTCCTGCCTTTTACCTACAATGCACCCTGCCCTTGGGCCTACCTTAGGGGTGACTAATATGCAGAAAAAGGGAAGGTTTAGGGACTGGTAAGTGGGTGCACTTGCCAAGTCGACATGGCAGTCAGACTGCACACAGGCTCTGCAATGGCAGGCCTGAGACACACTTTACAAGCTGCTTCTGTGGGTGGCACAACCAGTGCTGCAAGCCCACCAGCACCATTTGATTTACAAGCCCTGGGCACACCTGGTGCACTATACTAGGGTCTGACAAGTAAATCAAATGATCCAATCATGGAGTCACTAATCAATGCATCAATTTACCATAGGGAGCACTTGCACTGTGGCACTGAATAGCAGTGGCACAGTGCCCAAACCAGCAAACAAATCAAAAACAGAGGAGGCAATCAGAAAAAAATGGAAGGGAGACTCACGCCAATGATACCAGGTCTAACACGTGTCCCCTCCAGCTGAAATGTGGGGAGAACTACCCTTCCCCTAGGGAGTCCTCTTCACTAAGGCGGAAAAATCTGGACAGACCATCAGCATTGGCGTGTTCTGTACCAGGGCGGTGTTCCACCGTGAAGTCCATACCCTGTAGGGAAATGGACCACCTCAACAACTTTGGGTTCTCACCCCTCATCTGCATCAGCCATCTGAGGGGCCTGTGGTCGGTCTGAACCAGGAAGTGAGTCCCAAACAAGTATGGTCTCAACTTCTTCAGTGCCCAGACCACAGCAAATGCCTCACGCTCAATTGCACTCCACCTCTGTTCCCGTGGAAGTATCCTCCTACTGATGAAGGCTACGGGTTGGTCTAGGCCTTCCTCATTAATCTGTGATAGAACAGCCCCCACACCATGCTCTGAAGCGTCTGTTTGAACAATGAATTCTTTTGAGAAGTTGGGCGCCTGAAGCACGGGTGCTGTGCACATGGCAGTCTTCAGGGCGTCAAAAGCCTTCTGACAGGTGTCAGACAAGTTCACTTTCTTGGGCTGCTTCCTGGAAGTCAGCTCAGTCAAGGGTGCAACAATGTTGCCATACCCCTTGACAAACCTCCTGTAGTACCCCGTGAGTCCTAAAAAGGCTCTCACCTGTGTCTGAGTCTTTGGGGGTTCCCATGCCAGGATGGTATCAATCTTGGGCTGTAGGGGCGCCACCTGGCCGCTTCCTACCTGGTGCCCCAAGTACACCACCGAACCCTGCCCAATCTGGCACTTACTCGCCTTGATTGTGAGGCCTGCCTTCCGCAGCGCCATCAATACTTCCCAGAGGTGGCGCAGATGTTCTTCCCAAGTGGAACTAAACACCGCAATGTCATCCAGGTAGGCGGCACTGAAATCTTCCAGTACCGTCCAACACCTGGTTGACCAACCTCTGAAAGGTGGCAGGGGCATTCTTCATCCCAAAGGGCATAACCCGGAATTGGTAGTGCCCATCTGGTGTGGAGAATGCTGACCTCTCCTTGGCCCCATCAGTTAAGGCAATCTGCCAGTACCCAGACATCAAATCAAACGTGCTGAGGTACCGGGCAGCTCCCAACCGATCAATGAGCTCATCAGCTCTGGGGATGGGGTGCACGTCAGTCCTGGTGACTGAATTGAGTCCTCGGTAGTCCACACAGAACCGGAGTTCGGGTGTGGCACCAGGCGCTGCAGCCTTTGGGACCAAAACCACTGGGCTGGCCCAAGGACTGTTAGAGGACTCAATCACCCCTAAGGCAAACATCTTGGAGACCTCCTCCTTAATGTAAGCTCTGACCCTGTCAGTCACTCTGTAAGCCTTGTGCTTCACAGGAGGACTGTCCCCAGTGTCCACATCATGGACGCACCACTCAGTGACACTAGGAACCAGGGAGAACAAATCAGGGAATTGCCCCAGCAGTTGGTGACAATCTTGCTGCTGTTCAGGGGTCAGTGTGGCAGAGAGGCCAACGCCATCCACTGACCCATCTTGCTCCGCTGCAGACAGGAGGTCAGGAAGAGGCTCAGTCTCCTCCTCCATTCCATCATCTGTCGCTAGGAGCATGCCCACTTCGGACCTTTCTAAGTGGGGCTTCAGGCGGTTAACATGCAGGACCCGCAAAGGGTTCCTGGGAGACTGCAAGTTCACCAGATAGGTGACATCACTCTTGCGCTCCACCACCTCAAATGGACCGGTCCACCTGTCCTGGAGCGCACAGGGCTCCACAGGGGCCATGACCCAAACTTTCTGTCCAGGCTGAAGCTCAATCAGAGTGGCATTCTGATCGTACTCACCGCTTCATCTCTTCCTGGCTGGCTTCCAGGTTCGCCTGAGCAAGTTCTCTGAAACGCCGAGTCTGGTTCCTGAAGGCCAGCATGTAGCTATATACATCCTGGGGAGGTTTCCTGGGAGATTGCTCCCAGCCTTCCTTGACCAGACTCAAAGGTCCTCTTACAGGGTGACCATACAGCAGCTCAAAGGGGCTGAACCCTAAGGACTTCTGAGGCACCCCATGGTAAGCAAACAACAGGCATGGCAAGAGGACGTTCCACTTACGCCTCATAGGTTCCTCAAGACCCATAATCATGCCCTTAAGGGTCCGGTTGAATCTCTCAACCAGCCCATTACCTTGGGGGTGGTAAGGAGTGGTGAACGTATAGGTAACACCACACTCCTTCCACAGGGACTTCATATAGTTAGATATGAAGTTGGTAACACGGTCTGACACCACCTCTCGGGGGAACCCCACACGGGAAAAACCCCCATCAGTGCACGTCCCACCACGGGGGCCGTCACTGTCCTGAGAGGGATGGCTTCCGGGTACCGGGTAGCATGGTCCACCAAGACCAGGATAAACCTGTTGCCCATGGCTGTCTTGGGGTCCAGTGGCCCCACAATGTCAATGCCCACCCGTTCAAAGGGGGTACTGACTACAGGGAAAGGTTGGAGAGGAGCCTTGTGCTTCCTTCCACTTTTCCCACTTGCCTGGCAAGTTTGGCAGGTCCTACAATGAGTATCTGAACTCTTGCGCATCTGGGGCCAATGAAAATGGGAAACAAGCCTTTCAAAGGTCTTGTTCTGCCCCAGATGTCCAGCTAAAGGAACGTCATGAGCCAAACCCAGTAGGAAGGCTCTGAAGCGCTGGGGTACCACCAGCACACGGGCTGACCCAGGCTCAGCAACCTTAGGCTTGCTATACAGGAGGTCGTTCTCCCAGTAGATCCAATGTGATCCAGACTGATCACCTGCTGCCTGGTTTGTGGCCTGTTGCCTCAAACCCTCAAGAGAAGGGCACTTCCTTTGCTCCTCACAAAATTCCTCCCTGGAGGGACCTCTTTCTTGCTGCCAATGGGTCAGCTCAGGCAGGTCTCCCAGTTCAGCAACTTGTTCCCCTGTAGGTTCCAGGGCATCCCCCTCAAGGACTGCCTCCTCCTGGACCGTGGGAACTATGGGGGCTGGTTTCCCGCGCCCCTACCTCGTCTCTTTAAGGCAGGGGTCTGGGCCATATTTTCAGGCTCCAGAACCTCTTGATCACCCTTACTGGCCGCCATGGACCGAGTGGTTACACACGCCCACTCAGGCAGACCCAACATCTCTAAATGAGACCTTCTCTCCACCTTAGCCCAAGGGGAGTCCTCTAAATCATTGCCCAACAGACAATCAACCGGCATGGCTGGCCTCACAGCAACTTGGAGAATACCTGAGACCCCCCACTCAAAGGGAACTTGAGCCACCTCACACTGGCTCTGTGAGTTGTCTGCAGCAACAACAGGGAAGAATGCATGGGGGACAACCTGCTCTTTGGACACCAACCGACAACTGACAGCTGTCACACTTGCACCGGTGTCTCTTAGAGCTTCCACCCTATGGCCATTGATGGTCACCCACTGCCTGTACTTTTTAGTGTTATCAGGCAGCTGAGTTTTAGGGACCATCTCAAAGTCTCCTAATGAGACAAGGGACATCTCTGCGGGATCCCACCCACCTTGGGCACCCATCTCCTCCCCCAGGGCTACACTGGCAATCTGACGGGGTGGTGCAAGGGTGGTGCTTTGGGATCTCTCATGGGACATTGAGGATCATACCAACGGTGGCCCAATTGACCACACGTAAAACATTTACAGTGGCCCCTCTGAACAGGTTTACCTGTCGGGGCCTCTTGCTTCTTCTCAGGGGGAGGCTGGGAACCCTTCCCTTGGTTCCCTTGGGGATTACTTTGGGGCCCTTTCTGGAACTCCCTCTGTTTACCCTTGTCCCCCCACTCTTCTGCTGGGGACCCTGCCCACCTTTGGCGGAATCTCCCACATGACCCTTGTGGACCCTGGTACTAACCCAGCGGTCCGCCTCCTCAGCAAGCTTCCTAGGGTTAGTTAGCTTGCTATCAATAAGGTGCTGGCGTAGCTTTGGAAAACAATTAGCAGACAAGTGCTCCCATGCAAACAAATCATAGAGCGCTTCAAAAGTATACCACTTTGCTACCCTTCACCCAACCATCCATGGCTCTGCAAAAGAACGATACATATTCTACCCAAGTGGTTCCCTCCAGCTTCTTGCAACTCCTAAACCTCTGTCTATAGAGTTCTGGGGTCAAACCATACCTAGTCATCAGGGCTTCCTTCATATGGGCATAAGACATCCTATTCTCACTGGGTAGGTCTAACAAAGTATCCCTCCCCTCACTCACAAAGCGGCCCCACAACCCAGCTCCCCAATCCTTCTCAGGGACCCGGTGGGCCAACATTGCTATTTCATAGGCTGCAAACCACTGCCCAATATCTTCATGCTTATGGAAATCTTTGATGACATCCTTGGGAATATATACCCTGCCTTCTGAAGGCACAGATGGTGCGCTGCCACCAGAGGGATTGAGTTCTAAGCCCTGTGCTTTGATCTCTAACTCCCTCAACATTCTCTCATTCTCTAATCTCATTCTCTCTCTCTCCAAGGCTAACTTGTTAATTTCAAACTCCAGCTTCTTATTCTCTAGGTCATTTTGACCCTCCATTTTGAGCCTAGCCATCTCCAGCTTGTGTGCCCTATTTCTCTCCCTATCCTCCAGCTCTCCTGGGGACAGGTCTTTGGAAGAAACACTGCTGCCTGGCGGGGTAGGTACTTTCTCCCCCCTTGGGCCCAGGGGCCCATCTAGCTGCCCTTCCACCTCCTCCACAGGGTGCTCCACATTTTCAGATGCATTTCTTGCTTCCACCCAGGCCCTCAGCGCCTTGTGGAACTCATCCTTTTTAGTGAGGCCTGGAATAGCAACTTTAAATTTTCTACAGAAGGCTTTCAGCTGTTTGGTATTATAGGTATCCAACCTCTCTTCCTCAAACTCTGGATCCATAGAGGCAATAGATGCTGGTGGACTCATGGCAATAAGAATTGGCAGTTCTCAGAAAAATAACAGTCCAAGGAAAAAAATTCTACCAAAAAGTATGTGGTCGCGTTTGGTCTGCACTCACTAGTAGTGTACACCAATCACTGTATATGAGTCACAAATGCAGGTCCAAATCCTCACCACTGACCACCAATGTTAGAACTGGGGGTCTCTAGTTGGCAATGGTATGCACCTTTGTCCAAATAGGGACCCTTGCTTCTAAGTCAGGGAAAGGGGATTACACACCTGGATAACCCCTGCTCACCCCCTTGGTAGCTTGGCACGAGCAGGCAGGCTTATCTAAGAGGCAGTGTGTTAAGCATTTGTGAACACATACAGTAATACAGTGAAAACACTACAGATGGACACCACACAGGTTTTATAAAAATAAGTATTCTTTATATAGATTTATCACAAGACCACAAACGACAAAAATCCACAATACTGTAATCAATAATACTTCAAGATGGTAGACATGGTTTAAAAATAGGTTCTTCACTTAAAAGCAGTCTTTAGCAACAAATAACCCCAATTGGAGTTATCACGACGTCGAGGTCAAAGAAATCCCAAAGTACGGCGCCGACCGCGAGGTGCGCGGCGTCGGGCCCGGAGTCAAAACAGACCCACAAAGAACAGTACCTTGGAAAAGCGAAAACAAAGACAGATCACGGCATCGGGGAGGTGCGGCGTCGTTGGCGCGTTGCGGCGTCGGTTCCTTGCTTCGGAAGAGAGGATGCATCGGGACCTGGATGCTTGCGCAGGCAGGGGAGGCGTCGGTTCCGGACCGGAGAGGAGGTGACGTCACGATGGCGCCGAGGCCACGGTTCCGTACGATGTCACGATGTCGATAGATTCTTGACCACCCACGTCGACGATCGGCTCCGCGATGATGTCAGCTTTGGAGTCGATGCGGCACAGCAGCAGGCGTCGGGCCGGCGTCATAAGTCGGAGCAGCGCTCACGGCTATAGCAGGCTTACGATGTCGCTCGCTGGCGTCGAGGTGGCACGGCGGTCGGCGTCGAGTCTTCGTTGCAAGTCGGAGCAGCGCTCACGGCTTCGATGCCGGAGACGGCGTCGCTCGCCGGCGTCGGTGTTGCAAATTTCTTCTGTAGCACCAGAACAGCAAGTTCCAGATGCAGGCAAACAGAAGGGGGTGAAGTCTGGTATCCCTGAGACTTCGGTCAGGAGGCAAGCTCAAATCAAGCCCTTGGAGTAATATTCTGCAAGATGATGAAAGTTCTTTAAAAGTTCCTTCTCCTTTCCTTGGCAATGAAGAAACCACTGCAGGCCAACCCAGCAAACAGCACACTTGGCAGAGGGGCAGTCCAACTCCTGCAGCTTCCTTGGTTCTTCTCCTTGGCAAAAGGGTCGTCTTGTTGTTCCAGAAGTGATCTAAAGTTCTTGGGTCTGGGTCCCAATATTTATACTACTTTTCTCTTTGTTCTCTGAAGGCAGAGAGGCCTTTGCCTAGTCAAAACCAGTTCTGGTCAGTCTTGGAGCACTTTGTTGACAAGACTCCTTCTTTCCTTTCACAGTGTAGGCCAGGGACATCAGACACACCACAGGAGGTGGAGCCAGCATTGTGGAGGGAAGGCACAGCCCTATTCAGGTCCCAGGTGCAACTCCTCCCTCCTATCTGCATGCAGATCTCTCTATTCAGCCCTGTGCTGACTCACCCTGTCTCCTGGCAGCCCCCAGCCCCTGTCACTCAAACTCGAGACAAGGAATACACAACCTAGCAGAGGCAGGCTTGGATAGTTAGGCAAGAAAATACCCACTTTCTAAAAGTGGTATTTTCAAACACAGAATGTTAAAACCAACTTCACTAAAAGATGTCTTTTATCATTCTGAGTTCAGGCATACTAAACTCGAATTTCTGCCTGGTTCCCTGAGTCAGTTAGGATTATAAGATGTAATAATCTAACTGCCCATTCTGGCCTATGGGGAACAGGGAGCCTTGCAATAGTGAAAAACGAAAATGGCTGTAATTCACTATTAGGACATGCCACACACATCAGGGCAGGTCCTGCCTTTTACCTACAATGCACCCTGCCCTAGGGCCTACCTTAGGGGTGACTAATATGCAGAAAAAGGGAAGGTTTAGGGACTGGTAAGTGGGTGCACTTGCCAAGTCGACATGGCAGTCAGACTGCACACAGGCTCTGCAATGGCAGGCCTGAGACACACTTTACAAGCTGCTTCTGTGGGTGGCACAACCAGTGCTGCAAGCCCACCAGCAGCATTTGATTTACAAGCCCTGGGCACACCTGGTGCACTATACTAGGGTCTGACAAGTAAATCAAATGATCCAATCATGGAGTCACTAATCAATGCATCAATTTACCATAGGGAGCACTTGCACTGTGGCACTGAATAGCAGTGGCACAGTGCCCAAAGCATCTAAAACCAGCAAACAAATCAAAAACAGAGGAGGCAATCAGAAAAAAATGGAAGGGAGACTCACGCCAATGATACCAGGTCTAACAATTGCCCAATAAGCATTCAACAGGGAGGTCTGCACTTACCACAACCTTCTTAGGGCCAGTTACCCCTCCCCAGGTGAAATTCACAACTGCCAAGGAATGGTCTGTCCTGACATTGCTTGCATTGGTCACTTGGTACATCTCACCAAGTATGATTTGTTTGGGGGCCAAAACATCTTTCGTCACCATTGTGACACTTGCACCTGTGTCCCTGAATGCCATGGCCGCCTTACCATTGATGAAAGGCTCCTCTCTGTATTTGCCCAGAATACTGGGACTGACAAATAAGGAAGCAATATCCATGCCCCCATCACAGACTAACACAGCCTGAGTTGGAACTCTGACTAGGCCAGAGTCCATCTCAGATCCCAGGGTTAACCCTACTACTTATTCTATGTACCACTACTTTGAGCTGAACTAGAGGGAACAGTTTCCTTAGGGGCAGTGGTGGCTTGAGTACATTCCTTGGCATTGGAGCAATCATTTGTCCAGTGGGTCTTCTGTTTACAGATATGACACCAAGGCTTCTTTTTGCCTTTACCCATGTTTGATTGTGACTCCCCCCCAGATGAAGACTTGTGGGGCCCTTGAGAAGACTTCTGGTCTTTACCCTTCTCCCCACCCTTATCTGAGGTTTTAGAATCTTGCTTCTTAGAGTCACCACCTTGGTTCTGGGTGTTCTGCCTCACCCTGGTTCTGACCCATTTGTCTGCCTTATTTCCCAATTCTTGGGGAGAGGTCAGATCAGAGTCCACCAGGTACTTGCAACAACTGATTTTGACAATTATTAAGGATATGCTCCCTCATAATTAAATTGTACAATCCTTTAAAATCACACACTTTACTGCCAAGTAACCAGCCTTCCAGAGCCTTAGTAGCACAATCTACAAAGTCAACCCAGTCCTGAGTGGGTGCCTTCTGGGTGTCTCTGAACTTAATCCGATATTGTTCAGTGGTTAAGCCAAACCCATCAATGAGAGCACTCTTCAAGACTGTGTAATTATAAGCATCCTCTTCTCTTACAGTGAGGAGCTTATCTCTACCTTTGTCAGCAAAGGAGAGCCACAAGATAGCTGCCCACTGCTCTTGAGGGACCCTCTGTACTTTACAGGCCCTCTCTAGTGCAGTTATCCATTTGTGGATGTCATCCCCACTCTGATAGGGAGGGACTATCATGTTCAGGTTCCTATGATCATGAGTATATTCTCTAGTTCTAGGGACACTGTTGCTGCCACCATGGGGCTCTAGCCCCAACCTTCTGGAAGCTCTCTGGAGTTCTAGGGATTCCCTCTCTAAGGCTAATTGTTCCCTTCTGACCCTGAGTTTGGTCCTCTCATACTCAAGTAATTGGCACTTCTTCTCATAAGAGGAGTCTCTTTTATGAGAAGCAGAGGTCCCTACAGAAGTACTTGAATGATTAGATTCCTCAGAAGGAGATCTTGATCTTCTAGGTAAACGTTGTACTCTCCCTGGTGGAGTAAAGAGAGGGCCACTGGGGCTTCTCCCCCACCTGAAGGAAGAGTTGGATTTTCCAGGTTGGAATCATGTTGATCCTCCTGGCCAGGGTTTGAGTCCAGGTCAAAGAAGTGTTCACTTCCTGCTCTTTCCTCATCTCCTGTCCCACCCAACTACCTGCCTCATCAGACATCAGACCCTGGAGTCTTTCTGAGGTCATCTAGAAGTAATATCTCTATGAGGCGTTGAGTGCTAGCACTTCTCCCTGTCTTCAGTTTCCTAGATGTTCACATATTTCTCAATTCTTGAAATGAGAGACTATCATACCTAGTTGTCAAAGAGCCACTGGCTTCTTCTCTAGAAGACATACTAGTGTTATGTGGTGTAGGCACCTACCTAACCTAGTGGGAACTAAACTCTCTTGAGTTGGAGAAAGGGTGTGCTAGACCCTTGACTTACCCAACTCCAAGTTCAGTAGAACTTACTGTATTCTAATCTTGATCTATATGTACCTAATACCTTTAGTGGTTTTCAGTTAATCACTCAATGAGATTTATCTGGTAAAACAATAGCAAGCTTGAATCCCACTGCTGCCACCAATGTGAGAAGTTGGCCTGGTATATGCTGTCCACTAATTAAAGTGGGCACCTTGTACCAGTCCAAACAACCCTTATTGATGATTAGGTTAAAGACAACCTTTATAGAAAGCTATCCTAGTGGTAGCTATGGAGAGCAGCCTTCAGGCTAAGTCTCGAAGGAATGTAAAGCAGCTTGTTTTACTAGATCAGAACCTCCTGAATGACCAAATGAAAGGGGAACCACACAAGAGATATATAAAATATATGTATTTATTACTGAACACTCTCTACTAACCTCTTTATGAGATTAGAGCACAAAGTACACAATATTAAACCAATAGAACGAAAGTAAATAGCACAATACACAGCGGGCTCTAGGGGGAGACTGAACCATATACTAAGAAAGTGGTATGACAACCACGACTTTGATAGACACAGTGCCTAGAGCATGTAGAATGGCTGGGACCCCAAGGAACCACCCAAAGTAGTGACACAGGGGACCCACGGAGGACGGGTGCAGTGTGAGAACACAGACGCGAGCTCCGTACAACTTTATGGGAAAGTCGCGGTTGGAAAATTACAGTTTAAGGACACTTCGGAGAGGACTTCAAGCAAACCCTTTGGAACATAGAAGGTTCTAAGGCCAGCACCCTTGTGAGTTCCGAGGTACCCGTGTTACCTATCCCAGAGGAGCCGAGTGCATAGGGGTCAAGTGGTGTCGGAAACCCTCATCGTTTCCAATGGCGTGATGCGAAGAAGTGCTGCTGCCAGTAAGATAAAAAGTGCCTGGTGGAATCCAAGCCTGGATCTGAGGTGAGAAGAACCTGAAAGCAGAGGGGACAGAGTCTGGGTCACTTCATGGTGACCAGGGGCTCAGTAGACGAATGCCCACCGATGTTGGGTGCTTCAGGTGAGAAGATTGGATGCTTGACTCTGCAGCCACGGGGATCAGGAGATGTCGACGATGACCAAAGTCTGGAGGTGAGCTGTTCCACAAAGGATGAAGAGTGCTGGGAGAGTCAGTGTCCGGATCGAACACTAACAAGCCTTGGCAACTGCAACCCACGCGGGCAGAGGAAACAAGTTACGGTGAGGACCAGCAAGGTCGTAGGGACTCTCGAAGCAATGAAGAGTCAGGGCACGTCTGGAGCAACCAGGAAAGCCCAAGGAAAGTCAAAGTTACCTTCACAGGGACTCACAGGCCAACAGACCACGGATCGCGAAGGGACCTCGAGCTGAGTCACGAAATACCAGCCCACGGAACACTCGTGGAGTGTAAGCCGGAAATCTTTGGTGGAATTACTGCTCGGGGTTAGAACTACACGTAGCCCAAAGCACAGCCTCAGGGATTGCCAAAAAGCATATGCTGCTGCAAAAGTACACGGTGCACAGGGGTTCGGGTTGCACGGTCCCCACGAGGGATACTGGTCTCAAAATTGCTGAGAGGTCAGATCAACCTCAGGTACGCTCGGGAATCCACCTCCTGTGTTGCAGAAATCTTCGGAGTCCTCAGGAGCTCAGGAGATGCAAACCTTTCAGATGCGTTAAGTTGCCTGCTGCTGCAGGGGAGTAACTCCTTTACTCCAAGGGAGATTCTTCTGTCGTCCAGCAAAGTGTAGATCGTCAAAGTACTTGGTTTCTGCTTGCAGAGTTTAGTCCAGGTAAAATCTAAAGTCCTGTAGTCAGGGTTCCTACTTTATACCCAAGGAAGGGGTTGGACAAACTCTGGGGACCCACCTATGGGAGGGTCAGGACAGAGGGATGGCTACACCCATGTCCTTTGTCCAGTTTCACACCAGAGCAGGAACAAATGGCTCCTGCAACCGGTTTGAACTGGACTATGCACAGGGACACCAAATGTGCCCCCAGTGCAGACTTTCAAACACTCTCAGAGTGCACCCACCCAGCCCCAATACACTAAATCCTGTCTGGGAGGTGGTCACACCTCCCTGTGACAGGAAACCTATTGTCAAGCCTTCCCCTGCTCGAGCTCAGCTCAGAAGCAGGAGGGCAGACTCGTGTCTGTGGCTGGCAGCATCCATTTTGTGATGCCCAGGTCGAGAAAGCTGTTACCGGGTGTACCGGTGTTTCACATCAGTCCCTCTAGAAGGGTGGAATCATACCTCCCCCACCAGTTACTGGCAGGGAGGTATGATTCCAAGGTGTTTGACACCAAACACGACATGTTTCTAAGCAGCCGTTTTAAAGTTAGCATTTACTGCGAGGTTAAAATGCACTTAAATATATATGGTTGGCTGCATCACAAACAAACCCGGAACATAGGTTCCAAAGGCTGCAGAGGGGCTCTGCTCATGCAGGGGCACCCTCTCACATAAAACCCAGCACCCTGCCTTCAGGATTGATAAGGCCTGCCATAGGGGTGACTGATAGGTTTATATGTGCAGTGATTTAGAATAGTTATAGTGAACCTATATCTAAGTAAAGGGTGCATGCACTACCTTACACAGGCTGCAGTAGCAGACCTCTGGTGTCAGTTTGAATGGTCTCTCAGGGATGGCATAATACATGCTACAGCCCCTGGGAGGCCTCTGGGGTACCTATGCCCTGGGTACATGTTGTACCATATACTAGGGACTGATAAGGGTACCACAGTATCCAATCTGGAGTGTACCTAAAGTACATGCAATCAATTTAGAGGAGAAAGCAGCTAGACTGGGGTCCTGGATAGCAGGATCCCAGTCAGTCTAAGTCGAAAACAGTGATACATCAGCAAAAAGTGGGGGTAACTATAAGAAGCAGATCCTACTCTCCTACACCATACATAAAGTTTCTTCCAGAAAATGTAGAATTGTTAGTTACCACCAAAGTCTACACCAGGCATTATGCAGAGTAATCATAGATCACTTTTCAGCACTATTAGAATTCCTGGTCACTGTGCTCCTTTGACCAAGGACTCTCCTTGCCAGGACTAAGTGCTGGAAGGCTGCCATACAGGTGAAATGCCCCCAAAGATGGTGCTCAGATGAGGCAGGGAAACAGAGAGCGCACCCTATCCAAACAAAAATAGACCCTCCCTAACCGAAGAACACCATAGGCAGAGAACTGACAAAGGATTTACTATGTAGCCTCCATCTTAGAAAGAGGAATGCAAGAATTGTGTAGAATAGATATTGTTAAAATTATGTACACTAAATGGGAGCATATTTGTCCCCTGACCCTTCAGGAATATTCTGCAAATATTTTAGCGGGACTTTGGAGGACTTATTAAACATAAAAAAGAAATGGAAAACAATAAAAGAGAACAGTGGTTATGGATAGAGGGTAGGAGAGGTTTAGGTTTTACACAAAAAGACACAACAGGAGATAACAAGGCAACTGGTGTGAGGGTAGGAATCGGGTCCTTGACACAGACTTTTATCACCAAACACCCACCAACCTTCCAATGTTTCGGATAATTAAAATAGCTAAAGGCCAGTAATCCACCAGGCCATTCGAGAATGGCTGCGAGTGAATATATCCCCTCCTTTCAGCTTGTACTCACTATGGTTCATTTTTATATCAGATATTATTCATCTCATACCGAATCTCACTCACTCTATATTCACCCTCAATCAGCCTGTATCCATCCTCACTCAGATTGTATCCACCTTGATTCAGTTTATATCCACGCTCATTCACTCTCTATCAAACCTGATTCAGCTGGTCTCTACCCTCCTTCACCTTGAATCAACTCCTGTTCAGCTTGTCTCCACCCTCATTTATCTTGTACACATGTTCACTCAGCCTGCAGCCACTCTCATTCAACTTTTATACACTTTTATACACTTTTATACACTTTTATACACTTTTATACACTTTGATGTAGTTTTTACCCACTCTCATTCCACTTGTAGACACCCCCACTCACTTTGTTTCCACTCTCATTCAGCTTGTATTCACTCTTTTCTATTTGTATCCACTCAGTCAGCTTCTTTGGCAGACACATATGTCAGCAGTTTGACGCGACAGTATAATTTTTTCAGCGTCCAGCAATTAACCATCTTAAATGCTGTGGGCGAACTACTAACACCCACTGCATTACTTTTGTAAGTGCCTTTGCAAGCACCAGAAGGATTCTACTTTAAAAAAAACACAGAAATTCATAATGTGAGGGTAGATCCTGTGGTGCAGAAAGCCAACTAGACACCAGAGAAAACAAGAATGCCAAAAAAGAAGGGATTTGGGTGGCCTGCCGTGCCCCCACCCTATAATGGGCCCGGCAGCCTTTCAGGCCCTCCTTGTGTGGCTGAGACTGTCTCCCATGAGAAAAACGGACAACCCGGGACCATGCAAAGACCACATTGACTTCACATGGTCATACTTTTCCTCCTTTCTGTTGTGGGTCATAGTCACTTCCACACAAGTGGGCCGTTTCTCTCAGAAGAAATGTGGAAACGCTAGGTGGTAGGAATTTTGTGATTACCCTGGAATTCCATACTTTCCTCACAGAAATGTCAGGAAAATGTGTGAATTTAGCTAAAGTTTGAGGTTTTCAGGGCATGCCAGATAAGGAAACGTTGCTGGAGCCACACAAGTCGCACCACCCTGGACTCTAGTTTTCATAAATGCCTATTTTTAGTAGGTGTACTTTGGTGGCAGCAGAGCCGGACGCATATAGCGCAGCTTCCTACTTCATTAAAAAGGATCGATTTGCAAGGTAACAAACGATTCAGATGTCTCCACGTTGTATTTTGGGGTCTTTCTTGTTACAAGCAATAGGCTCATCAACAGAAGTGGGGTAGCATTTGTTTCTGGAGAAGTGGTGGAATACAGAAGAGTAGACCTTTTGTTATTATCAATTGAATTTCTCTCCATGGTTTCTTCTAAATGTAAGCCTGCATGAAAGAAAGAACGTGTTTTGTAAATGCCTCTGAATCACCTCATAGTATAGATAACCCCAAGATAATTGATAGATAATTAACCACCATTACTAAATTCAGAATAATGGGCGCGTTTCAGGAATACATAGGGGACCTGCATCTCTATTGTCCATTCCTTTGAATTTATTATAATAAACATCTGTTATTCAGCATCAAGATACCCTTGGGTGACCGTGCGCTTTACAAACACACATGTTATGTTATGTTATTGTATGAGTAGCTGGATGGTCGATCCACAATGACATATTGTTACAAACTTCAGCTCTAGGTATCGCATGTTTTTAGGCACCAGCAAACAAAACATACCCCTGTGACAAGAAGGTTAGATGGCCTTAATAGTATATACATTTGTAAATCAGCTATCAGAACAAAATATTCCAGATAAAAATGCTGCCGTCTATTTCTCTTTTTTCTGTCTATTTGTATTATTATTTTAATTTCAACTGTCCGCCACTTGGGTGCTGTATATGTGTCCTGCATGCATTAGCACCCACCCACAGAAAAGCGCTGGCACTCGCCCCAGCAGCATGCCCTCAGGTTGGCAGCGGAAGAGCTGCTGCTGCCACCCATGACCCTTCCCCGATTATCTGATGACATCAGAGCAGGCAAGGAGTGCCAATGTCACCAAGAGGTAATGGGGATACCCTGGAAGTCATTTGATTCCAGCACAGTCGACGAGAGGACACCTTCTAAGTACGTCATTTTTTATGTGGGTGGGGTCAGGAGGGAAGAGACACTTAGAGAAAGGGAAGAGTTTTTAGGTCTCGCCTACGCAGCGCGCATGAGACCTCTTGAAATCGATTGGGTTTTTCGCCCAAAAACGTGCACGCTTTGCATTGCTTTCAATGGCAACACGTGCACGTTTGGCGATTCCCTTGCGGGAGCGAGCTTTGAAACCATCTGTTCGTAATTAACTCGCAAACAGATGGTGCCCCTTGCTCGCTCCCGCAAGGGAAACAGGCGCAGGCCCCTCCTCTCTCCCTCCCCTGCTGCCTCCTCCTCTCCTCGTCAAACTTGTTTATTTAGAGAGGAGAGCACCGGCACTTCTCAATAGAACGGTAATACTTGTAATTGGAGAGTACCGTCACTTCTCAGTTGCACTTCTGTTTTTCCATTTCAAGTTCAGCATAATACATGTACGTTTTGTATCACTAACACCAAAACTTATAAGTCTATAATAAATGATCAATTCAGTTGAAACCGTCAGCCGACACAACAACTACTGCGTAAAGTGACACCAACGAGGGTGCACCCTGCCTAAACGCAGCGTAATATAGCACTGAGGCGGTTTCGGATGAAGCGAAACAGAAAGAGCTGTGAAAGAAGTCGTGGTTATGCGGAGAGGTGGGGCTGTGACGACTCGGCTGCTGTTAAGCGAGCACGCGGTTAATTCAGCGCTTAATTTGTACAAATGAAAAAAGTGCAGGGGGGTCAAAGATTTTCTTATGAGCCCATCACTGCCGAATACCACGAGTCTTAATTGCACACCGTGCCTCTTTCTTCCACCACCTTGCCCTGTCAGTCCATCTGCCACTCAGGGTCTTTATCACTGCTTTCTTTCTGTCTTCCAATTTCTCTTTCTCTTTTCTGCCCTGGGTCCAAGTATGGTGATGGTAATAAAACCGTGTCCCCAACAATGACAGGCGGCGTACGCCATTTGAGACCGCTGTACAAATTTTGGGCTCCTGGGGGTGGCATTCATAGAATGTCCACCCCCGGGCAGCTTCGGGCTGATAGCACAGTCCAGGACGGTAAGCAGTCCTGATTGGCTGGCGGCTAGCGCGAGCTATCAGGAGCTCGAAATTACCGTTGCACACACAGTTGAAGTGCGGTGTGAGGTAGGGACATTGTTTTGGTGGCGTCGCTTGTAAATTATCTATTATATTTAGCGCGTTAGCCCGATGGTAGCAGCAGCTTCTGTCAGGGAAGCCCTGTGTTTGCTGTGTGAAGCCGGGAGGGATGATTTAATTGTCCCCGGCGTTTTGTCTTGGGTGGGCTTTGAGAGGCAGAAGAGAAAGGCAGCAGCCGTTACTGCTTTGGAGGCTAGTGAAGGCTTCCCTGTCACCTCCCACAGAGAGTGTGAAGATTTAGTGATTAACAAAGACTCCAGCCCACAGGCTCTAAATACCTCTGCCACTTCAAGTTTCCTCGGCTCTTCAAAGAGAAGGAGGGGCAGGCCTCGCACACGTGCAGTGCCAAGCTCTCCCCACTCAAAGAGAAGAGTAATTAAAGGAGCCAAACTGATTAAAAAGGAGAGTGCTAATTTTAAAGATAGCTCAAGTTCTCCCCCTAGTGGCCGGTTGGAACAAAAGAAAGTTTTCCATAGCCTGCAAAACAAAGAAGTGTTAGAAAAAAGACATTTTTATTTTTGGCAGAAAACGACAAAACACAGCAAATTTAAATATGGCAATTTCTGCAGAAAGGTGCTTGTCACCTATGGTCTCGAGTGAAACAGGTGATATAGTTTGGCAGACAGGTCATACACCAATTAATTAGGAAAATTCAAGTAAAGTATTTAAACCGAATGCTGCCTTTTTAACTAACAATTCAGGGCGTGCAGAGCTAGATAAGGACAAAGAAGTTTCAGTTAAGATACTCAAAAATAAAAGCACCGGTCCTGTTAACATTGTTAATGACTCAGAATCAGAAGGGCAGTAGGTCGGGATAACTAAAGAAATTAACAACGAATAAGATTAGTTAATTTGAGGAGCAAAAAGGTTCCTGAGGCTACAAGTTCAAGCGTTTTGCGGTCCACCGAGGGAGAGATGCTGCCAAGCAAAATAAAGGGCAGTAAAGAAGTTTTTAACAGGCATCTAACGTCCTGCACCATAAGAAGCAAAGAAGGGGAACATTTTCAGGCGAATTTTCCCACACCGATGGATCTAAAAAGAGTGTCACTCTATGCTAGAGCGATAAATTGGAAAGTATACGATGGTGGAATAGGTGACGGGGAATGTCCGAGTGGAAGTAGGAGGGGAGGAAGGGAGCAAGGTATTGGGGTGGCAGGTGAATTTCAGGGTGATGATGACTTTGAGTCTTTGGAAGAAGGGGAAATTGAGGATGACGGAGCATTTGAAGTCACACAAGTATGGTCTGGGGGTAAAGGGGGGGTTTACTAAAAATGTCTCTAGAGGTTATTTTTCACAGGATAAAGAAAATGAAAGTTTTCATGGCAGACCAGGCGACTAACATCAATACTCGGTGAAGAAGAAGAGGCCAACACTTGAGGCGGACGCTTCGATAGGAACAGGTACGGTCCAAAAAAGGTTATCTAATAATAAGTTGTGTGTTCACAAGAATGTGGGAACAGAAAGTGGACATAAAAGTGTAAACGCTGTTAACGATACAGCTAAGCAGGTGGTTAATGAAGGTGAGAATGGTGATGCTAAAGTTAAGGTTATAGGGAGCGCTGACAAGGTTGATAAAACAAATGGTGACACTACAATTAAATCGAATCTAAGACGTTTGCTCTACATGGGGTTATCAATGCCCTTGGGTTCCCATTCAAATAAGGCACCAAAGAAAAGATTTGGAAGGGAGAATTTATAGATGTTTTTCAAGCTCTTTCATAGAGAAATACAGTCAAAGGAAGGCTCAAGGTGAGGAAGCTTGGGAGTTGGCAAAAAGCCCAAGGGTGCCAAATAACATCGATTCATGCAAGTGTGTATTGCGAAAAGTTCCCTGAAATATCAGTGGCGATATTCGGCCCTGTCAGAACAGACCCACTTCGGGGGGGAGGTAGGCATGTGGAATAAAAAATCAAACAGTTGTCTCTGGTGCCTGCTGGAACTTTAACAAGGGATACTGTCAGAGAAACCCCTGCAAATATAAACATGAGTGCTCCAGGTGTGGCGGAAAACATCCCATTCTGCAATGCTTCGGGGATCAGTTCAATTGTGGGGGTGTAAACCAGAACAGAGGGAGAGGCCATGCTTTTCAACCTGGGAACAAGGGGTTTTACACCAATTATTATTGAAGCTTTGTGCCAAGTTTTATCCTGAAACAAACGAAGCAACAATGTTGGAATGGGGGTTCAGAGAGGGGTTTAGGCCAGGTTATCAGGGGCCTAGATACCGTAGATTTGCTAAGAACTTAAAATCCGCAACGAATTTCCTCAAATTGTGAGAAAGAATCTTTTCAGAGAAGTAGGTGAAGGGAGGATGGCGGGTCCGTTTTGTGTCATGGCCACTACAAGATCTCATTGTTTCCCCCTTAGGCGTAATTCCCAAGAAAGCAGAAGGTGAATTCAGAATGATTCAGCACTTATCATGGCCTCAAGGTCTCTCCGTTAACGACTTTATAGCCAGAGAGGATACCATGGTCAAATTTGCTTCGGTAGATACAGCATTAGGCATGATAAGAAAGATGGGTGCAAAAACAGAACTGGCTAAATGTGATATCCAGTCGGCCTTTTGGCTTTTACCGGTACACCCATCAGATTTCTCCTTGCTGGGTATCTATTTTGAAAGAAATTTCTTCGTGGATAAAGCTCTTCCATGGGTTGCGCAATATCTTGCAAGCTATTTGAATCTTTTAGCAATTTTTACAGTGGTGTTTCTCTTTTCGAACTGGACACACAGCAGTGACACATTATCTAGATGATTTTTTATTTATGGGAACTGAGGGCTCTCAGCAGTGTGAGTTGGCATTAAGAGAATTTGAAGTGGTAGCGAAAGAGTTGGGAGTACCACTAGCCGAGGGGAAAACTGAAGGTCCTAGTTGTCGTCTAACATACCTAGGCATTGAAATAGATACAGAAAAATGGAAGCGAAACTTCCACACAAGAAATACTAGAACTGACAAGATTGCTAGAGTACGCAAAGAAAGCTCATAAGTTGACATTGTCTGAGGTTCAATGCTTATGGGGCCATCTAAACTTCACTTGCAGAGTAGTGAAGGCGGGCAGAATATTTTGTAGACGTCTTGGTTTTTCCATGTCAGGTGTTAGACTGCCACACCACAGAATCAGGATCACTGCTAGCATGAGAGCGGACTTTGAAGTGTGGCTAATGTTCTTTAAAAAATTTAATTGTGACGGTAAATGGTGCACAGAACAATGGCCAGAGAAGAAAAGCGTTGCATTCCTTGAATTGTTCCAAGAATAGTTGCATTGGCTGTTGGGGTAAGCAGTTAGCGAACAGGTCAGTGTTATTTCATGTTGATAATAGAACAGTAGTGGACTTGGTAAATGGTCAGAGAGCCAAGGACAAACAGTTACTGAAGCTATTACAAAGATTCATGTTAGATTGCTTAATGTTAACATTGTTTTCAAAGTCAGACATATACCGGGAGGTAAATAACATTGCAGATGCTCTATCTCGTTTTCGGTGGCAGAGATTCCGTGGTTTGGTGCCCGGAGCGGATCTGCAGAAGACTTGGGTGCCCAGTGAGTTATGGGATTTTGCACACTGAAAATGCAGCAACTTATTGAAAACTCTCTGGCAAAAAGCACCAAATTAGCCTACAGGAGAGCATGGCTAGAGTTTTTAGATTCAGGTGCTTCTTATAGAGCTCACACCACTGAAGGTTTAATGAAACGTAGGAATGACATCATTAAATTCATCATGAACAACATAGAAAGGAACATTTCTTCTACAACAGTAGCAGGGAAATTAGCATGAGTGTCCTTTTACGGGAAGTTCTTTTGGGGATACGTACCCTCAGCAGGGGAAATGGGTAGGAGAATTCTTCAAGGATGGGCAAAACTGATAAAGAGAGGACAATTTTAACGAGAACCAATCTCTTTAAAATTACTGTATAGCATAACAAAAGGTTTGCATGTAATTTGTTTTTCTGAATTCGAATATCATTTATTCAAGTTATGCATGATTTGGCTCTTTTTGGTGCTTTAAGAATTTCTGAATTGTTAAGTAAAGCACTCAATGATGACCTCAAAGTTAAAAATTTTTCTCTTGTTAAAGAATCTATATGTATGTTTCTCGAACGTTCCAAAACGGATCAAGTTGGTAAGGGTGTCAGAGTATTTTTGCAACGTAGTAAGGGCAATTATGCCCTATAAGAACTTGGTCAGAATTCATAGAAGTAGGAGGCGCTACTTCACAATTTGTGTTCAGACATAAAGATGGCTCACCACTCAATGCTTCACAATTACTGTCAATCTTAAGGAAGACTTTCAACAGTTTGGCGGGAAAACCCTTTCAATTTTGGTACCCACTCATTTCGAATTGGTGGGGCCTCAGAAGCTGCCAGGTGGGGGTTTTCTCTCAGCGATGTAAAGAAATTGGGGCGTTGGTCTTCGGTCTGTTGCCTAAGATATATTAGAGATTTAGATACCGACATACACGACCAAGTATATTAATTGTTATTTCTTTTCAGGCTTGGCGGCAAGTTTCTCATTGTCGCATAAACAAGTTTGGATAATTGGACATTCATTCGTTAAGTGGGCTGCAAAGCAAGCTGAGAAGAGTCATTTCGGAAACAATTTGGGTTTTCGTTCAGATGAGGTTTCTTTGGTTTGGGGAAGGCGGCATGAAGTGGGGCCAATTAATGCCTTTGATGAGTGAATTGTCTTTTAAGAATGAACCCGAAGCCATTTTGATTCACCTCGGAGAAAATTACTTAGTGCAGCTCTCAGGTTTAGGGTTGCTTATGGAAATTAAAACTGATTTAGAAATATTAGCAAAAAGTTGGGGCAAATCAAAAATCATTTTGACAGCGTTGATGCGACGCTGAGTCTGGAGGGGGGCTGAGAGATTCACGGCAGTAGAAAGAGTGAGAAGAAAAGCGAATAGGGATTTACACCGTTTTTGTTCAATTAATAGTTTTATTGGTTAGCACATAGTGAAATTACAAAAGAAGACTATCAATTTTTCCGGTACGATGGTGTACATCTATCTTTTATTGGAAATAAGATTTACGTTTTGAATAGAAAAGAAATGATTACAAAAATTATACAGGGAAAAAGCCTGGTGTTGATGATAAGCTGTTGGGCGACAGCTTCAAAATTCATTAGTGGTCAGGAATACGTTTTTTCGTTTCCCTCCTACCTCCATTCTCTCCCCCCTTTTTGCTATCTTCTCATTCCTCCTCCCTCCCCCCTCCACCACCCCTCCTCCCCTAATCAATAAAACTTTATCACTTAGCAAATAGAATTCTACTGGTTTCATTTCACTCTTGCTAAGTCCATTGTTTTCATCATAAGTTGAGGATATTTGGTATATTTGAAGGAAATAAGTATTTCACCTGTTTGGCGACAGCGTGTGTTTGTATATAACAAAGATATCAGAACAAAAGTTGAGGATATTTTGAATATTTGAATGAATAAAGTATTTCACCTGTTTGGCGACAGTGTGTGTTGGATATAACAGGATATCAGAACAAAAGTTTTCGTTATTAGTAAGTAAAGGGGGGACAGGAAAAACTCCTGGGTCAGGGTTTTTCCTGGTTGCAGAATTGGAGGAGATCAAGACAGGCAGGAAGGGTTGGGGGCCATTCTGAACAGCTTCGGACAGAGGGAAACAGGGGAGCGAGGTAGGAGGCAAGAGGTAGGCAGGAGACGTAGATAGGGGTTGGGGAGGAGGATTAGTCAGAACAATGTTGGGGAAGTTTGTGTGGGGAATTGTTTTACGGGTGGGGGGTGATAGAATTGAATATGTATTAGTGAGGCCTGATTATGATATATGTACTAAATGAGAATGCTTACCTGTCCAATAAAGCGGCCTTTTACCCCACGTTGGCCTGAGGATGTGCTTATTGCCCGATAAGAACTCGGCGCCAGTCTTTTGAAGACATTTGCCGCTGTGTTTCCCTTCCTAAGTTTCTGACTCTTCGCTGCCCTCCAGCGCCATCTGCTGCCTACTGCTTGCAAGTGCCGTCCAAAGATAAACAGAGCATCGCGTGCGAACAGCTTGCGGTTGTCATTCACTCTGGAATCCGTCACCTGAATTACAAGGAAGTGAGAGCGACTCATTGAGTAGTGAAAAAAGCAAACCCAGCAGTGAGATGAGAATCAGTGCACTGTGCAGCTGGGCCACATACACACAGTCCCATCCCTGGCAGCCCAGGGAAGAGGAGAGGACAGCTGTGCAGCGAGAGCAGCAGGCACCATCGGAGCCTTCCTGCGCTCGAGGGCAGGAGCCCCTTTCCAGGATTTCACGTTCATTCATTGTCGTTTTTTCTTTTTTTTTGTGAGTGCAGTTTTTCTTCTTCTGAAGGATACTTTGGGCCTCAGGTTGTTCGCCTTCACTTTGGGTAAGTTTATGCAAGTCCCCTTTGTGTAACTCAAGCGCAAAGACAAGTGCCTCTCAACCAAATTAACATTTTGAGCCTAAAAGAGAGTAAATGGAAAGGATGTGGAATTGCTGATGTTGTACTCACCTAATGTTGCACATGTTTTTGCACGCCGCCCCTTCATGACAGACTTAAGTTTAATTGCTAACTGTATATCACTTGATTTCTTAAAGCACATTGATCGCAGTCACCAGTGTGCGCGCGTGTGTGTGTGTTATAAGCATCTTTCATTGCACAAAATGCAGTGCTATAAAAACCAATGTTTCGCAGGGAACCGTGAAACACTGAAAATATTTCACAGTTTCTTCTGAAATATGGATTCATCATCATAATGACAACCCCCATACTACTCTGCAGAGCTTTAAAGTTGTCAGTGCCACTAGAAGTATGTGGCATGTAGGACCAAACTAGGTGCTATTATTATCTAAATTATGCAGCAAACCCCCAAATTATGCGGCACATTCTTTTGCAACAAAATATTCCACCATTTGAGCCAGATGTAAAAGGTTTGTGAAATCTACAAATTATGCTAGTTATGTGGCAAATTATGTGGCGAATTGTGTGGCAAATGCAGTAAATCAATAATTGTGCAATAATCTCGGCCGCCACCGAATTATGTGGCAAATGCAGTAAATCAATAATTGTGCGATAATTACTGTCACCACAGAATTAAATTAATCCGCTGGCTCGCCCCTTAGTTACTGACACTTTGAAGAACACAGTATTTTAAAGCTAACTACCCCAAAATAAACATGTAATATTAAAAATACATAAATGCCAGTGCGTAAGTTGGTTCTATATTGTCGTCTTGGTGTTCTAGTAACACTTATCATTACTTGCCTATGATCCTTTTCAAAGGAGTTGAAGTCACACTTCTAAAACACTAGACAACAAAAATTGACATGTAATACAGAGATGCAATAAAGTATGAAAATGGACAGTGATAAATTCTTCCTTTTCAAATACTTCGCTTGGTATTTTGTCTTAAAATATTTTTCTTGTTTCTTTTTCAAAGTTATTTTTAACTTAGTTAGTCATTCCCCATACATAAGCAGCATCTGTTTATCTCTAGGCACGTGGCTGTGCTTCATGACTAGTGTGGCCAACCTTGTAGGCCCTACTGTAGACAAATTGCATATATAGATTATATATTTTGTTACTATTATTCTACAAACAAGAGCTCTTTCAAAGCCTGTTGGACTTGGCCCTTTTTGCAGGGTCATGCCTAAACTTTTTACCTTCCTCTTATATTTTTTCTGACCTGTTGTTGGCTGTTTTATGACTCTGGGCACTTTACCACTGCTGATCAGTGCTAAAGTGCATATGCTCTCCCCATGATAAATTGTGTTATGGATTAGTGACTCCATGATTGGATGATTGGTTTACTTGTCAGTCCCTAGTACAGTGCACTGAGTGTGCCCAGGGCTTGTAAATCCAATGCCGCTGGTGGGCTTGCAGCACTGGTTGTGCCACCCACAGAAGCGGCTTGTAAAATGTGTCTCAGGCCTGCCATTGCAGAGCCTGTGTGCAGCCTAGGGCTGCCATGTCGACTTGGTGAGTGCAGCCACTTACCAGTCCCTAAACCTTCCCTTTACTGCATGTTGGTCACCCCTAAAGTAGGCCCTAGGGTAGGGTGCATTGTAAGTATAAGGTAGGACATGCCCTGGTGTGTGTGGCATGTCCTAATAGTGAATTACAGCCATTTTCGTTTTTCACTATTGCAAGGCTACCTGCTCCCCATAGGCCAGAATGGGCAGACTGACTATTACACCTTATAGTCAGAACTGACCCAGGGAACATGGTAGAAAAACGAATTTAGTATGCCTGAACTCAGAATGATAAAATACATCTTTTAGTGAAGTTGGTTTTAACATTCTGTGTTTGAAAATACCACTTTTAGAAAGTGGGTATTTTCTTGCCTAACTTCCAAGCCTGCCTCTGCTAGGTTGTGTATTCCTTGTCTGGAGATTGAGTGACAGGGGCTGGGGGTGGCTACAGGAGACAGGGTGAGTCAGCACAGGGCTGAATAGAAAGATCTGCATCCAGAGTGGAGGGAGGAGTTGCACCTGGGTCTGAATAGGGCTGTGCCTGCCTTCCACAATGCTGGCTCCACCTCCTGCCGGGCGGCTGAGCACTCTGCCCCACATTCTGAAAAGAAAGAAGGAGTCGGAAAAACAAAGTGCTCCAGAACTGACCAGAACTGGTTTTGGACTAGGCAGAGGACTCTCTGCCTTCAGAGAACAAAGAGAAGCTGTGTATAAAAAGGGGACCCAGACCCCTAGGAAATTAGATCACTTTGGGAAAACAAGAAGAAACCTTTGCTGAGGAGTGGAACCAAGAAGAAACTGAGGAAAAGACTATCCCTAAGCTAGAGGGATCTGCCTGCAGTGGTTGCCTGACTGCCAAAGGAAGGAGAAAGGACTTTGTGTGCACTTTTATTCAACTTGTGAAGGATCTCCAAGGGCTTGAGAAAAGAGCTTGCCTCCTGCTGAAGTCTCAGGGACAACAGACTTCAACCACCAGCTCCCCAAGAATCCTTTGGAAGTGCCTGCTGCTGTTTTGGGCCTTCTGAAGGGACTGCGTGTCGCAAGGAGCTGGAAGCGCGACTCAAGAGGGAGAAGCGTGTCGCAGCCGCTGCCGTCGCATCACGGAGATGACGCCGCTGTAGCTGTCGCATTGCACCGCATCTCGAGAAACGTCCCACAACCCCGAAGAAGCGTGTCGCCGTCGCAGCCGCTGCCGTCGCATCGTAGATGTTGCCGCTGTAGCTGTCGCATTGCACCGCATCAAGAGAAGAGTCCCGCATCGAGGAAGAAGCGTGTTGCCGTCGCAGCCGCTGCCGTCGCATCGTAGATGTCGCCGCTGTAGCTGTCGCATTGCACCGCATCGAGAGAAGCGCCTCGCATCCACGGAGAAGCGTGCCGCCGTCGTAGCTGCTGCCGTCGCATCACACAACAAGGGTGTCGCCGCTGCAGTTGTCGCATCGAGCGGAAGCGTCTCGCAACGTCGGAGAAGAGGGTCGCCGCCAAAGCCGCTGTCGTCGCATCACGGAACAAGGGTGTCGCCGCTGCAGCTGACGCATCGAGTCAAGACTTCTCGCAACATCGGAGAAGCGTGCCGCATCAGGAAGAACTTGACGTCTATATTTCTTTGCACCCGAACTTTGTCGCATCTCCATCTCTGCAACCCTTTCGTTGTAGAAACGTGACGCATCGTAAGGTACATTGACTCAAAGTGTCGCATTTTAAGAACTGAAGAGAACTAAGCTAAACCTACCATTTTAAGTACAGTATTGTGGATTTTTGTCGTTTATGGTCTTGTGTTAAAACTATATAAAGAATACTTATTTTTGATATAAACCTTGTGTGGTGTCCATCTGTAGTGTTGTCACTAGATTACTGTATGTGTTCACAAATGCTTTGCACACTGCCTCTGAGATAAGCCTGTCTGCTCGTGCCAAGCTACCAAGGGGGTGAGCAGGGGTTATTTTAGGAGTGTACCCCCCTACCCTGACTAGAGGCGAGGATCCCTATTTGTCACAAGTACCTACCTGTGCCAACTAGAGACCCCCAATTCTAACATTGGTGGTCAGCGGTGAGGATTCTGGACTTGCATTTGTGACTCATGTACAGTGATTGGTGAACACTACTAGTGAGTGCAGACCAAAACGCGACCACATACTTTTGGTAGAATTGTTTTTCTAGGACGTTCCATTTTTGCCAAGTTCAGCCATCATGAAACCAGCATCCATAGCATCTGTTGATTTTGAGTGGGAAGAGGAGAAACTAGAATGCTACAAAGTGAAGCAGCTGAAGCACTTCTGCAAAAAATGTAATGTTGCAATTACCGGGCTCACCAAGAGGGATGAGTTCCAGAAGGCGCTGAGGGCCTGGGTAGAAGCAAGGAAAACCCCTGAGAATGAGGAAGGGGATAATAATGCAGATGTGCAGCTGGAAGGGCCATTGGGTCCAGGGGAAAGGAAAGCACCTTCCCCAGCAGGTAGCAGTGTTTCTGCCAAAGGCCTGTCCCCAGAAGAGCTGGAGGACAGGGAGAGAAATAGGATGCATGAGTTGGAGCTGGCCAAAATGAATGGGCAATTGGAAATTAGGAAATTGGCCCTAGAAGAGAAAAGAATGGATCAGGAGCATGAGTTGAGAATGAGGGAGCTTGATTTAGCGCTCGAGAGGCTGAAGGCCATGAGTGTCTCAGCCCAGCAACAAGAAATTTGGGCAGCTCAGGAAGTGAGCTTTGCTGAGTTGGAGGTGGAGTCCAGCTCAGATGGTGGCAGCAAAATTAAGTTATTCAGTGCTGAGAGAGTAGTGCACACACCCAGAGATGTGGCGCCTGACTTGGAGGGGGTTAACATACACCAGGAGGTTCAAGGACATGAGGTAGCTCCAGTAGTGCACAGTGTCCCTGAGAGGAATAGGGAAACTGACACAGGGATTCATGGTCCTAGTAGTAGGAGGGACACTCTACTGACTCTAGATGGGAGGTGCAGGGAGAGGGGTTCCCCCACAGTTGAGGTCCTGGTATGTGAGTGTGAAGACCGCCCAGAAGAGTGTGGGTTGAATGACAGAGACAGTCAGATACTGTCTTGCCAGTCTCAGGAGAGTGGTGTGGGGTACGTGTGTGAGGCACTGGATGGTGAGGTGAAGGATAGTTTGGTTAACACCTGTGAGGGGTTATGTGATCCAATTGTGGGAGAGCATATTGTAAGTCCCTGTTTTCCAGAGCTATGCCAACACCTGTTGGAGTGTGAGTTCTCTGACCCCAGGGAGCTCACAATGGAGGCAGACCTTTTGGTGGATTCCAGAGGGTCTGAAGAGGCATTGGGGAGTGACCCTAAGAGGAATGGCTCGGGTGTCTTCCAACCCAGAGTGGTGGGAGAGGTTCAGTGTAGCCCAGCTAGGTCCCGTGGTAATGGGAGGGGTGTAGGGGCTCACGTCCTGCCTCTGAGGAGAAGGAGTGAGTGTGGGGCTGCATGTCCCAAGGTGCCCGAAACCCAGTCTCAGAGCCTGGATGGTTCTTTAAGGGAACACCAGGTAGGGAGCCTAGGCTGCCCTGATGGGCCGCCTGTTGAGGAGGATCTCCTAGTGTCTAGAGAACCTGGAGCGTCTGTAAATGGAGCTCCAGTGTTTCTGGTGTCTGGCAGTGCCACTCCTAAGTGGAAAGTGCAGAAGTCCAGAGTGAGGGGTGAGAAGGGGAGAGAGTCCCCAGTGGAAGAACCAGTGGGTCAGGGACCAGCCAGAAGGGCTGAGTCACCAGTGAATGACCATGGTGACACCACTTCTGTCCTGGGGGATCTTCACGCGCTGTCAGATGGACAGGGGTCGGGAGATCTGCGCCAGGCAGACTGTCACACAACACCTGAGAGATGTGTTACCCTCTGGGGGGGCATGTGTGCTCCCCAGGAAGTCCTGGTGCACCAGGCAGATTCTTACACAACTCTAGAGGAGTGTGTTTTCCTTGGGGGGGTTGGTGTACCCTCCCGGAAGTCCTGGGTTGCCAGGCACAGGTCCAGCCTAAGGGTACAGACCCTGGGTTGGAGGGCCAGGTTCAGGGTGTCCCCCTGACCTGGAGGAAGGGGCAGCTGCTAACAGTGCCCCTACCAGTTTGTCTTCTGGGGGCACCGCTCCAGGTGGGAGGGTGCAGGACCCCAGTAAGGGGGCGGGGAGAGGACAGCCTCACCCCTGGCATCTGCCCAGTCTAAGGGTACAGACCCTATGCTGGGATCCCAGTTGCAGGATAGAACCCCTGAACTTGTGGGCGAATTGTGCAAGACACCTGCCACAGGTGCCCTGACAATTCTGGAAGGGGGTACCGCTCCTGATGGGAGGGGGCAGTACTCTGGAAGGGGGTGCAGAGGGAGGGAGTCCTCGCCTCTGACCCCGGTTCAACTGGAGGGTTTAGACCCTAGATTGGAGGACCAGGTTCTGGGTGTCCCCCTGACCTGGATGCCCAGTTGCAGGATAGAACCCCTGAACTGGTGGGCGGATGTGCAGGACACCTGCCACAGGTGCCCTGGCAATTCTGGAAGGGGGTACCGCTCCAGGTGGGAGGGTACAGAGCCCCAAGGAGGAGGACCGGGTGTGGGAAAGCCCACCCCAGTCTCCAGTCCAGCCGCCGGGTATAGGCCCGGGGCTGGTCAGTCAGCGCCAGGATGTCCTACCTGACCTGACAGGAGGGAGAATGGACAAAGGGTGCCAAGCACCTGCGGCTACTGCCCCCCGCTCTCTGACGCCACAGAGGTTTGAGAGCCCTGAGATGCATAAGGCCTGGGTCTCATCCCTGACCACTGTCAGTGGCCACTGTGTCTTGCTGTCTGTCTGTTGGGACACACCTGTGAGCAAGTTAAGGTTAGGTGCTGCACAGGTGGTGTCCACAGGTGAGGAGAAGGGTTCCCCATGGGTTAGCTGGGTGGGCCCTGAGAGTATGGACAGAGGGATCCAAATAGGTTCAGATTGGCGTAGAACTGGAATATGCCCCTGCTGTTGTGGGCCAGGGTCCATGTTCTATCGCCCAAAGCAGAGAAGCCCATCAGGGTAGTGATTGGTCTCCCCTGCATTTTTGGCTGGAAGGGGGTTGTGTTGGACTTAGCCCTTTTTGCAGGGTCATCCCTAAACTTTTTACCTTCCTCCTATATTTTTTCTGACCTGTTGTTGGCTGTTTTATGACTCTGGGCACTTTACCACTGCTGATCAGTGCTAAAGTGCATATGCTCTCCCCATTATAAATTGTGTGATAGATTAGTGACTCCATGATTGGATGATTGGTTTACTTGTCAGTCCCTAGTACAGTGCACTCAGTGTGCCCAGGGCTTGTAAATCCAATGCCACTGGTGGGCTTGCAGCACTGGTTGTGCAACCCACAGAAGCGGCTTGTAAAATGTGTCTCAGGCCTGCCATCGCAGAGCCTGTGTGCAGCCTAGGGCTGCCATGTCGACTTGGTGAGTGCACCCACTTACCAGTCCCTAAACCTTCCCTTTAATGCATGTTGGTCACCCCTAAAGTAGGCCCTAGGGCAGGGTGCATTGTAAGTATAAGGTAGGACATGCCCTGGTGTGTGTGGCATGTCCTAATAGTGAATTACAGCCATTTTCGTTTTTCACTATTGCAAGGCTACCTGCTCCCCATAGGCCAGAATGGGCAGACTGACTATTACACCTTATAGTCAGAACTGACCCAGGGAACATGGTAGAAAAACGAATTTAGTATGCCTGAACTCAGAATGATAAAATACATCTTTTAGTGAAGTTGGTTTTAACATTCTGTGTTTGAAAAATACCACTTTTAGAAAGTGGGTATTGTTTTGCCTAAACTTCCAAGCCTGCCTCTGCTAGGTTGTGTATTCCTTGTCTGGAGATTGAGTGACAGGGGCTGGGGGTGGCTACAGGAGACAGGGTGAGTCAGCACAGGGCTGAATAGAAAGATCTGCATCCAGAGTGGAGGGAGGAGTTGCACCTGGGTCTGAATAGGGCTGTGCCTGCCTTCCACAATGCTGGCTCCACCTCCTGCCGGGAGGTGGAAAAGAAAGAAGGAGTCAGAAAAACAAAGTGCTCCAGGACTGACCAGAACTGATTTTGGACTAGGCAGAGGCCTCTCTGCCTTCAGAGAACAAAGAGAAGCTGTGTATAAAAAGGGGACCCAGACCCCTAGGAAATTAGATCACTTTGGGAAAACAAGAAGAAACCTTTGCTGAGGAGCAGAACCAAGAAGAAACTGAGGAAAAGACTATCCCTAAGCTAGAGGGATCTGCCTGCAGTGGTTGCCTGACTGCCAAAGGAAGGAGAAAGGACTTTGTGTGCACTTTTATTCAACTTGTGAAGGATCTCCAAGGGCTTGAGAAAAGAGCTTGCCTCCTGCTGAAGTCTCAGGGACAACAGACTTCAACCACTTCAAGAATCCTTTGGAAGTGCCTGCTGCTGTTTTGGGCCTTCTGAAGGGACTGCGTGTCGCAAGGAGCTGGAAGCGCGACTCAAGAGGGAGAAGCGTGTCGCCGTCGCTGCCGTCGCATCACGGAGATGACGCCGCTGTAGCTGTCGCATTGCACCGCATCTCGAGAAACGTCCCGCAACCCCGAAGAAGCGTGTCGCCGTCGCAGCCGCCGCATCGTAGATGTCGCCGCTGTAGCTGTCGCATTGCACCGCATCAAGAGAAGAGTCCTGCATCGAGGAAGAAGCGTGTCGCCGTCGCAGCCGCTGCCGTCGCATCGTAGATGTCGCCGCTGTAGCTGTCGCATTGCACCGCACCGAGAGAAGCGCCTCGCATCCACGGAGAAGCGTGCCGCCGTCGGAGCTGCTGCTGTCGCATCACGAAACAAGGGTGTCGCCGCTGCAGTTGTCGCATCGAGCGGAAGCGTCTCACAACGTCGGAGAAGAGGGTCGCCGCCAAAGCCGCTGTCGTCGCATCACGGAACAAGGGTGTCGCCGATGCAGCTGACGCATCGAGTCGAGACTTCTCGCAACATCGGAGAAGCGTGCCGCATCAGGAAGAACTTGACGTCTTTATTTCTTTGCACCCGAACTTTGTCGCATCTCCATCTCTGCAACCCTTTCGTTGTAGAAACGTGACGCATCGTAAGGTACATTGACTCAAAGTGTCGCATTTTAAGAACTGAAGAGAACTAAGCTAAACCTACCATTTTAAGTACAGTATTGTGGATTTTTGTCGTTTATGGTCTTGTGTTAAAACTATATAAAGAATACTTATTTTTGATATAAACCTTGTGTGGTGTCTATCTGTAGTGTTGTCACTAGATTACTGTATGTGTTCACAAATGCTTTACACACTGCCTCTGAGATAAGCCTGTCTGCTCGTGCCAAGCTACCAAGGGGGTGAGCAGGGGTTATTTTAGGAGTGTACCCCCCTACCCTGACTAGAGGCGAGGGTCCCTATTTGTCACAAGTACCTACCTGTGCCAACTAGAGACCCCCAATTCTAACAAAGCCCATAATCCATTAGTTGGTGTCGACCCCGTCAATTATTTCACTTAAATCACAAGAATCAATTCACTAATGTGAATTGCAAATTTCAAGTAATGGGAAGCTAAAAAATATTTATTTTCTATAGGCAGGCTACAAGCAAATAATTGGTAGCACGTGCATTGTGGTCCAGGAGCCATTAACAAAGTACTGTCTGTGGTTAGTGATTCATTTTCTTGTATCATAGGTCTTTTGGTGACAAATAGACAGGTAAGCACCAGGAGTCCACCAAAGCTCGGCTTTGACTGACTACTTTGCCAGCCTATAGCTTTTTTAACGGTGTATGATAAAGTCTGGTGTCAGTCAAGTGCTGGCTCTTATTTAAAAAAAAAAACCCACTTTAGTCCATAGACGTGTCTCACAAAATGAAACTTCAGCTGATAAAGTGGCCTTAATGTTGTAACCTCACAAGCTGCACATCAGATGAATAAAATAAAGGCGAGGGCATTGCTTATAGTCACTGTGAATCAGGTGTGGCAGTACAGTTTTCCCGCCCCCCCTTACAGGTCTGACGGGCGGCAATGTCTGACGCGCACCTGTTGCTTCTGCTTTCCAGGTTTCCACACAATGATGCCTCCGGGAGAGTGCATGTACAAAAACAAGCATTGGCATAGCCAATAGGTCTCGCCTTTGGGACCTTATAAGTATTTAGGGGCCCATTACGATACCCGGCGTAAAAAAATCCGCCAGGCATGGAAGCGGCAAAAATCCGCCCGCACACACCGTCTGAACACCGACCACGCCATTACGATTACACAAACCGAAAACCGCCATCGGCGGAAAAATCACACAAGATACCGCCCGCCATCGTCCGAGTCGGAGTCAAACCGCCCGCCACGGATGGAAACACGCACGACAACACAAAACCGCCCGCCCTCACGGCCGACACACCGCACGTGAAATTACGATTGCACCGCCATGAGCGCGGGAAAACTACAAATATACCGCCCACCAGCGCAAACAACGCCGATGAGAATCGACACAGCAGAAGCCATGGCGCCCACGTACCTGCACAGAAACCATCCGCTCACAAAACCAATAGCACACAACATGGCCAACAAGTCCACACAGCAAGGCACGCACAAATACACAAGCACAGTACACATCCCGAAAACACCCCCGGACAAACAAAAACTACAAAGGCCAGAACCCCAGACACAACACACCTGAAAACAACAGACCATGAGGACACACCCACATAGGTAAGTACAAAAGCAGCACTCCCACAGACCACAACCCCTTGCAACATTGCAAACCAGAGAGGAGAGGAGAGGACACAGTGACACAGCAAGGACAGCAGCACACCACAGAAACGCACACATCACAACCACCACCACCACCACCACCACCACCAAACACCTGCACCACAAACCCCCTGCACATTACACAACACACACCGCACCAGCACCACAAACACCATGGCACCACAAAGAATGCCCAAGTTCACGCCCATTGAGCTGACGGTCATGGTCGACGAGATCATCAAGGTGTACCCACAAATCTATGGGAACATGGTCCAGCACACACCACTAGCCACCAGAAACAGAATGTGGAACCGGATCGTAGACCAGGTCAATGCAGTCGGGACCCTGCCCAGGAACAGAGGAGAAATAAACAAATGTTGGAATGACGTCAAGAGCCTGGTCAAGAAGAAGGAGGGCAAAAACAGAGAGCTGGCTGCCGTCACTGGCGGAGGGAATCCCGCGCTCTTCAAGACCTTCAAAGCGTGGGAGGAGAAGGTGCGAGTCATAATACATCCGGAGATCCTCGCCGGATTAGCAGGGGGAGTGGAGGCTGGTAAGTACAAACTAATGTATACCAGCACACCGCTATGTACTCACATGCACTACCACCATGCCACAGCTCCCAGGGACAAACACCCCCATGTCCAGCACACAATACACAACACATCACACACACATGCAACAGACACCACCACACACAGCCCAAACCGAACAACTGTAAGATACGTGGGGACATGTGTACACTCAGCCAGCCACGTAACCACCAACAGGTCCCCAAATATGCCAGAAGCGCCACAACGAGCACCCACCACACCCATGTGTCCGCCACAGCTGCACTAACCGACAAGTAACAGGTAAGTGGCAGGAACACAAAGTGCAGTGGGTGGGACGGTGGACAGCCCAAGTACAACACACACCAGGCCCCTAGTCCCACAGCACAGCAAGGAGGAGCATCCCCCACACCCCACAGCCACGTGTCAGCCACCGCAGTGCACAACGACAGCCGAAAGGCAGACATCACGGTCCACAGCAATCGGTGTCAGTGGGTGTCCAGCCACCCCCACGACCCACAACACCCCCCACCCCCACAGACCTGCAACATGGAGCACCCCCGCTTAGAGCCATGTGGCATCCAGTACAGTGCACGCACGAACAACTTGCAGGTGGGAAACTGGACAGGGCTGGATTACTGGAGGCATGAGGACCGGAACACGACCAACACATGGGACATGTCACGTAGCAGACGAACACGCAGCACCGCCCACCGTCACGAACAAGTGAACAATGTGCACACGGACATGAACAACAGACTCACACCCCACATGACCCATCACAGACATAGCAACACCCAAGGAGCCACGTCTGCATGCACAAGCCACACTGAATATAGTACCACACGGCAGCCACTGTGCAACTCATCACACACAACCGAAACACCATTGAAGTCCTGTCCATGTAGCCCCTACTGCCTGTCAACCAGACACCCCACAACTACGCCTATGTAAGACAAACAACACTAGACGCAACAGAGCGGAACAACATAAATGCACACAAACACCACTGAACCCATCAAACACACAGACACACCATGCACATACAACATACCATCCATCCCATCCGTCAGCCCCAGTCTCATGAAAGGCATGTCATCCGCACAGCTGCCACACATACAGCAGTCACGCTAAGATACATGCCCATGACCAACCATGTGCCAGAAGTCAATGAAGCGCACGACACACTGTGAGCAACAACACACAACATGGGCCACACCCCCCCACGAGCACTGCAGTGATGCACATGGCACAGGGCAGCACGCACACCAAGGAGATGGGACAACTGCAATACGTTGGCTGGCACACAACCATCACTCACTCATAACGATGCGTCCAATGCCATGTCCAGTAATCACAACAGACAGCAAATATGCAGGCGATGTCAAGCATGCACACACCTCAAACCATGCACTGTCATGCTGCCACAACACATGTCACGTTCGGCACCCATGGCTCACAGCATGTACCCCAAAAGCATATTCCCTCCCAAATGCGAATCTGGGGCATGGCCCCCATGTTGCCATATGCGTTCCTAAGCGTTCCATTTGAACCCCAAAAGCATATTCCCTCCCAAATGCGAATCTGGGGCATGGCCCCCATGTTGCCATATGCGTTCCTAAGCGTTCCATTTGAACCCCAAAAGCATATTCCCTCCCAAATGCGAATCTGGGGCATGGCCCCCATGTTGCCATATGCGTTCCTAAGCGTTCCATTTGAACCCCAAAAGCATATTCCCTCCCAAATGCGAATCTGGGGCATGGCCCCCATGTTGCCATATGCGTTCCTAAGCGTTCCATTTGAACCCCAAAAGCATATTCCCTCCCAAATGCGAATCTGGGGCATGGCCCCCATGTTGCCATATGCGTTCCTAAGCGTCCCATCTGAACACCAAAAGCAAAGTACAAACCAGACCCAGGATGGGCCAGGAGCCCGCATACACCAGAGTCACAATAAGTAGGGGCACAGCAACACACCCATCGGCATGGCCAATCCGTCCCATGCCACATGTGCACAGCACACAGTCCCATTGCCAAGCACACACAACTACAAATGCTACAGCCACACACACGCCTCCGGGAAACCCATGTACGAGATTGCACGAACTGTTAATGTCAGACGACAAATACATACTTCGCCAGGTGCAACACAATAACAAATCTCATTCTCTCCACAGGTGACGAACTGCTGGATGCTGGGGATGGAGCCAGCAGCCAGCACAGCCAGCCTACAAGCCCCCAACGAGGACACACGGATGTGGAGGATCTGTCCTCCTCTTCGGACACGGACCACCAAGCAGGCCCATCTGGTGTGGCAGGGCCCAGCCGCTCCCCAGGACCCCTCCTACCCACCAACCCATCATCCAGGGCTGCTGAACATTCCCAGCCCCCTGCTGCCACTGTCGTTGCGGCCACACCCACGGTCATTGCGGCCACTACCACTGCCGCAACCGCCACCATCGCCGCACCGACCACCACCGCCGCCACCACCACCACGTCTTCGCTGGCACCAGCCCCAGCGCAGGTGGTGGCCCGGCCGACTGGATCCACCCTGGGAGCCACAGCGAGGACCGTGGTGAGCAATGTGGCTAGTGGGCAGGCCGGTGGCAGCAGGACTGGTAGGAGGAGCAGGGTCAGGGAAACGCCAGCCTCCCCTGGGAGCCATGCCCTGCCTCAAATGGCCAGAGTCCTTGGGGCCTATGAAGAGGCCCAAGGACAATGGGTCAGGTCTGCTTCAGACACGCGGGAGGTGCTGGGGGTGCTGAGGTCCATGGACGCCCGTATGGGCCAACTCGTGGACCTCATGGGCCAGCTGGTGGTGGCGGTGAGGTCACAGCCAGGGACAGCAGCTCCCCCTCCGCCACCACCTGCCGGGGCGCAGGGTCGAGCAGCAGTGTCCAGTTCCCCTGCGTCCACAGCCAGTGAGCACACCTCAACCACCAGCATGTCGCAAGCAGGCACCCCCTCGCAAACGTGGAAGGGGCCGTCCGAAGTGGAAACCGATCTCCCGGGAGGACTTCGCACGCTCCAAACGCAAGTGAGGCAGCCAGCCAGCCTTCCGCCAGCCTTCCTTGACCAGCCACTGCATTGACTTGGACTACGATCCCACTCCACACAGCCATCTGGATGGCATGTGTGTGTTGGACTATGGACATAGAACCAGTGGGTACACCCTGAGCATCACGCAGCCATGACCGACAGCTCATTGTCACTGCACGCACCACTTTTGTCATCACCTTACACACAATCACATGTCACAGTTTGAAATAAATGCACCTCTTACACTAACTGCTGTTTGTGCCCTGTGTTTTATTTGTACGGAATACAACGGCCACCTTGGGCGGAAAGGCACCTCATGCGTGGCATGGCAATGGAATCCGGAGGGCCTGTAGGGACCTAGGGGTGGGAGACAGAACAGGAGCACATTCAATGAGAGTGTCACACACCCATCACACAGTACATGTCAACAACTACAAGCAATGTACACACATCGCACAGAGCAATAGGGCACAATGCCACAGCCACCAACAGTGGCATACTACCCTGGCCATGGAGCGTTGACACACAGCACGCAGTGAACAAACGGCCACCCTGACACAGCACACACACACCTGCACAGATACAGCCACATCAGCCGTCGTACATGGACACTCACCGTCAAGTGAAGTAGCGGGCGATGAGCTGCTGCCGCACATTACCAGCTTCCTCCTCTCCGCTGTCCTCCTCACTCGAGCTGTCCTGGTCTGCGGGCTGGGGCCCTGGTTGATCTCCGTCATCCACGATGAGGGGGATCTGCTTCCGAATGGCCAGATTGTGCAGCATGCAGCACGCCACCACTATCCCGCACACCTTCTGTGGGGAGTACGCCAGCGCACCCCCGGTGCGGTCCAGGCACCTGAACCTGGACTTGAGGAGGCCAAAGGTACGCTCGACCACACGTCTGGTCCTCCCATGTGCCTCATTGTAGCGATCGTCTGCTGGGGTGCAAGGATTCCTCAATGGACTGAGCAGCCATGCCCCATTCGGGTACGCAGAGTCACCTGGGTGTGAGGGACACAGAGAACCGTTGCTATTCCAACTGGACAGGGGACAGCATCGCACAACCAGCACGCTACACCACTCCACATACTCACCGACAATACAGCCACGATCCTGTTGCATATTGGACATCAGTCGTGGCAAGATGCTGTTGCGCATTATGTGTGCGTCATGGGCCGAGCCTGGGAACTTTGCACACACGTGGGTGATCACCATGTCCGCAAGTCACACCACTTGCACATTCAGGGAGTGCGTGTGCTTCCTGTTGCGGTACAGGTGCTCAGTGGCCTGTGGTGGAACAAGGCCGACATGTGTGCAGTCAATGGCTCCAACGACGTGTGGGATTCTGCCAAGGGCATAGAATGCACCCTTCACTGCCGCCAATTCACGAGCCCTGGGGAAGCGGATGTACCTGTTTCGGTACAGCATCATGGCTGCCAGTACATCCCTCAGCACCTTGCTGAACATGGGCTGGGACATCCCTCCTCCAATGCCCACTGTGTGCTGGAATGACCCAGTGGCGAAGAAATGCATGGCGGCCATCACCTTAGCCGTGGGGGTGACAGCAGTCGGATACACCCTGCGGGGACGGAGATGGGGTTCTAACATGGCACACAGTCGATGCAGGGTTGGCCTGTCCAGCCGAAACTTCCTAATAACCTCTGTATCGTCCATGTCCGCCAGCAATTGGTATGGGCGGTCAATGTTCGGTCTCCGCCTAGGGACAATGGCAGAGGACACATGTCAAAGCAACACGACACATAGCAATTTCGCATACACATCACTGACATGACTGAGCAAGCACATGAGCCACAGCCCAGCTGTCAAGCTGGGACGGCACGGCCACAATACACTTACACAGGTCTCCCAACAATGGCAATGGCTAGTGATACAAACCACTGCCATGTGCATGCACATGGGGATCTAGGCCCCAATGACTTGCGGGGCGTGCTGATGGGGACTGACTGCATATCCGTCAAGCGGCAACGCCACGGCAACATGAATGTCTGCTGAGCATGGAACTGCTTCCGCGGCTGGATGAGTATGGCACACGACGACGACGATGTGGGCACAGGCTGAGCGGCCAAAACAAGTGGGACCTGTGGCACGAGGGGATATGAGACAGTAGTAGGTGTCAGCACTGCACCCTATGTACAGCACTGTACGGATCACACCCTCCCGAAACATTGACAGGTGTCCACATTGACAGCCCCATGCCAAGACGGCTGTGTGCTTGCAGTCACACGTCACAGGTGAGAGGTTACATTGCACGTGCCAGGTGGCAGACGTACATAGTGGGAGCTGGCATGTGTGTGCATGTGTCTCCTGTTCAGGATCCACCAGATGGGCGCTGACTCTGTACTGACCATTGGACACAGCATGTTCCGTGGAAGGCTTGTGTGTGTGGGATGGTGGCACTGGATGTGCCTCCGTTGGGTGGGGGGCCATGCACAGGGCGGGTACGTCGATGATTGCGCATTGTTGGTCACGGTGGGTGCACCCACTCAGATGTGTTGCCCTGTGTTCAATTCCTATGTCCGCATGATGATGGACTGTAGATGTGGGCAGACTACACATTGGTCGATGTGCTGTCTATATGCATGTGCCTTCACACCAGGCACAGCTGCCCCTGCACATGTGACCCCTGCTGGACTCGCTGCTGGGTCTGTGGAGCTGATGCACCTTCTGTGCGTGGGGCGGACAGCTCTCCTCACTTCCCTCATTGCGCATGTCATGACTTTGCCGCAGGTGACATGGATCATGGAGGGCCCACATGTACGTGTGGGTAGGCTACACATGATTGTTCACTGGTCGCCACCCCCAGTCAGTGTTTCGAATGGGAAGGTTGTCGTGCTGGTGGTATGTTCGATGTGGCGGATGGGCGGGCCTAGGTGCGGGCTTACATTCCGGACATGGGGGGTAGTTGGATTGGCGACTAGTTGCAGTACACACGGGACACGTCTCTTCCTTTCCACATCTGGGTCATCCCTTGTACTCACTGACAGTGATACAGTCATCTTCGCCCCAGCCCTCATGTCCTCCCCTCGCTCCCCCAATATGCCTGTGCACCTGCGAGGCTAGCGCTTGCACAGGCAGCCCCAAGCTCGCACCAGAGAGGGCAAGGAGTGTATGTGTGGGTCCAGTTGCACGAGTGGGCTGTCTCAGGGTATGATGTGTTGCGGGACGCCGTCCACCTGCGTGGTGCCCCAAATGGAGACCCGGCCTGCATGGACTATGCATCACAGTCTTCGCCTTCTGGATCCGCCACCTGCGACACCCAGTGGCTGTGGCTGCCCTTGCGGCCAGGCCGCGTCTGTCTGTGACTGATGGCCCACACATTCACTCTTTGGCCTCTCTGGGGAGGGCTCGGGGGTGGTGGCGCACGTGCTTGCACTTAGTCGCAATGGCATGTGGCGTGGTTGGTATAATGGGCAATGGATGGGATGGTGCGAGGCACCTCCCGTGACGTCAGTGCTGCTCGTGCTGTGGTGCGTCCCCCTACACTTCCATTTGACTTGTGCCATGCTAGACATTGAGGTTCTATTGCCTGCGTGATATGACCAGGAGGAGCGCGAGGAGACCTCTCACACACCATGCTCCACTGCCATCCCGTGCCCTGTATCGCCTGTGCGGATTGACTATGTTGGGGTTACACCTGGTCGACTGGGGCTGTGTGTGCCTTGTCAAGGGGCATGGCGGGCGCACAACAGGATCCAGCTTGTCCACAGAGGGTGGGCTGAGGTGCGCCTGGTACCGCTTTGTACGTGTGCCCGGCTGCTGTGCACACACGTGTTCACTCCCCCGACAGGTGTCCTCTCACAATGCCCAGGGAAGCGGTGGTGTACTGTTCATGACCCCTCCCAACACGGCGTGCTCCAACTTGGCATGTGCGCATCTACCCGTCACACCCACCCACCTGAGCACTGCGTCCATACGACTTCACACGACACATGTGTGTCTTCCACGGTTGTGCTACTCATTTGCGTTGACATCCAATACCAGTGGACTACATGGTCATGTCACGACTGCCGTGTACTTCACATACTCTCATCCTCTCTCATTCGTACTTGTGAAATGAGTCAGCGGAGACAGTTTTGGTTTCAAACATTATATTGAGTCTTCTGTCCTCTGTGATGCAGTATAGTGGACACTACTGGCAGCGGAATACATGTTGAGGATATACTGAGCATGATTGCAAATGGGATAGGGTGTGGGGTTACATGTGATTGGCTGTTGCATGTGGGATGTGGGCTTCAGAGTGACATCTGCTTGGCCAAGGCTGTGCTAATGTACATTTACGTATAGCTGCGGAGCTGCGGACTTTGACACAGACGGTATACATGTAGCCTACCAGACCGCTTGGCATCATGGGCACAGTCCATCTCAGTTCCATGTGACAGGTTTGCTGCGGTTGTTCCTCATGCACGCGTGCATGTGAGATGACATCAGGGCATGTGCTTGCGTGCATGCAGCGGCGTGCCACTTGTTGTTGCACTGTGGTGGTTACTGGACATGTCACAGTCACTGGGGTCGTGTTGTTGTTGTATGCACTTGTCGTCCATGCAAAGGTCGATGTAGCTGTTCTCAATGATCCGTCGTGTGGAGGCACAGTGGTCCCATTTCAGTGCGGGTGCGATGTTGGCCACATACGCCATGCCCCCATAGGCAGAGCAGGCCCTGTCGTGTGCGTCCAGAGGGAGGAGTAGTGGTAGCAGGTCCGCCTTCAGACATGCCGGGTTGGAGAGGCATATCTCCACGGGATGCTGGTAGGGACACCTCCGACAGTAGAAGACGGGCATGACGCAGCTGAACAATGTGATGCGGTAAGTCAGTCGGTAACTTACGTTCAGCAGGGACAGGAGATCGCATCCCAATATATGAAACAGGTTGGTTTTGTACAGCTTGAGCTGTTTGGCGTAGTTGGGTAGGTGTGTTGCGGTTGCCATTTCGCAGCGGTGCGTTGTGGTGGCGTGCTCCGGCTGTGTGTGCAGTCTGCAATGTGCACGCTCCGAGGTTGCTGTGAGCTCTGTGTAGTCGTAGGGAGACAGGACTTGTGTTCTGTTGGCTTGTTTGGAGGACACGGGCCCTCATCCCACATGCTTCTCAGACAGTTCAAGGTCAGTGATGTGTGACTCCTTCCAATTAACTTGCATGTGGCCGACATGGGGAGTGTTTTCTTCTTTCTTCCCCGTCCGTTGTGTGCTTCTGTGATATGCGCTATCTGCCCTGTGGTCGGTCTCCTCGGCATGCCTGTGTTGGTCTATTCTTGGACAATGGCTGTATTCACCGGCTTCTGTCGTAGGGCTGTGGTTTCGGAGTTGGAATGGAAGGTCATTCAGTGCTGTCTGCTCTCCCTTGTGTGGGCGGCAGGCTGCCTTACCGCTCTGCGTTGGGCCTTGTGTGTGAATGTTATTCTTGGGCCACCTGTTGTCGGTCCCCGGGCTCTTTGGTGTTCCGTTTTATATGTCTTGTTCATATGTGCAGGGTGGTATGGGTGTTTCAGTGTGGTACTGGCGTTCCTCTTCCCGAAGGAGCCCTGCTTCTCCTAGTTGGTGTTGCCGCCGCTGTGTGCTACGCCATGTTTGTTACACTGGGGTGTGTCCTGCTGTTGCGTGACTTCACTGACATGTGTGCGTCGGTTGTGTGGCGTTGGGTGTTGTCCGTGAATTGGGCGTTGGGGACATGTCTGTGGCAGGCCTGTCACGTGTCATGTGCGTTCGGGGTGGGGCTGATGTGTGTGCTGCTTGGTTGTGTCCCTGTGTCTGTGTGCGACGCATGCATGGCGCTGCGGTTGGCCTCTGCGTTGTGCGCATGTGTGGCGGCGTCATCGCCGCTTTGGGGCCGTGACGGGGTTGTTGGTTCCTAGTCCCAGGTGGTGTGTACACATGTGTTACGCGATGTTACGATTTGGCCTGTGTGTCATATGTGGATGCAATGGTGGATGTGTAGTGTACACGCGCTGGTGGGGGTTGTCCGCTTTTTCCGCCCTTGCACTGTGTGCGCTGTTTGCGTGCACTTGTTGTGTGTGTGCCTACCTGCGTCTCCGCGGTACGTTGCGTCCTTGGTGGTGCATCAGCAGGAGCATGGGGAGGGCCTGCAGTGCTGGATTCATGCTCGGGGAGCCGCTTCTTCGTTGTCCGTGCTCGGCGTCCGTGTTACCGCTTCGGTTTGTCGTACGGTATCTCTTGGCCGTGGGAGCCGTTTGTTTGCGGCATCGTAATTTATACGCCGGGCGGGACGTGTTTCGTCGGACGGTGTGTGTCAGTTGGGCTGCGCCGCTACGTGTACGGGCGCACTTTGATGGCGGACGGTGTTGCTGGCTTGCCGGCGGTGTTTGGCCTACTTTTCGCATCGTAATTGGGCGGGCGTGTGGACTGCTGCGTGCCGGCGGTAACTGGTGGTTTTTGCATCCGCCAGCACGGCGGTTGTGCTTCCGCCTGCCATCGTAATGAGCCCCTTAGTTATGCAGTACAATATCCTTGATGCAACAACATCAACTGTTGCATGGCTAAACACTTATAAGGTCCCAAAGGCGAGACCTATTGGCTTTGCCAATGCTTGTTTCTTTTCCCGGTGTCTCTCTTTGTGCATTCCTCCTGCAGGATTGTGGGTGGGAGCACAATTCTGCATCAGGAATGCACTCAATAGACACCAGGGATTGCTTCTGTGTGTCCAATCTGCCCCCAAGCGTGGAAAGCCACTAAATACCAGGAATATGTAAATAAATCATGTTTATACGGAGCGACCACTTGGACAAGGGTTACTTCCCTTCCAGTCCCAATTTTCTTTTGTGTCCAAAATATGGGGCATATCAACCATTTTTTAGGTCAATCTGCTCTCGTAGGGTGGAGACCCACTAGACACCAGCGATGTAAATAAGAATTATTTTTATGGGGAGTGACCCCTTGGGCAAAGGTTGTGATGGAGCAGGGAAAATAAAAAAATTTAACCCCTAACAAATTTTATAATTAATTAAATAAAATGTTCGTTTAAATGTATTAATCAACACTGTATGTATGGGAATGGTAATATGCCAATGTATGTGCTAAATAATCTATTAATGGATGTCCGTGTGTCTAATTATAACGTAAAATTAAATGCGTACTAATTAAAATAAATGCATGTTTGTGCTTCATAGAAATAAAACGTGTCGTTGCAAAAACAATAGTGATGGTAAGTAAGGAACAGCTTAAATGTTGCTTTCTGCTAGGTAACAACTAATTGGGGTACGTAGACGACGGGAGGGAAACGAAAGGGATATTTTTCTCTATTTTAATTATGTTTTGTTTGCCTCAAATTAGTGCTTCTAAAAGTATAACCGAGTGGCGATGTAAAATGGCCGCCAGTGGGAAGATGTGCGCAGGCGCAAAGGGGACACGTGATATGGGATGAAAACGGAGAAAAAAGCTAAAAACCTCGTGAGGTTACTGAGACAGCTTGGATGCAAGAAATGGTCAAGGCTGGTGTGACCTAATTGAACTGATAGTGTGCCATGATGATCAGCAGAAGGCCCGTGGGAAACAAGTTTAAGAGAAAGGACAATGACTGCGGAGTTCTCGAATGTGTCGAAAGAAGTTACAAATGAACTGATCAAAACGGATGAAAATGTTTAAGCGTATGGGAAAGGAAATGATCCAAGGACCCTTGAATCCAAGAGAACTTGATTAAAAGAATGAATAAGCTGACATGCATGGACCAATGTAAGAAAAGCGTGATATTAATGTTGCAACAGTTAGTTAGCAAAGTTAGAATTAGGGTATAAGAGGGCCTACTCTTAGTGGGAGGGAGTCAGTCGCGGTTGCAGTCACAGTCAGGAGAGGAGTTGAAGAGTCGTGTTGGTGGCTTCCAGTGCTGGGTGGTCCTGATCGATCCCTTACTGAGCGGGAGATGCTGAAAGACTGTTAGATGAGACGGGTTGCAGGTAGCTGATGCTGACGAGCTGAAGTTGCTGTTGCTGTCTTAATTTTCCAGTTGAGTATGAGAATCAGGCTATTTCTAATTCCTAACTTAGGTTAGAAATCATTAGGCTAAATTAGGAAGCTAGGCAGGTAATTAGGGTTTTGGCTTCATGACAAAATTTCCTTTCTGCAATAAAATGATTATGCTTAATAAATATTTGAATTTAAAAATGAATAATTGAATAAAGTATTAAAATCTTTTTCATGCTTTTAAAATTATATAAAATTTAAGATTCTTTAAACCCAAAATGACTCAGTGGTTATTTTCCTAAATGATTGTGACATCAGTAATTGGTTATTGTGATTCAGCTGGTCTTAATCACTATGAACTAATTTCTTAAATGAATGATTCATCGACAAAACAATGAGCAGGAATATCTTAAGAAATAACTAAAAGAAAGCGACAAGTTAAGGTAATAAGATATCCCGGCTCCTTCCAGCGGTACATAAATGGTGTTCTCCATTTAGTTCTCATGCTTCTCCTAGGAGTACAGAATTTCATAAAGGTGTAAAGTAAATCCAGGAGTGTGTGTGTGTGTGTTAGGCGATGTTTATGGGCCCCATCGTCATGTGGATATGAGAAATATAGTTTGCCCCTGGATGACCTATAAGTAACCTGGGAGGAGAATAGTTTTTATTGTACGCGCTGCATCAGATTTCTTGGTAGCAGAGTTATGGTTTTCTATAGATTAGTTTAGTGATTATTGTTTATTGATTATTGATTATTTTTTATGACTAACACTATATGTTAAGTCGTGTTATGTTATATGTGAGTTTTCACGCTTCTGGGATGTAGGAAGTGGAACACGTGTGGCAAGAGAAGTCACATGGAATTTGGTACATGGTCTGAATTCATTTTGGTTATAACGCAGGTTGTGTTATGTTAGGGATTTCTATGTGAAAAGTGTGTAAATGAAATAGCAAATCACGTTTACTTGTGAAACTTTGGCCTTAATTCTCAGGAGCCTAGTCTCCACATGTGTCTTATCCCCAGAGAAACGAGTAAATTGTTTGCTTGAAAGAAGGGTAAGGTAGAGGGAAGTGCTACTTTATCGGCGAGAGTACATAATTCTGTGGTAGGGTAGAGGTAAGCGCTGCCTACTGGAAAAACAGGATTCTTGTGTAAAAGGACAAAGCTGTCACTTTTGTTTAGCGAATCAGACAATGGAAATGTTTTAATTGTTGTAACTAACGAAGAAACGGCGAAAAGAAAAATTGCCGATAAATTTTGTAAAGGAGGGGTAAAGAGTAGAAGTGACGTGGGAAAGTGCCGCGCTAGGATTGGATAGTGCGCTAGTCACGTGAACACAGAGTCAGGAGTGACGTAGAAAAGTGCCGCGCTAGGATTGGTTGGTTCGCGGACGAAGGAAATTGTTCTGATTGGTGCGTTAGTGTGAGTCGCGCTGTAATTGGTTGAAGTTCCGTACACAGAACAGCGTTAGAGTAAAGAGAAAACAAATAGAAAACATGCCGTATTACGAGTATGAAAGGGAGAGAACGTCATGGACGACGAAATTGAAGAATTTCTTTAAGAAAGACAAAAAGGTTGTGACTAGAGAGGGACAAGTAATTCCTCCGCCGAAATCAGCAGCTTCACATATGATGCTGAAATATGGATATCATACGTGCATATTGTTGGAAAACTGGGCAAAGTATACAAAGAATGATGGTGCTTTAGCTTTCCCTGAGAATGGTTCATTTAGTGTAGCGGTTTTGCAAAATTTGCGAGAAAAAATGTGTAAATTGGAACCTAGACCTAGACCAACACAGTTTGAGGCTTTGACGGAATGGGAAGATGAGATGTATGAACGAGAGAGATTCAGAGGAATGAGAGATCATGAATTTATGCCTGGAAGATTATGGGGAGTAAATCATGAGGACAGAATAAAACGATGGAGATGTGCTAACATGACAGGAGGTTTGTTTCCAGCTTTTACAGTTGAGGAAGGGACTAAGAAAAAACGGACTGAGAAAAAGAAACATATGGAGAGAGAAAAGTATATGCATGAGAGCGAAACGGATGACGAGTTGCTGGAAGATATATTAAATAGAAATCCACCTCCGTATCAGCAGAGTTCTACAGTGGTGACACCAAATGCACCACTAATAGAGACTATGCGAAATAAAAGTCCGGAAAAGAGAATTGAAGTAAATAGGTCACAAGAACAAATGAGAACTTCTCAAAATGAAGGAATAGAAAGCGACAATGCAAGCAAATTGGCAAGGACAACAAAAGAACTAACTGAGAAAATTAGAGAATTAACGAAAAATATGGAAGCAGTTACTGTGCCTGTAACAATAGGTCCAGTAATACCAGTTTTTGAGAATCAGAAAATTGATGAACGATCTTTGGTGATTCCCTTGAGTTCACAATTTCAGAGAGAAAAGGAAAGGATGGAACAAAGTGCAAGTACAAGTAATTTGGCTAGTACTTACAGACCAAGTCCACCTACAAATTTAACGGTGAATGAATGCAATGGTAAGAAAATGCATATGGTAACAGAATCTGCAACAGAAACGCCCGAAAAGAGTGATAACTGGATAGAACTAAATAATACACCCATAGGTCCGACTCCTGATGAGTTGAATGAGTGGATGAAAGCTTTTAAAATAAAAGAAACAGAAGAAAAACCATTAGATGTGATCAGATTAAAAATAGATATGGAAGAATTAATTTTAGGAACGATTGGTACTGAAAAGATAAAAAATTATCAGGATGATGAAATAATGTTTCTGTGCAAAAGTATAACATGGAGGGCAAAGAATTTACATGACAAACTAGAAGAAGTGGCTAGTGAGATTGGAATAGATTTTGCAAAAGTGAAAACGTTGCAGAAACCATACAGAGTAGACTTTTGTGAAAAAGATATTGAAAATTTGAACACGGCAGGAAGGCTGACACAGATAAAGGAGTTAATTGTGTTGTTGAGAAAATGGGGTGATGTGGACAGATGGAAGGTTAGATGGACAAAGAAGAATGAGAAAAGTACAGACAAAGGTTCATTGGCTTTTATGATAACTGAAAAAGAATCTGTTGTCAAAGAATACCCCATGAGAGAAACTCCAGGTGGTAGTTACGTGCATGTTCCCTGGACTAGGCAGGACATACTGTCATTTACCAATGACTTTCCAAAGTTAAGAGAGAAGCCAGTTGAGTGGTACCGACAAGTAGAAAGGTTTGTAAAAGTCTCAAAAGTGTTGTGGATAGATTTAGATGGATTGTTTGACATAGTGGTACCAACAGATTTATGGTCCGAATGTAAGATTACAGTTGACTGGCCAACTACAGAATATCCAAGAGATCCTAAGACAGGAGCTCCAGGTCCTGATGTGATGAAGAAGTACGATAAGGTGATTACCTTTTTGAAGAATAAAATTCCTCCCAAAGAGACAGATTGGGTTAAGATTGATAGAACTACACAGGAAAGTAAGGAGTCTGTACATGCATATTATGAGCGATTGTTATTGGTTTTCAAGCAGTATAGTGGTTATGAGGAGTTGAGTGAAAAGGACATGAGTCATTTTGTATACCGATTTGTGTTTGGCCTGAAACCAGAAATAAGTGATATGATTAAGCAACACATGATAAACTGGCAGAATGGAAGTGTAGATAAGGTACTGAGATATGCTAAGTATTGTAGTGATGAAATAGAGAGTAAACAGCGTAAGTTGAAAGAAAAGGCAATGTGGGCACAAGTGAAAGTGTCAGAAAAACAAGAAGCTCAATTGGACAATAATAATGGAAACGAATCAGGACAGAATAAAATGCGACCAAACATAGGTAAAGGAAAAGGTCAAGTGAGTCTAGAAGAGGCAAAGAAGAAATGGCCATGTCATAATTGCGGAAAATTAGGGCATTGGAGAAACGAGTGTAAGTTCCCACCTAAACCTAATCCGGAACATCAATCATTAACTCCACAGGTGCAGAATGAGGTAGTTGTTCAACAAAGTCAGGTGCCACAACCACCACTTCCCAACACTGTTAACCAGCAAAGATACAGTACAGAAACAGGATTCTACGGAGGAGAGCAGGTAACACAGTTGCCGCGAGCAGCTAACATTTCTCAGTATTGGTTGCGACAGAGTGAGGATGACCCGGATGAAAGATTCTGACGGTGCGCAGGAGAGGGGAAAGAGTGCGTGCTTGGCGCAACTCTAGAGGTAGATCAGTCTGGTCCCTTTGTGGATGGAGAAGTGAATGGTGCAAATGTAACATTCCTTGTCGATACTGGAGCTACCCGTTCTACTGTTAGATCAGTGGAAATTCCAAACCTTCCTCTCTCAGGTGAATACATCCAAGTGGTAGGAGTAGCCAATCAGCAGATTAAAACCCCACTTACTGAATTGGTGGAAGTAAAAATTGGTTCTTTTAGCAAAATGCATAAATTTGTAGTGTGCGATTGTAGTCCTGTAAATCTTTTAGGTCGTGACCTTTTATGCAAGATGAATTGCACAATTTATTGTACGCCAGATGGAATAGGATTTCAGACTTCAGATGAAGATGTTTTGTATAAAGTAACTTTGATGAATCAAGAACCTGAAACGAATGGTTTGTTTCCTGCATTTGATGCAGAAAAACTTCCAGAAGAACTAAAAAGTGCAGTAAAAGAAAGTGTGTGGATTTTACAGGAGAAGACATTGGATTAATGAGAGAAGTTGATCCCGTAAAAGTGACAGTGAAAGAAGGGATAATTTATCCAAACACGCCACAGTACAAATTAACTCCAGAAATAATTGAAGGAATAACTCCTGTGATAAATAAGATGATTGAACAGGGAATTCTGAAAGAAATCATGAGCAGTCCATGTAATTCACCTATAATGGGACTGAAAAAGCCAAATGGAACATATAGAATAGTACAGGATTTGAGAAAGATCAACAAAATAGTTGTACCATGTTGTCCAATAGTGCCAAACCCTGCAGTAATTCTATATCAAATTCCACATGAAGCTGAGTGGTACACTGTGATAGATTTATGTCACGCATTTTTCTCTATTCCTTTGCATCCAGATAGCCAGCCATTATTTGCATTCCGTTTCGGAGAGCGTATTTTGGCATGGTGCCGAATTCCTCAGGGGTATACAGAAAGCCCCTCAATTTTTAATCAGATTCTAAAGAAATCTCTGGAAGACTTAAAAATGCCAGAAAAATCAGTGATGGTGCAGTATATCGATGACCTATTGGTGGCATCGAAAACCAAAGAAGCATGTGTAAGTGACACAATTGCTTTACTGAACCATTTGGAGAAAAGAGGACATAAAGTGTCCCCTTCAAAATTACAGTTTTGTCAGAAAGAAGTCCAGTATTTAGGGCATAAAATTGAGAAAGGAGTGCGGAAAATAGCGACAGAGAGAGTAAGAATGATTCAAGGAATGAGAGCACCAATGACTCAGAGAGAGGTAAGAATGTTTTTGGGAATGGTTGGATATTGTCGACAGTGGATAAGTGGTTTCTCTTTGATTGCAAAACCCTTACAAAAATTGACAAAGAAAGATGTAAAAGACCCTTTTGAGTTAAACAAAGAAGAAATGAAATCTTTCAAAGAATTGAAAAAGAAACTGTGTGAGGCCCCTGCTTTAGGCATGCCTGATTATGAGAAGGATTTTGAGTTGTACTGTAGTGAAAGAGATGGATGTGCATTTTCAGTACTGGTACAAAAACACGGGACCATGAAAAGACCAATCGCTTATTTTTCAGCTGTTTTAGATCCTATAGCAAAAGCATTGCCTGGATGTCTGAAAGCAGTTGCTGCTACTTGTGTAAGTCTGGAACAAAGTGAAGGTATAGTGATGGGGTATCCATTGAGAGTATATGTTCCCCATTCAGTAGAAATTCTTTTGACAAGAACAAAAACACAGTACATGACACATAGTCGGCTGACTAAGTACGAAAAAGTCATCTTGAGCGCTGAAAATGTGACCATAGATAGATGCATGAATGTAAATCCTTCTACATCATTACCAGATGAAGAAAGCATAATTGAACAAGACGAAGTAGATCATGATTGTCTGAACGTGCTGGAATATTGCACAAAACCAAGAGCTGACATAAAAGATGAACCGTTAAAGGAATCTGATTATGTCATGTTTGTGGATGGTTCATGCTTGCGTACAAAAGAAGGAGTGTTAAGCGCAGCTTACGCAGTATGCACAGTGGCAACTGTGATGGAAGCGTCTTGTCTGAAAGGAGTTAGGTCTGCCCAAGTTGCGGAACTAATTGCTTTGATTCAAGTATGTAAATTGGGGAAAATGTATGAATCACGATTGTGACCGATAGCCAATATGGTTTCGGCATCGTACACGATTTCGGACAGATTTGGTCACAAAGAGGATTTTTGACATCTGCAGGAACACCTATCAGAAATGGAGATTATGTTAAAAAACTGCTTGAGGCGATACAGTTGCCTAAACAAATAGCTGTAGTGAAGTGCAAGGGGCATAAGAAAAACGAAGACTACAGAGCGGTCGGCAATAATTATGCTGATGAGATCGCTAGATATTGTGCGGAAAACATGGCGTCCCTGAACAAAAATAGAGAAAGGGAGCATGTCTCTTGTCCTTTGCTTTTCACTAATACTGTCGAAACATGGGATGAAGTAAGGCAGTTACAAGAAACAGCAAGAGATGAGGAAAAAGATTACTGGATAAAAGCAGGATGTAGAAGACAGGAAAATAATGGTGTGTGGGTATACAGAGATGAAAGACCAGTTATGCCTGATAGCATGGTTGCAGACATGGCACGGATGTACCATGGACAAGCTCATATTGGGAGAGATGCAATGATCAGACTTTTTAGACAAACCTGGTATAACCCAAAATTCAGAGCCATTGCTGAAAGTCTTTGTCAAAGATGTCTTATTTGTCAACATTTTAACCCAGGAAGAAAAACAGTAGTGAGTCTAGGAACAATAGGACGAGAAGGAGGTCCATTCACTAGAATGCAGTTGGACTTTATCGAGATGCCCCCTAGTAACAGACTAAGATATGTTCTGGTGGTCATCTGTTTGTTCTCTCGTTGGGTGGAGGCATACCCCACAAGAAGGAATGATGGAACAACAGTGGCAAAACTTATGCTGCGAGAGTTCATTCCAAGGTATGGTTTTCCAGTCACGGTTGAGACAGATAGAGGAACACATTTTCAAAATGAGTTGATCCAATTGATCTGTGAAGCATTGAGTATTAAACAAAAACTACATTGTGCTTACAGACCAGAGGCTTCTGGGGTAGTAGAGCAGATAAATGGAACAATTAAAAACAGGTTAGGAAAAATGTGTCAAGCTACAGGACTCAAATGGCCAGATGCACTGCCTCTTGTTCTGATGACAATCAGAAGCATCCCTGAAAAGAAAACTGGACTCAGTCCCCACGAGATGATTATGGGACGAGCAATGAGACAAGCACACGTACCCGTCAACAAGTTATTAACTATAACTGATGATCTAGTACTGGATTATTGCAAGGGACTGGCTGATGTGGTGCGTTCTGTATTTCATCAGGTTGGACCGGATGCGACCACTCTTGAAAGAAAACCAGCCCACGACTTGAATCCAGGAGACTGGGTCCGCATAAAAGTCCACAGGAGAAGAAACTGTCTAGTTCCTCGTTGGGACGAGCCACGACAGGTAATCCTAGTGACAACGACTGCCGTCAAGTGTGCAGGAGTGAAAAACTGGGTTCATGCCAGCCACACAATCAGAGTTCCAGAACCTACAGATCGACATGTGAGTCGGCGTCTGGAAGTGTGGGATAAATGTTTAACGGCGGGGACAACAAAATAAAAGAAAGGGTGCCAGAACTTGAAGATCGACCTGAAAGTCGACATCTGGAAACCCCAACGACAAAAACCTCTAGAGAAGAAGAGGAAGAAGAAGAAGAAGAAAGAAATTCAGAAATTCCAGAACCTGAAGATCGACCTGTAAGTCGACATCTGGAAATATCTGACACAACTTCAGACTCTGATGATTCAGTTGAAAACCGTGAAGAATTCCTAAGGAAAACTTGGGGTTATAAACCAATTAGAGAAGAAACTGAGCAAGAAATTGAGTTAGATGAACAACCAGGTACAAGTTATGGTGGAACTCCTTCAGAAACAATATTAATAGATGAAGTAGGGAAAGAAGTACACAAAAAGTTAGAAAATCGAGAAGAACCCCGAGGAGCAATAGGGACAGATAGAGAAACAGAAGAACAGGGAAATTTAGAAACAGAAAAGGAGAAAAACACCAAATCGGAAGAACACCGAGGAGGGACAGTAATAAGGGAAAACAAAAAGGAGAAGACAGATCCACCAGTAGGAGATGACGAGATTATAAGTTTCAAAATAAGAGACAATAGTGAAACAGTTGAAACAGAAACAGAAGAAAGTGGAGGAGAGGAAAAAGCAAAGACTGAATCAAGAAATTGGAAATCAGAAAGAGAAGAAAGAGAAGGTGAAGCAAAAAGGCCAAGAAAAGGAGATAATTGGCCCAATAGCTATGTAAGAAAATTGAGATATAGAATAATAAGAGCGGAAGACGAAGGTGCTGAACAAGTAAATGAGGTAACAAGTCAAAAGGGACAAGAAAAACCAAGTGGAAAAAGATTACAAAAGTCCAAAAGGACAAAGAAAGTGAATGCAAAGTATAAGTCACCTGAGTGGCTGTATATTGCACTAACAGATTACAAAGAAGAAGAAGAAAACACTCACGGGAACCAGAGACTGAGAAGTCGGATGGGAAAAGGTGAGATGCAACAAACCTGAAGTGAAGACTTATAGTGCTTCTGCCGGACATGACAATTTACTGGATGTGACAAATCACCGGATGTGACAACGAAAGAATTCTGGAGAGAATTAAAGAAAGTACCAAGCAAAGACTTTTGAAAGCAGAGTGGCATCTAAGTCATTTCTGAGGTGTAGTGACACAAATTTTCTGAAACTTAACAAATAGAAAAAGAAAAATGGAAAATAATAGGGATAGAAGAGATAAATGTGAATTTATAAAGAGTTGGTGCAAAATGTGCTGCTTTTGTACAGGGTTATTAATGACCATATGGATAGTTTTAGCAATCACAATTCCTATTAGTGTAGCTGTGATAGAAGCAAAAAATGATACTAAACCAGAAAAAGAAACTAATATCAATCAATCAATCAATCACGGCATTTATAGAGCGCGCTACTCACCCGGGAGGGTCTCAAGGCGCTGGGGGAGGGGGTAAGTTACTGCTCGAACAGCCAGGTCTTGAGCTGCTTCCTGAAGGAGAGATGGTCCTGGGTTCGCCGAAGGTGAGTGGGGAGGGAGTTCCAGGTCTTGGCTGCCAGGTAGGAGAAGGATCTTCCTCCGGCGGTGGTTCTGCGGATGCGTGGTACGGTGGCGAGGGCGTGGCTGGTTGATCGTAGCTGGCGTGTGGGCGTGTAGAAGGTCATGCGGTCGTTGAGGTACTTTGGGCCCAGGTCGTGGAGGGCCTTGTGTGCGTGGGTGAGGAGTCTGAACGTGATTCTCTTGCTGACGGGGAGCCAGTGCAGGTCTTTCAGGTGTCCGGTGATGTGGCTGTGTCGGGGGATGTCCAGGATGAGTCGTGCGGAGGCGTTCTGGATGCGCTGGAGTCTCTTTTGAAGTTTGGCTGTGGTTCCGGCGTAGAGGGTGTTCCCATAGTCCAGTCGGCTGGTGACGAGTGCCTGGGTGACGGTCTTCCTGGTTTCAGTGGGGATCCATCTGAAGATCTTGCGGAGCATGCGCAGGGTGTTGAAGCATGAAGATGAGACGGCGTTGACTTGTCTGGTCATCGACAGGGAGGAGTCCAGGATGAAGCCCAGGTTGCGTGCGTGGTCCGTTGGCTTGGGCGCGGTGCCCAGGGCCGGGGGCCACCAGGAGTCGTCCCAGGCGGAGGGTGATGAGCCCAGGATGAGGACTTCCGTCTTGTCTGAGTTCAGTTTAAGGCGGCTGTTCCTCATCCAGTCGGCGACGTCTCTCATCCCGTCGTGTAGGTTGGCTCTGGCGGTGGTGGGGTCGTTGGTGAGGGAGAGGATCAGCTGGGTGTCGTCGGCGTAGGAGATGATGTTGAGGTTGTGTCGGCGTGCGATGGCTGCGAGGGGCTCATGTAGACGTTGAAGAGGGTTGGGCTGAGTGAGGATCCTTGTGGAACGCCGCAGATGACTTCGGTGGCTTCGGATCTGAACGGGGGAGGCGGACTCTCTGGGTTCTTCCGGCGAGGAACGAGATGATCCATTCCAGTGCTTTCTCTCGGATTCCGATGTTGCTGAGGCGCTTCACTAGGGTGCGGTGGCAGACGGTGTCGAACGCCGCGGAGAGGTCCAAGAGGATGAGGGCAGCTGTTTCCCCGTTGTCGGTTAGGGTTCTGATGTCGTCGGTGGCTGCGATAAGGGCGGTCTCGGTGCTGTGGTTGGCCCGAAACCCGGACTGCGAGGGGTCGAGGGATCCATTCGTCTCGAGGAAGGCGGCAAGCTGTCTGTTGACGGTCTTCTCGATGACTTTGGCCGGAAACGGAAGGAGCGAGATGGGACGGTAGTTCTTGAGGTCGGTGGGGTCCGCCGTTGGTTTCTTCAGGAGGGCGGTAAGCTCGGCGTGCTTCCAGCTCTCCGGGAAGGTGGCGGTGTGGAAGGAGGAGTTGATGATGTCCCGGAGATGGGGTGCGATGGTGGCGTCGGCTTTGTTGAAGACGTGGTGTGGGCAGGGGTCGGTTGGTGATCCGGAGTGGATGGAGTTCATCGTGCGGGTGGTGTCTTCGGTGCTGATCGGGGTCCAGTTGCAGAGGGTGGTGGTGGCGGGCGTTGGTTCGGCGGTAGGGTGCGTTGTTTGTGCGTCGAAGCTGTTGTGTATGTCGGTGATCTTGCGGTGGAAGAACGCGGAGAGTGAGTTGCAGAGGTCTTGCGAGGGGGTGATGTCGTTGTTTCCGGCGCTGGGGTTGGAGAACTCTTTGACGATGCTGAAAAGTTCCTTGCTGTCATGGGCGTTGTTGTCCAGTCGTTCTTTGAGTGCCGACTTCTTGGTGGCACGGATCAGCTGGTGGTGTTTGCGGGTGGCGTGCTTGAGGGCGGTCCTGTTGTCTGTGGTCTGGTCGAGTCGCCAGGTTTTCTCGAGAGTGCGGCAGTTCTTCTTGGATTCCTTGAGTTCGTTGGTGAACCAAGGGGTTTTCTTGCTTCCGGGTCTGCTGGGAGGGTTTTTTGTGGTGCGAGGTCGTCGGCGCAGGCGGTCAGCCACTTGGCGAGGTTGCTGGCTGCTTCGTTTGGGTCCGTTGTGTTGGTGGGTGTGTTCTGGCTGAGGGAGGCGGTGAGCTGCTCGGCGGTGATCTTGCTCCAGCTCCGGCGGGAGCCTGTTGCGGGTGGTGGTGGGTCGCAGTCTTTCTGAAGCTGAAGTGGACGCAGCTGTGGTCGGTCCAGTGGAGTCCGGTGGCGTGGCTGAAGGAGATGTGCTTGCTGGACGAGAAGACGGGGTCAAGCGTGTGGCCGGCGTAGTGGGTGGGCGTGTTCACCAGTTGCTTGAGTCCGAGGTTGGCGAGGTTGTCCAGCAGGGCGGTGGTGTTTCTGTCGTTGCTGTTCTCCAGGTGGAAGTTGAGGTCCCCTAGGAGGATGTAGTCGGCGGAGGGCATGGCGTGCGGGCTGATGAAGTCTGCGATGTCTTCGCTGAATAGTGTGCGTGGTCCCGGGGGTCTGTAGATGAGGGTGCCTCGGAGGGTGGTCTTGGGGTCAGTGTGTATCTGGAAGTGTAGGTGTTCGGCGGCGGAGAAGGTCTCGTCGGAGTTAGTCGAGATGCGGATGGTGTTCTTGTGTACGATGGCGATGCCTCCTCCCGTCTGGTTGACGCGGTCCCTCCGGGTGATCTTGTATCCGTCCGGGATGACTATGGCGATGTCGGGCGCTGAGGAGGCGTTCATCCAGGTTTCGGTGAGGAAGGCGATGTCCGGTGCTGTTGCGTCGAGCAGGTCCCAGAGTTCCACGGCGTGCCTGTGGACGGAGCGGGTGTTCAGCAGGATGCATTTCAGGTGGTTGCTGCTGTTGCTCGACTTGGCGGAGGTGGTGCACGTCCGGGGGCAGGTGAATCGGCAGGTTTGGCAGGTGAAGGGTCCGTGGGTGCGTCTCGGTGAGGCTCGGTAGCAGGCAGGGTTCCGGCCGGCATTGAGTGCGGTGAGTGTGGCGGCGTCGTAGGTCCGTCGAGTAGTGTTGCGTTGGTGGGATCCAGGGGTTCTGGCGCTGGGCGCGGTCCAGTCGCGGACGGGCGCAGACGGGCTTGCCTTAGGCGCGCCTTCGGCGCGCCAGCGGCGGACGCGCAGCGGCCGCCATTTATGGGGAGGTGGGAGGGAGGAGCAGCTGGGAGGCGGGAGGCAGGGGCAGCGAATGGGCAGTCAGGGGCGGGGCCGCAGGAGCGCAGCGGCGGGAATGGCGAGAGGCAGCGGGGGCACAGAAAGGAAAACAAGGGGAGAGCAGACAAAATCACGGGCACAGCGTCAATGGGGCAGCGAGGGGCACAGAAAGGAAAACAAGGGGAGAGCAGACAAAATCACGGGCACAGCGTCAATGGGGCAGCGAGGGCACAGAAAGGAAAACAAGGGAGAGCAGACAAAATCACGGGCACAGCGTCAATGGGGCAGCGAGGGGCACAGAAAGGAAAACAAGGGGAGAGCAGACAAAATCACGGGCACAACGACAATGGGGCGGCGAGGGGCACAGAAAGGAAAACAAGGGAGAGCAGACAAAATCACGGGCACAGCGTCAATGGGGCAGCGAGGGGCACAGAAAGGAAAACAAGGGGAGAGCAGACAAAATCACGGGCACAACGACAATGGGGCGGCGAGGGGCACAGAAAGGAAAACAAGGGGAGAGCAGACAAAATCACGGGCACAACGACAATGGGGCGGCGAGGGGCACAGAAAGGAAAACAAGGGGAGAGCAGACAAAATCACGGGCACAGCGTCAATGGGGCAGCGAGGGGCACAGAAAGGAAAACAAGGGGAGAGCAGACAAAATCACGGGCACAGCGTCAATGGGGCAGCGAGGGGCACAGAAAGGAAAACAAGGGGAGAGCAGACAAAATCACGGGCACAGCGTCAATGGGGCAGCGAGGGCACAGAAAGGAAAACAAGGGGAGAGCAGACAAAATCACGGGCACAACGACAGTGGGGCAGCGAGGGGCACAGAAAGGAAAACAAGGGGAGAGCAGACAAAATCACGGGCACAGCGTCAATGGGGCAGCGAGGGGCACAGAAAGGAAAACAAGGGGAGAGCAGACAAAATCACGGGCACAGCGTCAATGGGGCAGCGAGGGGCACAGAAAGGAAAACAAGGGGAGAGCAGACAAAATCACGGGCACAACGACAGTGGGGCAGCGAGGGGCACAGAAAGGAAAACAAGGGGAGAGCAGACAAAATCACGGGCACAACGACAATGGGGCGGCGAGGGGCACAGAAAGGAAAAGGGAGACAAGCAGACAAAGCGGGCACCGGGGCCACAAGCGGAGGGCGATCTTACCTGCAGAAGCAGCGGGCAGACAACACAGGCGGAGCTGTGTGGTGGGGGAGCGACCTACCTGGCAAGGTCAAGGGTCGCTCTCCTCACCGCGCAGCGGCCGCCATTTATGGGGAGGTGGGAGGGAGGAGCAGCTGGGAGGCGGGAGGCAGGGGCAGCGAATGGGCAGTCAGGGGGCGGGGCCGCAGGGGACGCAGCGGCGGGAATGGCGAGAGGCAGCGGGGGCACAGAAAGGAAAACAAGGGGAGAGCAGACAAAATCACGGGCACAGCGTCAATGGGGCAGCGAGGGGCACAGAAAGGAAAACAAGGGGAGAGCAGACAAAATCACGGGCACAGCGTCAATGGGGCAGCGAGGGGCACAGAAAGGAAAACAAGGGGAGAGCAGACAAAATCACGGGCACAGCGTCAATGGGGCAGCGAGGGGCACAGAAAGGAAAACAAGGGGAGAGCAGACAAAATCACGGGCACAACGACAATGGGGCGGCGAGGGGCACAGAAAGGAAAACAAGGGGAGAGCAGACAAAATCACGGGCACAGCGTCAATGGGGCAGCGAGGGGCACAGAAAGGAAAACAAGGGGAGAGCAGACAAAATCACGGGCACAGCGTCAATGGGGCAGCGAGGGGCACAGAAAGGAAAACAAGGGGAGAGCAGACAAAATCACGGGCACAGCGTCAATGGGGCAGCGAGGGGCACAGAAAGGAAAACAAGGGGAGAGCAGACAAAATCACGGGCACAACGACAGTGGGGCAGCGAGGGGCACAGAAAGGAAAACAAGGGGAGAGCAGACAAAATCACGGGCACAGCGTCAATGGGGCAGCGAGGGGCACAGAAAGGAAAACAAGGGGAGAGCAGACAAAATCACGGGCACAGCGTCAATGGGGCAGCGAGGGGCACAGAAAGGAAAACAAGGGGAGAGCAGACAAAATCACGGGCACAACGACAGTGGGGCAGCGAGGGGCACAGAAAGGAAAACAAGGGGAGAGCAGACAAAATCACGGGCACAACGACAATGGGGCGGCGAGGGGCACAGAAAGGAAAAGGGAGACAAGCAGACAAAGCGGGCACCGGGGCCACAAGCGGAGGGCGATCTTACCTGCAGAAGCAGCGGGCAGACAACACAGGCGGAGCTGTGTGGTGGGGGAGCGACCTACCTGGCAAGGTCAATATTAAAGAACCAGTTATTTTAAGAAGTAGTGCAGAGTTGCATAAGGATAAGTCAGTAACAGATTTTTCAAAGAATGTTTTTACAAAATTGTTGTATGAGTACGTAGAGACAATGGACGTGAGAGATTGTTATGTTTGTATGCAGTTGCCTGCATCAGTATCAGAAGGTGTGACTTATCATCACCTACCTCTGACTTATGGAATAACATGTAGTATAATAGCAAGTTTATTTTATAAAACAGGTAGATTAGAATCTTATTATACTGATATAGATAAGATTTTTGCAAACATTCTAGTAGTACCCGAACTTAACAAAGTAAAACCAGCAAAAGTTTTAGGAGAATTCTTTTTAGAACATAGAAAATTAACGTTAGAAGAAATAGTTAGTAACAACCTTACCTGTGAGTTAAAGAAAGAAGAAAAAGTATTTTTAGAAATGGTTGAAGAAAGAAGAATGAAATTTCAAAAAGAAGCAATAAAAGAGGAAGGAAAACGCTTATGGACGTTTGAGGAAGGAAATCATGAAGGGAAAAAGATAAATGCCGCAATGACATTAGATTGGCCGCAAACAGGAAAGTTGTGTATTAGGAGAAATAAGACAGTCTATGACAATTACTTTGTAGGTTCCAGTATCTGCCATGACAATTATCAAATTCTGGGAGGTTGGGGATTCAAAGGTGGAAAAGATCCAATATTTCCAGGTATCTATTATATTTGTGGGAATAGAGCTTATTACAGGTTACCGGACCATTGGTATGGAACTTGCTATGTAGGCCTGGTCTTTCCAAAAAATTTTCACATGGACAGAGAAGAAAAGGGAACATACAAGATGATTAATAGATTTACACGTAGAAAGAGGGAAAGTTTTTCAGAAATTGTAGGTGATATTTTTGGAGCATTGATACCAGCAGAGGGAATATCTTTGAATGCATTTAAAATTCGGAAGTTATCCACAGTAGTAGATCGTTTGTCTACAGATACTGCGGGAGGGTTCTTAATGGTAAATACCGAAATGGTTGCCATGAGAGCTATGGTGATGCAAAATCGGCTTGCCCTTGATATTCTTTTGGCAAAAGAGGGTGGAGTCTGTGGAATGTTGAAAGTCCAACATTGTTGTACTTACATTCCTGATAACAGTGAAAATATACAGAAGTATATTACAAATATTACAAGTTTGCACAAAGAACTAGTTCCACTGGAGGTTGAAAGTGTTTTGGGAAAACTTGGTAGAGGGTTTTCTTCAGTAGCGAATTGGTTAACTAGGATGAGTAGACAAGTGATAGGGAAAGTTATAATAGTAGCAACTATAGTAAACTTGTTAGCCATGGTATTGAAAATAGTAATAACATGTATAAAGAGAAAAGTAAGACAAAATAAGATAAAAAGAAATAACAGAATAATGAGAGAAAGAGAGAGAGAAATGGGTGAAATTGAGTTGGAAAAGATGAAAGAAAGCATGTATAAAGAGACTAAAAGGCAAGATGAAGAAGAAACAGATGTATAAATAACAGAAGGCAAAGGATGAAAGACATGCTGCCTGAAAAGAAGTATGACTTAGGTTTTATGTGGTGATTTAAAAATCACCAAAGTGGGGAGTTGATGGAGCAGGGAAAATAAAAAAAATGTAACCCCTAACAAATTTTATAATTAATTAAATAAAATGTTCGTTTAAATGTATTAATCAACACTGTATGTATGGGAATGGTAATATGCCAATGTATGTGCTAAATAATCTATTAATGGATGTCCGTGTGTCTAATTATAACGTAAAATTAAATGCGTACTAATTAAAATAAATGCATGTTTGTGCTTCATAGAAATAAAACGTGTCGTTGCAAAAACAATAGTGATGGTAAGTAAGGAACAGCTTAAATGTTGCTTTCTGCTAGGTAACAACTAATTGGGGTACGTAGACGACGGGAGGGAAACGAAAGGGATATTTTTCTCTATTTTAATTATGTTTTGTTTGCCTCAAATTAGTGCTTCTAAAAGTATAACCGAGTGGCGATGTAAAATGGCCGCCAGTGGGAAGATGTGCGCAGGCGCAAAGGGGACACGTGATATGGGATGAAAACGGAGAAAAAAAGCTAAAAACCTTGTGAGGTTACTGAGACGCTTGGATGCAAGAAATGGTCAAGGCTGGTGTGACCTAATTGAACTGATAGTGTGCCATGATGATCAGCAGAAGGCCCGTGGGAAACAAGTTTAAGAGAAAGGACAATGACTGCGGAGTTCTCGAATGTGTCGAAAGAAGTTACAAATGAACTGATCAAAACGGATGAAAATGTTTAAGCGTATGGGAAAGGAAATGATCCAAGGACCCTTGAATCCAAGAGAACTTGATTAAAAGAATGAATAAGCTGACATGCATGGACCAATGAAAGAAAAGCGTGATATTAATGTTGCAACAGTTAGTTAGCAAAGTTAGAATTAGGGTATAAGAGGGCCTACTCTTAGTGGGAGGGAGTCAGTCGCGGTTGCAGTCACAGTCAGGAGAGGAGTTGAAGAGTCGTGTTGGTGGCTTCCAGTGCTGGGTGGTCCTGATCGATCCCTTACTGAGCGGGAGATGCTGAAAGACTGTTAGATGAGACGGGTTGCAGGTAGCTGATGCTGACGAGCTGAAGTTGCTGTCTTAATTTTCCAGTTGAGTATGAGAATCAGGCTATTTCTAATTCCTAACTTAGGTTAGAAATCATTAGGCTAAATTAGGAAGCTAGGCAGGTAATTAGGGTTTTGGCTTCATGACAAAATTTCCTTTCTGCAATAAAATGATTATGCTTAATAAATATTTGAATTTAAAAATGAATAATTGAATAAAGTATTAAAATCTTTTTCATGCTTTTAAAATTATATAAAATTTAAGATTCTTTAAACCCAAAATGACTCAGTGGTTATTTTCCTAAATGATTGTGACATCAGTAATTGGTTATTGTGATTCAGCTGGTCTTAATCACTATGAACTAATTTCTTAAATGAATGATTCATCGACAAAACAATGAGCAGGAATATCTTAAGAAATAACTAAAAGAAAGTGACAAATTAAGGTAATAAGATATCCTGGCTCTTCCAGCGGTACATAAATGGTGTTCTCCATTTAGTTCTCATGCTTCTCCTAGGAGTACAGAATTTCATAAAGGTGTAAAGTAAATCCAGGAGTGTGTGTGTGTGTGTTAGGCGATGTTTATGGGCCCCATCATCATGTGGATATGAGAAATATAGTTTGCCCCTGGATGACCTATAAGTAACCTGGGAGGAGAATAGTTTTTATTGTACGCGCTGCATCAGTTGCTTACCTCAAAGGGGCATTGTTTCCACCCCTGGAGGCCGATTTGCCCTCAGGGCAGTGGAAACCCACTAGACACCTGTGAATTTTTGCCTATATGTTTTTGTGGGGACCAGCATATTGGGCAACGGTCCGTCTCCCGCGAAGGCGGCTGTATATATTTTGTTTTCCCCATCAGATATTTTTTTCGGCTGCTCTGCCCCCCATTGTGAGGGGCAGGGTGGAAACATGCTAGGGGAGCTGCCCCTGGAGTAAAGGTTGGTTCCGTTCTAGGCTGCCAATTATTTGCCTTCGCTTTGTGCCACCTTGGGTGTAGGACAGTTTTTTTTAAATCTGACCTGGCTCACCGAGCAGCTTTCATTGTGTTTTATAATGCTAACCTTTTCTTTTTATTGTCGTACAACATTTTTGCTTTTCTTTACATCATTTCCTGCTTGCAGTTTTTTGGCATTGGTGGATATGTAGTTTGTAGAGTTGCAAGTGCTTTGTAAGGAACCATTTTTGTACTGATTACTTCAAATGTGTATCATTGCCATGTTTGACTGTTGTTTTTACTGTTACAATAATTTTAGTATAGTTTGCTTATTTTTTATGTCTTTCAAATTCACGTTTGGATTTGTGCAAGATTGGTTTGTTTTTCCTTTCTGGTGGGATATCTTTGGTGATTGCTGGGTCTGTGCAGAGTAGCTGTCGTTGATCTTCAGTCAAGATGTCTGTGGTAGGTAGGAGGTATCTACGTATCCTTTTGCAGAAGAAAGTTAATTATGTGGTTTGCATTGATAATTTCTTTCCAGATCATTATATTTGAATAGCTGTATTTACTGTTTGATAGATCTACAGTTAGTGGCCGTTTTTTGACTACCAGGACATGCACAACTCAAAAGTACATGTCCTATCTTTTAGTTACACAGCACCCTGCCTCATGGGTAAAGAGTCAGAAAATCGAGTGCGAAATGTCGACTTGCACTAATATTGAGTGCAGAATATTGAGAAACAGAAATATCAACTGCAAGAATATCGTGGTAAAGAATTTTGAGTTTAAGGTAAGAAATATTGTTTTCAAAACTATCAAAGTCATTAATATCGTTTGCAAAAATATAGGGGCCGATCACGATGGCGGGCGGATCACCCCCACCGGGCCGGCGGTGGTCACCGCTGCCCCGGCGGGGGCGATCCGCCCGCCACGCAGACCGCAAAGACCCCCGCCATATCATGATGGCTGGGGGGTCCGCGGCGGACGGAAAGACCGTCCGCCGCTTTTCCGCCGGTTGACTCGTCGACCGGCGGAAAACGTGCTGAATATGGTGGCGGTGTCTGGAAGACACCGCCATCCATATTGCGATGCAGGCTGCGAGCAGCCTTTCCATGGCTGCATTGCCGCCATGGAAAGGCTGGCGGTTCCTGCTGTTGGGGGCCCGTAGCGGGCCCCCATATAGTTGGGGGGGTGGGGGTGCACATGGGGGGTACCTATGGTACCCCCCTGCTTTTGCATGTACAATGTAGCAGGCACCGCGCGGTGCCTGTCACGTTGTGCATGTAAAAACACAACATGTTTATTTTACATTGCGGCGGGTGCTGCCTGCAGCACCGCCGCCGCAATGTAAAATATACGGGATGCGCCCGTATATGTGTGGCGGGCGCATCCTAATGTGTACTGCGGGACCGCCGCACCTATGCATATGCGATGGCGGGCGGACTTTATCCGCCCACCATCGTGATCGGCTCCATAGTTGTTAAAAATATCTTTTTTTAGTTAGTGTTATGTATTTTAGTATGTATTTTAAATGTATGTTTTGTCTAAGTATTGCATTTGTTTTTTAATATATGTGTTACATTTTTTGAAGTTTTTAATATTATTTTAATTACATTTTGCGTTTTAGTTCCGTTATAATAAATTGAATATAAATGTTTATTTATTAGTATTTATTTAATTTTGGTTTTATAGTGCTAATTGTGGGAATTAATTTATTAATAATTAATTAATTAATTGGCTGTTAATTTTTATTGATTAATTAATTGGTAAATATGTTAATTGTGTCATTTTTTAGGAGCCGGTTGTGGGTTTATAGGGAATATGGCGGAAATTAATTTAATTATGATTAAATTATTAATATTTTCTATTAAATAATATTTATTTATGTAATATTTTATATTGTTAATTGTGGGGATTAATTTATTATTAATTATTTATAAATTGGTTGTTAATTATTAATTAATTGGTAATTATGTTAATTGTGTCATTTTTTAGGAGCAGGTTGTGGGTTTATAGGGGAATAGGGTGGGAAGTAATTTAATTGTATTAGATTTATTAATATTTTATTTTATAGTGTTAATTGTGTGAATTAATTTATTAATAATTATTTATATTTTGCTTGTTAATTGTTGTTGTTAATTAATTAATTAATTGTTCATTAATTATGTCAATTGTGTCAAGTTTTAAGAAATTGAATATAGGGGAATATGGTGGGAGGTAATTTATTTATAATTAATTAATTGTTAATTAATGCTAATTAATTAATTAAAATTTAAATATGGCGATTGTGTAATTATTTTGATGTGTGAGTTGTGGGGTTTATAGTGGTAAATGGTAGGAAGTAAATTTTTAAAAATTAATTAATGATTTGTTGTTAATTGATATTATGGAAATTGTGTAAATATTTTTAGGTGTCTGTTTTGGTGTTTATTGGGGTTGAGGGTGAATAGTAATTTAGTTTAAATTAATTAAGCATTACTTGATCATTAATATTAATTTATTAATTGATAAATATTTTTGTTAATTGTTTATTTTTATTTTGTTTGGGGATTTAGGTTCAATAGCTATAACGTTTGGTTAGTACATTAATTTTTACCTTTTTAAATGTGATTTTTAATAATTAATATTTGTATAACTGATAATTAATTGTCTTAATTATGGAGTTACACTTTTTTTAATTTAGATGTGTCTTGTAAATTGTGTGGTATTATATGGTAGGAAAAAAATATTACATTTATGTAATGATCATTTTTTTATTAAAATTAATTTCTATTACAAAATATTTATTTCTTTGTTATTTTTTGTTAAATTAAAAAATTAATCTTTTTATGTAAGTTTTAGATTTTTCTACATTATAATATGTTTCTATGTTTTGTAAATTTTTATATTTTTATATATGTTTTGTTTATGGGTTTTTTATTATATTTTGTATTGTAGTTGATATTTTCTTTGTTTTTAAATTTGAATTTTCTTTACTGGGAATAGTAATTTTTATCCCTCTGCTATCCAACACTTTCCCTACTGCTGCATTCGCAGGAGTGGGAATAGTAATTTTTACCCCTACGCTATCCAACACTTTCCCTACTGTTGCACTCCTGGAGTGGGAATAGTCATTTTTACCCCTCCGCTATCCAACACTTTCCCTACTGTTGCACTCATATGAGTGGGAATAGTAATTTTATCCCCTCCGCTATCCAACACTTTCCCTACTGCTGCACTCGTTGGAGTGGGGATAGTAAATTATTCCCCTCCGCTATCCAACACTTTCCCTACTGTTGCACTCACTGGAGTGGGAATAGTAATTTTTACCCCTACGCTATCCAACACTTTCCCTACTGTTGCACTCCTGGAGTGGGAATAGTCATTTTTACCCCTCCGCTATCCAACACTTTCCCTACTGTTGCACTCATAGGAGTGGGAATAGTAATTTTATCCCCTCCGCTATCCAACACTTTCCCTACTGCTGCACTCGTTGGAGTGGGGATAGTAAATTATTCCCCTCCGCTATCCAACACTTTCCCTACTGTTGCACTCACTGGAGTGGGAATAGTAATTTTTTCCCCCTCCACTATCCAACAGTTTCCCTAATGATGCAGTCGCTGGATTGGGAATAGTAATTTTTACCCCTACACTATCCAACACTTTCCCTACTGTTGCACTCGCTGGAGTGGAAATAGTAAATTTTACCCCTCCGCTATCCAACACTTTCTCTACTGTTGCACTCACAGGAGTGGGAATAGTAATTGTATCCCCTCCACTATCCAACACTTTCCCTACTGTTACACTAATTGGAGTGGGATTAGTAAATTATTCCCCTCCGCTATCCAACACCTTCCCTACTGTTGCACTCCTTGGAGTGGGAATAGTAAATTATTCCCCTCCGCTGTCCAACACTTTTCCTACTGTTGCACTCGCTGAAGTGGGAATAGTAATTTTTTCCCCTATGCTATCCAACACATTCCCTACTGTTGCACTCAATGTAGTGTAAAATGTAGGTTTAAAAATATTAAGGGGTCCATTAGGATGACGGGCGGAAGCACTACCGCCTTGCTGTCGGAGGTAAAAACCACCAGTTACCGTCCGCCCGCAACGGCCCACACGCCCGCCAAATTAGGATGTGAAAAGTCAGCCAAACACCGCCCGTAAGCCAGCGACGCCGTCCGCCATCAAAGTGCGCCCGTTCACGTAGCGGCGTGAGCCAATGGAGACACACCGTCCGACGAAATGACGTACCGCCCGGCGTACAAATTACGATGCCGCAACCAAACAGCTCCCCCGGCTAAGAGACACCGCACGAGATACCAAGGCGGAAACTCGACTGCTGAGTACGGAGACCAAAAATGCGGCCCACCCCGACATGAATCCTGCACTCCAGGCCATCCCCATGCTCTACCTGATGCAGCACCTAGGAGTCAACGCGCCGCGGCGACGCAGGTAGGCTGACAACAACAAGGGCACGCAAACACTGCACACAATGCAAGGGCGGAAAAATTGCACAAGGGCCCCCCCGACAGCCCTGTGTGGACAGGACACATCCACCACTGCACCCACAAATGTCCCACCGGTCAAAATGAAACAACTCGCAACAACCGGGCACACACTACCCGGGACCAGGAAGTGACGTCCCTGTCACGGCACTGCAGCGCAGCGGCGATGACGCAGCTACACATGCGCACAACGCAGAGGCCAACAACAGCGCCATGCATGGGCCGCACACAAACAACACAGGGTCACAACTACACACCCCACACACCAGCCCAACCCTGAAGGCACATGTCACGTGGCCTTCCTGCATCAGTCATGTCCCCAACCGACAACTCACAGTTGTCAACCTGATGTCACACAAGTGTCCCGAACAGGGGAGTAATGTGATGGCAAAATAGGACACACCCTTGTGTGCGAAACATGGCGAAGCACACAGCGGCAGCTACATAACAGCGCAGAATATGGACCTCGTCCGCAAAAGGCACGTCACTACCATCCAAAAATACCTATACCATCCTGCTCGCAATACCAAGACATGCAATACACAACATTGAAAAACCCTGCTGCCTGAGAACAGGTGTTTCAAATTACTACACCCACAGAGAAGGCCCAACGTATAGCGGAAATGCTGTGTCCCGCCCACACACGGGAGAGCAGATAGCACTGAATGGCCTTCCATTCCTACTCTGAAATCACATTGCAACTATTCATGCAGGAGAATAGAGCCATTGTACCAACAAGAAGCCAAACAGAGCCATGCAGAGTAAACCGTCCACTGGGCAGAGAGCGCACAACATGAAAGAAAGTTCACAACACCAAAAAGAAATAATACCACTCCTCCATGTGGCTCAAATGCAAGTAATCTGGAAGGAGTCAGACACCACTGTCCTTGACCATTCATCGAAGCATGTGGGATGAGGGCCTGTGTCCTCCGCACAAGCTATAACCCAAGTCCTGCCTCCGTACAACCATTACAGAATTCCCAGCATCGTCGGAGGTTGCACTCTGCTGACTGCACAGCCATCCGGAACACGCCATCACATCGCCCTGTAGCAAAATGGCTGTTGCACCACAGCTTCCCAACTACGCCGGACAGATGCAGCTGTACATTGAGAGCCTGCTACAGATAGTGGGCTGTGAAAATCTGGCCATGCTGAACGTAAGTTACCGAGTAACTTACCGCATCGCAATGTTCAGCTGCGTCATCCCCGTCTTCTACTGTCGAAGGTGTCTGTTCCACTGTCCTGTGGATTTATGTCTCTCCAACCCGGCATGTCCAAAGGCGGACTTGGTACAACTGTTCACCCCCCTGGATGCCCACGACAGGATCTGTTCAGTCTATGGGGGCATGGCGTATGTGGCTGCAATCGGACACACACTGCAATGGGACCAGTGTGCCTCCACACAACGTATTCTGGATCACAGTTTCATCGAATGTCATCCAACATGTCCCATCAGGCTCCTACAAGGGACAACTTACGATGAACACATTGCCAGCCACCATCCGCTTCATTGGATGGCATCCATGTTTACCACCAATGCCATGGAAGCCCTACTGGAAGGTATCGCATACCTGACAACCTGTCAATTCATCGGGCCCCGACGCAATACCCCCAATTGAACAATGATGTTCAACACCGTACCCATGCTTGGCTTTCGCACGGACTGGGCAGTCAGCTGCACAACAACTATACCATACAACCTGCAACAAACACCACACCATCAACTCCACTGCCATGACATCGGACATTTTCGGGACTCACCATATCCAGTATCTCTGCATGAACAGGGGGAGGCAGAGGTATGGGACTTGTGTACAGTAACCACATGGACAATACTGCACGAACAACTATGCCATAATATGTATCCTGCGCACATGAACACATGCACCGGTCAGTGCACACCAATCTGTCTGCTGTATCACGTGAGAACTGTCACCTCACCTTTGTCTGTACTTCCATGCCAGGACTTTTGCATGGACAACAAATGCATCCCCCAACAACATGACCCCAGTGAACGTGTCATGTCCAGTAGCCACCACATTGCAACAACTAGTGACACGCTGCTGCATGCACGTTGGCTCATGCTCAGATGTCACCTCTCACGCAGGTGTGTCGTAGTAACTATTGTAGTAAACCTGTACCATGGAACTGAGATGTACCTATGATGTCAAGCTGTCTGGTAGGCAAATTGAATACTGTCTGTGTCAAAGTCTACAGCTCTTCAGTAATTAGCTAATGTACATTAGCATAGCAAGGGCAAGGCAGTTGTAACTCTGAAGCCCTCATCCCACAGTCAACAACTAATCACATCTACCCCTACCCCCTTTTGTATGTGTAATCATGCTAAGTATATCCACCACATGCATTTCGCTGCCAGTAGTGTCCACTATACTGCATCACAGAGGACGTAAGTCCAAATACATGGCTTGAAGCAAATATGTGACTCTGCTGAAACACAAGTTCGAATGAGAGAGGATGAGAGTGTGTGAAGTACACGACAGTCGTGAGATGACCATGTAGTCCAGTGTCATTGGATGTCAACGCATATGAGTAGCCGCAACAGTGGACGCAGTGAAAAACTACAGCTCGTGGCCCAGGACTTGTCAGACCCTGAAGTGGCCCAACAGATCATCAAATAAACACTGACGGCCTGGTCACTACAAAGCACAGTCCCACATATGTCTACAATTTCCTTCACAGTATGACCTCACACTCAGCAAGCAAAAGTAGGAGCCACGCAAAAGCATGCCACAGCAATGCCTGACAAAACACACACGACATCAGTGTGGGTGGGCAGGACTGCACAGTGAGTAGGAACTGCAGAAATTCTGACAGGCTCAATTGAACAGGGCACAATCTTGACAGTCACACACCCTGCAGACACACAACGTCCGAAACATAACAAGTAGGACTCATCCTGAATTGCAAGGACACACCCACAGACTGCACACTGTGCAACATACAACACACACATGTGATCACATTCACAGACCTGAACACGGATACAAACATCCACCATGGGCCTGGGTAACACATGTGTGTAGTCGACATTGCCACAGCACACACACACGCCAACACTACCCCAAAGTCACACCACTCACACCACACACACCAACACCTCGCAAATGCACACATTGGAAGTAAGCCATGTGCCCAGGCACAATGTACATCACAAGACTAACATACACCTACACTGCTGGCCACACAGCAAGTAAGCTCACACATGCCCGCATACTTTGCGCATGCTACCTGTCATCCTGTGGCTAGACTCACACCCTGTGCATTGCTTGCACGCAAACATGACACAGATACATGTCCCCAGAAATACCACCAAATACCTGCAGTCAATCCGTGTCACAGAAAAGCATATTCATCACACACACAAGTAGCAGAGTCTGAAAGAAGTGAAGTCCCTGCCACGTGTACAACACATTGGAATGTGAGACCAGACATTGCAAGTGCTGAGGTACCATACACGGCATGTGCCTCACTTAACCATGCACACACTGCAACAACTGCAATCAGCAACTACACAGATACAACCGACTACAGGAACAACAGCATCCAGTCACAGATAACATAGACAGGCGGCAACCCCAGGGACAGTGGCCAGTGCGATGTGCCGAGTAGTGACACGAAGTGCTGCGTATGCAATGTGTGTGAGTGTGCCCTGCCATGGCCACCAACACTGCCATGGCAGTCACAATTGCCATCACAGCCACCACTGTGTCACAGGTAGATGTGTGAGTGTGCCTACCATTCAAACAGGATGCCAGTACGACTCAGTGCTGTGTGTGTGCTACGGGACAGTTGCAGGTCCACCCCTGAGAGAGTAGCACAACTGTGGAAGACACACATGTGTCATGTGAAGCGGGAGTACCGCTTGGCCCAGGTGGGTGGTTGTGACGGGTAGGTGCACACATGCATTGTTGAAACACACTGTCTTGGGAGGATTCGGGAGCACAGGATTACCGCTGTCCTGGGCATTTGGAAAGACCACCTGTCTGGGGATGAATGTGAACTCGTGTGGGCACAACAGGCGGGCACACGATCAATGCTGCATCAGGTGTAGACGTAAGCCCACCCTCTGTGGACATGATGGATACTGCTGTGCATCCGCCAGGCCCTCACCAGGGCACTCACATCCCCTGTCCACCAGGTGTACCCCCAACATTGTCCACCTGCACAGGCGACCCAGGGCACGGGATGGCAGTGGAGCTTGGTGGGTGGGAGGTCATGGCGCTCATCCTGGTCACATCTCACAGGCAACACCTCCTCATTGTGCAGCATGGCACAAGTCAAACATAAGTAGTGGGGGGGCGCACACTTCACGCCCGGAAGTGACGTCACGGAAGGTGGCTTGCACCATCTGACGTATTCCCTATTTTCCCCCACCCGTCACATGCCATTGCAACAGAGAAGGCTGCACATGCACAAGCAGTTCCGGGCTCGCCCCAGAGAGGCCAAAGAGTGAATGTGTGGGTCCATTTGCTCCAGTTCCCGTGCCCGCGTGAAAAAATTGCTGGCACGCCGCCCACCCGCGTGGCAACCCGAATCAAGACCTGGTGTGCAGGCAAAGTGTCATATTGGCTTAGCGATATGTGTGTGTTGCATGACAGTCGTTGGCGGTGGATGGCTCGGAGGCCCGTCACCCTGAAGCCCATGTCCCACCACATGGGTCCCTAGTCAATGGCAGCGGTGGTAATGACAATGCGCGCCGGGGTGGGTCCACCTTTCGTCTGGGATTTTGGACGCGGCCTGGGCCGCTAGGGCAGCTACAGCCTCTGTGTGTTGCATGTGGTGTATCCGGACTGCGGAGCCTGTCATGCATTGTCACTGTTGTCCTGGTCCCGAGTCGGGGCACCACGCTGGTGGACGGCGTCCCACCACTGATCATACCGCGAAACAGATAACTTGTTCAAATGGACCCACACATCCACTCTTTGGCCTCTCTGGGGCGAACTTGGAGCTGCCTGTGCACGCGCTGGCTTCTCACATGCAAACGCATGTTGGGGTGAGCAAGGGGAGGCCATCAGGCTGACGGTGCAAGCCACCTTCCAAGATGTCACTTCCTGTCGTGACCTCAGCGACCCCCCACTTCTTCTTTTTGTGACTCGTGCACTGCTGCCATCAGATGTGCCACTCCCCAGGGGGGTGGAGAAAGGGTCAGGAATGTCAGTCTAAGATTGGCCCAGTTGAAGGCCCACCTTGACTGGGGGGGACAACCATTGCACAGTCTGGTGTAGCCCACCCACGCGTACATGTGGGCCCTCCATGATCTATGTCACCTGCGGCAAAGTGATGTCATGGGCAATGACGTCATTGAGGAGAGCTGTCTGCCCCACGCAGAGATGTCTCATCAGCTCAACAGACTCAGCACTGAGGGCAGCAGGGGTCACATGTACAGGGGCAGCTGTGCCTGGTGTGAAGGACACTCTATCCTTCATCCTTGTGCCGACACGTGTTGCACCAGTGGAAGTAGATGGGAGGGCGGGCATTGGCCTCCGCGTGGCTGAAGAGGAGCCAGAGTCCACGTCCCCTGTGCTAGCAAACATGGATGCATCACCTCTGTCCTCAGATGACGCCGAAGTTGCCGTCTCGGCCTGTGATTCATCCAGCACACGTCTGGCCCCTCCGAGGCGCTGGTCACATCTGTCTCACTCAGCTCCTGTGCAGCTGCTTCATCCGATGCCTCACCACTGTTGACCATCCCCTGTCCCTCAGCACCCACGGGAGATGCCACATGAGAGAGAGCGAGGTGGCCTCACTCATTTGGCATCAATTAAACAGACATGTGCAAGGGAAGCAGCACAGAACATTCCCAAATGCACATGTTGCACGATACCTGTGCAATTGTATACAGCCACCACAATCAACACGTAATGGCTGGCGTACAGAAAATGAAGCCGCTAATAAGTGGCACATGTGTTGTGCACATAGCACAACACCCGGCCTGTGTCACCCTGCGACCATAGCCACAAATTGCTGTGTGCACACCCACTGTCCTGATGGTGGCAAGGATGACCACTACGTAATTAGGCCAAGGACATACCTGCATGGAGCAGAATGGGACACCACTCACACAGACTGCAACATGACAGTCCACAATGGTCATGAGCCCATGCCATCCACCTGTCGTTCGCACGAGCACAACTACTGTTGCCCAGTGTGCTGGATGTGTAAGTACCAGGGATATGAGGTGAGGCATCGCACACATATGACCGAACGAAATCAGAGTAGGCACAGTGCCTCAAACATACATGTGAATTGCCACTCCAGCCTACTACAGGTTGTTCCTGAGGGCTACGACTCTGAGTGCATTGAGAATGCAGAGTGCTCAAATTACATCTTGAGCCTCAGGACTAGCATATGCATGTCAGATGCACAAAGCACAGAGTACACTTACAACCCACTGCATCACACAACAAACATCACATTACCCAGATTATGGGTAGGCAGTGGACACATGCTGCCTCTCACAGCAAAAGACACCATCCCACAATACTGTACACTTGCTTGCTGCTGATGCCCCTACAAACATGCATCCGGCACAGGCTGTGTGACTGTCAAGATGCAGACCATTACTGGTGAAATGCAGCGCTGTGCTGACCTGACAATACGAGGGGGCATCCCCCGATTCGTCAACGCCACGTAGTGGCCCATCCGGAAGATGCTGTCACACCCTTTGTGGAATTGGCTGCACTGGCGGTCACACACACACAAAGGCATCAACTTGGTTGCAATGGCTCATCACAAGTCCTTGGGCTGGAGGACTTCCAACTGCAGGGATGGTACACAGGAGGCTTGGAATGTCACTAATGCACTTCTCAACATCACCCACATCCACCAATCACAGTGGCATTCTGCTGACCCATCCCAAATACTCCGAGACGTGCAACAGAGCCAAGAAGTAATCGGACATGGCCTAACAGCATGTGTACACCACACGTGAATGCATGCTGCTGGGAGTGTGTACACAGTACCTGTCCAACACATTCACATACAGGTTGCCAGCACATTGAGCAATGTGTAGTCTGCCCACATCTACTGTCCATTGTCAGGTGGACCAACACAAAGATCACAAGGCAACACATCTGTGTGGGTGTACCCACTGTGTCCAACACTGCGCAGCCATCAACTTACTCTCCCTGTGCATGGCCCACCCCGCAATGGAGGTCACATTCAGTGCCACTATCTCTCACACACATCCCTATCACAAGGCATGGTGTGTCCAATCGACAGGGCTGAGTTTGCGCATTTCAGGAGGGTCCTGAACAGAAGACACATGTTACCCACTGTGCAGTCTGTGTTGTCACCTACTGGCATTGTGCAGTCAATGTGCAGCCCAGGGCTGCTGGGACTGAGAAGGGCAGCATGGCCCCAGCCTGCCATTCTCACAAGCAACAACTGCTCTGAGACCTGCATTGCCAAGTGGCTGCGTCACTGGATGTCTGACATGAAGTTGCCATGTACCACCACTCGGGAGGGACATACATGGCTAAGCGCCAGAGAGCTCACATACCCCTACCACCTGTAGTAAGCATGGTGAGCAGTGCATGTTGGAACCCCACAGGCTCTGACTCATAGTGCTGCGGATCAACGACATGTGTGTCCCCCACCAGCACTCCCACACACACTGTAGTTGTCTTTCACACACAACTTTTGCAAGAAATAGCCATGTGCAGTGTGCGTGGAGCTCGCAATCCAGGATCTCCAGCTCCTCGCTGGTGAGTGGACCTGGACATATCTTCAGAGTCATCGACGAGAAGGTGGACAGGTGGCAGCAGCAGGTGTTGTTGAGGGATGCCAGGCTGCAGTCCCTGGTAGCTGTGGTAATGCCGGTCTCCCTCCCACACTCATATAGCCCCCTGGGGCTGTTTCAGTGGGTCCAAGCTGCTGCAATTGGTGTACCATGTCTGCCTGCTTCAATTGCAGACGATGGCCTGCTCCGAGCTGTCCCGGGACGCTTACCTCCATAGTCGAACACGCAGGGTGCAACCGCGAGGGCCATTAGAGTTGGCCGTAAGGGCCTGGCCCGTGGCGGGTACAGTCCGCTGGTGCCATGTGGACTCCACAGTATAATGTGCGCAATGCATCTTCAGGTGTGGCCATGACTTGTGTGTGGGAGCAGGTCCACACTGGACAGGGCCACAACATGCTGTGTGCATAGGCAGGGACGGCCAGTGCTCAGCCTCCACATGTCTGTTGGCACATCATCATGTACACATTGGCATGGGAGCATGGGATATGCATATGCACACACACATGCCATATTTCACTATGTACATCTCCCACTTGGCACGTGCAACGTTACGTGTCACTTGTGATGTGTATTTGCATTCACACAGCTGTGTTGTCATGGAGCTGTCAATGTGTACACCTGTCAATGTGTTTTGGAGGTGTGATACGTACAGTGCTGTACATTGGGTGAGGTAGGGACATCATTGACTGTCTCATATCCCCTCGTGCAACAGGACCCACTTGTTTTGGCCGCTCAGCCTGTGTACATTGTGTTGTTGGTGTGTGCCATACTCACCCAGCCTAGGAAGCTGTGTCAGGCACAGCAGCTAGGTATATTGCCGTGGTGTTGCCGCTTCCCAAATATGCAGTCTGATATCATCATCATGCCTTACAAGTTTTTATGGCCTAACTCCACATGTGCATGCTCATAGCAATGGTATGTGTAACTGGTCATTGCTATTGGTAAGGGGACCTGTGTAAGTGTATTGTGGCTGTGCAGTCCCTACTTGTCAGCTGTTCTGTGATTCAATTGCTTTGTCTGTAATTTGTGTTTTGTGTATGTGAAAATGCCATGTGTTGTGTTGCATTGACATGTGTCCACTTACATCTTTCCTAGGAGGAGACCAAACATACATCGCCCCTACCAATTGCTGGCAGACATGGAGGATGTGGAGGTAATCAGGAAATTCCGTCTGGACCGACCCACCCTGCATCACCTATGTGCCTTGTTGGAACCCCACCTCCGTCCTCGCAGGGTGTATCCAACTGCATTCACCCCCACGGCTAAGGTGATGGCTGCACTGCATTTCTTCGCCACTGGATCATTCCAACACACAGTGGGCAGTGGAGGTGGAATGTCCCAGCCCATGTTCAGCATGGTGCTACGGGATGTCCTGTCAGCCATGATGATGCACAGGAACCGGTACATCCAATTCCCCAGGGCACGTGAATTGGCGGCAGTGAAGGGTGCTTTCTATGCCCTTGGACGGATCCCCCACATTGTTGGTGCAATTGATTGCACCCATGTTGGCCTTGTTGCACCACAGGCCACGGAGCACATCTATCGGAATCGGAAGCACTTCCACTCCCTGAATGTGCAAGTGGTGTGCCTTGCGGACATGGTCATAACACACGTGTGTGCGAAGTTTCCAGGATCCGCCCATGACTCGCACATCATGCGCAACAGCATCCTACCACGTCTGATGACCAATCTGCAACCGGACCGTGCATGGATTGTTGGTGAGTATGTGTACTCGTGTAGCGTGCTGGGTGTGCGATGCTGTCTTGTGTCCAGTTAGAATTGCAACGATTCTCTGTGTTCCTCACACCCAGGTGACTCAGCTTATCCGAACGGGCCTTGGCTGCTCAGCCCATTACGTCATCCTCGGACACCAGCTGATGTCCGCTACAATGAGGCACATGGGAGGGCCAGACGTGTGGTGGAGCGGACTTTTGGACTCCTCAAGTCCAGATTCAGATGCCTGGACCGCACCGGGGGTGCACTGGCGTACTCCCCACAGAAGGTGTGCCAGATAGTTGTGGCATGCTGCATGCTGCACAATCTCGCTATTCGCAGGCAGATCCCCGTGATAGTGGATGACGGTGATCAGCCAGGGCCCCCGCCTGCAGACCAGGACGGGTCCAGTGACGAGGACAGTGGAGAGGAGGAAGCTGTGAATGTGCGTCAGCAGCTCATCGCCCGCTACTTCACTTGACGGTGAGTGACCATGTACGACGGCTGATGTAGCTGTAGTTGTGCAGGTGTATGTGTGCCTTTTGTTCACTGAGTGCTGTGTGGCAATGGTCCATGTCCAGGGTAGTATGCCACTGACAGTGGCTGTAGCATTGTGCCCTGTTGCTCTGTGAGATGTGTGTACATTGCTTAAAGTTGATGACAAGTACTGTGTGATGAGTGTGTGACACACTCATTCAATGGACTCTTGTACTGTTTTTCACCCCTAGGTCCCTACTCCCTCTCCTGGCCTATCGACATACCACACAGCAGATGCATTTCTGATCATGGTGACGGTTGCACATCGTTGAATAAACACAGAGCACATACAGCAGAATGTGATCAAGGTGTATTTATTTACAGCGGTGACATGTGATTGTGGGCAAGGTGATGACAAAAGTGGTGCATGCTGTAACAATGAGTTGACGGTCATGGCTGCATGATGGTCAAGGTGTACCCATGATGTTCTATGTCCACAGTCCAACAGACACATGCCATTCACATGGCAGTGTGGGGTAGGATCGTAGTCCAAGTTAATGCAGTAGGTGGCCAACGTGGCTGGCTGACTCACTGGCGTTTGGAGCGTGCAAAGTCCTCTCTGGACACCTGTTTCCTCTTCGGACGACCCCTTCCACGTTTGGAAGGGGGGGGTTGTGTTGGTGGGCTGCTGGTGGTGGCTGAGGACTGCTCACTCGCTGTGGACGCAGGGGAACTTGATGTTGCACGACCCTGCGCCACAGCACGTGGTGGCGGAGGTGGTGTGGCTGGCCTTGCTTGGGCCCTCACCACCACCACCAGCTGGCCCATGAGGTCCACAAGTTGGTCCATACGGCTCACGAATTGGCCCATATGGGTGTCCATGGACCTCAACACCCCAAGGACCTCCCGCGTGTCGGCAGCTGACCTGGCCCATTGTCCTTGGGCCTCTTCATAGGCCCCAAGGACTCTGGCGATTTGCGGCAGGGCTTGGCTCCCAGGCGCAGATGGCGTTGGCCTGACCCTGCTCCTCCCACCAGAACTGCTGCCACCGACCTGCCCACTCGCCACATTGGTCACCCCAGTCCTCAGTCTGGCTCCCAGGGTCGAGCCCGACGGGCGTGCCACCCCTTGCGCTGGTGCAGTGGCCAGGGATGGCGTGGTGGTGGTGGTGGTGGTTGCAGCAGTGGTGGTGGCCGCAACGACCGTGGCAGCAGGGGTCTGGGACTGGTCAGCAGCCCTGGGTGATGGGTTGGTGGGTAGGAGGGGGCCTGGGGAGCGGTTGGGCCCTGCCACACCAGATGGGCCTGCTCGGGGGTCCTCGTCCGAAGAGGTGTCCAGGTCTTCTACATCCATGAGTCCGGGTGGGGGGCTTGCGGACTAGCTGTGCCGGCTGCTGTCTCCCTCTCCAGCATCGAGCTGTTCGGCACCTGTGGGGCGGATAAGATAGGTTATTGTGTTGCACCTTGCAAAGCTTGTATTAGTTGTCTGACATTCACAGTTTGTGCACTGTCGTGCACAGGTTTCCCAGATGCGTGTGTGTGGATATACGATGTGTGTATGCGTGGGCAAGGCAATGGAACTGTGTGATGTGATCATGTGGCATGGGATGGATTTGCAATGCCAATGGGTGTGTGTTGCTGTACTCCTACATTTTGTGGCTTGGGTATATGCGTGGTCCAGCCCCATCGACGCTTTTGTGATGTAATATGGTTTTGGGGGACATGTGTAACGCTTCGACACGCAGATTAAAAAGGGTGTACAGCCCCGTGAACGCTTTTGAGGTGAAATCTGGTTTTGGGGTTCAAATGAAACGCTTGGAAACACAGATGGCAAAAGGGGTACAGCCCCATCAACGCTTTTGAGGTGAAATATGGTTTTGGGGTTCAAATGAAACGCTTGGAAACGCAGATGGCAAAAGGGGTACAGCCCCCTCAACGCTTTTGAGGTGAAATATGGTTTTGGGGTTCAAATGAAATGCTTGGAAACGCAGATGGCAAAAGGGGTACAGCCCCCTCAACGCTTTTGAGGTGAAATATGGTTTTGGGGTTCAAATGAAACGCTTGGAAACGCAAATGGCAAAAGGGGTACAGCCCCATCGCTTTTGAGGTGAAATATGGTTTTGTGGTACATACTGTGACATATGGGTGCAGAAGGGGACATGTGTTTTGGCCACACGACACTGCAGAAACAAAGGTGTGTGTATGTCTGACATTCCCAGCATATCTGCTCACTGTTATCATTTATGGACATTACACTGCAAGCATTGTAGTGAGTGAGTGATGGTTGTGTGCCACACAACGTATTGCAGATGGGACGATTCCTTGGTGTGCGTGCTACCCTCAGCCATGTGCAGCAATGCAGTGCTCTTGGGGTGTTGACTACATTATGTATGTTGTAAATCACAGTGTGACGTGCGCTTCAGTCACTGCAGACACATTATTTGTCATCGGCAGGTATCTTTGCTGAACTACTGTTTGAGGGCCAGCTGTTCCGATGATATACCTTTCATGACACTGGGGCTGACAGATGAGATAGATGATATGTTGAATGTGCATTGTGTGGCTGTGTGGTTCATGGGTCCAGTGATGTATATGAGCATTACTGGGGTTCCACTCTGTTACTTTGAGACAGGTTAGACTTACATGGGCGATGTTGTACGTTGTCAAGGGAACAGGCAGAAACGACTACATGGACAAGACTTTGATGGTGTTGCTGATGTGTGTGATGAGTGGCACAGTGCACGCCGTGTGGGTCAGTACTCCAGTGAGACTTGTGCATGCAGACGTGACTCCTTAGGTGTTGCTGTATTTGAGATGGCTCATGTGGGCTATGACTCTGTAATTCATGTCCGTGTGCACATTGGTCACATGATTATGACAGGGAGCAGTGCTGCGTGTTCCTCTGCTATGTGACATGTCCCAAATGTTAGTCGTAATACAGTCCTCATGCCTACAGACACCCCGCCCTGTACAGTTGTCTACCTACTGGTTGGTTTGGAGGGCGCAATGCAATGGATGCCACATGGTTACGGGAGGGAGGGGTGCTCCATCTTGCTGGTCTGTGGGAGTGGGGGCGGTGTTGTGAGTTGTGGTGATGGCTTACCACCCACAGAAACCCCTCCATGTACGGTAAGATATTTATCTGTCGGCTGAAGGTGTGCACTGCAGTGGCTGACACATGGGTGTGGGGAGTGCTCCACCTTGCTGCGCTGTAGGACTGGGGGCCTGGTGGGTGTTGTACTTCAGCTGTCCCCCCTCCGACCCACTTGACTTTGTGTTACGGCTAATTACCTGTTACTTGTTGGTTTGTGCAGCTATGGCTGACACATGGGTGTGGTGTGTGCTCCTCCTTGCTGTGCTGTAGGACTAGGGGCCTGGTGGGTGTTGTACTTCAGCTGTCCCCCTCCGACCCACTGACTTTGTGTTACGGCTACTTACCTGTTACTTGTTGGTTAGTGCAGCTATGGCTGACACATGGGTGTGGGGTGTGCTCCACCTTGCTGTGCTGTAGGACTAGGGGCCTGGTGGGTGTTGTACTTCAGCTGTCCCCCTCCGACCCACTGACTTTGTGTTACGGCTACTTACCTGTTACTTGTTGGTTAGTGCAGCTATGGCTGACACATGGGTGTGGGGTGTGCTCCACCTTGCTGTGCTGTAGGACTAGTGGCCTGGTGGGTGTTGTACTTCAGCTGTCCCCCCTCCGACCCACTGACTTTGTGTTACGGCTACTTACCTGTTACTTGTTGGTTAGTGCAGCTGTGGCTGACACATGGGTGTGGGGTGTGCTCCACCTTGCTGTGCTGTAGGACTAGGGGCCTGGTGGGTGTTGTGCCTCAGCTGTCCCCCCTCCGACCCACTGACTTTGTGTTTCGGCTACTTACCTGTTACTTGTTGGTTAGTGCAGCTGTGGCTGACACATGGGTGTGGGGTGTGCTCCACCTTGCTGTGCTGTAGGACTAGGGGCCTGGTGGGTGTTGTACTTCAGCTGTCCCCCCTCCGACCCACTGACTTTGTGTTACGGCTACTTACCTGTTACTTGTTGGTTAGTGCAGCTATGGCTGACACATGAGTGTGGGTGTGGGGAGTGCTCCTTCTGGCACATCTGGAGTACAAGGGGACCTGGTGGGAGTTGCGGTGCTGGCTGACTGTACACATGCCCCCATGGTTTTGTTAGTTGGTAGCTTTGGACTGAGTGTGTGGGAGTGTCTGTTGCATGTGTGAGTGATGTCTTGTGTATTGTGTACTGGACATGGGTGTGTTTGTCCCTCGGAGCTGTGGCATTGTGGTCGTGCATGTCAGTACATAGCGGTGTGCTGGTATACATTTGTTTGTACTTACCAGCCTCCACTCCCCCTGGTATTCCGGTGAGACTCTCCGGATGTAGGATGCCTCGCACCTTCTCCTCCCACGCCTTGAAGGTCTTGAATAGCGCGGGATTTCCTCCGCCAGTCCTGTCAGCCAGCTGCCGATTCTTGGCCTCCTTCTTTCTGACCACTCTTTTCAGGTCGTGCCACCTCTTGGTGATTTTTGCTCGGTTGCGTGGCACATTCCCGACTGCATTGACCTGGTCTACGATCCTGCTCCACATCCGGTTTCTGGTGGCTAGTGGTGTCTGCTGGACCTGGTTCCCATAGATTTGTGGGTGCACCTTGATGATCTCGTCGACCATGATCGTCAGCTCAGTGGAAGTGTACTTGGGCATTCTCTGTGCTGCCATGGTGTGTGGTTTGGTGTTTGTGGTGCTGGTGCGGTGTGTGTGTATGGTGTGTGATGTGCAGGGGGTTTGTGGGGCCGGTGTTTGGTGGTGGTGGTGGTGGTGGTGATGGGTGTGATGGGTGCGTGTCTGTGGTGTGCTGCTGTCCTTTATGGCTCGCTGTGTTCTCTCCTCTCGTCTTCAGTTTGTAGTGGTGCAAGGGATTGTGGTCTGTGAAGGGGCTGCTTTTGTACTTACCTATGTGGGTGTGTCATGATGGGCTGTTGTTTTCAGGTGTGTTGTGGCTGGTGTTCTGGGATTTGTAGTTTTTTTGTTTGGCCAGGGGGGATGTGTCTTTGGGATGTGTACTGTGTTTGGGTATTTGGGCGTGGGTTGCTGTGTGGACTTGTTGGCCATGTTGTGTGTGTTTCTTTGGCTCTGCGGATGGTTTCTGTGCAGGGACGTGGCCGCCAGGGCTTCCGCCATGTCCATTTTCATCACTGTTGTTTACGATGGCGGGCGGTGAATTTGTGGATTTACCGCGCTCATGTCGGGGAGATCCTAATTTCACGGCCGGTGTCTCGGTCGTCAGGGCGGGCGGTTTAGGGTTGTCGTGCGGGTTTACGTCCGTGGCGGACGGATAATCTTCTACTCGGACATAGACGGGCGGTATTTTGTGTGTTTTTTCCGCCACGGGTGGTGTTCGCTTCGCAACATCGTGATTGCTCGGTCGGTATTCAGACGGTGTAGGCGGGCGGTTTTTTACCGCTATGGTAGATGGCTGATTTTTTACCGCCGGGTATCGTAATGGACACCTAAATATTTTAACTTATAATATATATTTTTTAAAATAAATTTTATGTTACAGGTGTATGTATATATATATATATATATATATATATTTATAATTTTTAATATATTTCTAACAATTTATAATTAATTAAAATTATTATTTATTAATTATTTTTAAGTAAATATATATTACGTTTTATATATGTTTAATTTATTTTAAAATTTAATGTATTACTTATATTTGTTAAAATTTACAAATAAATCTAAATATTTTTTTATGTTAAATGTATTATTTAATTTATTTTACATTATTTTTTATACTTATAAAAAAAATGATATTTTGTACTTCGATATTTTTAACAACAATATTTTTTTCTCGATATTTTTGTACTTACCATTATGAAGATAGGAGGTCGATATTTTTGACAATGATATTTATGTCCTGATATTTGTGTAACTCGATATTCTGGTACTCGATATTCTGTCAGTGATCCGCCCCATGGGCTACCTATGAACTACCTTAGGGGTGACTTATGTGTAATAAAAAGGGGAGTTTAAAGCTTGGCAATGTGTTTTAAATGCCAAGTTGAAATGGCAGTAAAACTGCACTCACAGAATCTGCGATGGCAGGTCTGAGACATGTTTTAAGGTGTTACTTGTGTGGGTGGCACATCCAGTGCTGCAGGCCCACTAGTAGCATTTAAGTTACAGGCCATGGGCACAGGTAGTGCCCTCTACTAGGGGCTTTCAGATAACTTAAATATACCAATTGTGGATAAACCAGTGTTAATATTTTTAGGGGAGAAGAACATGCACTTTAGCACTGGTCAGCAGTGGTAAAGTGCTGAGACTTCTAAGGCCATCAAAAAGAATCCGCAAAAAGAGGAGGTAAGCAGGAAAAAAAGGTTGGTGGAAGACCACACACTAAAGCTGATAGGTCTAACATCTGTTGTTAAAAAAGGTAACCGCTCAGATCCCAAATTCTATCGCTATGTTTCTTTGATCAGCTCCACTGCCAAGATTGTTGGCCTCTTCTTATTGAATAGATTAGTGGACTCGGCCATGGATCAGAATGTCTTATCTAGAATTCAATACGGTTTTTGCCTAGGCCTAGGCGGTATTGTTCAGGGTCTCAATTTGAATCTGGAAAATACATAATTTCAAAAAAAGGGGTATTACAACTTGCATTCATGGACCTAAGCACAGCTGTTGATAGGGTTAATAGGGGCAAACTTTGGGCCATCATGTTGGAGTTAGGGGTAGGTCCCCAGTTTTTTTTTTTCTTGCACAACCTTCATTTTAATGTGTATGGGTCAGTTAGATTTGCTGATGGTGGGAATGCACTGAGCACTTTAAGCTTAAACGGGGGGGAGCAGAGGGTTTGTCCAGGCTGTATTTTGGCCTTGTATTAGTTTACATTATACATTAACAGCCTAGAGAAGGCAATGATTGCAATTGGCAGGGACATGCCTAAAATTGGTTTCTGTCTGACCCCCCTTATTGCTTTACACAGACGACGCTGTCCTTATATCACAAATCACCATGGGCTTAGATTTTTTGCTCAATCAATTTGTGGAATTTATGGATAAACTTGATTTAAGCACCAATTTCACTAAGTCCCATGTTGTGGTGATTGGGCCTCAGTCCATCATATTGCACAAAAGGCAATCTTCTTAGTTGTGTTCCTGTTTTTCCTTACCTGGGAGTCTTGTTCGACTCCTCCCTATCTTGGTCTCCCCTGAGAACAGCCAGGGGACATATGTTCTCCAGGAGCATCGCTTCAGTGTTCCACTTATGATACAGATTTCAGCATAAATCCATCAAGGCCATGATAGAGATTTACAGTGCGAAAGGTGTTTCCATCGCAGCTTCTGGCAGCGATATTTGGGGGCATGCTAATGGGTCTTCCCTTCAAGTTCTTGAGAATAAGTTTCTGAGAAGACTCCTTTGTCTCCCCAGAGTTCATCCTCCATAGTCAATCACGAGGAGCTTGGTATTGATTATCTAGGGGACATGTTGTTGCTACAGCCCCTTCTTCTATGGATTTCAATATGGACACATCCTTATTTATGAAAGACTGCCTGGCCCTTGACGGGGACCCACCATCCCTTGGATTAGATACATCCAGGACAGTTTTACCAAGCTGGGCCGACATGAGATGCTTCAGCTACAGACCATTACTCTTGGGCTAATGATAAACCAGCTGTAATAACCTGTTTACCATTGCACACGACTTTAATTGAACCCTATCTGACCTATATTATGTCTGATTACCATCGGTTCCTTTTGATATGTTTTAGACCAAATTTAGGGGCATATTATCAAGCCCCAGCGATAATTATCGCTGAGCGCGCTTAGCGCGCTTTAAATTATCGCCGGCTATCGCTGGAATATATCGCCAAGCTAGCGCTGTATTATCAACGCTTAGCACTATGGCGATAAATATTCCAGCGATCGCGGGGTTTTCCATGGAACATCGCTGGTTTTCCAGCGATGTTCCATGGAAAACAGCGATAACTTGATGATAAGGCCCTGTGGCCTTAGCCCCACAATCCACCTCCCATGTTAGGTATGCCTTAGTCAGGAATTTAACAGACGTTAAATTCCTGCGTTAAGGCATAGTCAACGCGATTTCAAATATCGCTACCCCTCGTTGATAATATTGCGAAGCTGGGTTAGCGATATTTTCCCATGGAGTTTTGTCAGGCACGCCTCCTTTGCATCTCATTGACGATGCGTTGCGAGGCGTGCTGACAATGGGCGATAAGGCAAGGAAACACGCGCTAGCGTGTCCTTGTTAATAAAGCGATAATATCGCCGCTTTTCGTCCGAAAACGGACGCTAAAGCGGCGATAGTTTTATCGCGGCCCCTTGATAAAATGCCCCCAAATTCACAGTTTGTTCGCAGTCCCCCATGGCAGTTCATATGGCCCAGCCCCCATCGTGTGTCGCTGCGACAACCACTCAGCTCAGGACACGTTGCACTTTATCATGTTTTGCACTTTTTACAAAAGATTGCGTTAAGTCTTTTATTCCCCCTCTGTTTGCTGATAAGTATTTTGCACGGGCTCGTCCTGCTTTGTTTCATCTAATGTTATTACCAGATGTGTTTACTTGCTTCAATCTGGCTCGTTTGTTACCAGGTGCCATTCGTTTGCAAAGGGTTTTATTCATTACATGATGTGGCTTCTCTAGAAAAGTTGTTGCTGGTGTCAATATCTGCATTTTCCATCTATGATGATTTTAGATGTCATTTTTACTTGCTCTTTTATGGTGTTCTTGCTAAAGCTGAATAAAGCTTGACAATGAAGCCTTATTTTTGTGTTTTTGTTTTTTCCTGTGTTCATTTTGAGCTAAAAATTGAACCTGGAGGCATATAAAAGAGTATTTTAAAACCATTTATTCCAGGAATATTGTAGGTGGCAATTCTTACTTCTTCATATAAATCATTCATATAGAGGGTGAACAACGGGGGGGTCCAGTTGGCACTCTTGCTTTATCCCATTTCTGATATGAAATCTTTTGCTAATGAACCCTTTCTGATAAGCTTACTAGTGATGTAGTTTTCGTATGCAATAGCTTTATAAGAGACAGGAGGGCTGTGTTGATGCCCATGGTTGATAACTTTTTCCAGAGGTAGTGTCTTGGCACCAGGTCAAAAGCTGAAGTGAAGTTAAAAAACGCCTCATAAAGGGACAGTTACTTCGCTGTGCTGGAATTGTGGCTAAAGTGTAGGAATGTGACTATCTGGTCGATACTTGAGAGTTCTTCTCTGAACCCACAGTGAATGGGGTGTTAATATTGATGTCAAGCTACGCAAAGATACATGTATATTCAAAAACAAGATCAAGTCACTGTTGTCGAAATATCCCAAGATGGCCTATCCATCAACCCAGAGTAAGAAATACATGGTCAGGAAGTCCCTGCGATCTACGCCTGAGGCAACTGGTTGACAGATCACAGGTGGGGTGGCGTGAAACCACCCGGACAAACACGCAAATAGGAAATACCCAGATTAGTCCCACAGATAAGCAGCAACACCAAAATGGTCCCAGGAGATTGAGCCCAATAAAGCACATATGGTCAGAGGGGCGCGTACGTTCCCAAACCCCAAGACTTTACTCTGAAAAGCCCACCGTTTGTAGTACTTCATCTTGAAGACATTTGTTGAGGACGTCATCTGGTGTAGGATTGAAAATTTAGGAGAAATCGGTTAATCAGGCTGGTTAAGTTCCAGATAGTTTTTCCTGGCTCCTAAACCTACTCCTATTTTTAACCAAAAGGCTCATGTGTCCTTTTTCATGGCAGCATTTTGAATTTCTAGCCACTTCACGTTCAAGGCGGCAGCATTTTTCTCCTCAATAAGGGCCTTAAAGCTATATCTTGTTGCCCTGATTTTATTCTCTTGCTGAGTCACTTTAAACTAGTGACTGGAGTTTTGTTTTTTGCAATCCTCATCAAACCACCTATCGCTGGGGCTGATGTTGGTGTTAGATTGCTTCTTAATGGGGCATCTTTGAGAAACAATTGGGGTTAATGCATTCAGGAATTCGTCGTACAGAGATAATTTATACATCTCTGACTGACCTTGCAGGATGGATATTTGAGGGGCGACCATAAATTGTTAAACTTTCCAACCTATTATGTGTGGCTCAAGATTGGGATTTCATCTCATTCTTATTTACCCCCAGAATCCAAGAAGATCTTCAGATGTTGAACTTCTCATAATTCGATCTGTCTGATGTGTTTCATTTGTAGGCTTTCCAGCCGCCGCTGTATATGTAGGTTTTCAAATCTATCCCAATCTCTTGCCTTTAATCAGGTGTAGCCGATCACAGATTGGACCCTTTGAGCATTGCACATAAGTACATTGGGGTTGTCATTATCCTAGGAATTTAGTGCTGATATGAAACCCTCATTTTAACAGAGTTTGGCCATACGCTTCCCTTTTCGATCTACCTTTAGAAAAGCGTGACTTAAAATCAAGATCCCTTAGACTGATTTAAGTTCAATTATTGATTCATCGTTGATCGCCCCATTCACCCAACGTGCTGTTAAAGTTGCCGCATATTAGGATATGTACATTAGGCTTGCTCGCTTTTGATGCCACTTCCTTGATACAGGTTAGACTTTGAAGAAGCCCTTTTTCTTTGTTTATTATTCTTAATGTGAAATTATCCAGTGCTTTAACATCACAAAATTGCAGGCTTTTTATGGCATTTATCCCATTCTTAGGTTGCAATGCATATGTCGGTCCTACATGATATCTTCAGGCCACCACAATTGTTGCCAATTCTATTGTGCATTTCTAGTGGTTGATGTATCCAGGATGTATCCAAGGTGACGAAGTCCATCTTCACAAAGTTTATATCACCACCTTTTTTAGGGATACCTTCCATATGCCCAGAGATGAACCAGGTGTTTACTTTCCAGGTAGTACATCTGTTTCTCAGCCTTCCCTGGATTTTTACTAGTCAGCCTGTCTTCCACCTGTTGCTTGTTGTTTTCCTTCAGCTGCCCCAACAAGGATACTTCCATCTTGTGTGCGCTACTTTTTCCTTCTCCACTATTGATGCTTCCTGGTGTTAGTGTGTTTATTTTCTTTTGCTGGTCACTTTTGGGTCCTGCAATTTGCCTGAGTTTCCATTCTGCAAAAGAAACAATTGATGGACGGAATGCTGGACAATGCAAACATTCACCCCCAGTCACAAGGATCTGGATTAAATCCATCATTCTTTTGCTCACCACACCACCCCAGTTTGGACCCAGCCATATGCAAATCAGTCTTGACCCTGTGCCTTGTGGGAACAGTCCAGCCCGAACTGCCAAGCCAGGTCCTCCCTGGACCGGAAACAAGCATCCTGGGACCGGTTTCTGGGCATCACCCGTCATCAGCCAGGCTAGCTTGAATCCAGTGGTGTAGTGAGCACGGGACCCACGTCTGGGCATACCCTTCCCACTTAGGGCGACATATGCAAAAGAAACAGTTGATTGACGGAATGCTGGACAATGCAAACATTCACCCCCAGTCACAAGGATCTGGGTTAAATCCATCATTCGTTTGCTCACCACACCACCCCAGTTTGGAACCAGCCATATGCAAATAAGTCTTGACCCTGTTCCTTGTGGGAACAGTCCAGCCCGAACTGCGAAGCCAGGTCCTCCCTGGACCGGAAACAAGCATCCTGGGACTGGTTTCTGGGCATCACCCATCATCAGCCAGGCTAGCTTGAATCCAGTGGTGTAGTGAGCACGTGACCCACGTCTGGGCATACCCTTCCCACTTAGGGTGACATATGCAACAGAAACAATTGATGGACGGAATGCTGGACAATGCAAACATTCACCCCCAGTCACAAGGATCTGGGTTAAATGCATCATTCTTTTGCTCACCACACCACCCCAGTGTGGACCAGCCATATGCAAATCAGTCTTGACCCTGTTCCCTGTGGGAACAGTCCAGCCCGAACTGCCAAGCCAGGTCCTCCCTGGACAAGAAACAAGCACCTTGGTCCACATGCCCAGTGATCAGTGAAGCAGTATGGGGCCCGATGTGATGCCCAGGAGGGAAAGATTGTGGCACCCAGTTTCACACTGAAGAGTACTGTCTCACTGTCTCCCTAGTCAGTTTATGATCCAGATAAAATACACAATTCTGTGAGGGGACTGCAATTAAGCCAGACACAGTCTCCATGGCCAAAGCACTGCTGTAACAAGGAGCTGAAAGCCGACTGAGGGCCTGGCAGCCAGGAGCCCAAGGTAAGCAAGGATTACAGGAAGAAAGGAGGGTGCCTGCGAACATGCCACATCGGATTATACGCCGATCACTTCTGTATCTTACTGGAGCCGCCCTAACGCATCAGACACCAAGTACACCCCTTAGAGACACCAGACAATCTGGAGAACAAATGCATGTGGTAAAAAAAGTGTAGCCTTCAGAGAAGCAGTGAGGAGGGTAGCTCTTGCAATCTGCAGTAAACAAGAGCACATGGAGCTCTGACCAGCCACCTTTCAAGCTGCACGGGATAATGATAAACACAAGCAAGATATGCGGCAGAAGGCCTAATTTGAATCTTAATTCCAAATTTATAATAATTACTACATACATTTTGAATGCAGCTGAAATTCATAGATTACTGTATGGATGCTTATTTCATTGGAAATTTACTCTGCCACTGATGGAAAAACAACTACTTGTGTGAGTTGTAGTTCCCATAGGTAAATTTTCAGGTCTTGCTTAGTACTCATGGCTTGAAGTGTCTGTTGTGAGACATATTGTTAGCTTCGGGCCAAATGTACGACCCTGACAATTTGCAACTCGCAAATTGCCCTCGATTGCGAGTCGCAATTTGTGAGTTGCAAATTGCCATGTACAACAGTGTCTGAGATACTGTTTGCGATTACCAATGGGGTCACAAATTGCATGCCTCATCAATATTCATGAGGCACTCGCAATTTGGGACTCCATTGGGAATGGCTGGCCCTCTCAGGGATGGTGGCCTGCTGGGCTCAGCACACCTCCATGTCTGGCACTGCTTTTAAATAAAACAGTTTTTTTTTTTTTTTTAATTGCAGCCCGTGTTCCTTAAAGGAAAATGGGATGCATTTTAAAAAGAAGAAAAAATGAAACGTTTTCGTTTCATTTTTTAAGGGCAGGTAGTGGTCCCTGGGACAACTACCTGCCCCTAAAAAATATTTTCCCCTTCATTTGCAAAGGGGAAGGGGTCCCCTGGGGACCCCTTCCCATTTGCGAGTGCATTACCGGGGAAACAACCTTTAGAACGCATGCATTACATCGCATGCCATTAGATCGAGGTTTTTACAACGCAACTTGCACTGGAGGGCGCTATAGGACAAGGAGTAGTTTAATTTACTATCCAACACCTTCCCTACTGTACGTAGGCTGGAGTTGGAATAGTAAATTAAACTACTCCTAAGTCCAGCGCCCTCCAACGCAAGTCGTCGTAACGACTTGCGTTGTTAAAACCGCGATCTAATGGCATGCGATGTAATGCATGCGTGATATCGTCATACATCCGCATTACCGACCTCTTGAAGAGGGTGGTAAATTGCTAGTGTTTTGCAACCATAATTGCAGTCGCAAAACATTCATACATGGGATAGAGAGTCGCTATTAGGAAGGGACGCCCTTGAAATGCCCCTTTCTTATAGCGAGTCGCAATTCCTATTTAGCGAGTCGCAATAAAATTGCGACTCGCTAATTAGGAATTGTACATGGCACTATTCATTTTTGCATGCGCAAACGGGTCGCTAACCCGCTTGCGCATGCAATTTAGGGTCGTACATCTGGCCCTTAGAGCCCACCCATAGCTTACAATTGGTTTCCTTTATAATCACTCTCATTTGCTTGCTTCTTATTTGTTAGCATGTGGACTTTCCTTCTGCTTCTAGTGTTTGTTCCTCCCCTGGAGCATGGACGCTCTACTTGTGTCTTTCCACAGATTGCTTTTCAGACTCTACTTTTTCTTTTTGTTTAAGCAATGAGAGTGCATTTGTTTTCCAACTGTCTGCTTCATGTACTTCTCTTTCCCATCCACCATGTTCCATGTTCCTCTCTTGCCTGTGTGCTCCCCACACTCACCCTGCAATGCATTCTCACTGATGCGCTTGTCCCCGCCAGCTCCATGTTGCTCTTTTTCACCCATTTGCTCCTCCCAGTGCTCCACTTTGCTCTCTCTCTGTATTGTTACCTTTCCCCAAATTGTGCCCTCCATGTTGGCTCTCCTACTTGCACCCTCCGTTTTGCTTCCCCCACCCACTCCCCATGTTACTTCTGCCCTCTAGTGCCCTTATCTTGCCCTACGCTCCCATTTACTTCCCCAGAGCTTCCACCCTGGGAACACCATGTTTATATATCTGCTTGCTTTTGTTACCTGCTGCGGTACCTTCCCAGTCCAAAAACCCAACGATTTACCCACCCACCCAGTATCACCATTTTCTTAGGTTGAATTAGCTCATGTTGGGTATACAAATTGACAGTAAATCAAGTAAAGCAAACTTCAAGGCACCCCCTATGATATTGAATCTGGGTTGGTTCAACCTCCGATGTGGGTTTGGGGCTGGCTGGAGAGATATGCCTAGAGACAGTTTGTCCCTTTAGCCCAGTCCCAGGGTTGCCCTCATCTGTATCATTACTTTAGTCAGGGAGGGGGTGACCTGGCTCGAAGATAGCATCTAGCCACCTGGTGCCCCTACATCCATTCACTGTAAATATACAGAAAAAGGAGTTCTCACACACCCACTCACTCACTCGTACAGGCACTCAACGCAACCAATTGCTCACCCATACAGATAGTCTCACACACACACTTACTCATACAGATACTAACACATGCACTTAGTAACCTAAACACACTAAGACAACCACATAGTCTCCCCTTGAGCCTCTCTCATACTCACTTACTCACCCATACAGCCACTGACACACCCACTCACTCACCCATACAGCCACTCAAATACCTACTCACTCACCAATACACCCATCATGGACCCATACAGCCTGTCATGTACCCTCTCATTTACCCATGCAAACACTCATGGACCTGCTCACTCCATATAGTCACTCATGCACCCTGTCTTTAACCATTAACAGCCATTCACCCACCTGTTTACTGACCCATACAGCCACTAATTAACCATTTTATCCTCCATTTACAGCCATTTACACACCCACTCACTCACCCGCACAGCCACGCACATAGCCGCTCACTTACTCACCCAGCCACTGGCACACCCACTCGCTCACTCATACAAAAACTCAAAGACCCACTCACTAATCTATACAGTCTCTCACATACCCACTCATTCATCCATACACCACTTACACACCCACTTACACATCCATACAGGTACTCACACAGCTACCTACTCATCCATATAGCCACTCACATCCACTTATCTACCCATCGAGCCACACACACCCACTCACACACATATGCACACAGTTACACAGACACTCGCACAATCTAATTAAAATAGAATCATTCATTAGTAGTACACAAACTATACTAATTTAACTTTTGTGGTACCTTAGTATATATGTTTAACACTCAGAAACTTTAAGAAAACACTAACAATCCCAGGATGATGCCATCAGTGATGTCATCAGTGATGTCATTTGGAATGTCATGTGTGATGTCACTGACCATGTCATGAGTGATCTCACATTTTGTATGAGTGAAATCTGAGCCAAACTATAACGTCCCTAGAACCTTTGTTTTTCTTAGTGAATATGTATATATGTATATACATGAAGTACAAAAATCGCTAGTTTATTAAATAGAAAGAGGCACATATTATTGACTGTCTGTTTATTATACATACTCCACAACAGGGTACTAAGTAACCTCATAATGAAACAGTATACGGTAATAGTGCAACCACTGGTATATCCTCTGTTGTCACAAAGACGTCGTCCTAGAGATCAACCACTAAGGGAAGATCCAGTGACTGTTAGAAGGTGGCGTCCTTGGAGGGAAAGAGACTTGCCAGGAGGCCCCATCAGCCTGAAAGGAAAGGACAAAATTAATAAAAGACCATGAGTGGCAGAATGAGATTCAAAAAGCAAACATTCAGTCATTCACTTGAATCCCACAGCATCTCACACAGGTGAATTCCAAGGTGTATCCCAAGCTAGCACGTCCACATAGGTTTCATTTTCATTAGGAAAAGTTGTTTACCTCTGTGTGTCAGATACAGAAATCCCCATTTGATGGCAAAACAGGAGGTGCTCATTACAGGCATGTTTCTACCCTTTCATGACTAGCCTGACACAGTTTTTACTGGGCTGAAATATTTGTCCTGTGGACTTGAGTGTGTGTCTGTGACAACCATGTATCCTCATTGAAAGTCGTCACTGAATGAAGGTTGGTTTTACCCCAGACTGGGTTGGGGACATCTCTGACGATCTCTAGCAAGTGGTACTCCATCTGAAATGGACTGAGGTCTTGAGTGTCCTCTTGTCTGATCTCATCTGACAGAGATGTTGAGGATGCTGTTGATGGGCTGTTGGAATCAGTACGTTTCTTGTGCTCACCTGCCTGTTTCTTGGTGAGCTCTGCTGTCTGTGTGTAGCTCCTGTCCTGTGTTACACTGCACTTGTGATGTGCGGGGCACCGGTGGTCAGTGTCCAACAAATTCACACCCAAGGAACAGATAGTCAGTGTCTGGACTCTGTTTGGAGACACGTCTTTCACACTGGATCTGTCCATGCTGGTCGCCTTCGGCTCAAAGACCAATGCAGAGGCATGTCTATGCCTGGGAAGAGGTGAGCATTATAAAGTTTTGATTGAACTCCTATGAGTTTTTGGGCTCCTGGTTGTTTACATATTTAGCATTGTTATTGTGCATGTTTCTTTCGTTTATTCCTTTTTTGGGTAGATAAATATTTTATTAATTTTATAATTTAATAAATATGAATTTTTGTGGGGATAGTATCTGTGAAATATTTTAAAGGTCAAAATAATTGTATTTCTTACATTCATCACAATTTCCATCTGATCTGTGTAAGAAGGGTTTTTGTGTGGTAAGACATCATGAAGACTTGGGGACATATTACCGAGCCCGTTTGCGTCGCTCTTGCCCCAAACAACATGGTACATGAGCGATGCAAATTAAAAGAGAGATTTATGAAGCCATGCAAGGCCACTTTGTGTGGCCCTGAGTGGCTTCATAATTCTCGAGTAATGCAACGCTGTGTAAATCGCTGTGTTGCATTACTTTGTGGTAGGGAGGCGTTGCCATGGGCGTTGCGTTTGCCTCTCCAGGTGAGGCGAGAAGGTAAAATCCCAGGACACACTTTGGATTGTTGCCGAGGCATAGACACACGAGATTTGGATCAGAGGAGCACTGGCTCCTGCAAATTGTCTTTCGTTCATGATACGGGTGGGACATACTCATTAGTTTGTTGATGAATAAGAATATTGTTGTGTTAACTTAGAGAAGCTAGGATTTCTAACACAGTGATATAATTTATAGACAGAACAATGCAGTGGGGCTGTCATATGTAAGCACACTGCAACCGGATCTGTGCTGTTCTTTATATCTTTTAGCCCTGAAAAGGTCGTGGGTTAATCCCTACACGACGAAACAAGTGTTGGCTGGCTAAAGAAGACAGAAAATAAAAGACAACACGAATACTGATTGTGGTTTGTATTACCTACAAATGATGGTGTAGTTACTGAACTGTGAGCTCAGGGACATGATCTGTGTGTTGAAGGAAGCTGTCCATCCATGGAGCCTATGAGGCTCGACATCAGAAACTTTATGGTCCGCTGTCTCTAAATGAGGTGTGCAACCAAGGGCTGTGCGGACAGGGTTCTGCGTCATACTTGCAATGGAGTATCCTGCCCGCCAAACTCTAAATCAGGCTCAACGTGTCTTAGCTGATTTTCCTTTTGAAGCACGCAGATATCACGTGACGGAGTGAGGTGGATGGTCTGACACTAGGGGCACCAGAGGGGCACATATTTTATTTCTTCAAGCTAAAAAGGACTTTTGGAAATAGAGGACAGCAAATATTACATTTGACCACTAAAGATCTAGACTTTTTCCTACGCTTTCACTGAAGAGTTTCATGGTATTTCAGTAGGTCACATTCTTCCATTTTATTGTGAACAAGGTTGAATTGCTAAATTAACATTCTCAAGCAGCGGTATTCATAGTGGGACCCTCACCACTAACACAAACACATGAGGGGAGGGCCCTATCCTGGTCCAGCCAATACCCTTTTAGAAATTCTTCTGTTGTGCTATTGTCAAGTTTGGACTATCCATCAACACTCACCTTCATATCATGCACATGCTGTCCCGCCACAAGGTGTTGATTTGCATGTTTTGCCATCGTGACATGGTTTGCCTAGCTCACACATAAATGCACATATTCCTGGACAAAAAAATTAAAGAAGCAAGAAGAGAACATTAAAAACTGGGTGTGAAAATATTAGAACAGTTGTAACCAAGTGGAGCGGTATCCCACATTGTAATCAGGTCCTATGTGCACTGGTGCTTATAAGAACTAATGCATCATATCCAAAACTACTGCAACAAACAAGATGGTGGAAGGACACAATTGAGATGGTGCTGCCTATGCACAGGGGTTTACTCTGCATGCATTCAGTTTCATCATTTTTAGCTTGTGTCTGTCCTTACAGAAGGGGCCTGTGAGTCTGTCCAGACAGCTAGGCCTGATTCCCTCTGAGCAATGAAGACTGTGAGTCTGTCCAGACAGCTAGGCCCGGTTACCTCTGTATAGTGCCACAAAGTGTCTCACAGCTCCTCATCAGGAGGTGGCAGTTGTCCCCTAACTGAGGCTTGGTTCCCTCTGTACAGAGGAGACCGTGAGTCTGTCCAGACAGCTAGGCCCGGTTCCCTCTGTACAGTGGAGACCGTGAGTCTGTCCAGACAGCTAGGCCCGGTTACCTCTATATAGTGCCACAAAGTGGCTCACAGCTCCTCATCAGGAGGTGGCAGTTGCCCCCTAACTGAGAAGGATGTGCCCTGACACAGGGCCGGTGAACACCTGGCATTCGTACTCTAGCTGTCCCTCACCCAGGAGCCCCAGTAGGGCTGGAATAAGCCCAAGGTTGCTTGCATTGTCATAGACACCGTGGTGACTCAGGATGGGTTCCTTGTCCATTGCAGTGCGTCTGCTGCCCACCAGCACATGGAAAGACACTGATGAGGGAATACACAATCAAATCGAATGACACCCAAAGAAATGTAAATATGTTTGGGTCCTTTCATAGTGCAAAGCTTGCTATCGAGGCACATGGGGCCAAATGTACATAGACTTACGGTTGAGATTTCCTAATAGCGATTAGATGTACAACAGTGATACTCATGAGGCAGGTCGCAATTTGCGACCCATTAGGAATGGCCAACACTGACAGGGATGGCTGCCTGCTGGGGACTGCAGACCACCATGTCTGTGACTGCTTTTCTCATAAAGCAGCTTTTTATTATGAAACACAGCCTGTTTTCCTTAAAGGAAAACAGGATTTTTTAAAAACTGAAAAGTTTCCTTTTCATTTTTTAAGAGTAGGCAGTGGTCCGTGGCAGCACAGCCTGCTCTTAGAAAATGTTTGCGCCCAAATTCACATAGGGGAAGGCTCCCTTATGGACCCAGGGCCGGACTGACCATAGCGAGCACCAGGCGTTTCCCCGGTAGGCTGCTAGGGTGGGGGCCGGTTTTGGGCCCCTGGGGGCCGTTTTTGTTACTGGGGGTCGGTAATATCGGCCCCCTGTAACAAAATCGGCTGAAACCGGCCCTCGCAAACTGCTCGGCTGCACTCCCCCTCACCCCGGGGGGGGGGGCCGGCTGAGCAGTTTGCCAGGGCCGGTTTCTGTTCCCAGTCCGGCCCTGTATGGACCCCTTCCCGTTTGCATATGGGTTACCCCTCCTTCACAGTGTCTGTAAAGTATGAATGTTTTGCGACCGGACTCATTATTAGGACTGGACGCCCTTGGCATGCCCCTTCCTAATAGTGACTTGCAAACCTACGTTGGGTAATAGCTTACCGAATCGCAAATAGGGCTTTATTGATTTTAAAAGTTTTTTTTTTTTAGGTCCCAAACAGACTGATTTTGCGAATCAGGCCGTTTGTGAGCTGAAAAGAGCTTCGTACATCTGGCCCATTGCGCTGTTCAATGGAAAGGGTATAGAGTGACGGCAAGTAAGACTCAGGAAAGAAGGGTCTCTTCCTTTGCTTCTACATGGGGTACCCAATGAAATCATGTTTCAACAGGTTGAGTGGTTCCTTAAAGATGAGCCTCAGGTTCTTCTGAAGTGGGGTGTGTAGCATGAGTTGGATATATTTATTTATTTGGTTTAATGACATTGTGTAGAGTGCACTACAGAGTGAATTCTCGCTAGGCACCCAACGTCCAAAGGAAAAACCATGGACCAAGGAGATACTTGGACAGAGGGCTGATCCCACCCACCAAATAGAAGGGTTTTCAGATCCCCCCACCCCATTGCAGCTCACGAAGATCAGTCTTTTTTAAAGGTCTGGATTTTATTTTTATTTTTTTTATTTAGGAATTTATAAAGCGCACAGCTACCCCCAACGGGGGTGTCCCGGCGCTGATGCAGACCGCTGATGAAAGGTGCAGATGGAGGATCTAAGGGTTGGTGAACAACCAGGTCTTTAGGGCACGCCGAAAGATGGGTTCAGACTCAGAGGAACGGAGAGAGAGCGGCAGGGCGTTCCAACTTTTGGAGGTGATGACCGCAAAGGCTCTGCCACCCATTCTGGTCTTGCGAAAATGGGGGGCGGGGGGTGGCAAGGAGACGTAGATTGTTGGATCTGAGGGTCCGACTATGTTGATTGTGTTTAAGTCTGGCTCTCAGGTAAACAGGGCCTTGCCCCCGAAAAGCTCTGAAGGCCATTGTGAGAGCCTTGAATTCAACACGTTTAGTCACCGGAAGCCAGTGAAGCTTCCTCAAGTGGAAGTTATTGAGTGGCGGAAAGGGATTTTACAGATCACTCTGGCCGCAGCGTTTTGTATAATCTGTAGGCGCCTAATCAGGTAGGCAGGCGCCCCAAGGTAGAGACTATTGGCGTAATCCAGATGAGATGTGATTAGAGCATGGATTACCGTCCTGCGGGACTCCAGAGGAAGGAAGTGAAGGAATTTACACAACATGCGAAGCTTTCCAAAACAGGAGGAAGACACCTGTCTAATAAGAGTTTTGCAGGACAGTTCAGTGTCAAACCGGAATCCGAGGTTCATAGTTGAGTCAACAGGCTTGGGGGGAGGATTCATCTCAGGCAGCCACCACAGCGTCGCGGGGGGGCAGGATTTTTCGATTAAAGAAGAGTACCTCGGTTTTATCCGAGTTAAGCTTTAGAGTGTTAAGTGACATCCACGCTGAGATGTTACTCAGGCAGCGTCTAAAGTTAGAGAATGCAGCTTTGTTGTGTTTTTCAAAAGAAAACACCAGTTGGGTGTCGTCGGCGTTGGAAATCACCCTCACCCCACAGGATTCGACCTGCCCTGCAAGGGGTGACAGATAGATGTTAAAAAGGAGAGGACTTAAGGCAGAGCCTTGGGGAACCCCGCATAGCAGGGATTTCTCGTCAGAGACAAAAGGATGTAGAAAAACTTGTTGAGTCTGGCTTCCCAGGTAGGACTGGATCCAGGACAAAGGCGTGCCCTGAATACCCATGCTGTTTAATCTATCCAAAAAGATAGAATGGGAAACCGTGTCGAACGCCGCGGACAGGTCAAGCAGCACTAGCATGGCTGCTTTGCCTGAGTCAACGCTCTAACTGACACTCTCAGAGACTTCAAGAAGGGCGGTCTCAGTACTGTATCCGGATCTAAAGCTGGACTGAGAGTAATGGAAATGATTACCGGATTCCAGATGGTTAGATAGCTGTTCCTGAACAATTTTTTCAAGAATTTTTGCCGGCGCCGGAAGGGGGGAAATAGGTCTGTAATTTTTTTAAACAGTAGGTTCGGCGTCAGGTTTTTTAAGAGTTTGCACCAGGAGAGCCTGTTTCCACACTGCAGGGAAGGTGCCAGAGCAAAGAGAGGCGTTCCAGATCTGATTTAATGGGGTGTTGATGAGAGGTGCCAGAAGTTCGAAATACTGGGCCGGGCAGGGATCATTGGGAGATCCGGATTTGCATGTTAAGAGTTTTTGAAGTGAGGCGGCGGGGGAGATTGGACGGAAGGAAGTCAGAGCGTCGTTACTAACCAACCTGGCAGCAGGATCTTGGTTAAGTTGTGTGGGGGCAAAGGTCGAATAAATATCAAGAATGTTATCCGGATAGCCCGTTGCACATGTACGAGGTATGGGGGACTGCATTAGTAGTGGCGGGAGGCTTGGAGAAATCGTGTACAATTCTAAAGAGGGCTTTAGCACCAAAACAGTGACATCCCTTCCAGCGCCTTAAGGAACATTAAGACCGGGAATCTAAGCGGTCAGACTGGGCAGCGGGGCTGGGTTTGAATCCTGGAGCTAGAAAGGGGCCTTATTCTTTGTGCATTTGTAGAGTACAATGAGGACTTTGAATGTGCTCTGTCCATACATTGGCAGCCGGGATAAGATCTAGGGCCAGATGTACGAACATTTCATTTTATGAGTCGCAATTAGAGACTCGCAAAATGAAATGTACTAATGCGTCTCAGACACATTAGCGATTCCCAAATGGGGTCGCAATGGACCTGCCTCATCAATATTCATGAGGCAGGTTGCAATTTGCGACTCATTGGGAATGGGAAATAACACAGGGATGGTGGCCTGCTGGGGACAGCAGATCACCATTATCCGTGTTTGCGTTTTAATAAAGCTATTTTTTTTATTGAAATGTAGCCCGTTTTCCTTAAATACGTTTTTCAGAGAAAGCACTGCTCTGAGGATTTCACCAGTCATTGGTTTACATCTGATCCTTTTCTCCTCAATTCTCTTCCCTTGCCTTGTCCCTCCTCTCCTACTGCTGTGTGTAAACTTTGCATGCTAGACACTGACCTCCAGCTCTGATGAGAAAGGGGAATGGGCAAGCACATAGGGCCAGCCAAGTGCACAGAAGTAATGAGAATGGCATAGTGATCAAGGCACCCTGTCAAGCCTGGTGCGTCTGAAGTGGAGCGTAATGATACATCTGTGTGAAGATATAAGTTTAAGGCGTATTGGAGGCTCCGTGCGACCACATGCAGAGGAGCATGGACTGAGTTGACAAGCGGCACATCTTCAGATGCTGTGTCCAGTGTGCCTCTGGGCACCTGTATGTGAAGACCATTGCCTTTACCTTTGCTTCTCATGAAAGTGACAAGATTCTGAGCATCTATTTGAATTTCAAATGGCTCTTCAGTCTCCAATAGCGTGTGTTTCCTTTCAGTATAAGCCAATCTCATGACCAAACGTTCTCTTTCAAGTGTCAAATAATTTTGTTCAGGTTCAGACCAACATGGGACAAATGAAAAATAGAATATTCCAGGCCACCATCATTTTGACTCTCCTTTCCAGAGACCTTTGGTTCTACAATTAACTTTCACAATTAACTGTCTTGACGAAACAAGATGACACAAGATAGGTACTTGTGTAAAAATACTTGTGAGCATATTAAAGGCTTTTTCAATTTGATTTTTCTAACAAAATCCTTTCTTTACATTTCCTTTTTTCAGGACTCAAGTAATATTGTGTATATCTGCAAAGTTCTGAATGATTTGTTGATAAATGTTTACGAACCCCAAGAAACTTTGAGTCTCCTTTACATTTGGTGGTGAAGGCCAAGTCATTATAGAAGACATATTGTTATGATCCATAGAAAGACAAGAAGCCTTCAGTTTGCTTGAAAGTTGACAATACAAGATGTATAGGTTCTTAAAGTTCAGTGTGTTTCTTTGAAAAACAGAATATCTTCATGATTTAGCAATAAGAAATTACTCAAAATTTCAGAAAATCTGGATGCATGAAGCATTGCACAACCCAAATGGCATTACACAATATTGAAAGGGTATGTGCAGAAAATGATAGCGGCAACAAATGATGGACGGACTGCTGAATAAATCAAATATTCTCCCCCAGTCACAGATATGGGTTAAATCCATCGGTCTTTTGCTCACTTCACCACCCCAGATTGGACCCAGCCATAGGCAACTCAGTCTTGACCCTGCTCCTCACGGGAATGGTCCTGTGATAGCCTGGCTGATGAGGGGTGATATCCCGAAACCGGTCTCAGGATGCTTGTCCTGAGCAGGCAAACTCTTCCTCAGAGCTTCCTGCTTTGCTTCTGTCCCTTGAGTAATCTATGTTTGTTTAAGAGCACCAGACGCCTTCCTAAGGCTGGTAAGAAGGTGTAGTAGGACTGTAAGCCAGGGTCAGAACTGATTTCCATAGGAGTAGCCCAAGTCAAGGCGGATCCAGTAAGACATCCAATCAAGTTACCCGCCTATGCTTGACCCAGACTAAACCGTGCAGAGACAAAAGCTAAATGTACTGGGAATAATTGAAAAACTCTTTTAACGTCATAGGAACACCCACACAAGTTGGGCACTACACATAACTACACATAGTTCTAAAGACTGTGAAGCCAACATCTGTTTGAGTGTTGACTCCTGCATGTGCAATTTTTAACTCGTGCTAGGTCCTGAGAAGAATCTATAGTGTTACAGAACTTAAGAAGCCATATGTCTTGTGATCTTAAGAGGACAGGATGCTTGAACTGTTTGCTGGGCGACCCTATTTAATAAAGGCTCTTTATAAGGCTTGTATATACCTTCAGGTAATATCATCATGGTACTCGCTTGGGAAGCGAATGAAAGCCCCAAGTTTGGCATCTGCTTTCTAACATGCTCTTCTACAACACTGCTGATACTGTATGTGTGTGGAGTATACAACAGCTCGCAGGACACACCTCCGGGAGGATGGGGACCCCTAAAGCTCCAGAACTGTTCTGGACTTGTGGATTCTCATCAACATGCTGAATGCGGTGTCGCAAGACGTGCGGGTTGTAAGCCCATCAATGTTTTTCCCTTTTTGGCTTCTACAGAGCCTCTGCTAAGCCTCTTGGCACAGATGTACCAGCATTGTGGATAAGTGGAAGCTGGTGCCATGCTGCCAAATGCGATGCAGTGCGCGCAACGAAATTCGTTTTAATTATAAAAATGTTTACTTACCTGTATTCGGCCGTAATCCGTGGTTTACTACCCCCCGCCCCACGTCACCGCCCGGCCGGCACTCCTACCATGGACCGCTACTGAGTTCTATAGATGGGTAATGCCTCTTCCAGATGCTATCTTCAAACAGACCTTGCACAGTTAAGAAGATTGGGCTTAAATATGTCAATGTGTATTGTGTTTATAAATATGTCCAAGAGTGAGTGGTGTACCTACTTGTGTTTTAGACTCTCCCTGTGTTTCGGGGATCAGGTTGTATCATGTTGGCGATGCTTAGAAAGGTCAAAACACAGATGGTGTAGCTGTTGATACCCAGTAATTTGCATTGGTGGCAACACATCTCTGCAGTGTGATCACATATATGTGCTACAAATCATGAAACAGAATGCTAATCATCTGTTTTTGATGTCAGAGATTAGCTAAAAAATCAGAACAAAATGCTATTTATAGTTAATTTTACTGTTTAAGAAGCTCAAACACTTTCCTTCCTTATTTTTTTACTTTGGATTTTCCAGAATTGGCTGATGCTCCATATCCATGTTAGAGCTATGAAGGTATCTGGGTACATTCTTAATCCCTCTCTCCTCAATAATCTTAAAACCAATTAAGTAATCACTCAATCTCTCATCACCCCTCAATCTCCTTCCACCTAATTCCATGAACACTCACCGACTTGAGGTACGCAGCTCCGGCCACCACAATCGTTTTTTTCGCATGCATGGTCCTTAGGACATTCTTTCGAAGTCACACATTGCTGTGCACATGTTCCAACATCTGACACAAAAACAGGAAAAAAATTTAAACAATGCATATTTTAAACATGCTTGTGATATCTGTGTTATGCAATGCTTAGCAAGACCTCAGCCTTCAACATGCACAGTCCAGCAGGACGTCAGTCTTTAACACCCTCAGTCTACCAGGACCTTAGTCCTCAACACCCGCAGTTCATCATGACCTCAGCTTTCAAAACCACAGTCCAGCGTGATCTCAGCTTTCAAGATGGTCAGTCCAACTGGATCTTAGCTTTCAATACCCTCAGTTCAATGGGGACTTAGCTTTCATTACTCTCAGTTCAGCAGAGCCTCAACTTTCAATACCCTCAGTCCAGCAGGACCTCTGCTTTCAATACCCCCAGACCAGCAGGACCTCAGTGTTCTATACCCTCAGTCCAGCAGGATCTCTGCTTTCAATACCCTCAGACAAGCAGGACCTCAGTGTTCTATACCCTCAGTCCAGCAGGACCTCTGCTTTCAATACCCCCAGACCAGCAGGACCTCAGTGTTCCATACCCTCAGTCCAGCAGGACCTCTGCTTTCAATACCCCCAGACCAGCAGGACCTCAGTGTTCTATACCCTCAGTCCAGCAGGATCTCTGCTTTCAATACCCTCAGACAGCAGGACCTCAGTGTTCTATACCCTCAGTCCAGCAGGACCTCTGCTTTCAATACCCCCAGACCAGCAGGACCTCAGTGTTCTATACCCTCAGTCCAGCAGGACCTCTGCTTTCAATACCCTCAGCTCAGCAGAACCTCAGTGTTCTATACCCTTAGTCCAGCGGGACCTCATCTTTCAATACCCTCAGCTCAGCAGGACCTCAGTGTACTATACCCTTAGTCCAGCACCACCTCAGCATTTAATAGCCTTAGTCCAGCAGGACCTCAGCGTTCTATACCCTCAGTCCAGCAGGATCTCTGCTTTCAATACCCTCAGACAAGCAGGACCTCAGTGTTCTATACCCTCAGTTCAGCAGGACCTCTGCTTTCAAAACCCCCAGACCAGCAGGACCTCAGTGTTCTATACCCTCAGTCCAGCAGGACCTCTGCTTTCAATACCCTCAGACCAGCTGGACCTCAGTGTTCTATACCCTCAGTCCAGCAGGACCTCTGCTTTCAATACCCCCAGACCAGCAGGACCTCAGTGTTCTATAACCTCAGTCCAGCAGAATCTCTGCTTTCAATACCCTCAGACAAGCAGGACCTCAGTGTTCTATACCCTCAGTCCAGCAGGACCTCTGCTTTCAATACCCTCAGATCAGCAGGACCTCAGCGTTCTATACCCTCAGTCCAGCAGGACCTCTGCTTTCAATACCCCCAGACCAGCAGGACCTCAGTGTTCTATACCCTCAGTCCAGCAGGACCTCTGCTTTCAATACCCTCAGCTCAGCAGAACCTCAGTGTTCTATACCCTTAGTCCAGCAGGACCTCATCTTTCAATACCCTCAGCTCAGCAGGACCTCAGTGTACTATATCCTTAGTCCAGCACCACCTCAGCATTTAATAGCCTTAGTCCAGCAGGACCTCAGCGTTCTATACCCTCAGTCCAGCAGGATCTCTGCTTTCAATACCCTCAGACAAGCAGGACCTCAGTGTTCTATACCCTCAGTCCAGCAGGACCTCTGCTTTCAATACCCCCAGACCAGCAGGACCTCAGTGTTCTATACCCTCAGTCCAGCAGGACCTCTGCTTTCAATACCCTCAGACCAGCTGGACCTCAGTGTTCTATACCCTCAGTCCAGCAGGACCTCTTCTTTCAATACCCTCAGCTCAGCAGAACCTCAGTGTTCTATACCCTCAGTCCAGCAGGACCTCTGCTTTCAATACCCTCAGACCAGCTGGACCTCAGTGTTCTATACCCTCAGTCCAGCAGGACCTCTGCTTTCAATACCCCCAGACCAGCAGGACCTCAGTGTTCTATAACCTCAGTCCAGCAGAATCTCTGCTTTCAATACCCTCAGACAAGCAGGACCTCAGTGTTCTATACCCTCAGTCCAGCAGGACCTCTGCTTTCAATACCCTCAGATCAGCAGGACCTCAGCGTTCTATACCCTCAGTCCAGCAGGACCTCTGCTTTCAATACCCCCAGACCAGCAGGACCTCAGTGTTCTATACCCTCAGTCCAGCAGGACCTCTGCTTTCAATACCCTCAGCTCAGCAGAACCTCAGTGTTCTATACCCTTAGTCCAGCAGGACCTCATCTTTCAATACCCTCAGCTCAGCAGGACCTCAGTGTACTATATCCTTAGTCCAGCACCACCTCAGCATTTAATAGCCTTAGTCCAGCAGGACCTCAGCGTTCTATACCCTCAGTCCAGCAGGATCTCTGCTTTCAATACCCTCAGACAAGCAGGACCTCAGTGTTCTATACCCTCAGTCCAGCAGGACCTCTGCTTTCAATACCCCCAGACCAGCAGGACCTCAGTGTTCTATACCCTCAGTCCAGCAGGACCTCTGCTTTCAATACCCTCAGACCAGCTGGACCTCAGTGTTCTATACCCTCAGTCCAGCAGGACCTCTTCTTTCAATACCCTCAGCTCAGCAGAACCTCAGTGTTCTATACCCTTAGTCCAGCGGGACCTCATCTTTCAGTACCCTCAGCTCAGCAGGACCTCAGTGTACTATACCCTTAGTCCAGCACCACCTCAGCATTTAATAGCCTTAGTCCAGCAGGACCTCAGCGTTCTATACCCTCAGTCCAGCAGGATCTCTGCTTTCAATACCCTCAGACAAGCAGGACCTCAGTGTTCTATACCCTCAGTTCAGCAGGACCTCTGCTTTCAATACCCCCAGACCAGCAGGACCTCAGTGTTCTATAACCTCAGTCCAGCAGGACCTCTGCTTTCAATACCCTCAGACCAGCTGGACCTCAGTGTTCTATACCCTCAGTCCAGCAGGACCTCTGCTTTCAATACCCCCAGACCAGCAGGACCTCAGTGTTCTATACCCTCAGTCCAGCAGGATCTCTGCTTTCAATACCCTCAGACAAGCAGGACCTCAGTGTTCTATACCCTCAGTCCAGCAGGACCTCTGCTTTCAATACCCTCAGATCAGCAGGACCTCAGCGTTCTATACCCTCAGTCCAGCAGGACCTCTGCTTTCAATACCCCCAGACCAGCAGGACCTCAGTGTTCTATACCCTCAGTCCAGCAGGACCTCTGCTTTCAATACCCTCAGACCAGCTGGACCTCAGTGTTCTATACCCTCAGTCCAGCAGGACCTCTGTTTTCAATACCCCCAGACCAGCAGGACCTCAGTGTTCTATACCCTCAGTCCAGCAGGATCTCTGCTTTCAATACCCTCAGACAAGCAGGATCTCAGTGTTCTATACCCTCAGTCCAGCAGGACCTCTGCTTTCAATACCCTCAGATCAGCAGGACCTCAGCGTTCTATACCCTCAGTCCAGCAGGATCTCAGCTTTCAATACCCTCAGCTCATCAGGACCTCAGTGTTCTATACCCTCGGTCCAGCAGGACCTCAGCTGTCAATACCCTCAGCTCAGCAGGACCTCAGTGTACTATACCCTTAGTCCAGCAGGACCTCAGCTTTCAATACTCTCAGCTCAGCAGGACCTCAGTGTACTATACCCTTAGTCCAGCAGGACATCAGCATTCAATAGCCTTAGTCCAGCAGGACCTCAGCGTTCTATACCCTCAGTCCAGCAGGACCTCAGCTTTCAAAACCCTCAGCTCATCAGGACCTCAGTGTTCTATACCCTTAGTCCAGCTGGACCTCAGCTGTCAATACCCTAGGCTCAGCAGGACCTCAGTGTACTATACCCTTAGTCCAGCAGGACCTCAGCTTTCAATACCCTCAGCTCAGCAGGACCTCAGTGTACTATACCCTTAGTCCAGCAGGACATCAGCATTCAATAGCCTTAGTCCAGCAGGACCTCAGCGTTCTATACCCTCAGTCCAGCGGGACCTCCGACTTCAACACCTTCAGCTATGGAGGGTCTCAGTTTTCATCAGTCACTGGCTCTTTTTTACAAAAACACAGAACATTGGTCATCCTGGGCTATGGGGCCCAGTGCTTAGGGGGTGTCTCCAAACAAGCACTAGAGACCCAACCCTCGCATTATTTCAAACAACACTCTCAGGTAGGAATTAGTAAACTCACAGCAAGCACACACACACACACACACACACACACATATATATATATATATATATATATATATATATATATATATTTCTACAGAAAGGTAATCTTCAATTTTCATAAGAATCACTTAAGTCATCACAGAAATGTTCACAAGGGATTCACACAAATGCAATTTTAAAGAAATCCAATTCATGTATTGGTGCAGGAGACTTTCACCACCATAGAAACAGAACTTCCTGCCAATGTGGTACTAAAATGTAATTAACATTTGTTTTCATGCTGTATGCTATCAAATTGCTTCTGGTCACCAAGTGTTTTACATTCCAGAGTAACATAAATACCACGTTGATGCTGAAATCAGCTGTTTTAATCCTGGTGATACCAGCCAGCTTACTGAGCCCCCGCACCCACTGACCTTAGGGGCATATCTACAAGAGGATGTCACCACCGGAACGTTACTTTTAGCGACATCCTGGTCACCATATTCCCTTCCCCTTATTTGCAAAGCGGCGTTAAGCCACTTGGTGTGGCTTAACGCCTCCTTGTAAATATGTCCTTTAGTTTCTGGGTGGGCTATTTACGAGATGGTTTGCATCGCTCTTGCTCCACACAACATGGTGCAAGAGCAATGCAAACCTTACATATGATTTATGAAGCCACGCAAGGCCACTTTGTTTGGTCCTGATTGGCTCCACAAATCTGTAGCAAAGCAACGCAGCGCAAATCACTGAGTTGCCGCTCTCTGCCCTGGGAAGGAGTTCCATGAGTGGTGCGTGAGTGTTCCCGCGCAACTCTCATAGTTTTTGACACATCCCCTGATTTACCAGAATTTGTAGACTTGGGAATGCATCAAAAAGATACGCCTTCTCAAAGGAGGCATAACGAGGAGAAATATCTATATAGTCAATCGACTGAGAGACTCATTCTCTTGTCAAAGGAAAGAACTCTAGAGCGGCATGCCGTGTTTTCCTTGCACCCTACTGCATTATTGCATTTGAATGATGTGGCCATGTTAGGTGAGGGAAAACCTCCCAGGAACCAATAGGATTGCAGCAAGCACTCTTTTCTAAAAGAACACAACTTCTGTCCAATCATATAGTTTGGGAAGGAAGATCAGCATGTGGGTGGAGCCAAAGCCCCTCTCTCAGTACTACTTCTATAGGATCTTAAAGCTGGTGTTTTGGTGTTCCTGAAGACATAACGCAGGATCCTTCAGGGGAAGAGAACAAGCCTCATCTGATGCCATTTCGTGCTGTGGCTGTGGGTGGCTGTCTCGTCATAAATAAACAGGGAGGCTAGCTTTAAAATACATACTTTAATTTTGCAACAGGAGGGGAAACTCTGGAGATCCTGAACAGAAAAAAATAAAGATGACACAAACGCTGGTGGGAAACCCCGCCGGAGTCAGGGTTTTTAGTTTTTCATTTTTGGAAACTAAACTCCAACTTTGTGAGTTTGTTTTTCAGAAAACAAAAGCGTTTGCTGAGCGGCCAAACTGCTGTGAAACATGGCTGCCCCTCACCAAACTTTCACTGCATGACACGAAGTCCTCTGGAGGCACAGACATGCCAGACAATCTTTAAATGACGCCCAATGAGAGTGGAGCCGTTCCCCAATCCTACAGCGCCACCCAGAGGGCAGGGGGGGCAGTGAGCCGCTGACTGCCAGGCAGACGGTACACATACTCTGTCTGGTAGCTGCCTCTGGCGACCTAGCATGGAGTGATTTGTGTCCTTCTCATACTGTACATACATTATTTTACGTATGAATCCCGGTTTGTGAAATCAGCTGAAATAGAGCTATGTCTGTTCCTGAAATCTTCAGATACTGCAAACTGCCGCACAATGAAATGAAATGAAATGTGGCATTTATAAAGCGCAAACTATCACTCCCAAAGGAGCCTCCTGGCGCTATGATGTGGCATTTATAAAGCGCAAACTGTCACTCCCAAAGAGATAACAGGAATCGGATGAAGCATAATATCTTTTAGGAAGGAGGGAATTAAAAGAAGGCTGACAATTATGTGTTGTATCAAAACCTAATAATTATGCCAGAATTGGGTGTGTGTGAAGTATATTAAGAAGTGTGAGCAGCACAGGTGCAGATTCAGGAGCCGTTGAAACATTGTATTTGGCAGTTTTATATACCTCAGACTTGAGCCGAAGGGACTGGAGCAGCTCACATGAGCACCAGGTACATTCCTCAAAGTCACATTCATTGCTTGTATGTTTTAGGTGTGGGGAGATCAAAGCCCAGACTTACTAAGGACTTGCGATCTCCTTGTGTGAGGCAAGTCCTTATCTGGGATTTACTAAGCCACCCATAGCAACTTTGTGTGTCTTTGTGTGGTTTAGTGAAATATGAACACACTACAGCGCATACAGAAGCCGTACTTTACTTTGCATCAGTGATGCGTCCCATGAGTAGAGCATAGCTGTTGCCATGCATCCACCAATGGATGTTGACGCAATTTCCGATTTACTAAGGTAAAATAAACTTGCGCCAAAATGGTGTGCCTCCGAGACCCTGGCATAACAAGAAGAAACATATTTTTCTCTCCTCATTACTTCCATTTTCTTTGTGAGATGCATTTCGCATCACACATAGAAAAAGGAAAATGCCTTTAAGGTTTGTTTTTGTGCAAGAAGGTATCCCTTCATGGTTCAAGGGTGTCTCCATTGACGCTAGGCAGCGCACAGTGCTCCAGGCTAGGAGGCAGCAGAAATGTGCCATATCTTTGAAAACATGGTGCATGTCTGATGTTACTCTTTCATGCAACACATCGCAAAAAGTTGTCTTGCTGCGCTGCATGAAAGGTTAGCAAATGTGTGATTTGTCCAGAATCACAGGATGTGAGCTGATGCCGAGACTCAAACCTGTCTCACTATTTCCAAAGTCACCAGCTCTTGGAGTAATGCCACATCCTCTCACCATCTCCCAAAAAAGTCAACAGCATTTTGTTTACAGCGAAAATATTGAATGATGCATGCATGTGAAGTTATGCAACCAGACAGCGCCTTGAGACCCTCGCGGGTATGTAGTGCGCTTTATAAATGACATGATTGATTGATTGATTAAGAGTGTTGAAGGCGTTACCAGGCCCTCTTTAAAATAAAATGGAAAAAGGGACATTTCAGAATTATTTTGAAAAAAAGCTCTCATTGGACTATTAGTGCATTGCATGAAAGGGAACTCCGTTTTCTGCCGAAGAGCACACTGTGCAAGAGCTGAATGCTGTCACTCACAGCCAAGTAAGCCATTAGCTGAAGCGGGCTGACTCTGTTGCCCATGCTGGGGTGGGTAGAACAAAAATGTGAGTGACAGAAAAACAGAACAATGTCTAGAGGAGGCGGGCTGAAAACCGCTCTGAATAACTATATCATGTGTATAGTTTAACTAAAATAAATCTGCCTTGACTATCTTCAAACCTAAACAAAGCTAATAGGTCTAGCATTGGCTTTGCTAAGGATTATTTTGTTTGTGACAGGTGTTTGTATGAATGCAGCCATTGCCTAAAAGCTCAAATGTATGTATGTTTGATGTGAAAGCACACAGTGCACCTGACGTCCCTGACACTGAAGCTGTCTCCTTGTGCACATAGAAGAACAGCAGAAAGCTGACACACATAGCCAGGTACACCACTGGCTGTAGTGGGCTGACTCTGTGCCCCATGCTGTATGATGTGCTGGGCAGAATCAACTGCATAACAATACAGTCGACCAATGATGAACACGGCTGACTGAAAGCCTCTATAAGTATGCACGCTATATATAGTTTTATTAAAAGTAAAGGGTCTTGGCTAATGGCAGCCCTGAAAAGTGAACCAGGTGAAATTCATCCGCATGACGCGGGACAAGCTGGAGTATCTGCATCTGTATAGTGTCAGCAAGGCCTGAGGGCGTTAGTATCACTGGTGAGCAGGTGCACTGGCACCATTGCCCTGAGATATTAGGGACCTACAGTCGCCCAACCAAGGCTGCCTTTTTCTGGGCAACATGAACTTATGTTGCTTGCATAAGGTCCATGGCATACTTGCTAAGCTCCCACATGAAGGGATTATGTGAATGTGAAATTGTGTGTGTTATGTGTGAAGGCGAAGGGGTGTGTGTGAATGTAAAAAGATATTTTTGAATGTCAAGGGATTGTGGGAAAGGTTATGCATGAATACAAAGGAGGAGGTGTGTATGTGAAAAGGTTTATGTGAATGCGAAGGCACATGGGTGAATATGGAAAAATATGTGTGAATGTGAAGGGGTATGTGTGAATGCGAAAGGGTGTGTGTGAATAGGTATGTGTGAAGGGGTAAGTGTGAATGAGTATGCAATAATACAAAGGAGTTGGTATGACTGTGAAAGTCCGAAAGCTAATGTAAATTGATAAATGTACTATGAAGGGCTTTGTTTGAATGTGGAAAGGTAGATAGTAAATTGAAATGGTGTTGGTAATGAGAAGGGTGTGTGTGAAGAATCAGGTGTGAGATTGAAGGGATGTGATATTGCGAAGGAGTAAGGGACATATTAATCACTATATCATGCAGCGCAGCAAGTCACCTTGCTGCTCTGCACTGCGTGATAGAGAAAGGGAAGGAATGCTCCTTACTTAACATTGTATGGTGCATTCGTACCTTTTCCCACTGCTGGCACACAATGTACTGCCTTGCACCAACGCAGACACCCTTTCACCATGGTGCAAGGGTGCCTGCGTTGTAAGCAGGATTTTATGTGCAGGAAAGGATACCTTCCTGCACAAAAACAATCCCCTGGGTCATTTTCCTCTTTCTCTGTGTGCTGCAGAGTGCAGCACACAGAGAAAGAGTAAAGAATGCTTGTTATGCCTCACCTTGGGAGGAGTCTGAGCTCTACCACTTATGGTGAATTTGGGAATGTGTTAAAATCCATGGTTTTTGTGTGGGAACACCCACGCACCCCCCATGAAATGCCTTCCTGGGGCAGAGTAATGCAATCCAGCGATTTTTGCTGTGTTGAGTTACTCTGGATTTATCAAGGCACTCAGGGCCACACAAGGGTTGATAAATGTCTTAATAAATCGCATCTTAAGGGTTGTGTCACTTTTGCACCCTGTTGCGTGGTGCAAAAGTGACGCAACCCTTTGATAAATATGGCCCCTAAGTGGTAATGGGAATGAATATGTGTAGATGTAAAGGTGCAGGTGTAAATGTGAAGGGGGTGTGTGTGTTTGTCGATATGAAGGGATGTGAGTGAGTGTGAAAGCATACATGAGAATTCTAAGGCCTTACATGAATGTGAAGGGGTATGTGTGGATGTGAAGATGCAGGTGTAAATGTGAAGGGGGTGTGTGTGTGTGTCGATATGAAGGGATGTGAGTGAGTGTGAAAGCATACATGAGAATTCTAAGGCCTTACATGAATGTGAAGGGGTATGTGTGGATGTGAAGATGCAGGTGTAAATGTGAAGGGTGTGTGTGTGTGTGTGTATGTCGATATGAAGGGATGTGAGTGAGTGTGAAAGCATACATGAGAATTCTAAGGCCTTACATGAATGTGAAGGGGTATGTGTAGATGTAAAGGTGCAGGTGTAAATGTGAAGGGGGTGTGTGTGTGTGTCGATATGAAGGGATGTGAGTGAGTGTGAAAGTATACATGAGAATTCTAAGGCCTTACATGAATCTGAAGGGGTATGTGTAGATGTAAAGGTGCAGGTGTAAATGTGAAGGGGGTGTGTGTGTGTGTCGATATGAAGGGATGTGAGTGAGTGTGAAAGCATACATGAGAATTCTAAGGCCTTACATGAATGTGAAGGGTTATGGGTGAATATGAAGAGAACTATGTGAATGAGAAGAGGTGATGGTGAGTATAAACGGGTATGTCCGAATGTGAAGAGAGGTGTGCGTGTATGATGTGAGAATATGGACTGATGTGTGTGAATGTGAATTGGTGTGGTTGAATTTCAAGGTGTATATGTGAATGTGAAAAATTGTGTGTGAATGTGGTGTGTATATTTTTATGAGCCTGCAGTGTGTAACGCGAATTCATTTTCCCATATGTGTTTCTCAGTTAGGCCCCGATTGACAAAGGTGTCACGCAGCGCAGCACAGCACTCAAAAGTACTGCGCTGCTTGTGTGACATGGATAGAGCAGGCGAGCACCATACCCAGATAGATATGGCACTCTCCTCCCCTCTCCCTAGTCCATGAGCAAAATATTGCTGCCAAGCACAACGCACACACCTTTGCACCTAGTGCACCATATGATATCAAAACCTTTCCTACTTTGTGTGTGCGCTGTGTAGTGCAGCACACATGCAAAGTCGGGGAAAAGGAGAAATGAAAACATTTTTCCTTTTAATGCCTGTTTTCCAGCAGCGCTACCTTCTGGTGCAAATCCCTGTCCACTAATGTTACTTGATATTTTTTTCCCTCAAAAGCCATGGGTGGTTGCGTGGGTACGTGCACGTACCACCCATGTAACGCCGCCTTGACGCTAAGTAACGCAAAGCGCCGTCTGCACTGGTTTGCATTACTTTTCCGTACAAACCAACTCAAATACCAGTTTGCATTGGTTTGTAAATCCCCAAAAAGGTTTTGAGTCGGATTTGTGTTAAAAAAGTAACTCGAACCCAACGCAGAACCTTTGTAAATCTTGGCCCAAGTGTTTTATTTACAGACAGCGCAGCTTTTAAATAGTGGCAAGGTTTGTTTCTGAGCTGAGCTGTCGGAAAATGAAGTGTAAAGAATCGCTTTTATAACAAGTCTTTCATAAGCTCTGCTTCTCGATCCTGGCCTCCCTTCTCCAGCTCTCCCACCACCCGCCCCATGCATTCTGACCTGGTCATGACGTGGTACGTTCTATGTACGGAACATTACACGTTCACAACATGAAGCACTCCTTCCCTCTACCCCCTCCAGGTGCATGAAACATGCCAGCTTTTCCTGTTTTTGATCCAGTGAAGCATAAAGGGTCCAGGATCCTAGCATGAACAGCTGTGCATGCGCAGTGCAGAGCTGAGCGCCTCTTATTCTGCGTCTGGGGTGTCTCAAATTCATACAGATGAGATAACCCGGAATTTCTTCTCGTTAAAGCATTAAATGGAGAAAGCTCAAGTCTGAAACAGCAAGGATTGCCTCCCTCTGATTCCGACTTCTTCTGTCTAAACTTCCTCTCTCGCCCCTCCCCACCTAACCACCTCCCCTTTCAGGTAACCCAGATGATGTGCTGCTGAAGTGGACCTATTAGGGCACATAAGCAACCAGCGCCGGATTGGTAACACGGGCACTCGGGCAATGCCCGAGGAGCCGGTATCCGAATTCCAGCTGTGGGCTGCTTTTTTGAGCAGCCTGGGGGGGCCGATTTGGGCGGTTTCTGCGTTGTTCGATGCCGCCAGCGGCCCAGTGGGTGCCTGAGTGGCCTTTCTGGAGGTAGATGGGCGTCCATTACCTCCCTTTTATCAACGGCAGAGGTGTCACTCCCTTTCTCTCCCTGGGCCAGCCAATTAATATATGCATATTGAGCGGGGGCAGGGGGCCTGAGCAGAAGTGGCCTCACTTGTTTTCAGGTGTGTTTCACCAGTGTAAACTAATCTGTGCATTTTTTTAACGCCCCCCCCCCTTTTTTTAAATAAAATTTTGCAGAAGCAGTGTTTTGTGGAAAGGCATTATGCAAATGTGGGGCACTTTTTTTTTAGCATGCCCGGGCCGATTTTTAATCCCAATCCAACCCTGTAAGCAACCCTCAAGTCCCTTCCCTCTGGAGTGCTAAGAAGTAATAATGGTTCTGGCTCTTACCCTGTGGTGCTGAGAACACTTCCCCCGCCCAGAGGGCGAGCACAGTGAGGAGGAGGAGGCAGCCTGCAGTCTTCATGATGGTGCTGGAGACGGTGGTGTATGGTCTCTGGAGCTGAGCTTGCATGGGTTTTATAGACCCCTGGGTGGGTCTCTCACAGCTTGGCTGGTCACGAGCGTTGCGTGAGTGACGCCACTCCAGTGCCAGGTGTTGCAACAGTAATAACTCCCAGCAGCATTACCTGTTCCCCTTGAGCAGTGTTTCTTCACATTAATTCATGGATTCATAATTTATACAGGTGTTCCTGTTACACTAAAGGAACAGTATCCTTTCGCGGAGCACCACGTGTGATCCCGGCCGCTGTCTGATCTACACGTCCTTTACAATCTGGCACATTCCGTCATCTGTAGGAACAAACTAGATTTCTCCACCATTTGGAGAGGAGCCCAGCACTGACGCCTCTCTTGCAACGTTTGTCCCATTTCCTTTCTTCTAAACTTGACTAAGCTGCCTGGGCACTTGGATCATTTCCAAATCCTTCTCTCTTGACTCCAGCTCCCCTCCACCTCCCTCTCAGCCTCTCCTCAATCTCTTGAAGCTTCTCTTCCCTTTATCACAGATCACCTCACACCTTTCCAAGGTTCCATGCCAGACTAGAGACTGCAAGAAGGCCATACTCAAAATATTGTAGGTGACATATCGATGACCAAGATATCAACAAAGCAGGTCATGAGATGCGTAGGAACGCCGAAGCTCACCATGGAACGCCGAAGCTCACCCATGGAACACCGAAGCTCACCTATGGAACGCCGAAGCTCACCATGGAACGCCGAAGCTCACCATGGAACGCCGAAGCTCACCCATGGAACGCCGAAGCTCACCTATGGAACGCCTTCCCAGGGCAGAGGAACGCAAGGCAGCGTTTTGACCACTTGCGTTACTCCAGGTTTACCAACCAGCTTGCTGTGCTTGGTAAATTGGACTTACGTATTGTGTTGCCCTTGCGATACCAAGTGTGGTGTACAGGCAACAAGATGCAGGGCTAAATCTGGACCCCTATTCTCAGGGAACACGTTGTCAAAATCACAAAGAGGGCTCTAAAGAAAGTCACACCATTTCTTCCAGAAAGAGACTAAGGGGCATATTTACAAGAGTTTTATCTCCGCTTTTTTGGCTTTTAAAGCCAAAAAAGCAGAGATAAAACAATCGCCCTATTTACAAGAGGGTGCTAACATGCATAATCACATGTTAGCACCCTTTTACCCGACGCCTCCCTTTGCATCTCTAATGAGATGCAAAGTGGGCGTCACTGGGCAGTACAACCTTGTAAATATCGCTGATGTGCACATCGCGATATTTACAAGGCTGCCAACGCATTTAAGCAGACGTTAGTTTTGGGCGAAAACCGCTGTTTTCGCCGAAAACTAACGTCTGCTAAAATGCAGACTTAGGCATACCTAATATGGGGGTGGATTCTGCTGATACGACCACAGGGTCGTATCAGCAAGGTTATCGCCGTTTGCAGGGAACATCGCTGGAAAACCAGCGATGTTCCCTGCAAAACGTCGATTTCCCCGCTATCGCTGGAATTTTTATCGCCCTGGAGAAACGCGTTGTTAATAACACGCTACCAGGGCGATAAATTCCAGAGATAGCCTGCGATAGGAAATTTATCGCTAAGCACGGCCAGCGATAATTATCGCTGGCCGTTTATAATATGCCCCTTAAGAACTGCTGTTGGAGCCCTTGTGCTCTCGCATCTGCATGGTGATGATGCCGCAGTCTCCCAGACTCCACACTTGGCACCCCTTAGGGGCATCGTGCACACCACAGCACGTCTCGTCCAGGGCCTGAAGAAATACGATGCATAAATGCATAACTTTACCTTAACTCCACATCTGTTTGTTCACGATAAATACACAAACTAAACCTATGCTCACCTCGGCACACTTACGTGTTTGATATTTTTGTAGCCAATATTTGGGGAACAGAATTTTATGTTGTTGATATTCTGGTGCCATACCCTTCTGATGTCTCTGAACCCCCTTATTCGGCTGAGCCCATTAATGGCTTCCAACACAATCACTGTATCCTTAGAACTGTTGTCCCTAAGCGAGGTTTGGGCTCCACGGTGTTGTGACTCATTGCGTTTCTCTCACCTCAAGGGCTCTGTCATGAGGGTGGTTGACTCCCTCGGGGTTACCCCGTGTTTTCCCCCCATTTACTCCTTCCTGTAATCAGAGAATCATCATACATGGGGCTTTCAAATGTCAATGCTTTTCTAAATTCATAAAACCTCTCCAGAATGGGTTTAACAAATTGCACTCACAATGTGGTGAAAATGCGATAAAATAGTCTAAAAACTGAGGAAACCACCATAAAAGCACGCGATGAATCGAGAGCGGAGAATCCTATGAAACACGTGCAGACCCTATAACAGTCTGTAATTGCTGCAGGAGCACCTATGGAACTTCTTGCATCGGGAACATTAGTAATGCTATTCCACAAATACATATTTCTGAAACCACAGAATCTCATCTGTTTGACCCTTGTCTGTCCACCTTCCAAAGTTACAATCTCCACGTCATCTATACCGGGACCGAGCCTGGGCAGTAAAGCTGGAATCCCCACTCCTGTTTCCACCTGGTGCTCACAGCACTCCCTGTTCTGTGAGTGGAGCGAGTTAACACATAACGATGTGGAAAGCTCTTAAGAAACCACAGGGGTTTGCCAACAGGACTCTCATTGCACAATAGTGATGCAATCAGTAGATCCCTCCAGGGCTGGTAAGAAAGGTGTGCACACCCAGGATCAGAATAGCAGCCACACCCTGAATCACTTGAAGTTGGGAAAGAAGAACATTAGGAAATCCAGCTGGTGGACATTTCCATCATGACTCTTAGACCCAATTGAGCAACACTCACACGTATCCTGGGATACCGTGTCCCTTGCACATTATCCTATACAAGAACAGGCATTAGCAAAATCAACTAGATGGGAATCCAACATTACAAACCCCACACAGAAAATGAATCCCACAATATTCCTTTACAGTGTCCATCTGGCTACTCTGTATTGGGAATTTGGTTTGCCCAAAAAGTGGTCTGGTGTGAAATAGGGGTACCAGTTGTGGATGTGAGAAGCGCAGTGCTACGGCAAGTAAAGCTTTCTAATATAAATCAAAAGTCTGCTTTCCCACTGGAGACAGCAAATTAACTCCTTTTACCTTTCCAACCTGCATTAGTTGACACTTAAGGGCAGCTGGAGGTCCAAAAAGACCCGTATCTCTCACAAAGTCCCCCAGGGTTCCATACTGTTTCCTGTCATCTTCAACCCCCACGTGAAGCTGCGTGCTGCTCTTCTCACAGATAATATCATTAATGTTCACCAACATGTCAGTGACAGACAACGCTGCCCGAAGTCTCCTCTCCTTCCGACATCCAGCCCTCAAACACTGCCAGCAAACCATCTAAACCTGGATGTTCAATGCCAACCTGAAGAGGCTTTGCCCTCTTTTTAGGTGTGCCACAGAACACAGCACACTGAGGGGCATATTAACAATGCCCGCTGCATTTTTTAGCCGCCGGAGTGTCACTTTTGTCACGCTCCGGGGACGCAGTGTGCCGGACGATATTTACAAGGCCATGCAAAGCCACCCTGCGTGGCTTTTCATGGAATTGTAAATATGCAGTAAGGCAATGCCTTACTCTGCATGGAAGGGCATTCCATGGGTGCTGCTGTGGGTGTTCACATGCAGCACCCTTGGTTTTTTACACTGCCCCAGATTTACAACATAGCATACATCTGGGGCAGCACCAAAACTAACGCCTTCCCAAAGCAGGTGTAAATAGTAGAAGTGCTTAAGCTTCTCCTCGTTTTTCCTCTTTCCATGTGTGCTGCATTCTGCAGCACACATAGAACAAAGAAAATGCCTCCTTTGATTGTTTTCGTGCAAGACAGTGTCCATTCCAGCACAAAAACAATCATGCGAACAACACAGACACCCTTGAACCATGGTGTGAGGGTGCCTGCGTTGGCGCTCGGCCACAGTTTGTGCATCGGAGCTGGCAGAAGGGACAGGAATGCACCGTATTTTGTAGACACAGCGCATTCCTGCCCTTTTCTTTTGACATAGGGCCGCACAGCTAGAAGGCTTGCAGAATTGCCGTACGCCAAAATATTGTGGATATGCCCCTTGGAAAGAGGAAACAACGAGGAAAAATAAAGATATTTTTATTGCTGCACCTCCCCTGGGATTGGGGAGAATGTTGAAGCATTCCCAAGCTTACCAGTGTTGTTAAATCTGGAAATACACAAGAATCCGTGGGTGGATGTGTGGGAACACCGATGCGGTACACATGGAACACCTTCCCAGGGCAGAGTAACAGAGGGCAGTGACTTGGGCTGCCTTGCGTTACCCCAGATTTACCAAGCAACTTGCTTTACTTGGTAAATCTGACATAAGTATCGCATTGCTCTTGTGATACCAGGTGTGACGCAGGGGAACACAATACAACGATAAATATGGCTCCCAATTCTCAAGGAACACATTGTCAAAAACGTAAAGATGGCCCAGCACCAACTCTCTCTTCTAAGGGAAGCCTAACAGTTTATTCCAGAAACAGACTTCAGAACTTCTCTTGAAGCCCTTGTGCTCCTGCATCTGGATGGTGATAATGCCCTACTCTATGGTCTCCTAGACTCCTCACTTGGCACCCCTTAGGGACATCTTACGCACCACAACACGTCTCATCCAGAGCCTGAAGAAATATGATCACATTACTGCTACCGTATGGAACACAGCCGACTCAGCATCCAGCTGCATCATTCAGAAAGCTATCATGACCAGCACCCCCTGCTTATCTTGCAGACAAGCTCACCATCTCTGGTGGTTCTCGGCTCACCCGCAGCCGGGACATCATCAGACTGCAAAGTAAGAAGTGTAAAAAAATATAAAAAAAAGAGGCAGCAGGCCTTTTTGATTTATGTATCCAGGATCCGGAAAAACATCACACCAGGAGTGCCTCAACGCTGGCTCCCAATCAAGAAAGGAGTTGAAGATGCATTCCTGTCCTCGTCCCTGGGCTGGGCCAGGGCCAGGCTGGCTGCACCGGGCATCAGTCATTTTACTGGGAGGTTGCAAGGGTGGGGACCAGTTTTTTCCTGGGGCCAGTTTTGCAGCGGTGCTTCAATATTGGCCCCCTATTAACAAAAGCAGAGTGCTTCACACTTGAGTTCCCTCCCCAATCCCCATCCCCAGGGGATGGTCTGACGAAATTGCTAGCGTTGTGTTCTCAGTCCGACCCTTGCTGGTGATGTTTTAGCTGCCTAGCACCAATGCAGGCCCCTTTGCAGCATGGTGCAAGGGGGGCTGTGTTGCATGCAGGATTGTTTTTGTGCAGGAAGGGGCACCTTACTGCACAGAAACAATCCTAAGAGGCACATTCTTCATCTATGTGCAGAATGCAGCACACACAGAAAGAGGAAGTAACGAGGAGAGGTAAAGATATTTCTCCTCATTACGCCTCCCCTGGGAAGGTGTAAGATTTTAGCACATTCCCAGGCTTATCAGTTCTATGCCTCTAAGTGTCCACAGCTTGGCTTCCTATCCTACTATTTACTGACTTACAGCTTGCCTCTGAACATGTAAAGTATTCTGCTGCCTCTTTGCTGTATAGAAATACCACACACACACATACTAAATACAACCATCACATTCTAGCCACGTCTCTAGTTGTTATCAGCTTTATTTTCATGTCTACAGTATAAGATGTTTCCATTATGGTAAAAGGTCCAGTCTTGAAGCTTCACATACACATTTCACTATGGCCATTGCACCTGTCTGCAAAGCGAGTGCTGTTCCACTTAAAAGAAACATGTGATGTATATGTTACGTACAACTCTGAGATGCCTTCGAGATCATGTCCTTGGGCTGCGTTGCTCCAAACGGAAGTAGTAAGAGCCTACGCTCTACGCTGACCCTGCCTCGAAATGAACACACACCTTGGTTGGGGTCTTCACCAGATGCCACACTCAAAGAAAGGCAATGCTGAGGGAAGCAGCCATTGCAACGCGGCCGATTCCACGCAGGGCCTTTGCCAGGCAGACATTGCCACGCATACACTGTTACCATGCATAGCCTTCACCAAGCATCTTTTTAACAACGTACGTGGTAAGGGCATATGCTGATACCGGCACCTCCGTGGTAAATGCTGTCGGTGTCGTTAGAGCGGCGAAGAGATCCTTCCGCTTCCTCTTGATGACGAGTGTGCAGTGCCTCACAAGAGATGCCTTGTCCTCCAAAGGTAAGGGGGATTGTTGATTTTATTTCAAATGATCTGGGAGCCAGGGGACAGATTTAGAGTTCAGGGCAGGGGACGGGTATTTTTTAAAAGGGCTGGAGGCAAGGAGGGGGTTACGCAGGGTTCTAGATTTAGGGTTTAGGGAAGGGTCGGGTATTTTTTAACAGGGAGGGGGTCGCGCTGGTGGTCTAGATTTAGGGTTTAGGGAAGGGTCGGGTATTTTTTAACAGGGAGGGGGTCACGCTGGGGGTCTACATTTAGGGTTTAGGGAAGGGTTGGGTATTTTCTAACAGGGAGGGGGTCGCACTGGGGGTCTGCATTTAGGGTTTAAGGAAGGGTCGGGTATTTTTTAACAGGGCGGGGTCACACTGGGGTTCTACATTTAGGGTTTAGGGATGGGTGGGTATTTTTTAACAGGGAGGGGGTCGCGCTGGGGGTCTAGATTTAGGATTTAGGGAAGGGTTGGGTATTTTCTAACAGGGAGGGGGTCGCGCTGGGGGTGTAGATTTAGGGTTTAGGGAAGGGTCGGGTATTTTTTAACAGGGAGGGGGTAGCGCTGGTGGTCTAGATTTAAGGTTTAGGGAAGGGTTGGATATTTTCTAACAGGGCGGGGGTCGCGCTGGGGGTCTACATTTAGGGTTTAGGGAACGTTTGGGTATTTTCTAACAGGGAGGGGGTCATGCTGGGGGTCTGCATTTAGGGTATAGGGAAGGGTTGGGTGTTTTTTAACAGGGCGGGGTCACACTGGGGATCTAAATTTAGGGTTTAAGGAAGGGTTGGGTATTTTTCAACAGTGAGAGGGTCACGCTGGGGGTCTAGATTTAGGGCTTAGGGAAGGGTCGGGTATTTTTTAACAGGCAGTGGGTCGCGCAGGGTTCTAGATTTAGGGTTTAGGGAAGGGTTGGGTATTTTTTAACAGGGAGGGGTTCGCGCTGGGGGTCCAGATTTAGTGTTTAGGGAAGGGTTGGGTATTTTCTAACAGGGAGGGGGTTGTGCTGGGGGTCTACATTTAGGGTTTAGGGAAGGGTTGGGTATTTTCTAACAGGGAGGGGGTCGCGCTGGGGGTCTGCATTTAGGGTTTAGGGAAGGGTCGGGTATTTTTTAACAGGGCGGGGTCACACTGGGGATCTAGATTTAGGGCTTAGGGAAGGGTCGGGTATTTTTTAACAGGGAGGGGGTCGCGCAGTGTTCTAGATTTAGCGTTTAGGGAAGGGTTGGGTATTTTTTAACAGGGAGGGGGTCGCGCTGGGGTCTAGATTTAGGATTTAGGGAATGGTTGGGTATTTTCTAACAGAGAGGGGGTCGCGCTGGGGGTCTAGATTTAGGGTTTAGGGAAGGGTCGGGTATTTTTTAACAGGGAGGGGGTAGCGCTGGTGGTCTAGATTTAAGGTTTAGGGAAAGGTTGGGTATTTTCTAACAGGGCGGGGGTCGCGCTGGGGGTCTACATTTAGGGTTTAGGGAAGGGTTGTGTATTTTCTAACAGGGAGGGGGTCACGCTGGGGGTCTGCATTTAGGGTTTAGGGAAGGGTCAGGTGTTTTTTAACAGGGCGGGGTCACACTGGGGATCTAAATTTAGGGTTTAAGGAAGGGTTGGGTATTTTTCAACAGTGAGAGGGTCACGCTGGGGGTCTAGATTTAGGGCTTAGGGAAGGGTCGGGTATTTTTTAACAGGCAGTGGGTCGCGCAGGGTTCTAGATTTAGGGTTTAGGGAAGGGTTGGGTATTTTTTAACAGGGAGGGGGTCGCGCTGGGGGTCTAGATTTAGTGTTTAGGGAAGGGTTGGGTATTTTCTAACAGGGAGGGGTCACGCTGGGGGTATAGATTTAGGGTTTAGGGAAGGGTCGGGTATTTTTTAACAGGGAGGGGTCGCGCTGGTGGTCTAGAGTTAGGGTTTAGGGAAGGGTTGTGTATTTTCTAACAGGGAGGGGGTCACGCTGGGGGTCTACATTTAGGGTTTAGGGAAGGGTTGGGTATTTTCTAACAGGGAGGGGTCGCACTGGGGGTCTACATTTAGGGTTTAGGGAAGGGTCGGGTATTTTTTAACGGCGGGGTCACACTGGGGGTCTACATTTAGGGTTTAGGGAAGGGTTGGGTATTTTCTAACAGGGAGGAGGTCGTGCTGGGGGTCTAGATTTAGGGTTTAGGGAAGGGTCGGGTATTTTTTAACAGGGAGAGGGTCACGCTGGGGGGGGTCTAGATTTAGGGCTTAGGGAAGGGTTGGGTAATTTTTAACAGGGCGGGGTCGTGCTGGGGTCTAGATTTAGGGCTTAGGGAAGGGTCGGGTCATTTTTTTTTAAAAAGGTGGGGACGGTGGGGGTCGCGCTGGGGACTATTTTTAGGGATTAGGGCAGGGGTCTGAAATTTTTTAAAAAGGGACGAGGTGGGGGAGGCCCGGGAACCGGCTTGAGGACTGAGGGCAGGGGTTAGGGAAAACTTTTATCACGCATAGGCCTATACCATACATGCTTTACAACAAAATACATTGTAAAAGCATGGATGCAAAAGGTTATACGTGTTAAAGGCATTCGCGTTGCAACAGAATGCGTTGTTCCATCATACAACCCAATGCAGATGGGTCAAACACAGATCTCTGCAGCCAGTGCTCAACCAACCGAGCTATCTCACCGGTCAAAAAATGCAGGTCATGAAAGAGAAAGCTTTAAGAATAGGGGAACTGCTAATAGACAGGCAGGGAAAACTGGGGCCTTTCTTCGCTTGGTTGCCACAACCTCCTGATCCATTATGCCTTGAGGTCAATGCACCCGCGCCAGCACTTGAATGATCACCGTCATGTAAAGCCCTCGGCTTCCTGTGCATCGAATAAAGGACACCCTCAGTGGCTACTCCAGTTACTGAAAGCAGCAGTCACACTAAGATGCTGGCACCTGGGGCCATATTTATGAAAGGCTTGCACCACGTTAGCCCCAAACAAAGTGGTGCATGCGTGACGCAAGCCTCTAAGTCACATTTAGTTCTGAGTGGTTTTATAAAGCTCGAGCAGATTAATTGCTGCATTGCCTTGCTGTGTGCAAGGGAGGTGGTACATGGGTGTTGCGGTGGGTATTTCCATGGAACTCCCATGGTTTTTGATGCATTCACATATTTACAAGGACTTGTAAACCTGGGACTGTGCCAAAACCTTACGCCTCCTCGGGTGAGGCATAACGAGGAAAAATATCTTTTATTTCTTCTAATTTTTTCCGCTTGAAAAAGCCTCTCAGGGTTGTATTTGTGGAGGAAGGTGCCCCTTTCGGCGCAAAAAAAGAAATCCTGGCTGCAACACAGTGCAATGATGTTTGTTTTTGTGCTAGGCTGCCAAAACAGCACCAGGTCAAGGGGAATGGACAGGAATGTGCCATGTGCCTTAAATATGATGCTTTGCTGCCCTTTCCCAGTTTGGGAGGGCAGTGCAGCGAACTGACTTTTGCTGCGCTGCCCAGGGCCACTATTTCATAAATATGCCCTTTGGATTTAATGCAGAGACAAAGAAGCACTGGATGAGAGCTCCTGTGTAACGTCACGCCAGTGCACTCACAGTAACGCTCTGCTGCCCTCGCCGGGGTACCTACCACTCCTGCCCCAGGACTCCGCTGTGCTCATGGCATGTTGTTAGCAGTGCCCACGGGAGGAACCTGTGGAAGACAGCACATCCAAGGAGCTGATGTGCTGTCTACGGTGGCACCACAGAAGTCCTCTCAGCACACGCCACTAAAATATGTCCTGCTGGTTTGTCTTCTCTAGTAAATATCCCCTTCTAAATTCACCAGAATAGTTTAATCCGTCAGAGTAACCCAAGAGAAGTGTGGATGAGAGGGACATCCAGACCAGCGCTCCTGTCACATTTACAGGAAAGAAAGGCACATTTTATCTATAAATCCTTTATGAAGGCTGTGTTTTTCTCACATGAAAAGACGCTCCTGGGTCGACTGGGGTAAAGATGGGTTTTCAAGGCATTGTAACATAATTAAATATTCTGTTTAGTCAACACAGTTATTTGTGAAATATTTGCTGGAGTGCAGTTCCTCTGTCTACTAGTGCGCTTCAGCAGAGCATGTACCCCTCCTACACAATCTGTTGCCAGGTGGAGAAACATAGACACTTAGCAAAGCTCCTATAGGTCAGCCAATCAAAGGGATGGTAAAGACACAATGCTCCAGGGGAGCGACAAACGCAGCCAATCAAAGGAGCAGAAACATTGCAAATCAAAAGAATGGTGAAGAGGCGATGCTCCAGGGCATACACAAACACAGCCAATCAAAGGGAGGGTAAAGAGGCGGTGATCAGGGACAGAGAAAAACTCAGCCAATCAAAGGAAGACAAACACAGCCAATCAAAGGGAGGGTAAAGAGGCGGTGATCAGGGACAGAGAAAAACTCAGCCAATCAAGGGAAGACAAACACAGCCAATCAAAGGGAGGGTAAAGAGGCGGTGATCAGGGATAGAGAAAAACTCAGCCAATCAAAGGAAGACAAACACAGCCAATCAAAGGGAGGGTAAAGAGGCGGTGATCAGGGACAGAGAAAAACTCAGCCAATCAAGGGAAGACAAACACAGCCAATCAAAGGGAGGATAAAGAGGCGATGCTCTGGGGAGGGACAAACACAGCCAATCAAGGGAAGACAAACACAGCCAATCAAAGGGAGGGTAAAGAGGCGGTGATCAGGGACAGAGAAAAACTCAGCCAATCAAGGGAAGACAAACACAGCCAATCAAAGGGAGGGTAAAGAGGCGGTGTTCCAGGGGAGAGACAAACACAGCCAATCAAAGGAAGACAAACACAGCCAATCAAAGGGAGGGTAAAGAGGCGGTGATCAGGGACAGAGAAAAACTCAGCCAATCAAAGGAAGACAAACACAGCCAATCAAAGAAAGACACAATGCTCCAGGGGAGCGACAAACGCAGCCAATCAAAGGAGCAGAAACATTGCAAATCAAAAGAATGGTGAAGAGGCGATGCTCCAGGGCATACACAAACACAGCCAATCAAAGGGAGGGTAAAGAGGCGGTGATCAGGGACAGAGAAAAACTCAGCCAATGAAAGGAAGACAAACACAGCCAATCAAAGGGAGGGTAAAGAGGCGGTGATCAGGGACAGAGAAAAACTCAGCCAATCAAGGGAAGACAAACACAGCCAATCAAAGGGAGGGTAAAGAGGCGGTGTTCCAGGGGAGAGACAAACACAGCCAATCAAAGGAAGACAAACACAGCCAATGAAAGGGAGGATAAAGAGGCGATGCTCTGGGGAGGGACAAACACAGCCAATCAAAGGGATGGTAAAGAGGCGATGTTCTGGGGAGGGACAAACACAGCCAATCAAAGGGAGGGTAAAGAGGCGATGCTCTGGGGAGGGACAAACACAGCCAATCAAAGGGAGGGTAAAGAGGCGGTGATCAGGGACAGAGACAAACACAGCCAATCAAAGGGAGACAATCACAGCCAATCAAAGGGAGGGTAAAGAGGCAATGCTCTGGGGAGGGACAAACGCAGCCAATCAAAGAGAGGGTAAAGAGGCGATGCTCTGGGGAGGGACAAACGCAGCCAATCAAAGGGAGGGTAAAGAGGTGATGCTCCAGGGAAGAGACAAACAAAGCCAATCAAAAGAAGACAAACACAGCCAATCAAAGAAAGATAAAAACAGCCAACCAAAAGGATGGTAAAGAGGCATGCTCCAGGGAGAGAAAAAAACAGCCACCTAAAGGAAGACAAACACAGCTTTGCAGAAGGATGGTAAAGAGGCCATGCTCCAGGGGAGAGATGAACGCAGCCAATTAAAGGAAGACAAACCCAGCCAATAAAAGGGACGGGAAAGAGGCAGTGCTCAGGGGGAGAGAAAACACAGCCAATCAAAGGAAGACAAACACAGCCAGTCAAAGGGATGGTAAAATCTTAAAAGGTGAGGCTCCAGGAAAAGTACAAGCACAGCCAATCAAAGAAAGACAAACACAGCCAATAAAGGGGGTGGTAAAGAGGGGATGATCAAGGGATAGGCAAACAATCAGAGAGAGACAAACACAGCCAATCAAAGGGATAGTAAAGAGGCTATGCTCCGGGGGAGAGACAAACACAGCCAACCAAAGGGAGGGTAAAGAGGCTATGCTCCGGGGGAGAGACAAACACAGCCAACCAAAGGGAGGGTAAAGAGGCGATGCTCTGGGGAGGGACAAACACAGCCAATCAAGGGAAGACAAACACAGCCAATCAAAGGGAGGGTAAAGAGGCGGTGATCAGGGACAGAGAAAAACTCAGCCAATCAAAGGAAGACAAACACAGCCAATCAAAGGGATGGTAAAGACACAATGCTCCAGGGGAGCGACAAACACAGCCAATCAAAGGGAGGGTAAAGAGGCGATGCTCTGGGGAGGGACAAACACAGCCAATCAAGGGAAGACAAACACAGCCAATCAAAGGGAGGGTAAAGAGGCGGTGATCAGGGACAGAGAAAAACTCAGCCAATCAAAGGAAGACAAACACAGCCAATCAAAGGGATGGTAAAGACACAATGCTCCAGGGGAGCGACAAACACAGCCAATCAAAGGAGCAGAAACATTGCAAATCAAAAGAATGGTGAAGAGGCGATGCTCCAGGGCATACACAAACACAGCCAATCAAAGGGAGGGTAAAGAGGCGGTGATCAGGGACAGAGAAAAACTCAGCCAATCAAAGGAAGACAAACACAGCCAATCAAAAGGGAGGGTAAAGAGGCGGTGATCAGGGACAGAGAAAAACTCAGCCAATCAAAGGAAGACAAACACAGCCAATCAAAGGGAGGGTAAAGAGGCGGTGTTCCAGGGGAGAGACAAACACAGCCAATCAAAGGAAGACAAACACAGCCAATCAAGGGGGTGGTAAAGACACAATGCTCCAGGGGAGCGACAAACACAGCCAATCAAAGGAGCAGAAACATTGCAAATCAAAAGAATGGTGAAGAGGCGATGCTCCAGGGCATACACAAACACAGCCAATCAAAGGGAGGGTAAAGAGGCGGTGCTCTGGGGAGGGACAAACACAGCCAATCAAGGGAAGACAAACACAGCCAATCAAAGGAAGACAAACACAGCCAATCAAAGGGAGGGTAAAGAGGCGGTGCTCTGGGGAGGGACAAACACAGCCAATCAAAGGAAGACAAACACAGCCAATCAAAGGGAGGGTAAAGAGGCGGTGATCAGGGACAGAGAAAAACTCAGCCAATCAAGGGAAGACAAACACAGCCAATCAAAGGGAGGGTAAAGAGGCGGTGATCAGGGACAGAGAAAAACTCAGCCAATCAAAGGAAGACAAACACAGCAAATCAAAGGGAGACAATCACAGCCAATCAAAGGGAGGATAAAGAGGCGATGCTCTGGGGAGGGACAAACGCAGCCAATCAAAGGGAGGGTAAAGAGGCGATGCTCTGGGGAGGGACAAACGCAGCCAATCAAAGGGAGGGTAAAGAGGTGATGCTCCAGGGAAGAGACAAACAAAGCCAATCAAAAGAAGACAAACACAGCCAATCAAAGAAAGATAAAAACAGCCAACCAAAAGGATGGTAAAGAGGCGATGCTCCAGCGGAGACAAAAAAACAGCCACCTAAAGGAAGACAAACACAGCTTCGCAGAAGGATGGTAAAGAGGCCATGTTCCAGGGGAGAGATGAACGCAGCCAATTAAAGGAAGACAAACCCAGCCAATCAAAGGGATGGGAAAGAGGCAGTGCTCAGGGGGAGAGAAAACACAGCCAATCAAAGGAAGACAAACACAGCCAGTCAAAGGGATGGTAAAATCATAAAAGGTGAGGCTCCAGGAAAAGTACAAGCACAGCCAATCAAAGAAAGACAAACACAGCCAATAAAGGGGGTGGTAAAGAGGGGATGATCAAGGGGATAGGCAAACAATCAGAGAGAGACAAACACAGCCAATGAAAGGGATAGTAAAGAGGCTATGCTCCGGGGGAGAGACAAACACAGCCAACCAAAGGGAGGGTAAAGAGGCTATGCTCCGGGGGAGAGACAAACACAGCCAACCAAAGGGAGGGTAAAGAGGCTATGCTCCGGGGGAGAGACAAACACAGCCAACCAAAGTGAGGGTAAAGAGGCTATGCTCCGGGGGAGAGACAAACACAGCCAACCAAAGGGAGGGTAAAGAGACGATGCTCTGGGGAGGGCCAAACACAGCCAATCAAGGGAAGACAAACACAGCCAATCAAAGGGAGGGTAAAGAGGCGGTGATCAGGGACAGAGAAAAACTCAGCCAATCAAAGGAAGACAAACACAGCCAATCAAAAGGATGGTAAAGACACAATGCTCCAGGGGAGCGAGAAACACAGCCAATCAAAGGAGCAGAAACATTCCAAATCAAAAGAATGGTGAAGAGGCGATGCTCCAGGGCATACACAAACACAGCCAATCAAAGGGAGGGTAAAGAGGCGGTGATCAGGGACAGAGAAAAACTCAGCCAATCAAAGGAAGACAAACACAGCCAATGAAAGGGAGGGTAAAGAGGCGGTGATCAGGGACAGAGAAAAACTCAGCCAATAAAGGAACGACAAACACAGCCAATCAAAGGAAGACAAACACAGCCAATCAAAGGGAGGGTAAAGAGGCGGTGATCAGGGACAGAGAAAAACTCAGCCAATCAAAGGAAGACAAACACAGCCAATCAAAGGGAGGGTAAAGAGGCGGTGATCAGGGACAGAGAAAAACTCAGCCAATCAAAGGAAGACAAACACAGCCAATCAAAGGGAGGGTAAAGAGGCGGTGTTCCAGGGGAGAGACAAACACAGCCAATCAAAGGAAGACAAACACAGCCAATCAAAGGGAGGGTAAAGAGGCGGTGATCAGGGACAGAGAAAAACTCAGCCAATCAAGGGAAGACAAACACAGCCAATCAAAGGGAGGGTAAAGAGGCGGTGATCAGGGACAGAGAAAAACTCAGCCAATCAAAGGAAGACAAACACAGCCAATAAAAGGGAGGGTAAAGAGGCGGTGATCAGGGACAGAGAAAAACTCAGCCAATCAAGGGAAGACAAACACAGCCAATCAAAGGGAGGGTAAAGAGGCGATGCTCTGGGGAGGGACAAACACAGCCAATCAAGGGAAGACAAACACAGCCAATCAAAGGGAGGGTAAAGAGGCGGTGATCAGGGACAGAGAAAAACTCAGCCAATCAAGGGAAGACAAACACAGCCAATCAAAGGGAGGGTAAAGAGGCGGTGTTCCAGGGAGAGACAAACACAGCCAATCAAAGATAGACAAACACAGCCAATCAAGGGGTGGTAAAGAGGCAAGGCTCCAGGGGAGAGACAAACACAGCAAATCAAAGGGAGACAAACACAGCCAATCAAAGGGAGGGTAAAGACACAATGCTCCAGGGGAGCGACAAACACAGCCAATCAAAGGAAGACAAACACAGCCAGTCAAAGGGATGGTAAAATCTTAAAAGGTGAGGCTCCAGGAAAAGTACAAGCACAGCCAATCAAAGAAAGACAAACACAGCCAATAAAGGGGGTGGTAAAGAGGGGATGATCAAGGGGATAGGCAAACAATCAGAGAGAGACAAACACAGCCAATCAAAGGGATAGTAAAGAGGCGATGCTCCGGGGGAGAGAGAAACACAGCCAACCAAAGGGAGGGTAAAGAGGCTATGCTCCGGGGGAGAGACAAACACAGCCAACCAAAGGGAGGGTAAAGAGGATATGCTCCGGGGGAGAGACAAACACAGCCAACCAAAGGGAGGGTAAAGAGGCTATGCTCCGGGGGAGAGACAAACACAGCCAACCAAAGGGAGGGTAAAGAGGCGATGCTCTGGCCATACACAAACACAGCCAATCAAAGGGAGGGTAAAGAGGCGATGCACTGGGGAGGGACAAACACAGCCAATCAAGGGAAGACAAACACAGCCAATCAAAGGGAGGGTAAAGAGGCGGTGATCAGGGACAGAGAAAAACTCAGCCAATCAAAGGAAGACAAACACAGCCAATCAAAGGGATGGTAAAGACACAATGCTCCAGGGGAGCGAGAAACACAGCCAATCAAAGGAGCAGAAACATTGCAAATCAAAAGAATGGTGAAGAGGCGATGCTCCAGGGCATACACAAACACAGCCAATCAAAGGGAGGGTAAAGAGGCGGTGATCAGGGACAGAGAAAAACTCAGCCAATCAAGGGAAGACAAACACAGCCAATCAAAGGAAGACAAACACAGCCAATCAAAGGGAGGGTAAAGAGGCGGTGATCAGGGACAGAGAAAAACTCAGCCAAACAAAGGAAGACAAACACAGCCAATCAAAGGGAGGGTAAAGAGGCGGTGATCAGGGACAGAGAAAAACTCAGCCAATCAAAGGAAGACAAACACAGCCAATCAAAGGGAGGGTAAAGAGGCGGTGTTCCAGGGAGAGACAAACACAGCCAATCAAAGGAAGACAAACACAGCCAATCAAAGGGAGGGTAAAGAGGCGGTGATCAGGGACAGAGAAAAACTCAGCCAATCAAGGGAAGACAAACACAGCCAATCAAAGGGAGGGTAAAGAGGCGGTGATCAGGGACAGAGAAAACTCAGCCAATCAAAGGAAGACAAACACAGCCAATAAAAGGGAGGGTAAAGAGGCAGTGATCAGGGACAGAGAAAAACTCAGCCAATCAAGGGAAGACAAACACAGCCAATCAAAGGGAGGGTAAAGAGGCGATGCTCTGGGGAGGGACAAACACAGCCAATCAAGGGAAGACAAACACAGCCAATCAAAGGGAGGGTAAAGAGGCGGTGATCAGGGACAGAGAAAAACTCAGCCAATCAAAGGAAGACAAACACAGCCAATCAAAGGGAGGGTAAAGAGGCGGTGTTCCAGGGGAGAGACAAACACAGCCAATCAAAGGAAGACAAACACAGCCAATCAAAGGGAGGGTAAAGAGGCGGTGATCAGGGACAGAGAAAAACTCAGCCAATCAAAGGAAGACAAACACAGCCAATCAAAGAAAGACACAATGCTCCAGGGGAGCGACAAACGCAGCCAATCAAAGGAGCAGAAACATTGCAAATCAAAAGAATGGTGAAGAGGCGATGCTCCAGGGCATACACCAACACAGCCAATCAAAGGGAGGGTAAAGAGGCGGTGATCAGGGACAGACAAAAACTCAGCCAATGAAAGGAAGACAAACACAGCCAATCAAAGGGAGGGTAAAGAGGCGGTGATCAGGGACAGAGAAAAACTCAGCCAATCAAGGGAAGACAAACACAGCCAATCAAAGGGAGGGTAAAGAGGCGGTGTTCCAGGGGAGAGACAAACACAGCCAATCAAAGGAAGACAAACACAGCCAATCAAAGGGAGGATAAAGAGGCGATGCTCTGGGGAGGGACAAACACAGCCAATCAAAGGGATGGTAAAGAGGCGATGTTCTGGGGAGGGACAAACACAGCCAATCAAAGGGAGGGTAAAGAGGCGATGCTCTGGGGAGGGACAAACACAGCCAATCAAAGGAAGGGTAAAGAGGCAGTGATCAGGGACAGAGAAAAACTCAGCCAATCAAAGGAAGACAAACACAGCCAATCAAAGGGAGACAATCACAGCCAATCAAAGGGAGGGTAAAGAGGCGGTGATCAGGGTCAGAGACAAACACAGCCAATCAAAGGGAGGGTAAAGAGGCGATGCTCTGGGGAGGGACAAACGCAGCCAATCAAAGGGAGGGTAAAGAGGCGATGCTCTGGGGAGGGACAAACGCAGCCAATCAAAGGGAGGGTAAAGAGGTGATGCTCCAGGGAAGAGACAAACAAAGCCAATCAAAAGAAGACAAACACAGCCAATCAAAGAAAGATAAAAACAGCCAACCAAAAGGATGGTAAAGAGGCATGCTCCAGGGGAGAGAAAAAAACAGCCACCTAAAGGAAGACAAACACAGCTTCGCAGAAGGATGGTAAAGAGGCCATGCTCCAGGGGAGAGATGAACGCAGCCAATTAAAGGAAGTCAAACCCAGCCAATCAAAGGGACGGGAAAGAGGCAGTGCTCAGGGGGAGAGAAAACACAGCCAATCAAAGGAAGACAAACACTGCCAGTCAAAGGGATGGTAAAATCTTAAAAGGTGAGGCTCCAGGAAAAGTACAAGCACAGCCAATCAAAGAAAGACAAACACAGCCAATAAAGGGGGTGGTAAAGAGGGGATGATCAAGGGGATAGGCAAACAATCAGAGAGAGACAAACACAGCCAATCAAAGGGATAGTAAAGATGCTATGCTCCGGGGGAGAGACAAACACAGCCAACCAAAGGGAGGGTAAAGAGGAGATGCTCTGGGGAGGGACAAACACAGCCAATCAAAGGAGCAGAAACATTGCAAATCAAAAGAATGGTGAAGAGGCGATGCTCCAGGCCATACACAAACACAGCCAATCAAAGGGAGGGTAAAGAGGCGATGCTCTGGGGAGGGACAAACACAGCCAATCAAGGGAAGACAAACACAGCAAATCAAAGGGAGGGTAAAGAGGCGGTGATCAGGGACAGAGAAAAACTCAGCCAATCAAAGGAAGACAAACACAGCCAATCAAAGGGATGGTAAAGACACAATGCTCCAGGGGAGCGACAAACACAGCCAATCAAAGGAGCAGAAACATTGCAAATCAAAAGAATGGTGAAGAGGCGATGCTCCAGGGCATACACAAACACAGCCAATCAAAGGGAGGGTAAAGAGGCGGTGATCAGGGACAGAGAAAACTCAGCCAATCAAAGGAAGACAAACACAGCCAATCAAAGGGAGGGTAAAGAGGAGGTGTTCCAGGGAGAGACAAACACAGCCAATCAAAGGAAGACAAAAACTAGCCAATCAAGGGGTGGTAAAGACACAATGCTCCAGGGAGCGACAAACACAGCCAATCAAAGGAGCAGAAACATTACAAATCAAAAGAATGGTGAAGAGGCGAGGCTCCAGGGCATACACAAACACAGCCAATCAAAGGGAGGGTAAAGAGGCGGTGCTCTGGGGAGGGACAAACACAGCCAATTAAGGGAAGACAAACACAGCCAATCAAAGGAAGACAAACACAGCCAATCAAAGGGAGGGTAAAGAGGCGGTGCTCTGGGGAGGGAAAAACACAGCCAATCAAAGGAAGACAAACACAGCCAATCAAAGCGAGGGTAAAGAGGCGGTGATCAGGGACAGAGAAAAACTCAGCCAATCAAGGGAAGACAAACACAGCCAATCAAAGGGAGGGTAAAGAGGCGGTGATCAGGGACAGAGAAAAACTCAGCCAATCAAAGGAAGACAAACACAGCCAATCAAAGGGAGACAATCACAGCCAATCAAAGGGAGGATAAAGAGGCGATGCTCTGGGGAGGGACAAACGCAGCCAATCAAAGGGAGGGTAAAGAGGCGATGCTCTGGGGAGGGACAAACGCAGCCAATCAAAGGGAGGGTAAAGAGGTGATGCTCCAGGGAAGAGACAAACAAAGCCAATCAAAAGAAGACAAACACAGCCAATCAAAGAAAGATAAAAACAGCCAACCAAAAGGATGGTAAAGAGGCGATGCTCCAGCGGAGACAAAAAAACAGCCACCTAAAGGAAGACAAACACAGCTTCGCAGAAGGATGGTAAAGAGGCCATGCTCCAGGGGAGAGATGAACGCAGCCAATTAAAGGAAGACAAACCCAGCCAATCAAAGGGATGGGAAAGAGGCAGTGCTCAGGGGGAGAGAAAACACAGCCAATCAAAGGAAGACAAACACAGCCAGTCAAAGGGATGGTAAAATCATAAAAAGTGAGGCTCCAGGAAAAGTACAAGCACAGCCAATCAAAGAAAGACAAACACAGCCAATAAAGGGGTGGTAAAGAGGGGATGATCAAGGGGATAGGCAAACAATCAGAGAGAGACAAACACAGCCAATCAAAGGGATAGTAAAGAGGCTATGCTCCGGGGGAGAGACAAACACAGCCAACCAAAGGGAGGGTAAAGAGGCTATGCTCCGGGGAGAGACAAACACAGCCAACCAAAGGGAGGGTAAAGAGGCTATGCTCCGGGGGAGAGACAAACACAGCCAACCAAAGGGAGGGTAAAGAGGCTATGCTCCGGGGAGAGACAAACACAGCCAACCAAAGGGAGGGTAAAGAGACGATGCTCTGGGGAGGGACAAACACAGCCAATCAAGGGAAGACAAACACAGCCAATCAAAGGGAGGGTAAAGAGGCGGTGATCAGGGACAGAGAAAAACTCAGCCAATCAAAGGAAGACAAACACAGCCAATCAAAAGGATGGTAAAGACACAATGCTCCAGGGGAGCGAGAAACACAGCCAATCAAAGGAGCAGAAACATTGCAAATCAAAAGAATGGTGAAGAGGCGATGCTCCAGGGCATACACCAACACAGCCAATCAAAGGGAGGGTAAAGAGGCGGTGATCAGGGACAGACAAAAACTCAGCCAATGAAAGGAAGACAAACACAGCCAATCAAAGGGAGGGTAAAGAGGCGGTGATCAGGGACAGAGAAAAACTCAGCCAATCAAGGGAAGACAAACACAGCCAATCAAAGGGAGGGTAAAGAGGCGGTGTTCCAGGGGAGAGACAAACACAGCCAATCAAAGGAAGACAAACACAGCCAATCAAAGGGAGGATAAAGAGGCGATGCTCTGGGGAGGGACAAACACAGCCAATCAAAGGGATGGTAAAGAGGCGATGTTCTGGGGAGGGACAAAAACAGCCAATCAAAGGGAGGGTAAAGAGGCGATGCTCTGGGGAGGGACAAACACAGCCAATCAAAGGGAGGGTAAAGAGGCAGTGATCAGGGACAGAGAAAAACTCAGCCAATCAAAGGAAGACAAACACAGCCAATCAAAGGGAGACAATCACAGCCAATCAAAGGGAGGGTAAAGAGGCGGTGATCAGGGACAGAGACAAACACAGCCAATCAAAGGGAGGGTAAAGAGGCGATGCTCTGGGGAGGGACAAACGCAGCCAATCAAAGGGAGTGTAAAGAGGCGATGCTCTGGGGAGGGACAAACGCAGCCAATCAAAGGGAGGGTAAAGAGGTGATGCTCCAGGGAAGAGACAAACAAAGCCAATCAAAAGAAGACAAACACAGCCAATCAAAGAAAGATAAAAACAGCCAACCAAAAGGATGGTAAAGAGGCATGCTCCAGGAGAGAAAAAAACAGCCACCTAAAGGAAGACAAACACAGCTTCGCAGAAGGATGGTAAAGAGGCCATGCTCCAGGGGAGAGATGAACGCAGCCAATTAAAGGAAGTCAAACCCAGCCAATCAAAGGGACGGGAAAGAGGCAGTGCTCAGGGGGAGAGAAAACACAGCCAATCAAAGGAAGACAAACACAGCCAGTCAAAGGGATGGTAAAATCTTAAAAGGTGAGGCTCCAGGAAAAGTACAAGCACAGCCAATCAAAGAAAGACAAACACAGCCAATAAAGGGGGTGGTAAAGAGGGGATGATCAAGGGGATAGGCAAACAATCAGAGAGAGACAAACACAGCCAATCAAAGGGATAGTAAAGATGCTATGCTCCGGGGGAGAGACAAACACAGCCAACCAAAGGGAGGGTAAAGAGGCTATGCTCCGGGGGAGAGACAAACACAGCCAACCAAAGGGAGGGTAAAGAGGAGATGCTCTGGGGAGGGACAAACACAGCCAATCAAAGGAGCAGAAACATTGCAAATCAAAAGAATGGTGAAGAGGCGATGCTCCAGGCCATACACAAACACAGCCAATCAAAGGGAGGGTAAAGAGGCGATGCTCTGGGGAGGGACAAACACAGCCAATCAAGGGAAGACAAACACAGCAAATCAAAGGGAGGGTAAAGAGGCGGTGATCAGGGACAGAGAAAAACTCAGCCAATCAAAGGAAGACAAACACAGCCAATCAAAGGGATGGTAAAGACACAATGCTCCAGGGGAACGACAAACACAGCCAATCAAAGGAGCAGAAACATTGCAAATCAAAAGAATGGTGAAGAGGCGATGCTCCAGGGCATACACAAACACAGCCAATCAAAGGGAGGGTAAAGAGGCGGTGATCAGGGACAGAGAAAAACTCAGCCAATCAAAGGAAGACAAACACAGCCAATCAAAGGAAGGGTAAAGAGGCGGTGATCAGGGACAGAGAAAAACTCAGCCAATCAAAGGAAGACAAACACAGCCAATCAAAGGGAGGGTAAAGAGGAGGTGTTCCAGGGGAGAGACAAACACAGCCAATCAAAGGAAGACAAAAACTAGCCAATCAAGGGGGTGGTAAAGACACAATGCTCCAGGGGAGCGACAAACACAGCCAATCAAAGGAGCAGAAACATTACAAATCAAAAGAATGGTGAAGAGGCGAGGCTCCAGGGCATACACAAACACAGCCAATCAAAGGGAGGGTAAAGAGGCGGTGCTCTGGGGAGGGACAAACACAGCCAATTAAAGGAAGACAAACACAGCCAATCAAAGGAAGACAAACACAGCCAATCAAAGGGAGGGTAAAGAGGCGGTGCTCTGGGGAGGGAAAAACACAGCCAATCAAAGGAAGACAAACACAGCCAATCAAAGGGAGGGTAAAGAGGCGGTGATCAGGGACAGAGAAAAACTCAGCCAATCAAGGGAAGACAAACACAGCCAATCAAAGGGAGGGTAAAGAGGCGGTGATCAGGGACAGAGAAAAACTCAGCCAATCAAAGGAAGACAAACACAGCCAATCAAAGGGAGACAATCACAGCCAATCAAAGTGAGGATAAAGAGGCGATGCTCTGGGGAGGGACAAACGCAGCCAATCAAAGGGAGGGTAAAGAGGCGATGCTCTGGGGAGGGACAAACGCAGCCAATCAAAGGGAGGGTAAAGAGGTGATGCTCCAGGGAAGAGACAAACAAAGCCAATCAAAAGAAGACAAACACAGCCAATCAAAGAAAGATAAAAACAGCCAACCAAAAGGATGGTAAAGAGGCGATGCTCCAGCGGAGACAAAAAAACAGCCACCTAAAGGAAGACAAACACAGCTTCGCAGAAGGATGGTAAAGAGGCCATGCTCCAGGGGAGAGATGAACGCAGCCAATTAAAGGAAGACACACCCAGCCAATCAAAGGGATGGGAAAGAGGCAGTGCTCAGGGGAGAGAAAACACAGCCAATCAAAGGAAGACAAACACAGCCAGTCAAAGGGATGGTAAAATCATAAAAGGTGAGGCTCCAGGAAAAGTACAAGCACAGCCAATCAAAGAAAGACAAACACAGCCAATAAAGGGGTGGTAAAGAGGGGATGATCAAGGGGATAGGCAAACAATCAGAGAGAGACAAACACAGCCAATCAAAGGGATAGTAAAGAGGCTATGCTCCGGGGGAGAGACAAACACAGCCAACCAAAGGGAGGGTAAAGAGGCTATGCTCCGGGGGAGAGACAAACACAGCCAACCAAAGGGAGGGTAAAGAGGCTATGCTCCGGGGGAGAGACAAACACAGCCAACCAAAGGGAGTGTAAAGAGGCTATGCTCCGGGGAGAGACAAACACAGCCAACCAAAGGGAGGGTAAAGAGACGATGCTCTGGGGAGGGACAAACACAGCCAATCAAGGGAAGACAAACACAGCCAATCAAAGGGAGGGTAAAGAGGCGGTGATCAGGGACAGAGAAAAACTCAGCCAATCAAAGGAAGACAAACACAGCCAATCAAAAGGATGGTAAAGACACAATGCTCCAGGGGAGCGAGAAACACAGCCAATCAAAGGAGCAGAAACATTCCAAATGAAAAGAATGGTGAAGAGGCGATGCTCCAGGGCATACACAAACACAGCCAATCAAAGGGAGGGTAAAGAAGCGGTGATCAGGGACAGAGAAAAACTCAGCCAATCAAAGGAAGACAAACACAGCCAATCAAAGGGAGGGTAAAGAGGCGGTGATCAGGGACAGAGAAAAACTCAGCCAATCAAGGGACGACAAACACAGCCAATCAAAGGACGACAAACACAGCCAATCAAAGGGAGGGTAAAGAGGCGGTGATCAGGGACAGAGAAAACTCAGCCAATCAAAGGAAGACAAACACAGCCAATCAAAGGGAGGGTAAAGAGGCGGTGATCAGGGACAGAGAAAAACTCAGCCAATCAAAGGAAGACAAACACAGCCAATCAAAGGGAGGGTAAAGAGGCGGTGTTCCAGGGGAGAGACAAACACAGCCAATCAAAGGAAGACAAACACAGCCAATCAAAGGGAGGGTAAAGAGGCGGTGATCAGGGACAGAGAAAAACTCAGCCAATCAAGGGAAGACAAACACAGCCAATCAAAGGGAGGGTAAAGAGGCGGTGATCAGGGACAGAAAAAAATTCAGCCAATCAAAGGAAGACAAACACAGCCAATAAAAGGGAGGTTAAAGAGGCGGTGATCAGGGACAGAGAAAAACTCAGACAATCAAGGGAAGACAAACACAGCCAATCAAAGGGAGGGTAAAGAGGCGATGCTCTGGGGAGGGACAAACACAGCCAATCAAGGGAAGACAAACACAGCCAATCAAAGGGAGGGTAAAGAGGCGGTGATCAGGGACAGAGAAAAACTCAGCCAATCAAGGGAAGACAAACACAGCCAATCAAAGGGAGGGTAAAGAGGCGGTGTTCCAGGGGAGAGACAAACACAGCCAATCAAAGATAGACAAACACAGCCAATCAAGGGGGTGGTAAAGAGGCAAGGCTCCAGGGGAGAGACAAACACAGCAAATCAAAGGGAGACAAACACAGCCAATCAAAGGGAGGGTAAAGACACAATGCTCCAGGGGAGCGACAAACACAGCCAATCAAAGGAAGACAAACACAGCCAGTCAAAGGGATGGTAAAATCTTAAAAGGTGAGGCTCCAGGAAAAGTACAAGCACAGCCAATCAAAGAAAGACAAACACAGCCAATAAAGGGGGTGGTAAAGAGGGGATGATCAAGGGGATAGGCAAACAATCAGAGAGAGACAAACACAGCCAATCAAAGGGATAGTAAAGAGGCGATGCTCCGGGGGAGAGACAAACACAGCCAACCAAAGGGAGGGTAAAGAGGCTATGCTCCGGGGGAGAGACAAACACAGCCAACCAAAGGGAGGGTAAAGAGGCTATGCTCCGGGGGAGAGACAAACACAGCCAACCAAAGGGAGGGTAAAGAGGCTATGCTCCGGGGGAGAGACAAACACAGCCAACCAAAGGGAGGGTAAAGAGGCGATGCTCTGGGGAGGGACAAACACAGCCAATCAAAGGGAGGGTAAAGAGGCGATGCTCTGGGGAGGGACAAACACAGCCAATCAAAGGAGCAGAAACATTGCAAATCAAAAGAATGGTGAAGAGGCGATGCTCCAGGCCATACACAAACACAGCCAATCAAAGGGAGGGTAAAGAGGCGATGCTCTGGGGAGGGACAAACACAGCCAATCAAGGGAAGACAAACACAGCCAATCAAAGGGAGGGTAAAGAGGCGGTGATCAGGGACAGAGAAAAACTCAGCCAATCAAAGGAAGACAAACACAGCCAATCAAAGGGATGGTAAAGATACAATGCTCCAGGGGAGCGACAAACACAGCCAATCAAAGGAGCAGAAACATTGCAAATCAAAAGAATGGTGAAGAGGCGATGCTCCAGAGCATACACAAACACAGCCAATCAAAGGGAGGGTAAAGAGGCGGTGATCAGGGACAGAGAAAAACTCAGCCAATCAAAGGAAGATAAACACAGCCAATCAAAGGGAGGGTAAAGAGGCGGTGATCAGGGACAGAGAAAAACTCAGCCAATCAAGGGAAGACAAACACAGCCAATCAAAGGAAGACAAACACAGCCAATCAAAGGGAGGGTAAAGAGGCGGTGATCAGGGACAGAGAAAACTCAGCCAATCAAAGGAAGACAAACACAGCCAATCAAAGGGAGGGTAAAGAGGCGGTGATCAGGGACAGAGAAAAACTCAGCCAATCAAAGGAAGACAAACACAGCCAATCAAAGGGAGGGTAAAGAGGCGGTGTTCCAGGGGAGAGAAAAACACAGCCAATCAAAGGAAGACAAACACAGCAAATCAAAGGGAGGGTAAAGAGGCGGTGATCAGGGACAGAGAAAAACTCAGCCAATCAAAGGAAGACAAACACAGCCAATCAAAGGGATGGTAAAGACACAATGCTCCAGGGGAGCGAGAAACACAGCCAATCAAAGGAGCAGAAACATTGCAAATCAAATGAATGGTGAAGAGGCGATGCTCCAGGGCATACACAAAAACAGCCAATCAAAGGGAGGGTAAAGAGGCGGTGATCAGGGACAGAGAAAAACTCAGCCAATCAAGGGAAGACAAACACAGCCAATCAAAGGAAGACAAACACAGCCAATCAAAGGGAGGGTAAAGAGGCGGTGATCAGGGACAGAGAAAAACTCAGCCAATCAAAGGAAGACAAACACAGCCAATCAAAGGGAGGGTAAAGAGGCGTTGCTCAGGGACAGAGAAAAACTCAGCCTATCAAAGGAAGACAAACACAGCCAATCAAAGGGAGGGTAAAGAGGCGGTGTTCCAGGGGAGAGACAAACACAGCCAATCAAAGGATGACAAACACAGCCAATCAAAGGGAGGGTAAAGAGGCGGTGATCAGGGACAGAGAAAAACTCAGCCAATCAAGGGAAGACAAACACAGCCAATCAAAGGGAGGGTAAAGAGGCGGTGAGCAGGGACAGAGAAAAACTCAGCCAATCAAAGGAAGACAAACACAGCCAATAAAAGGGAGGGTAAAGAGGCAGTGATCAGGGACAGAGAAAAACTCAGCCAATCAAGGGAAGACAAACACAGCCAATCAAAGGGAGGGTAAAGAGGCGATGCTCTGGGGAGATACAAACACAGCCAATCAAGGGAAGACAAACACAGCCAATCAAAGGGAGGGTAAAGAGGCGGTGATCAGGGACAGAGAAAACTCAGCCAATCAAAGGAAGACAAACACAGCCAATCAAAGGGAGGGTAAAGAGGCGGTGTTCCAGGGGAGAGACAAACACAGCCAATCAAAGGAAGACAAACACAGTCAATCAAAGGGAGGGTAAAGAGGCGGTGATCAGGGACAGAGAAAAACTCAGCCAATCAAAGGAAGACAAACACAGCCAATCAAAGAAAGACACAATGCTCCAGGTGAGCGACAAACGCAGCCAATCAAAGGAGCAGAAACATTGCAAATCAAAAGAATGGTGAAGAGGCGATGCTCCAGGGCATACACCAACACAGCCAATCAAAGGGAGGGTAAAGAGGCGGTGATCAGGGACAGAGAAAAACTCAGCCAATGAAAGGAAGACAAACACAGCCAATCAAAGGGAGGGTAAAGAGGCGGTGTTCCAGGGGAGAGACAAACACAGCCAATCAAAGGAAGACAAACACAGCCAATCAAAGGGAGGATAAAGAGGCGATGCTCTGGGGAGGGACAAACACAGCCAATCAAAGGGATGGTAAAGAGGCGATGTTCTGGGGAGGGACAAACACAGCCAATCAAAGGGAGGGTAAAGAGGCGATGCTCTGGGGAGGGACAAACACAGCCAATCAAAGGGAGGGTAAAGAAGCGGTGATCAGGGACAGAGAAAAACTCAGCCAATCAAAGGAAGACAAACACAGCCAATCAAAGGGAGACAATCACAGCCAATCAAAGGGAGGGTAAAGAGGCGGTGATCAGGGACAGAGACAAACACAGCCAATCAAAGGGAGGGTAAAGAGGCGATGCTCTGGGGAGGGACAAACGTAGCCAATCAAAGGGAGGGTAAAGAGGTGATGCTCCAGGGAAGAGACAAACAAAGCCAATCAAAAGAAGACAAACACAGCCAATCAAAGAAAGATAAAAACAGCCAACCAAAAGGATGGTAAAGAGGCATGCTCCAGGGGAGAGAAAAAAAACAGCCACCTAAAGGAAGACAAACACAGCTTCGCAGAAGGATGGTAAAGAGGCCATGCTCCAGGGGAGAGATGAACGCAGCCAATTAAAGGAAGACAAACCCAGCCAATCAAAGGGACGGGAAAGAGGCAGTGCTCAGGGGGAGAGAAAACACAGCCAATCAAAGGAAGACAAACACAGCCAGTCAAAGGGATGGTAAAATCTTAAAAGGTGAGGCTCCAGGAAAAGTACAAGCACAGCCAATCAAAGAAAGACAAACACAGCCAATAAAGGGGGTGGTAAAGAGGGGATGATCAAAGGGATAGGCAAACAATCAGAGAGAGACAAACACAGCCAATCAAAGGGATAGTAAAGAGGCTATGCTCCGGGGGAGAGACAAACACAGCCAACCAAAGGGAGGGTAAAGAGGCTATGCTCCGGGGTAGAGACAAACACAGCCAACCAAAGGGAGGGTAAAGAGGAGATGCTCTGGGGAGGGACAAACACAGCCAATCAAAGGAGCAGAAACATTGCAAATCAAAAGAATGGTGAAGAGGCGATGCTCCAGGCCATACACAAACACAGCCAATAAAAGGGAGGGTAAAGAGACGATGCTCTGGGGAGGGACAAACACAGCCAATCAAGGGAAGACAAACACAGCAAATCAAAGGGAGGGTAAAGAGGCGGTGATCAGGGACAGAGAAAAACTCAGCCAATCAAAGGAAGACAAACACAGCCAATGAAAGGGATGGTAAAGACACAATGCTCCAGGGGAGCGACAAACACAGCCAATCAAAGGAGCAGAAACATTGCAAATCAAAAGAATGGTGAAGAGGCGATGCTCCAGGGCATACACAAACACAGCCAATCAAAGGGAGGGTAAAGAGGCGGTGATCAGGGACAGAGAAAAACTCAGCCAATCAAAGGAAGACAAACACAGCCAATCAAAGGGAGGGTAAAGAGGCGGTGATCAGGGACAGAGAAAAACTCAGCCTATCAAAGGAAGACAAACACAGCCAATCAAAGGGAGGGTAAAGAGGCGGTGTTCCAGGGGAGAGACAAACACAGCCAATCAAAGGAAGACAAACACAGCCAATCAAGGGGGTGGTAAAGACACAATGCTCCAGGGGAGCGACAAACACAGCCAATCAAAGGAGCAGAAACATTGCAAATCAAAAGAATGGTGAAGAGGCGATGCTCCAGGGCATACACAAACACAGCCAATCAAAGGGAGGGTAAAGAGGCGGTGTTCTGGGGAGGGACAAACACAGCCAATTAAGGGAAGACAAACACAGCCAATCAAAGGAAGACAAACACAGCCAATCAAAGGGAGGGTAAAGAGGCGGTGCTCTGGGGAGGGACAAACACAGCCAATCAAAGGAAGACAAACACAGCCAATCAAAGGGAGGGTAAAGAGGCGGTGATCAGGGACAGAGAAAAACTCAGCCAATCAAGGGAAGACAAACACAGCCAATCAAAGGGAGGGTAAAGAGGCGGTGATCAGGGACAGAGAAAAACTCAGCCAATCAAATGAAGACAAACACAGCCAATCAAAGGGAGACAATCACAGCCAATCAAAGGGAGGATAAAGAGGCGATGCTCTGGGGAGGGACAAACGCAGCCAATCAAAGGGAGGGTAAAGAGGCGATGCTCTGGGGAGGGACAAACGCAGCCAATCAAAGGGAGGGTAAAGAGGTGATGCTCCAGGGAAGAGACAAACAAAGCCAATCAAAAGAAGACAAACACAGCCAATCAAAGAAAGATAAAAACAGCCAACCAAAAGGATGGTAAAGAGGCGATGCTCCAGCGGAGACAAAAAACAGCCACCTAAAGGAAGACAAACACAGCTTCGCAGAAGGATGGTAAAGAGGCCATGCTCCAGGGGAGAGATGAACGCAGCCAATTAAAGGAAGACAAACCCAGCCAATCAAAGGGATGGGAAAGAGGCAGTGCTCAGGGGGAGAGAAAACACAGCCAATCAAAGGAAGACAAACACAGCCAGTCAAAGGGATGGTAAAATCATAAAAGGTGAGGCTCCAGGAAAAGTACAAGCACAGCCAATCAAAGAAAGACAAACACAGCCAATAAAGGGGGTAATAAAGAGGGGATGATCAAGGGGATAGGCAAACAATCAGAGAGAGACAAACACAGCCAATCAAAGGGATAGTAAAGAGGCTATGCTCCGGGGAGAGACAAACACAGCCAACCAAAGGGAGGGTAAAGAGGCTATGCTCCGGGGAGAGACAAACACAGCCAACCAAAGGGAGGGTAAAGAGGCTATGCTCCGGGGGAGAGACAAACACAGCCAACCAAAGGGAGGGTAAAGAGGCTATGCTCCGGGAGAGACAAACACAGCCAACCAAAGGGAGGGTAAAGAGACGATGCTCTGGGGAGGGACAAACACAGCCAATCAAGGGAAGACAAACACAGCCAATCAAAGGGAGGGTAAAGAGGCGGTGATCAGGGACAGAGAAAAACTCAGCCAATCAAAGGAAGACAAACACAGCCAATCAAAAGGATGGTAAAGACACAATGCTCCAGGGGAGCGAGAAACACAGCCAATCAAAGGAGCAGAAACATTCCAAATGAAAAGAATGGTGAAGAGGCGATGCTCCAGGGCATACACAAACACAGCCAATCAAAGGGAGGGTAAAGAGGCGGTGATCAGGGACAGAGAAAAACTCAGCCAATCAAAGGAAGACAAACACAGCCAATCAAAGGGAGGGTAAAGAGGCGGTGATCAGGGACAGAGAAAAACTCAGCCAATCAAGGGACGACAAACACAGCCAATCAAAGGAAGACAAACACAGCCAATCAAAGGGAGGGTAAAGAGGCGGTGATCAGGGACAGAGAAAAACTCAGCCAATCAAAGGAAGACAAACACAGCCAATCAAAGGGAGGGTAAAGAGGCGGTGATCAGGGACAGAGAAAAACTCAGCCAATCAAAGGAAGACAAACACAGCCAATCAAAGGGAGGGTAAAGAGGCGGTGTTCCAGGGGAGAGACAAACACAGCCAATCAAAGGAAGACAAACACAGCCAATCAAAGGGAGGGTAAAGAGGCGGTGATCAGGGACAGAGAAAAACTCAGCCAATCAAGGGATGACAAACACAGCCAATCAAAGGGAGGGTAAAGAGGCGGTGATCAGGGACAGAGAAAAATTCAGCCAATCAAAGGAAGACAAACACAGCCAATAAAAGGGAGGGTAAAGAGGCGGTGATCAGGGACAGAGAAAAACTCAGACAATCAAGGGAAGACAAACACAGCCAATCAAAGGGAGGGTAAAGAGGCGATGCTCTGGGGAGGGACAAACACAGCCAATCAAGGGAAGACAAACACAGCCAATCAAAGGGAGGGTAAAGAGGCGGTGATTAGGGACAGAGAAAAACTCAGCCAATCAAGGGAAGACAAACACAGCCAATCAAAGGGAGGGTAAAGAGGCGGTGTTCCAGGGGAGAGACAAACACAGCCAATCAAAGGAAGACAAACACAGCCAATCAAGGGGGTGGTAAAGAGGCAAGGCTCCAGGGGAGAGACAAACACAGCAAATCAAAGGGAGACAAACACAGCCAATCAAAGGGAGGGTAAAGACACAATGCTCCAGGGGAGCGACAAACACAGCCAATCAAAGGAAGACAAACACAGCCAGTCAAAGGGATGGTAAAATCTTAAAAGGTGAGGCTCCAGGAAAAGTACAAGCACAGCCAATCAAAGAAAGACAAACACAGCCAATAAAGGGGGTGGTAAAGAGGGGATGATCAAGGGGATAGGCAAACAATCAGAGAGAGACAAACACAGCCAATCAAAGGGATAGTAAAGAGGCGATGCTCCGGGGGAGAGACAAACACAGCCAACCAAAGGGAGGGTAAAGAGGCTATGCTCCGGGGGAGAGACAAACACAGCCAACCAAAGGGAGGGTAAAGAGGCTATGCTCCGGGGGAGAGACAAACACAGCCAACCAAAGGGAGGGTAAAGAGGCGATGCTCTGGGGAGGGACAAACACAGCCAATCAAAGGGAGGGTAAAGAGGCGATGCTCTGGGGAGGGACAAACACAGCCAATCAAAGGAGCAGAAACATTGCAAATCAAAAGAATGGTGAAGAGGCGATGCTCCAGGCCATACACAAACACAGCCAATCAAAGGGAGGGTAAAGAGGCGATGCTCTGGGGAGGGACATACACAGCCAATCAAGGGAAGACAAACACAGCCAATCAAAGGGAGGGTAAAGAGGCGGTGATCAGGGACAGAGAAAAACTCAGCCAATCAAAGGAAGACAAACACAGCCAATCAAAGGGATGGTAAAGACACAATGCTCCAGGGGAGCGACAAACACAGCCAATCAAAGGAGCAGAAACATTGCAAATCAAAAGAATGGTGAAGAGGCGATGGTCCAGGGCATACACAAACACAGCCAATCAAAGGGAGGGTAAAGAGGCGGTGATCAGGGACAGAGAAAAACTCAGCCAATCAAGGGAAGACAAACACAGCCAATCAAAGGAAGACAAACACAGCCAATCAAAGGGAGGGTAAAGAGGCGGTGATCAGGGACAGAGAAAAACTCAGCCAATCAAAGGAAGACAAACACAGCCAATCAAAGGGAGGGTAAAGAGGCGGTGATCAGGGACAGAGAAAAACTCAGCCAATCAAAGGAAGACAAACACAGCCAATCAAAGGGAGGGTAAAGAGGCGGTGTTCCAGGGGAGAGACAAACACAACCAATCAAAGGAAGACAAACACAGCCAATCAAAGGGAGGGTAAAGAGGCGGTGATCAGGGACAGAGAAACACTCAGCCAATCAAGGGAAGACAAAAACAGCCAATCAAAGGGAGGGTAAAGAGGCGGTGATCAGGGACAGAGAAAAACTCAGCCAATCAAAGGAAGACAAACACAGCCAATAAAAGGGAGGGTAAAGAGGCAGTGATCAGGGACAGAGAAAAACTCAGCCAATCAAGGGAAGACAAACACAGCCAATCAAAGGGAGGGTAAAGAGGCGATGCTCTGGGGAGGGACAAACACAGCCAATCAAGGGAAGACAAACACAGCCAATCAAAGGGAGGGTAAAGAGGCAAGGCTCCAGGGGAGAGACAAACACAGCAAATCAAAGGGAGACAAACACAGCCAATCAAAGGGAGGGTAAAGACACAATGCTCCAGGGGAGCGACAAACACAGCCAATCAAAGGAGCAGAAACATTGCAAATCAAAAGAATGGTGAAGAGGCGATGCTCCAGGGCATACACAAACACAGCCAATCAAAGGGAGGGTAAAGAGGCGGTGATCAGGGACAGAGAAAAACTCAGCCAATCAAAGGAAGACAATCACAGCCAATCAAAGGGAGGTTAAAGAGGCGGTGATCAGGGACAGAGAAAAACTCAGCCAATCAAAGGAAGACAAACACAGCCAATCAAAGGGATGGTAAAGACACAATGCTCCAGGGGAGCGACAATCACAGCCAATCAAAGGTGCAGAAACATTGCAAATCAAAAGAATGGTGAAGAGGCGATGCTCCAGGCCATACACAAACACAGCCAATCAAAGGGAGGGTAAAGAGGCGGTGATCAGGGACAGAGAAAAACTCAGCCAATCAAAGGAAGACAAACACAGCCAATCAAAGGGAGGGTAAAGAGGCGGTGATCAGGGACAGAGAAAAACTCAGCCAATCAAGGGAAGACAAACACAGCCAATCAAAGGGAGGGTAAAGAGGCGGTGTTCCAGGGGAGAGACAAACACAGCCAATCAAAGGAAGACAAACCCAGCCAATCAAAGGGAGGGTAAAGAGTCGGTGATCAGGGACAGAGAAAAACTCAGCCAATCAAGGGAAGACAAACACAGCCAATCAAAGGGAGGGTAAAGAGGCGGTGATCAGGGACAGAGAAAAACTCAGCCAATCAAAGGAAGACAAACACAGCCAATCAAAGGGAGACAATCACAGCCAATCAAAGGGAGGATAAAGAGGCGATGCTCTGGGGAGGGACAAACGCAGCCAATCAAAGGGAGGGTAAAGAGGCGATGCTCTGGGGAGGGACAAACGCAGCCAATCAAAGGGAGGGTAAAGAGGCGGTGATCAGGGACAGAGAAAAACTCAGCCAATCAAAGGAAGACAAACACAGCCAATCAAAGGGAGGGTAAAGAGACGGTGTTCCAGGGGAGAGACAAACACAGCCAATCAAAGGAAGACAAACACAGCCAATCAAAGGGAGGGTAAAGAGGCGGTGATCAGGGACAGAGAAAAACTCAGCCAATCAAGGGAAGACAAACACAGCCAATCAAAGGGAGGGTAAAGAGGCGGTGATCAGGGACAGAGAAAAATTCAGCCAATCAAAGGAAGACAAACACAGCCAATAAAAGGGAGGGTAAAGAGGCGGTGTTCCAGGGGAGAGACAAACACAGCCAATTAAAGGAAGACAAACACAGCCAATCAAAGGGAGTGTAAAGAGGCGGTGATCAGGGACAGAGAAAAACTCAGCCAATCAAAGGAAGACAAACACAGCCAATCAAAGGGAGGGTAAAGAGGCGGTGATCAGGGACAGAGAAAAACTCAGCCAATCAAGGGACGACAAACACAGCCAATCAAAGGAAGACAAACACAGCCAATCAAAGGGAGGGTAAAGAGGCGGTGATCAGGGACAGAGAAAAACTCAGCCAATCAAAGGAAGACAAACACAGCCAAACAAAGGGAGGGTAAAGAGGCGGTGATCAGGGACAGAGAAAAACTCAGCCAATCAAAGGAAGACAAACACAGCCAATCAAAGGGAGGGTAAAGAGGCGGTGTTCCAGGGGAGAGACAAACACAGCCAATCAAAGGAAGACAAACACAGCCAATCAAAGGGAGGGTAAAGAGGCGGTGATCAGGGACAGAGAAAAACTCAGCCAATCAAGGGTAGACAAACACAGCCAATCAAAGGGAGGGTAAAGAGGCGGTGATCAGGGACAGAGAAAAATTCAGCCAATCAAAGGAAGACAAACACAGCCAATAAAAGGGAGGGTAAAGAGGCGGTGTTCCAGGGGAGAGACAAACACAGCCAATCAAAGGAAGACAAACACAGCCAATCAAAGGGAGGGTAAAGAGGCGGTGATCAGGGACAGAGAAAAACTCAGCCATTCAAGGGAAGACAAAAACAGCCAATCAAAGGGAGGGTAAAGAGGCGGTGATCAGGGACAGAGAAAAACTCAGCCAATCAAAGGAAGACAAACACAGCCAATAAAAGGGAGGGTAAAGAGGCAGTGATCAGGGACAGAGAAAAACTCAGCCAATCAAGGGAAGACAAACACAGCCAATCAAAGGGAGGGTAAAGAGGCGATGCTCTGGGGAGGGACAAACACAGCCAATCAAGGGAAGACAAACACAGCCAATCAAAGGGAGGGTAAAGAGGCGGTGATCAGGGACAGAGAAAAACTCAGCCAATTAAGGGAAGACAAACACAGCCAATCAAAGGGAGGGTAAAGAGGTGGTGTTCCAGGGGAGAGACAAACACAGCCAATCAAAGGAAGACAAACACAGCCAATCAAGGGGGTGGTAAAGAGGCAAGGCTCCAGGGGAGAGACAAACACAGCAAATCAAAGGGAGACAAACACAGCCAATCAAAGGGAGGGTAAAGACACAATGCTCCAGGGGAGCGACAAACACAGCCAATCAAAGGAGCAGAAACATTGCAAATCAAAAGAATGGTGAAGAGGCGATGCTCCAGGGCATACACAAACACAGCCAATCAAAGGGAGGGTAAAGAGGCGGTGATCAGGGACAGAGAAAAACTCAGCCAATCAAAGGAAGACAATCACAGCCAATCAAAGGGAGGGTAAAGAGGCGGTGATCAGGGACAGAGAAAACTCAGCCAATCAAAGGAAGACAAACACAGCCAATCAAAGGGATGGTAAAGACACAATGCTCCAGGGGAGCGACAATCACAGCCAATCAAAGGAGCAGAAACATTGCAAATCAAAAGAATGGTGAAGAGGCGATGCTCCAGGCCATACACAAACACAGCCAATCAAAGGGAGGGTAAAGAGGCAGTGATCAGGGACAGAGAAAAACTCAGCCAATCAAAGGAAGACAAACACAGCCAATCAAAGGGAGGGTAAAGAGGCGGTGATCAGGGACAGAGAAAACTCAGCCAATCAAGGGAAGACAAACACAGCCAATCAAAGGGAGGGTAAAGAGGCGGTGTTCCTGGGGAGAGACAAACACAGCCAATCAAAGGAAGACAAACACAGCCAATCAAAGGGAGGGTAAAGAGGCGGTGATCAGGGACAGAGAAAAACTCAGCCAATCAAAGGAAGACAAACACAGCTTAGCAGAAGGATGGTAAAGAGGCCATGCTCCAGGGGAGAGATGAACGCAGCCAATTAAAGGAAGACAAACCCAGCCAATCAAAGGGACGGGAAAGAGGCAGTGCTCAGGGGGAGAGAAAACACAGCCTATCAAAGGAAGACAAACACAGCCAGTCAAAGGGATGGTAAAATCTTAAAAGGTGAGGCTCCAGGAAAAGTACAAGCACAGCCAATCAAAGAAAGACAAACACAGCCAATAAAGGGGGTGGTAAAGAGTGGATGATCAAGGGGATAGGCAAACAATCAGAGAGAGACAAACACAGCCAATCAAAGGGATAGTAAAGAGGCTATGCTCCGGGGGAGAGACAAACACAGCCAACCAAAGGGAGGGTAAAGAGGCTATGCTCCGGGGGAGAGACAAACACAGCCAACCAAATGAGGGTAAAGAGGCGATGCTCTGGGGAGGGACAAACACAGCCAATCAAAGGAGCAGAAACATTGCAAATCAAAAGAATGGTGAAGAGGCGATGCTCCAGGCCATACACAAACACAGCCAATCAAAGGGAGGGTAAAGAGGCGATGCTATGGGGAGGGACAAACACAGCCAATCAAAGGAAGACAAACACAGCCAATCAAAGAGAGGGTAAAGAGGCGATGCTCTGGGGAGGGACAAACACAGCCAATCAAAGGGATGGTAAAGAGGCGATGTTCTGGGGAGGGACAAACACAGCCAATCAAAGGGAGGGTAAAGAGGCGATGCTCTGGGGAGGGACAAACACAGCCAATCAAAGGGAGGGTAAAGAGGCGGTGATCAGGGACAGAGAAAAACTCAGCCAATCAAAGGAAGACAAACACAGCCAATCAAAGGGAGACAATCACAGCCAATCAAAGGGAGGGTAAAGAGGCGGTGATCAGGGACAGAGACAAACACAGCCAATCAAAGGGAGACAATCACAGCCAATTAAAGGGAGGGTAAAGAGGCGATGCTCTGGGGAGGGACAAACGCAGCCAATCAAAGGGAGGGTAAAGAGGCAATGCTCTGGGGAGGGACAAACGCAGCCAATCAAAGGGAGGGTAAAGAGGTGATGCTCCAGGGAAGAGACAAACAAAGCCAATCAAAAGAAGACAAACACAGCCAATCAAAGAAAGATAAAAACAGCCAACCAAAAGGATGGTAAAGAGGCATGCTCAAGGGGAGAGAAAAAAACAGCCACCTAAAGGAATACAAACACAGCTTCGCAGAAGGATGGTAAAGAGGCCATGCTCCAGGGGAGAGATGAACGCAGCCAATTAAAGGAAGACAAACCCAGCCAATCAAAGGGACGGGAAAGAGGCAGTGCTCAGGGGGAGAGAAAACACAGCCAATCAAAGGAAGACAAACACAGCCAGTCAAAGGGATGGTACAATCTTAAAAGGTGAGGCTCCAGGAAAAGTACAAGCACAGCCAATCAAAGGAAGACAAACACAGCCAATCAAAGGGAGGGTAAAGAGGCGGTGATCAGGGACAGGTAAAAACTCAGCCAATCAAAGGAAGACAAACACAGCCAATCAAAGGGAGGGTAAAGAGGCGGTGTTCCAGGGGAGAGACAAACACAGCCAATCAAAGGAAGACAAACACAGCCAATCAAAGGGAGGGTAAAGAGGCGGTGATCAGGGACAGAGAAAAACTCAGCCAATCAAGGGAAGACAAACACAGCCAATCAAAGGGAGGGTAAAGAGGCGGTGATCAGGGACAGAGAAAAACTCAGCCAATCAAAGGAAGACAAACACAGAATATAAAAGGGAGGGTAAAGAGGCGGTGATCAGGGACAGAGAAAAACTCAGTCAATCAAGGGAAGACAAACACAGCCAATCAAAGGGAGGGTAAAGAGGCGATGCTCTGGGGAGGGACAAACACAGCCAATCAAGGGAAGACAAACACAGCCAATCAAAGGGAGGGTAAAGAGGCGGTGATCAGGGACAGAGAAAACTCAGCCAATCAAGGGAAGACAAACACAGCCAATCAAAGGGAGGGTAAAGAGGCGGTGTTCCAGGGGAGAGACAAACACAGCCAATCAAGGGAAGACAAACACAGCCAATCAAGGGGGTGGTAAAGAGGCAAGGCTCCAGGGGAGATACAAACACAGCAAATCAAAGGGAGACAAACACAGCCAATCAAAGGGAGGGTAAAGACACAATGCTCCAGGGGAGCGACAAACACAGCCAATCAAAGGAAGACAAACACAGCCAGTCAAAGGGATGGTAAAATCTTAAAAGGTGAGGCTCCAGGAAAAGTACAAGCACAGCCAATCAAAGAAAGACAAACACAGCCAATAAAGGGGTGGTAAAGAGGGGATGATCAAGGGGATAGGCAAACAATCAGAGAGAGACAAACACAGCCAATCAAAGGGATAGTAAAGAGGCGATGCTCCGGGGAGAGACAAACACAGCCAACCAAAGGGAGGGTAAAGAGGCTATGCTCCGGGGGAGAGACAAACACAGCCAACCAAAGGGAGGGTAAAGAGGCTATGCTCCGGGGGAGAGACAAACACAGCCAATCAAAGGGAGGGTAAAGAGGCGGTGATCAGGGACAGAGAAAAACTCAGCCAATCAAAGGAAGACAAACACAACCAATCAAAGGGAGACAATCACAGCCAATCAAAGGGAGGGTAAAGAGGCGGTGATCAGGGACAGAGAAAAACTCAGCCAATCAAAGGAAGACAAACACAGCCAATCAAAGGGAGGGTAAAGAGGCGGTGTTCCAGGGAGAGACAAACACAGCCAATCAAAGGAAGACAAACACAGCCAATCAAAGGGAGGGTAAAGAGGCGGTGATCAGGGACAGAGAAAACTCAGCCAATCAAGGGAAGACAAACACAGCCAATCAAAGGGAGGGTAAAGAGGCGGTGATCAGGGACAGAGAAAAACTCAGCCAATCAAAGGAAGACAAACACAGCCAATAAAAGGGAGGGTAAAGAGGCAGTGATCAGGGACAGAGAAAAACTCAGCCAATCAAGGGAAGACAAACACAGCCAATCAAAGGGAGGGTAAAGAGGCGATGCTCTGGGGAGGGACAAACACAGCCAATCAAGGGAAGACAAACACAGCCAATCAAAGGGAGGGTAAAGAGGCGGTGATCAGGGACAGAGAAAACTCAGCCAATCAAGGGAAGACAAACACAGCCAATCAAAGGGAGGGTAAAGAGGTGGTGTTCCAGGGGAGAGACAAACACAGCCAATCAAAGGAAGACAAACACAGCCAATCAAGGGGGTGGTAAAGAGGCAAGGCTCCAGGGGAGAGACAAACACAGCAAATCAAAGGGAGACAAACACAGCCAATCAAAGGGAGGGTAAAGACACAATGCTCCAGGGGAGCGACAAAAACAGCCAATCAAAGGAGCAGAAACATTGCAAATCAAAAGAATGGTGAAGAGGCGATGCTCCAGGGCATACACAAACACAGCCAATCAAAGGGAGGGTAAAGAGGCGGTGATCAGGGACAGAGAAAAACTCAGCCAATCAAAGGAAGACAAACACAGCCAATCAAAGGGAGGGTAAAGAGGCGGTGATCAGGGACAGAGAAAAACTCAGCCAATTAAATGAAGACAAACACAGCCAATCAAGGGGTGGTAAAGACACAATGCTCCAGGGGAGCGACAAACACAGCCAATCAAAGGAGCAGAAACATTGCAAATCAAAAGAATGGTGAAGAGGCGATGCTCCAGGCCATACACAAACACAGCCAATCAAACGGAGGGTAAAGAGGCGGTGATCAGGGACAGAGAAAAACTCAGCCAATCAAAGGAAGACAAACACAGCCAATCAAAGGGAGGGTAAAGAGGCGGTGATCAGGGACAGAGAAAAACTCAGACAATCAAGGGAAGATAAACACAGCCAATCAAAGGGAGGGTAAAGAGGCGGTGTTCCAGGGGAGAGACAAACACAGCAAATCAAAGGAAGACAAACACAGCCAATCAAAGGGAGGGTAAAGAGGCGGTGATCAGGGACAGAGAAAAACTCAGCCAATCAAAGGAAGACAAACACAGCCAATAAAAGGGAGGGTAAAGAGGCAGTGATCAGGGACAGAGAAAAACTCAGCCAATCAAGGGAAGAAAAACACAGCCAATCAAAGGGAGGGTAAAGAGGCGATGCTCTGGGGAGGGACAAACACAGCCAATCAAGGGAAGACAAACACAGCCAATCAAAGGGAGGGTAAAGAGGCGGTGATCAGGGACAGAGAAAAACTCAGCCAATCAAGGGAAGACAAACACAGCCAATCAAAGGGAGGGTAAAGAGGTGGTGTTCCAGGGGAGAGACAAACACAGCCAATCAAAGGAAGACAAACACAGCCAATCAAGGGGGTGGTAAAGAGGCAAGGCTCCAGGGGAGAGACAAACACAGCAAATCAAAGGGAGACAAACACAGCCAATCAAAGGGAGGGTAAAGACACAATGCTCCAGGGGAGCGACAAACACAGCCAATCAAAGGAGCAGAAACATTGCAAATCAAAAGAATGGGGAAGAGGCGATGCTCCAGGGCATACACAAACACAGCCAATCAAAGGGAGGGTAAAGAGGCGATGCTCTGGGGAGGGACAAACACAGCCAATCAAGGGAAGACAAACACAGCCAATAAAAGGGAGGGTAAAGAGGCGGTGATCAGGGACAGAGAAAACTCAGCCAAAGGAAGACAAACACAGCCAATCAAAGGGAGGGTAAAGAGGCGGTGATCAGGGACAGAGAAAAACTCAGCCAATTAAATGAAGACAAACACAGCCAATCAAGGGGTGGTAAAGACACAATGCTCCAGGGGAGCGACAAACACAGCCAATCAAAGGAGCAGAAACATTGCAAATCAAAAGAATGGTGAAGAGGCGATGCTCCAGGCCATACACAAACACAGCCAATCAAACGGAGGGTAAAGAGGCGGTGATCAGGGACAGAGAAAAACTCAGCCAATCAAAGGAAGACAAACACAGCCAATCAAAGGGAGGGTAAAGAGGCGGTGATCAGGGACAGAGAAAAACTCAGCCAATCAAGGGAAGACAAACACAGCCAATCAAAGGGAGGGTAAAGAGGCGGTGTTCCAGGGGAGAGACAAACACAGCAAATCAAAGGAAGACAAACACAGCCAATCAAGGGGAGGGTAAAGAGGCGGTGATCAGGGACAGAGAAAAACTCAGCCAATCAAAGGAAGACAAACACAGCTTAGCAGAAGGATGTTAAAGAGGCCATGCTCCAGGGGAGAGATGAACGCAGCCAATTAAAGGAAGACAAACCCAGCCAATCAAAGGGACGAGAAAGAGGCAGTGCTCAGGGGAGAGAAAACACAGCCAATCAAAGGAAGACAAACACAGCCAGTCAAAGGGATGGTAAAATCTTAAAAGGTGAGGCTCCAGGAAAAGTACAAGCACAGCCAATCAAAGAAAGACAAACACAGCCAATAAAGGGGGTGGTAAAGAGGGGATGATCAAGGGGATAGGCAAACAATCAGAGAGAGACAAACACAGTCAATCAAAGGGATAGTAAAGAGGCTATGCTCCGGGGGAGAGACAAACACAGCCAACCAAAGGGAGGGTAAAGAGGCTAGGCTCTGGGGGAGAGACAAACACAGCCAACCAAAGGGAGGGTAAAGAGGCGATGCTCTGGGGAGGGACAAACACAGCCAATCAAAGGAGCAGAAACATTGCAAATCAAAAGAATGGTGAAGAGGCGATGCTCCAGGCCATACACAAACACAGCCAATCAAAGGGAGGGTAAAGAGGCGATGCTCTGGGGAGGGACAAACACAGCCAATCAAAGGAAGACAAACACAGCCAATCAAAGAGAGGGTAAAGATGCGATGCTCTGGGGAGGGACAAACACAGCCAATCAAAGGGATGGTAAAGAGGCGATGTTCTGGGGAGGGACAAACACAGCCAATCAAAGGGAAGGTAAAGAGGCGATGCTCTGGGGAGGGACAAACACAGCCAATCAAAGGGAGGGTAAAGAGGCGGTGATCAGGGACAGAGAAAAACTCAGCCAATCAAAGGAAGACAAACACAGCCAATCAAAGGGAGACAATCACAGCCAATAAAAGGGAGGGTAAAGAGGCGGTGATCAGGGACAGAGACAAACACAGCCAATCAAAGGGAGACAATCACAGCCAATCAAAGGGAGGGTAAAGAGGCGATGCTCTGGGGAGGGACAAACGCAGCCAATCAAAGGGAGGGTAAAGAGGCGATGCTCTGGGGAGGGATAAACGCAGCCAATCAAAGGGAGGGTAAAGAGGTGATGCTCCAGGGAAGAGACAAACAAAGCCAATCAAAAGAAGACAAACACAGCCAATCAAAGAAAGATAAAAACAGCCAACCAAAAGGATGGTAAAGAGGCATGCTCCAGGGGAGAGAAAAAAACAGCCACCTAAAGGAATACAAACACAGCTTCGCAGAAGGATGGTAAAGAGGCCATGCTCCAGGGGAGAGATGAATACATCCAATTAAAGGAAGACAAACCCAGCAAATCAAAGGGACGGGAAAGAGGCAGTGCTCAGGGGGAGAGAAAACACAGCCAATCAAAGGAAGACAAACACAGCCAGTCAAAGGGATGGTACAATCTTAAAAGGTGAGGCTCCAGGAAAAGTACAAGCACAGCCAATCAAAGAAAGACAAACACAGCCAATAAAGGGGGTGGTAAAGAGGGGATGATCAAGGGGATAGGCAAACAATCAGAGAGAGACAAACACAGCCAATCAAAGGGATAGTAAAGAGGCTATGCTCCGGGGGAGAGACAAACACAGCCAACCAAAGGGATGGTAAAGAGGCTATGCTCCGGGGGAGAGACAAACACAGCCAACCAAAGGGAGGGTAAAGAGGCTATGCTCCGGGGGAGAGACAAACACAGCCAACCAAAGGGAGGGTAAAGAGGCGATGCTCTGGGGAGGGACAAACACAGCCAATCAAAGGAGCAGAAACATTGCAAATCAAAAGAATGGTGAAGAGGCGATGCTCCAGGCCATACACAAACACAGCCAATCAAAGGGAGAGTAAAGAGGCGATGCTCTGGGGAGGGACAAACACAGCCAATCAAGGGAAGACAAACACAGCCAATCAAAGGGAGGGTAAAGAGGCGGTGATCAGGGACAGAGAAAAACTCAGCCAATCAAAGGAAGACAAACACAGCCAATCAAAGGGATGGTAAAGACACAATGCTCCAGGGGAGCGACAAACACAGCCAATCAAAGGAGCAGAAACATTGCAAATCAAAAGAATGGTGAAGAGGCGATGCTCCAGGGCATACACAAACACAGCCAATCAAAGGGAGGGTAAAGAGGCGGTGATCAGGGACAGAGAAAAACTCAGCCAATCAAAGGAAGACAAACACAGCCAATCAAAGGGAGGGTAAAGAGGCGGTGATCAGGGACAGAGAAAAACTCAGCCAATCAAAGGAAGACAAACACAGCCAATCAAAGGGAGGGTAAAGAGGCGGTGTTCCAGGGGAGAGACAAACACAGCCAATCAAAGGAAGACAAACACAGCCAATCAAGGGGGTGGTAAAGACACAATGCTCCAGGGGAGCGACAAACACAGCCAATCAAAGGAGCAGAAACATTGCAAATCAAAAGAATGGTGAAGAGGCGATGCTCCAGGCCATACACAAACACAGCCAATCAAACGGAGGGTAAAGGGGCGGTGATCAGGGACAGAGAAAAACTCAGCCAATCAAAGGAAGACAAACACAGCCAATCAAAGGGAGGGTAAAGAGGCGGTGATCAGGGACAGAGAAAAACTCAGCCAATCAAGGGAAGACAAACACAGCCAATCAAAGGGAGGGTAAAGAGGCGGTGTTCCAGGGGAGAGACAAACACAGCCAATCAAAGGAAGACAAACACAGCCAATCAAAGGGAGGGTAAAGAGGCGGTGATCAGGGACAGAGAAAAACTCAGCCAATCAAAGGAAGACAAACACAGCTTAGCAGAAGGATGGTAAAGAGGCCATGCTCCAGGGGAGAGATGAACGCAGCCAATTAAAGGAAGACAAACCCAGCCAATCAAAGGGACGAGAAAGAGGCAGTGCTCAGGGGAGAGAAAACACAGCCAATCAAAGGAAGACAAACACAGCCAGTCAAAGGGATGGTAAAATCTTAAAAGGTGAGGCTCCAGGAAAAGTACAAGCACAGCCAATCAAAGAAAGACAAACACAGCCAATAAAGGGGGTGGTAAAGAGGGGATGATCAAGGGGATAGGCAAACAATCAGAGAGAGACAAACACAGCCAATCAAAGGGATAGTAAAGAGGCTATGCTCCGGGGGAGAGACAAACACAGCCAACCAAAGGGAGGGTAAAGAGGCTATGCTCTGGGGGAGAGACAAACACAGCCAACCAAAGGGAGGGTAAAGAGGCGATGCTCTGGGGAGGGACAAACACAGCCAATCAAAGGAGCAGAAACATTGCAAATCAAAAGAATGGTGAAGAGGCGATGCTCCAGGCCATACACAAACACAGCCAATCAAAGGGAGGGTAAAGAGGCGATGCTCTGGGGAGGGACAAACACAGCCAATTAAAGGAAGACAAACACAGCCAATCAAAGAGAGGGTAAAGATGCGATGCTCTGGGGAGGGACAAACACAGCCAATCAAAGGGATGGTAAAGAGGCGATGTTCTGGGGAGGGACAAACACAGCCAATCAAAGGGAAGGTAAAGAGGCGATGCTCTGGGGAGGGACAAACACAGCCAATCAAAGGGAGGGTAAAGAGGCGGTGATCAGGGACAGAGAAAAACTCAGCCAATCAAAGGAAGACAAACACAGCCAATCAAAGGGAGACAATCACAGCCAATAAAAGGGAGGGTAAGAGGCGGTGATCAGGGACAGAGACAAACACAGCCAATCAAAGGGAGACAATCACAGCCAATCAAAGGGAGGGTAAAGAGGCGATGCTCTGGGGAGGGACAAACGCAGCCAATCAAAGGGAGGGTAAAGAGGCGATGCTCTGGGGAGGGACAAACGCAGCCAATCAAAGGGAGGGTAAAGAGGTGATGCTCCAGGGAAGAGACAAACAAAGCCAATCAAAAGAAGACAAACACAGTCAATCAAAGAAAGATAAAAACAGCCAACCAAAAGGATGGTAAAGAGGCATGCTCCAGGAGAGAAAAAAACAGCCACCTAAAGGAATACAAACACAGCTTCGCAGAAGGATGGTAAAGAGGCCATGCTCCAGGGGAGAGATGAATACAGCCAATTAAAGGAAGACAAACCCAGCCAATCAAAGGGACGGGAAAGAGGCAGTGCTCAGGGGGAGAGAAAACACAGCCAATCAAAGGAAGACAAACACAGCCAGTCAAAGGGATGGTACAATCTTAAAAGGTGAGGCTCCAGGAAAAGTACAAGCACAGCCAATCAAAGAAAGACAAACACAGCCAATAAAGGGGGTGGTAAAGAGGGGATGATCAAGGGGATAGGCAAACAATCAGAGAGAGACAAACACAGCCAATCAAAGGGATAGTAAAGAGGCTATGCTCCGGGGGAGAGACAAACACAGCCAACCAAAGGGAGGGTAAAGAGGCTATGCTCCGGGGGAGAGACAAACACAGCCAACCAAAGGGAGGGTAAAGAGGCTATGCTCCGGGGAGAGACAAACACAGCCAACCAAAGGGAGGGTAAAGAGGCGATGCTCTGGGGAGGGACAAACACAGCCAATCAAAGGAGCAGAAACATTGCAAATCAAAAGAATGCTGAAGAGGCGATGCTCCAGGCCATACACAAACACAGCCAATCAAAGGGAGGGTAAAGAGGCAATGCTCTGGGGAGGGACAAACACAGCCAATCAAGGGAAGACAAACACAGCCAATCAAAGGGAGGGTAAAGAGGCGGTGATCAGGGACAGAGAAAAACTCAGCCAATCAAAGGAAGACAAACGCAGCCAATCAAAGGGATGGTAAAGACACAATGCTCCAGGGAGCGACAAACACAGCCAATCAAAGGAGCAGAAACATTGCAAATCAAAAGAATGGTGAAGAGGCGATGCTCCAGGGCATACACAAACACAGCCAATCAAAGGGAGGGTAAAGAGGCGGTGATCAGGGACAGAGAAAAACTCAGCCAATCAAAGGAAGACAAACACAGCCAATCAAAGGGAGGGTAAAGAGGCGGTGATCAGGGACAGAGAAAAACTCAGCCAATCAAAGGAAGACAAACACAGCCAATCAAAGGGAGGATAAAGAGGCGATGTTCCAGGGGAGAGACAAACACAGCCAATCAAAGGGAGGGTAAAGAGGCGGTGTTCCAGGGGAGAGACAAACACAGCCAATCAAAGGAAGACAAACACAGCCAATCAAAGGGAGGGTAAAGAGGCGGTGATCAAGGACAGAGAAAAACTCAGCCAATCAAAGGGTGGGTAAAGAGGCGGTGATCAGGGACAGAGAAAAACTCAGCCAATCAAAGGAAGACAAACACAGCCAATCAAAGGGAGGGTAAAGAGGCGGTGTTCCAGGGGAGAGACAAACACAGCCAATCAAAGGAAGACAAACACAGCCAATCAAAGGGAGGGTAAAGAGGCGGTGATCAGGGACAGAGAAACACTCAGCCAATCAAGGGAAGACAAACACAGCCAATCAAAGGGAGGGTAAAGAGGCGGTGATCAGGGACAGAGAAAAATTCAGCCAATCAAAGGAAGACAAACACAGCCAATAAAAGGGAGGGTAAAGAGGCGGTGTTCCAGGGGAGAGACAAACACAGCCAATCAAAGGAAGACAAACACAGCCAATCAAAGGGAGGGTAAAGAGGCGGTGATCAGGGACAGAGAAAAACTCAGCCATTCAAGGGAAGACAAAAACTGCCAATCAAAGGGAGGGTAAAGAGGCGGTGATCAGGGACAGAGAAAAACTCAGCCAATCAAAGGAAGACAAACACAGCCAATAAAAGGGAGGGTAAAGAGGCGGTGATCAGGGACAGAGAAAAACTCAGCCAATCAAAGGAAGACAAACACAGCCAATAAAAGGGAGGGTAAAGAGGCAGTGATCAGGGACAGAGAAAAACTCAGCCAATCAAGGGAAGACAAACACAGCCAATCAAAGGGAGGGTAAAGAGGCGATGCTCTGGGGAGGGACAAACACAGCCAATCAAGGGAAGACAAACACAGCCAATCAAAGGGAGGGTAAAGAGGCGGTGATCAGGGACAGAGAAAAACTCAGCCAATTAAGGGAAGACAAACACAGCCAATCAAAGGGAGGGTAAAGAGGTGGTGTTCCAGGGGAGAGACAAACACAGCCAATCAAAGGAAGACAAACACAGCCAATCAAGGGGGTGGTAAAGAGGCAAGGCTCCAGGGGAGAGACAAACACAGCCAATCAAAGGGAGACAAACACAGCCAATCAAAGGGAGGGTAAAGACACAATGCTCCAGGGGAGCGACAAACACAGCCAATCAAAGGAGCAGAAACATTGCAAATCAAAAGAATGGTGAAGAGGCGATGCTCCAGGGCATACACAAACACAGCCAATCAAAGGGAGGGTAAAGAGGCGGTGATCAGGGACAGAGAAAAACTCAGCCAATCAAAGGAAGACAATCACAGCCAATCAAAGGGAGGGTAAAGAGGCGGTGATCAGGGACAGAGAAAAACTCAGCCAATCAAAGGAAGACAAACACAGCCAATCAAAGGGATGGTAAAGACACAATGCTCCAGCGGAGCGACAATCACAGCCAATCAAAGGAGCAGAAACATTGCAAATCAAAAGAATGGTGAAGAGGCGATGCTCCAGGCCATACACAAACACAGCCAATCAAAGGGAGGGTAAAGAGGCGGTGATCAGGGACAGAGAAAAACTCAGCCAATCAAAGGAAGACAAACACAGCCAATCAAAGGGAGGGTAAAGAGGCGGTGATCAGGGACAGAGAAAAACTCAGCCAATCAAGGGAAGACAAACACAGCCAATCAAAGGGAGGGTAAAGAGGCGGTGTTCCAGGGGAGAGACAAACACAGCCAATCAAAGGAAGACAAACACAGCCAATCAAAGGGAGGGTAAAGAGGCGGTGATGAGGGACAGAGAAAAACTCAGCCAATCAAAGGAAGACAAACACAGCTTAGCAGAAGGATGGTAAAGAGGCCATGCTCCAGGGGAGAGATGAACGCAGCCAATTAAAGGAAGACAAACCCAGCCAATCAAAGGGACGGGAAAGAGGCAGTGCTCAGGGGGAGAGAACACACAGCCAATCAAAGGAAGACAAACACAGCCAGTCAAAGGGATGGTAAAATCTTAAAAGGTGAGGCTCCAGGAAAAGTACAAGCACAGCCAATCAAAGAAAGACAAACACAGCCAATAAAGGGGTGGTAAAGAGTGGATGATCAAGGGGATAGGCAAACAATCAGAGAGAGACAAACACAGCCAATCAAAGGGATAGTAAAGAGGCTATGCTCCGGGGGAGAGACAAACACAGCCAACCAAAGGGAGGGTAAAGAGGCTATGCTCCGGGGGAGAGACAAACACAGCCAACCAAATGAGGGTAAAGAGGCGAGGCTCTGGGGAGGGACAAACACAGCCAATCAAAGGAAGACAAACACAGCCAATCAAAGAGAGGGTAAAGAGGCGATGCTCTGGGGAGGGACAAACACAGCCAATCAAAGGGATGGTAAAGAGGCGATGTTCTGGGGAGGGACAAACACAGCCAATCAAAGGGAGGGTAAAGAGGCGATGCTCTGGGGAGGGACAAACACAGCCAATCAAAGGGAGGGTAAAGAGGCGGTGATCAGGGACAGAGAAAAACTCAGCCAATCAAAGGAAGACAAACACAGCCAATCAAAGGGAGACAATCACAGCCAATCAAAGGGAGGGTAAAGAGGCGGTGATCAGGGACAGAGACAAACACAGCCAATCAAAGGAGACAATCACAGCCAATTAAAGGGAGGGTAAAGAGGCGATGCTCTGGGGAGGGACAAACGCAGCCAATCAAAGGGAGGGTAAAGAGGCGATGCTCTGGGGAGGGACAAACGCAGCCAATCAAAGGGAGGGTAAAGAGGTGATGCTCCAGGGAAGAGACAAACAAAGCCAATCAAAAGAAGACAAACACAGCCAATCAAAGAAAGATAAAAACAGCCAACCAAAAGGATGGTAAAGAGGCATGCTCCAGGAGAGAAAAAAACAGCCACCTAAAGGAATACAAACACAGCTTCGCAGAAGGATGGTAAAGAGGCCATGCTCCAGGGGAGAGATGAACGCAGCCAATTAAAGGAAGACAAACCCAGCCAATCAAAGGGACGGGAAAGAGGCAGTGCTCAGGGGAGAGAAAACACAGCCAATCAAAGGAAGACAAACACAGCCAGTCAAAGGGATGGTACAATCTTAAAAGGTGAGGCTCCAGGAAAAGTACAAGCACAGCCAATCAAAGGAAGACAAACACAGCCAATCAAAGGGAGGGTAAAGAGGCGGTGATCAGGGACAGAGAAAAACTCAGCCAATCAAAGGAAGACAAACACAGCCAATCAAAGGGAGGGTAAAGAGGCGGTGTTCCAGGGGAGAGACAAACACAGCCAATCAAAGGAAGACAAACACAGCCAATCAAAGGGAGGGTAAAGAGGCGGTGATCAGGGACAGAGAAAAACTCAGCCAATCAAGGGAAGACAAACACAGCCAATCAAAGGGAGGGTAAAGAGGCGGTGATCAGGGACAGAGAAAAACTCAGCCAATCAAAGGAAGACAAACACAGCCAATAAAAGGGAGGGTAAAGAGGCGGTGATCGGGGACAGAGAAAAACTCAGTCAATCAAGGGAAGACAAACACAGCCAATAAAAGGGAGGGTAAAGAGGCGATGCTCTGGGGAGGGACAAACACAGCCAATCAAGGGAAGACAAACACAGCCAATCAAAGGGAGGGTAAAGAGGCGGTGATCAGGGACAGAGAAAAACTCAGCCAATCAAGGGAAGACAAACACAGCCAATCAAAGGGAGGGTAAAGAGGCGGTGTTCCAGGGGAGAGACAAACACAGCCAATCAAGGGAAGACAAACACAGCCAATCAAGGGGGTGGTAAAGAGGCAAGGCTCCAGGGGAGATACAAACACAGCAAATCAAAGGGAGACAAACACAGCCAATCAAAGGGAGGGTAAAGACACAATGCTCCAGGGGAGCGACAAACACAGCCAATCAAAGGAAGACAAACACAGCCAGTCAAAGGGATGGTAAAATCTTAAAAGGTGAGGCTCCAGGAAAAGTACAAGCACAGCCAATCAAAGAAAGACAAACACAGCCAATAAAGGGGGTGGTAAAGAGGGGATGATCAAGGGGATAGGCAAACAATCAGAGAGAGACAAACACAGCCAATCAAAGGGATAGTAAAGAGGCGATGCTCCGGGGGAGAGACAAACACAGCCAACCAAAGGGAGGGTAAAGAGGCTATGCTCCGGGGAGAGACAAACACAGCCAACCAAAGGGAGGGTAAAGAGGCTATGCTCCGGGGGAGAGACAAACACAGCCAACCAAAGGGAGGGTAAAGAGGCTATGCTCCGGGGGAGAGACAAACACAGCCAACCAAAGGGAGGGTAAAGAGGCGATGCTCTGGGGAGGGACAAACACAGCCAATCAAAGGGAGGGTAAAGAGGCGATGCTCTGGGGAGGGACAAACACAGCCAATCAAAGGAGCAGAAACATTGCAAATCAAAAGAATGGTGAAGAGGCGATGCTCCAGGCCATACACAAACACAGCCAATCAAAGGGAGGGTAAAGAGGCGATTCTCTGGGGAGGGACAAACACAGCCAATCAAGGGAAGACAAACACAGCCAATCAAAGGGAGGGTAAAGAGGCGGTGATCAGGGACAGAGAAAAACTCAGCCAATCAAAGGAAGACAAACACAGCCAATCAAAGGCACATAGAACAGACTGGCTCAGCACCCAACTATAATCAAGTACAGTTTCAAAAAAATATATGCAATAATATACAATCGTCAATGATTAAGCATCAGCAAAGTGTCTCCCGACGAAATCAAGTAAGACTTTGATTTACTAAAAACAAATCCTTCCTTTATTATTTTGTTCCTTTATTCAAAATTCTTTAAAATCATAACACAGAATTCATAGCCGACGCGGCGCGTTTCGTCCCAACGGGACTTCTTCAAGGCTATAAAAATACATACAGGACAAACATTAATATGGACATATTAAAAACACAATATTTACAAAGCACAAAATTAAATCAAACTAACCATCGTATCGTTATAAAATAGTTGACATAACAATCATAAACATCAAGACATATTCAACTTGTTCATAGGGAGACAATGTGGATCTAGCACAGAGAGAATCTTGCTAGATACAAGAATGAGTCAAAACGATTAATACAAACACGCAATATAATCATCGCATCATTATAAAATAGTTGACATAACAATCATAAACATCAAGATATGTTCAACTTGTTCATAGAGAGACAATGTAAGTCTAACACAGGGAGAATCTTGCTAAATACAAGAATAAGTCAAAACGATAACTACAAACACACAATATGATCATGTTATTACTCAAGAACTAGCAAAAATTATCAAGCATACCTTAGTGTTGAGCGATAAAGAAAAGCACACACGATTATTATATGTCGTGAACGCTGAAATGCATAAGGGTTTTTTGTGACCCAGAATCTAAAACAAGGATAGAAGATTGATAAGTTAGCCTTCAATGAATACTATGTGCATATGCATGTCAAAAAGGCAAAATCGCTAGTGAGAAAGTGTGTTGTTTTACACATAAGCACACATTGCTCTATTTCAGTCTAATACAATCATAGTTGAAAGAATGTTTAGTGTGCACATATTCTGATCCAATTAAATAAAAATCCCATGACTAACTCACAATTATCAACATTTAGTTGAGACGGGAACCCAAACTCCGTATACTTATATTATTGTGTTAATAAAGTTTGGTTAAATGAATACGAGAAGGGAATAACAAGAGAGTCCATATGACACACAAGTTCCTCAAACACTGTCTCATGAAGCCACACCTTGATTACAGAGTGTAACATTCTCGTTTACAGAGATGTAGTTGTATTACATAAACAGATGCCATTTCAAGAAATGCATCCCAAAAACCTCGACCAACCATTTCCTAACCTTGGAAATACTTCAGATAATATACCTCACTCAAAACTCCAAGCTATAAGGCCCAAATGAATTCTAAAACGATACAGTATAGCAACTACCAAAATTATGCGTTTATTCCAATTACATGGACAAAGTAATAAGAGCGCATCATTTATCTATGGCTACTTACATATGTGAAATCGCGTGGCGGCGTGAACCAAAGTCAGGAATTCAATGGATTTGTCAGAACCGAGCACCCGAGAGGCTCGTATATATAGTAAACCTAATGAGCACACACCTGTATAGAATCGGCGTGCTGCCGACAGCAACAAGGACGATTCTTGAGTCCCACAATCAAAGACTGTGGAAAAGGAGTCGGCCATTTTGTAATGTATATTTGTTCCGTTGATAACAACGGTTAGACCTTAAGATCCAAGCGGAAGCTTGTAAAACCCCTCGTAATATAAGTATTTATGGCAGAAAAATAAAAAGCCATAATAGTTTTATAGAAACTGCCAAGGGCCCAATAAAAATTCCATAGTGCCGAGATCTCTAACAAAAAAATGAACAGGCTCAGTTTTATCTTAACAATAAATGTCATTCCTTTGGAAATGTTCCCTGCTCGTTGCCCACTGATTTAAAAAGCGCACAAGACCCAAAATAATCGGTAAGTTTGTAATAAACCCGCACAGTCTGACACAGCGAAAACAATCAGTCTAACATGGCGAAAAAAAGGTGGTCGGCCATATTATAGTGTATTATGTCAACACGAAAAACGTATTCATGCTACAGTTACTCAAAGCGTCCCGATGTATCCAAAAGCGCAAACGACCTCGAGACCATATAATCCCATTCCATAAAAAGGGAAATCCATCGATGTGAATATATCGCATCAACACAATAATGTAAACATGCTAAAATTTCCAAATGGAACCCATCAGATAATGCATATTATTCATCATAGTGATTACATATTGCTTGTTAAAGGTAATAACCCGATTATAAAAATGGACATTATACTTTAGGATTACACAAGACTAGCACATAAATGGGTGCATTGTTGAAATCTATAGGTTCCCACTATTGATTATAGAAACCATTTTAAGTCTTGTTGCTAAAACCAGAACATCAAGAGTATATGTGCATTTTATCGCCGCTAACCAAATGATACAATACATTTAAAAATCCACATTCTATGTTACATACTGACAATATTAACCAAATCAAAAGTGAACTCTTCGCTTCAAAGCCTCATTGGACTTGTACATGATTAAGTGCAGTCTTATTACCTTATTACATAAGTATAAATCAAACATTATAAGTCAAACCTTCCAAAATCTTATTACAAGAGACAGGATATCATGAGTATCTATACATTTCATAAGCATGTGTCGATTAATATGACACATTAAAAATCACATTATATTGCATCACAAAAAATGATGAAATTCATCATTGATGTTCAAACCAAACATAACAGTTCTTAAACGACATATCCAGCGGGCTTCCACTTGTCTAAGATAGTTGGTCTTATCCCCACCCCTTTCATTACCGATTACATGATCTATAGCGTGAAAAGTCACTCTCGTATTATCAGGGTGCATTGTATGTATGTGAGCAGATACAGGGTACCTCTCATCTTTATTCTTTATAGCCCGTACATGTTCTTGTATACGTGCTTTCAAGCTCCGTATACTACTGCCAACATATGCTTTGTTACAAGCACATTTCAAAAGATAGACAGTATATGTGGTGTTACAATTAATGTGAGATTTAATTTTAAATTCCTTTGAATTATTATACTGAAAGCTAGATATTTTGTTCTCACCTAAGCTGCATATGCAACAATTTCCACAGATGAAAAAACCATGCGGTTTGTTAGGTAACCAAGTTTTGACAGATGCCCTTACCTGTTTTACATAGCTGGGACATAACATGTTTTTGATAGTTCTACCTTTTCTGTACACTACCTTAGGTTTTGGTGGAACCATATCTGGAGGCAAACTATTCGATATTAGGAGGTGCCAGTTCTTTCTAAGAATGTTATAGATGTGGCCACTATAGATGTTATATTCAGTTATAAAGGCAACATCTCCCTGGCATATACCATCTTTATTCAGATTTCTTTTGGAGAGAGTTGATTTTCTATCCATTCGAAGGATTTTCTTCTCAGCCTTTCGCAGCCAATCAAAGGGATGGTAAAGACACAATGCTCCAGGGGAGCGAGAAACACAGCCAATCAAAGGAGCAGAAACATTGCAAATCAAAAGAATGGTGAAGAGGCGATGCTCCAGGGCATACACAAACACAGCCAATCAAAGGGAGGGTAAAGAGGCGGTGATCAGGGACAGAGAAAACTCAGCCAATCAAAGGAAGATAAACACAGCCAATCAAAGGGAGGGTAAAGAGGCGGTGATCAAGGACAGAGAAAAACTCAGCCAATCAAGGGAAGACAAACACAGCCAATCAAAGGAAGACAAACACAGCCAATCAAAGGGAGGGTAAAGAGGCGGTGATCAGGTACAGAGAAAAACTCAGCCAATCAAAGGAAGACAAACACAGCCAATCAAAGGGAGGGTAAAGAGGCGGTGATCAGGGACAGAGAAAAACTCAGCCAATCAAAGGAAGACAAACACAGCCAATCAAAGGGAGGGTAAAGAGGCGGTGTTCCAGGGGAGAGACAAACACAGCCAATCAAAGGAAGACAAACACAGCCAATCAAAGGGAGGGTAAAGAGGCGGTGATCAGGGACAGAGAAAAACTCAGCCAATCAAGGGAAGACAAACACAGCCAATCAAAGGGAGGGTAAAGAGGCGGTGATCAGGGACAGAGAAAAACTCAGCCAATCAAAGGAAGACAAACACAGCCAATAAAAGGGAGGGTAAAGAGGCAGTGATCAGGGACAGAGAAAAACTCAGCCAATCAAGGGAAGACAAACACAGCCAATCAAAGGGAGGGTAAAGAGGCGATGCTCTGGGGAGGGACAAACACAGCCAATCAAGGGAAGACAAACACAGCCAATCAAAGGGAGGGTAAAGAGGCGGTGATCAGGGACAGAGAAAAACTCAGCCAATCAAGGGAAGACAAACACAGCCAATCAAAGGGAGGGTAAAGAGGTGGTGTTCCAGGGGAGAGACAAACACAGCCAATCAAAGGAAGACAAACACAGCCAATCAAGGGGGTGGTAAAGAGGCAAGGCTCCAGGGGAGAGACAAACACAGCAAATCAAAGGGAGACAAACACAGCCAATCAAAGGGAGGGTAAAGACACAATGCTCCAGGGGAGCGACAAACACAGCCAATCAAAGGAGCAGAAACATTGCAAATCAAAAGAATGGTGAAGAGGCGATGCTCCAGGGCATACACAAACACAGCCAATCAAAGGGAGGGTAAATAGGCGGTGATCAGGGACAGAGAAAAACTCAGCCAATCAAAGGAAGACAAACACAGCCAATCAAAGGGAGGGTAAAGAGGCGGTGATCAGGGACAGAGAAAAACTCAGCCAATTAAATGAAGACAAACACAGCCAATCAAGGGGTGGTAAAGACACAATGCTCCAGGGGAGCGACAAACACAGCCAATCAAAGGAGCAGAAACATTGCAAATCAAAAGAATGGTGAAGAGGCGATGCTCCAGGCCATACACAAACACAGCCAATCAAACGGAGGGTAAAGAGGCGGTGATCAGGGACAGAGAAAAACTCAGCCAATCAAAGGAAGACAAACACAGCCAATCAAAGGGAGGGTAAAGAGGCGGTGATCAGGGACAGAGAAAAACTCAGACAATCAAGGGAAGATAAACACAGCCAATCAAAGGGAGGGTAAAGAGGCGGTGTTCCAGGGAGAGACAAACACAGCAAATCAAAGGAAGACAAACACAGCCAATCAAAGGGAGGGTAAAGAGGCGGTGATCAGGGACAGAGAAAAACTCAGCCAATCAAAGGAAGACAAACACAGCCAATAAAAGGGAGGGTAAAGAGGCAGTGATCAGGGACAGAGAAAAACTCAGCCAATCAAGAGAAGAAAAACACAGCCAATCAAAGGGAGGGTAAAGAGGCGATGCTCTGGGGAGGGACAAACACAGCCAATCAAGGGAAGACAAACACAGCCAATCAAAGGGAGGGTAAAGAGGCGGTGATCAGGGACAGAGAAAAACTCAGCCAATCAAGGGAAGACAAAGACAGCCAATCAAAGGGAGGGTAAAGAGGTGGTGTTCCAGGGGAGAGACAAACACAGCCAATCAAAGGAAGACAAACACAGCCAATCAAGGGGTGGTAAAGAGGCAAGGCTCCAGGGGAGAGACAAACACAGCAAATCAAAGGGAGACAAACACAGCCAATCAAAGGGAGGGTAAAGACACAATGCTCCAGGGGAGCGACAAACACAGCCAATCAAAGGAGCAGAAACATTGCAAATCAAAAGAATGGGGAAGAGGCGATGCTCCAGGGCATACACAAACACAGCCAATCAAAGGGAGGGTAAAGAGGCGATGCTCTGGGGAGGGACAAACACAGCCAATCAAGGGAAGACAAACACAGCCAATAAAAAAGGGAGGGTAAAGAGGCGGTGATCAGGGACAGAGAAAAACTCAGCCAAAGGAAGACAAACACAGCCAATCAAAGGGAGGGTAAAGAGGCGGTGATCAGGGACAGAGAAAAACTCAGCCAATTAAATGAAGACAAACACAGCCAATCAAGGGGGTGGTAAAGACACAATGCTCCAGGGGAGCGACAAACACAGCCAATCAAAGGAGCAGAAACATTGCAAATCAAAAGAATGGTGAAGAGGCGATGCTCCAGGCCATACACAAACACAGCCAATCAAACGGAGGGTAAAGAGGCGGTGATCAGGGACAGAGAAAAACTCAGCCAATCAAAGGAAGACAAACACAGCCAATCAAAGGGAGGGTAAAGAGGCGGTGATCAGGGACAGAGAAAAACTCAGCCAATCAAGGGAAGACAAACACAGCCAATCAAAGGGAGGGTAAAGAGGCGGTGTTCCAGGGGAGAGACAAACACAGCAAATCAAAGGAAGACAAACACAGCCAATCAAGGGGAGGGTAAAGAGGCGGTGATCAGGGACAGAGAAAAACTCAGCCAATCAAAGGAAGACAAACACAGCTTAGCAGAAGGATGTTAAAGAGGCCATGCTCCAGGGGAGAGATGAACGCAGCCAATTAAAGGAAGACAAACCCAGCCAATCAAAGGGACGAGAAAGAGGCAGTGCTCAGGGGGAGAGAAAACACAGCCAATCAAAGGAAGACAAACACAGCCAGTCAAAGGGATGGTAAAATCTTAAAAGGTGAGGCTCCAGGAAAAGTACAAGCACAGCCAATCAAAGAAAGACAAACACAGCCAATAAAGGGGGTGGTAAAGAGGGGATGATCAAGGGGATAGGCAAACAATCAGAGAGAGACAAACACAGTCAATCAAAGGGATAGTAAAGAGGCTATGCTCCGGGGGAGAGACAAACACAGCCAACCAAAGGGAGGGTAAAGAGGCTATGCTCTGGGGGAGAGACAAACACAGCCAACCAAAGGGAGGGTAAAGAGGCGATGCTCTGGGGAGGGACAAACACAGCCAATCAAAGGAGCAGAAACATTGCAAATCAAAAGAATGGTGAAGAGGCGATGCTCCAGGCCATACACAAACACAGCCAATCAAAGGGAGGGTAAAGAGGCGATGCTCTGGGGAGGGACAAACACAGCCAATCAAAGGAAGACAAACACAGCCAATCAAAGAGAGGGTAAAGATGCGATGCTCTGGGGAGGGACAAACACAGCCAATCAAAGGGATGGTAAAGAGGCGATGTTCTGGGGAGGGACAAACACAGCCAATCAAAGGGAAGGTAAAGAGGCGATGCTCTGGGGAGGGACAAACACAGCCAATCAAAGGGAGGGTAAAGAGGCGGTGATCAGGGACAGAGAAAAACTCAGCCAATCAAAGGAAGACAAACACAGCCAATCAAAGGGAGACAATCACAGCCAATAAAAGGGAGGGTAAAGAGGCGGTGATCAGGGACAGAGACAAACACAGCCAATCAAAGGGAGACAATCACAGCCAATCAAAGGGAGGGTAAAGAGGCGATGCTCTGGGGAGGGACAAACGCAGCCAATCAAAGGGAGGGTAAAGAGGCGATGCTCTGGGGAGGGATAAACGCAGCCAATCAAAGGGAGGGTAAAGAGGTGATGCTCCAGGGAAGAGACAAACAAAGCCAATCAAAAGAAGACAAACACAGCCAATCAAAGAAAGATAAAAACAGCCAACCAAAAGGATGGTAAAGAGGCATGCTCCAGGGAGAGAAAAAACAGCCACCTAAAGGAATACAAACACAGCTTCGCAGAAGGATGGTAAAGAGGCCATGCTCCAGGGGAGAGATGAATACATCCAATTAAAGGAAGACAAACCCAGCAAATCAAAGGGACGGGAAAGAGGCAGTGCTCAGGGGAGAGAAAACACAGCCAATCAAAGGAAGACAAACACAGCCAGTCAAAGGGATGGTACAATCTTAAAAGGTGAGGCTCCAGGAAAAGTACAAGCACAGCCAATCAAAGAAAGACAAACACAGCCAATAAAGGGGGTGGTAAAGAGGGGATGATCAAGGGGATAGGCAAACAATCAGAGAGAGACAAACACAGCCAATCAGAGGGATAGTAAAGAGGCTATGCTCCGGGGGAGAGACAAACACAGCCAACCAAAGGGATGGTAAAGAGGCTATGCTCCGGGGAGAGACAAACACAGCCAACCAAAGGGAGGGTAAAGAGGCTATGCTCCGGGGAGAGACAAACACAGCCAACCAAAGGGAGGGTAAAGAGGCGATGCTCTGGGGAGGGACAAACACAGCCAATCAAAGGAGCAGAAACATTGCAAATCAAAAGAATGGTGAAGAGGCGATGCTCCAGGCCATACACAAACACAGCCAATCAAAGGGAGAGTAAAGAGGCGATGCTCTGGGGAGGGACAAACACAGCCAATCAAGGGAAGACAAACACAGCCAATCAAAGGGAGGGTAAAGAGGCGGTGATCAGGGACAGAGAAAAACTCAGCCAATCAAAGGAAGACAAACACAGCCAATCAAAGGGATGGTAAAGACACAATGCTCAAGGGGAGCGACAAACACAGCCAATCAAAGGAGCAGAAACATTGCAAATCAAAAGAATGGTGAAGAGGCGATGCTCCAGGGCATACACAAACACAGCCAATCAAAGGGAGGGCAAAGAGGCGGTGATCAGGGACAGAGAAAAACTCAGCCAATCAAAGGAAGACAAACACAGCCAATCAAAGGGAGGGTAAAGAGGCGGTGATCAGGGACAGAGAAAAACTCAGCCAATCAAAGGAAGACAAACACAGCCAATCAAAGGGAGGGTAAAGAGGCGGTGTTCCAGGGGAGAGACAAACACAGCCAATCAAAGGAAGACAAACACAGCCAATCAAGGGGTGGTAAAGACACAATGCTCCAGGGGAGCGACAAACACAGCCAATCAAAGGAGCAGAAACATTGCAAATCAAAAGAATGGTGAAGAGGCGATGCTCCAGGCCATACACAAACACAGCCAATCAAACGGAGGGTAAAGGGGCGGTGATCAGGGACAGAGAAAACTCAGCCAATCAAAGGAAGACAAACACAGCCAATCAAAGGGAGGGTAAAGAGGCGGTGATCAGGGACAGAGAAAAACTCAGCCAATCAAGGGAAGACAAACACAGCCAATCAAAGGGAGGGTAAGAGGCGGTGTTCCAGGGGAGAGACAAACACAGCCAATCAAAGGAAGACAAACACAGCCAATCAAAGGGAGGGTAAAGAGGCGGTGATCAGGGACAGAGAAAAACTCAGCCAATCAAAGGAAGACAAACACAGCTTAGCAGAAGGATGGTAAAGAGGCCATGCTCCAGGGGAGAGATGAACGCAGCCAATTAAAGGAAGACAAACCCAGCCAATCAAAGGGACGAGAAAGAGGCAGTGCTCAGGGGAGAGAAAACACAGCCAATCAAAGGAAGACAAACACAGCCAGTCAAAGGGATGGTAAAATCTTAAAAGGTGAGGCTCCAGGAAAAGTACAAGCACAGCCAATCAAAGAAAGACAAACACAGCCAATAAAGGGGGTGGTAAAGAGGGGATGATCAAGGGGATAGGCAAACAATCAGAGAGAGACAAACACAGCCAATCAAAGGGATAGTAAAGAGGCTATGCTCCGGGGGAGAGACAAACACAGCCAACCAAAGGGAGGGTAAAGAGGCTATGCTCTGGGGGAGAGACAAACACAGCCAACCAAAGGGAGGGTAAAGAGGCGATGCTCTGGGGAGGGACAAACACAGCCAATCAAAGGAGCAGAAACATTGCAAATCAAAAGAATGGTGAAGAGGCGATGCTCCAGGCCATACACAAACACAGCCAATCAAAGGGAGGGTAAAGAGGCGATGCTCTGGGGAGGGACAAACACAGCCAATTAAAGGAAGACAAACACAGCCAATCAAAGAGAGGGTAAAGATGCGATGCTCTGGGGAGGGACAAACACAGCCAATCAAAGGGATGGTAAAGAGGCGATGTTCTGGGGAGGGACAAACACAGCCAATCAAAGGGAAGGTAAAGAGGCGATGCTCTGGGGAGGGACAAACACAGCCAATCAAAGGGAGGGTAAAGAGGCGGTGATCAGGGACAGAGAAAAACTCAGCCAATCAAAGGAAGACAAACACAGCCAATCAAAGGGAGACAATCACAGCCAATAAAAGGGAGGGTAAAGAGGCGGTGATCAGGGACAGAGACAAACACAGCCAATCAAAGGGAGACAATCACAGCCAATCAAAGGGAGGGTAAAGAGGCGATGCTCTGGGGAGGGACAAACGCAGCCAATCAAAGGGAGGGTAAAGAGGCGATGCTCTGGGGAGGGACAAACGCAGCCAATCAAAGGGAGGGTAAAGAGGTGATGCTCCAGGGAAGAGACAAACAAAGCCAATCAAAAGAAGACAAACACAGCCAATCAAAGAAAGATAAAAACAGCCAACCAAAAGGATGGTAAAGAGGCATGCTCCAGGGGAGAGAAAAAAACAGCCACCTAAAGGAATACAAACACAGCTTCGCAGAAGGATGGTAAAGAGGCCATGCTCCAGGGGAGAGATGAATACAGCCAATTAAAGGAAGACAAACCCAGCCAATCAAAGGGACGGGAAAGAGGCAGTGCTCAGGGGGAGAGAAAACACAGCCAATCAAAGGAAGACAAACACAGCCAGTCAAAGGGATGGTACAATCTTAAAAGGTGAGGCTCCAGGAAAAGTACAAGCACAGCCAATCAAAGAAAGACAAACACAGCCAATAAAGGGGGTGGTAAAGAGGGGATGATCAAGGGGATAGGCAAACAATCAGAGAGAGACAAACACAGCCAATCAAAGGGATAGTAAAGAGGCTATGCTCCGGGGGAGAGACAAACACAGCCAACCAAAGGGAGGGTAAAGAGGCAATGCTCTGGGGAGGGACAAACACAGCCAATCAAGGGAAGACAAAACACAGCCAATCAAAGGGAGGGTAAAGAGGCGGTGATCAGGGACAGAGAAAAACTCAGCCAATCAAAGGAAGACAAACACAGCCAATCAAAGGGATGGTAAAGACACAATGCTCCAGGGGAGCGACAAACACAGCCAATCAAAGGAGCAGAAACATTGCAAATCAAAAGAATGGTGAAGAGGCGATGCTCCAGGGCATACACAAACACAGCCAATCAAAGGGAGGGTAAAGAGGCGGTGATCAGGGACAGAGAAAAACTCAGCCAATCAAAGGAAGACAAACACAGCCAATCAAAGGGAGGGTAAAGAGGCGGTGATCAGGGACAGAGAAAAACTCAGCCAATCAAAGGAAGACAAACACAGCCAATCAAAGGGAGGATAAAGAGGCGGTGTTCCAGGGGAGAGACAAACACAGCCAATCAAAGGGAGGGTAAAGAGGCGGTGTTCCAGGGGAGAGACAAACACAGCCAATCAAAGGAAGACAAACACAGCCAATCAAAGGGAGGGTAAAGAGGCGGTGATCAAGGACAGAGAAAAACTCAGCCAATCAAAGGGTGGGTAAAGAGGCGGTGATCAGGGACAGAGAAAACTCAGCCAATCAAAGGAAGACAAACACAGCCAATCAAAGGGAGGGTAAAGAGGCGGTGTTCCAGGGGAGAGACAAACACAGCCAATCAAAGGAAGACAAACACAGCCAATCAAAGGGAGGGTAAAGAGGCGGTGATCAGGGACAGAGAAAAACTCAGCCAATCAAGGGAAGACAAACACAGCCAATCAAAGGGAGGGTAAAGAGGCGGTGATCAGGGACAGAGAAAAATTCAGCCAATCAAAGGAAGACAAACACAGCCAATAAAAGGGAGGGTAAAGAGGCGGTGTTCCAGGGGAGAGACAAACACAGCCAATCAAAGGAAGACAAACACAGCCAATCAAAGGGAGGGTAAAGAGGCGGTGATCAGGGACAGAGAAAAACTCAGCCATTCAAGGGAAGACAAAAACTGCCAATCAAAGGGAGGGTAAAGAGGCGGTGATCAGGGACAGAGAAAAACTCAGCCAATCAAAGGAAGACAAACACAGCCAATCAAAGGGAGGGTAAAGAGGCGGTGATCAGGGACAGAGAAAAACTCAGCCAATCAAAGGAAGACAAACACAGCCAATAAAAGGGAGGGTAAAGAGGCAGTGATCAGGGACAGAGAAAAACTCAGCCAATCAAGGGAAGACAAACACAGCCAATCAAAGGGAGGGTAAAGAGGCGATGCTCTGGGGAGGGACAAACACAGCCAATCAAGGGAAGACAAACACAGCCAATCAAAGGGAGGGTAAAGAGGCGGTGATCAGGGACAGAGAAAAACTCAGCCAATTAAGGGAAGACAAACACAGCCAATCAAAGGGAGGGTAAAGAGGTGGTGTTCCAGGGGAGAGACAAACACAGCCAATCAAAGGAAGACAAACACAGCCAATCAAGGGGGTGGTAAAGAGGCAAGGCTCCAGGGGAGAGACAAACACAGCCAATCAAAGGGAGACAAACACAGCCAATCAAAGGGAGGGTAAAGACACAATGCTCCAGGGGAGCGACAAACACAGCCAATCAAAGGAGCAGAAACATTGCAAATCAAAAGAATGGTGAAGAGGCGATGCTCCAGGGCATACACAAACACAGCCAATCAAAGGGAGGGTAAAGAGGCGGTGATCAGGGACAGAGAAAACTCAGCCAATCAAAGGAAGACAATCACAGCCAATCAAAGGGAGGGTAAAGAGGCGGTGATCAGGGACAGAGAAAAACTCAGCCAATCAAAGGAAGACAAACACAGCCAATCAAAGGGATGGTAAAGACACAATGCTCCAGGGGAGCGACAATCACAGCCAATCAAAGGAGCAGAAACATTGCAAATCAAAAGAATGGTGAAGAGGCGATGCTCCAGGCCATACACAAACACAGCCAATCAAAGGGAGGGTAAAGAGGCGGTGATCAGGGACAGAGAAAACTCAGCCAATCAAAGGAAGACAAACACAGCCAATCAAAGGGAGGGTAAAGAGGCGGTGATCAGGGACAGAGAAAAACTCAGCCAATCAAGGGAAGACAAACACAGCCAATCAAAGGGAGGGTAAAGAGGCGGTGTTCCAGTTGAGAGACAACCACAGCCAATCAAAGGAAGACAAACACAGCCAATCAAAGGGAGGGTAAAGAGGCGGTGATGAGGGACAGAGAAAAACTCAGCCAATCAAAGGAAGACAAACACAGCTTAGCAGAAGGATGGTAAAGAGGCCATGCTCCAGGGGAGAGATGAACGCAGCCAATTAAAGGAAGACAAACCCAGCCAATCAAAGGGACGGGAAAGAGGCAGTGCTCAGGGGAGAGAAAACACAGCCAATCAAAGGAAGACAAACACAGCCAGTCAAAGGGATGGTAAAATCTTAAAAGGTGAGGCTCCAGGAAAAGTACAAGCACAGCCAATCAAAGAAAGACAAACACAGCCAATAAAGGGGTGGTAAAGAGTGGATGATCAAGGGGATAGGCAAACAATCAGAGAGAGACAAACACAGCCAATCAAAGGGATAGTAAAGAGGCTATGCTCCGGGGGAGAGACAAACACAGCCAACCAAAGGGAGGGTAAAGAGGCTATGCTCCGGGGGAGAGACAAACACAGCCAACCAAATGAGGGTAAAGAGGCGAGGCTCTGGGGAGGGACAAACACAGCCAATCAAAGGAAGACAAACACAGCCAATCAAAGAGAGGGTAAAGAGGCGATGCTCTGGGGAGGGACAAACACAGCCAATCAAAGGGATGGTAAAGAGGCGATGTTCTGGGGAGGGACAAACACAGCCAATCAAAGGGAGGGTAAAGAGGCGATGCTCTGGGGAGGGACAAACACAGCCAATCAAAGGGAGGGTAAAGAGGCGGTGATCAGGGACAGAGAAAAACTCAGCCAATCAAAGGAAGACAAACACAGCCAATCAAAGGGAGACAATCACAGCCAATCAAAGGGAGGGTAAAGAGGCGGTGATCAGGGACAGAGACAAACACAGCCAATCAAAGGAGACAATCACAGCCAATTAAAGGGAGGGTAAAGAGGCGATGCTCTGGGGAGGGACAAACGCAGCCAATCAAAGGGAGGGTAAAGAGGCGATGCTCTGGGGAGGGACAAACGCAGCCAATCAAAGGGAGGGTAAAGAGGTGATGCTCCAGGAAGAGACAAACAAAGCCAATCAAAAGAAGACAAACACAGCCAATCAAAGAAAGATAAAAACAGCCAACCAAAAGGATGGTAAAGAGGCATGCTCCAGGGGAGAGAAAAACAGCCACCTAAAGGAATACAAACACAGCTTCGCAGAAGGATGGTAAAGAGGCCATGCTCCAGGGGAGAGATGAACGCAGCCAATTAAAGGAAGACAAACCCAGCCAATCAAAGGGACGGGAAAGAGGCAGTGCTCAGGGGAGAGAAAACACAGCCAATCAAAGGAAGACAAACACAGCCAGTCAAAGGGATGGTACAATCTTAAAAGGTGAGGCTCCAGGAAAAGTACAAGCACAGCCAATCAAAGGAAGACAAACACAGCCAATCAAAGGGAGGGTAAAGAGGCGGTGATCAGGGACAGAGAAAAACTCAGCCAATCAAAGGAAGACAAACACAGCCAATCAAAGGGAGGGTAAAGAGGCGGTGTTCCAGGGGAGAGACAAACACAGCCAATCAAAGGAAGACAAACACAGCCAATCAAAGGGAGGGTAAAGAGGCGGTGATCAGGGACAGAGAAAAACTCAGCCAATCAAGGGAAGACAAACACAGCCAATCAAAGGGAGGGTAAAGAGGCGGTGATCAGGGACAGAGAAAAACTCAGCCAATCAAAGGAAGACAAACACAGCCAATAAAAGGGAGGGTAAAGAGGCGGTGATCGGGGACAGAGAAAAACTCAGTCAATCAAGGGAAGACAAACACAGCCAATAAAAGGGAGGGTAAAGAGGCGATGCTCTGGGGAGGGACAAACACAGCCAATCAAGGGAAGACAAACACAGCCAATCAAAGGGAGGGTAAAGAGGCGGTGATCAGGGACAGAGAAAAACTCAGCCAATCAAGGGAAGACAAACACAGCCAATCAAAGGGAGGGTAAAGAGGCGGTGTTCCAGGGGAGAGACAAACACAGCCAATCAAGGGAAGACAAACACAGCCAATCAAGGGGGTGGTAAAGAGGCAAGGCTCAGGGGAGATACAAACACAGCAAATCAAAGGGAGACAAACACAGCCAATCAAAGGGAGGGTAAAGACACAATGCTCCAGGGGAGCGACAAACACAGCCAATCAAAGGAAGACAAACACAGCCAGTCAAAGGGATGGTAAAATCTTAAAAGGTGAGGCTCCAGGAAAAGTACAAGCACAGCCAATCAAAGAAAGACAAACACAGCCAATAAAGGGGGTGGTAAAGAGGGGATGATCAAGGGGATAGGCAAACAATCAGAGAGAGACAAATACAGCCAATCAAAGGGATAGTAAAGAGGCGATGCTCCGGGGGAGAGACAAACACAGCCAACCAAAGGGAGGGTAAAGAGGCTATGCTCCGGGGGAGAGACAAACACAGCCAACCAAAGGGAGGGTAAAGAGGCTATGCTCCGGGGGAGAGACAAACACAGCCAACCAAAGGGAGGGTAAAGAGGCTATGCTCCGGGGGAGAGACAAACACAGCCAACCAAAGGGAGGGTAAAGAGGCGATGCTCTGGGGAGGGACAAACACAGCCAATCAAAGGGAGGGTAAAGAGGCGATGCTCTGGGGAGGGACAAACACAGCCAATCAAAGGAGCAGAAACATTGCAAATCAAAAGAATGGTGAAGAGGCGATGCTCCAGGCCATACACAAACACAGCCAATCAAAGGGAGGGTAAAGAGGCGATTCTCTGGGGAGGGACAAACACAGCCAATCAAGGGAAGACAAACACAGCCAATCAAAGGGAGGGTAAAGAGGCGGTGATCAGGGACAGAGAAAAACTCAGCCAATCAAAGGAAGACAAACACAGCCAATCAAAGGCACATAGAACAGACTGGCTCAGCACCCAACTATAATCAAGTACAGTTTCAAAAAAATATATGCAATAATATACAATCGTCAATGATTAAGCATCAGCAAAGTGTCTCCCGACGAAATCAAGTAAGACTTTGATTTACTAAAAACAAATCCTTCCTTTATTATTTTGTTCCTTTATTCAAAATTCTTTAAAATCATAACACAGAATTCATAGCCGACGCGGCGCGTTTCGTCCCAACGGGACTTCTTCAAGGCTATAAAAATACATACAGGACAAACATTAATATGGACATATTAAAAACACAATATTTACAAAGCACAAAATTAAATCAAACTAACCATCGTATCGTTATAAAATAGTTGACATAACAATCATAAACATCAAGACATATTCAACTTGTTCATAGGGAGACAATGTGGATCTAGCACAGAGAGAATCTTGCTAGATACAAGAATGAGTCAAAACGATTAATACAAACACGCAATATAATCATCGCATCATTATAAAATAGTTGACATAACAATCATAAACATCAAGATATGTTCAACTTGTTCATAGAGAGACAATGTAAGTCTAACACAGGGAGAATCTTGCTAAATACAAGAATAAGTCAAAACGATAACTACAAACACACAATATGATCATGTTATTACTCAAGAACTAGCAAAAATTATCAAGCATACCTTAGTGTTGAGCGATAAAGAAAAGCACACACGATTATTATATGTCGTGAACGCTGAAATGCATAAGGGTTTTTTGTGACCCAGAATCTAAAACAAGGATAGAAGATTGATAAGTTAGCCTTCAATGAATACTATGTGCATATGCATGTCAAAAAGGCAAAATCGCTAGTGAGAAAGTGTGTTGTTTTACACATAAGCACACATTGCTCTATTTCAGTCTAATACAATCATAGTTGAAAGAATGTTTAGTGTGCACATATTCTGATCCAATTAAATAAAAATCCCATGACTAACTCACAATTATCAACATTTAGTTGAGACGGGAACCCAAACTCCGTATACTTATATTATTGTGTTAATAAAGTTTGGTTAAATGAATACGAGAAGGGAATAACAAGAGAGTCCATATGACACACAAGTTCCTCAAACACTGTCTCATGAAGCCACACCTTGATTACAGAGTGTAACATTCTCGTTTACAGAGATGTAGTTGTATTACATAAACAGATGCCATTTCAAGAAATGCATCCCAAAAACCTCGACCAACCATTTCCTAACCTTGGAAATACTTCAGATAATATACCTCACTCAAAACTCCAAGCTATAAGGCCCAAATGAATTCTAAAACGATACAGTATAGCAACTACCAAAATTATGCGTTTATTCCAATTACATGGACAAAGTAATAATAGCGCATCATTTATCTATGGCTACTTACATATGTGAAATCGCGTGGCGGCGTGAACCAAAGTCAGGAATTCAATGGATTTGTCAGAACCGAGCACCCGAGAGGCTCGTATATATAGTAAACCTAATGAGCACACACCTGTATAGAATCGGCGTGCTGCCGACAGCAACAAGGACGATTCTTGAGTCCCACAATCAAAGACTGTGGAAAAGGAGTCGGCCATTTTGTAATGTATATTTGTTCCGTTGATAACAACGGTTAGACCTTAAGATCCAAGCGGAAGCTTGTAAAACCCCTCGTAATATAAGTATTTATGGCAGAAAAATAAAAAGCCATAATAGTTTTATAGAAACTGCCAAGGGCCCAATAAAAATTCCATAGTGCCGAGATCTCTAACAAAAAAATGAACAGGCTCAGTTTTATCTTAACAATAAATGTCATTCCTTTGGAAATGTTCCCTGCTCGTTGCCCACTGATTTAAAAAGCGCACAAGACCCAAAATAATCGGTAAGTTTGTAATAAACCCGCACAGTCTGACACAGCGAAAACAATCAGTCTAACATGGCGAAAAAAAGGTGGTCGGCCATATTATAGTGTATTATGTCAACACGAAAAACGTATTCATGCTACAGTTACTCAAAGCGTCCCGATGTATCCAAAAGCGCAAACGACCTCGAGACCATATAATCCCATTCCATAAAAAGGGAAATCCATCGATGTGAATATATCGCATCAACACAATAATGTAAACATGCTAAAATTTCCAAATGGAACCCATCAGATAATGCATATTATTCATCATAGTGATTACATATTGCTTGTTAAAGGTAATAACCCGATTATAAAAATGGACATTATACTTTAGGATTACACAAGACTAGCACATAAATGGGTGCATTGTTGAAATCTATAGGTTCCCACTATTGATTATAGAAACCATTTTAAGTCTTGTTGCTAAAACCAGAACATCAAGAGTATATGTGCATTTTATCGCCGCTAACCAAATGATACAATACATTTAAAAATCCACATTCTATGTTACATACTGACAATATTAACCAAATCAAAAAGTGAACTCTTCGCTTCAAAGCCTCATTGGACTTGTACATGATTAAGTGCAGTCTTATTACCTTATTACATAAGTATAAATCAAACATTATAAGTCAAACCTTCCAAAATCTTATTACAAGAGACAGGATATCATGAGTATCTATACATTTCATAAGCATGTGTCGATTAATATGACACATTAAAAATCACATTATATTGCATCACAAAAAATGATGAAATTCATCATTGATGTTCAAACCAAACATAACAGTTCTTAAACGACATATCCAGCGGGCTTCCACTTGTCTAAGATAGTTGGTCTTATCCCCACCCCTTTCATTACCGATTACATGATCTATAGCGTGAAAAGTCACTCTCGTATTATCAGGGTGCATTGTATGTATGTGAGCAGATACAGGGTACCTCTCATCTTTATTCTTTATAGCCCGTACATGTTCTTGTATACGTGCTTTCAAGCTCCGTATACTACTGCCAACATATGCTTTGTTACAAGCACATTTCAAAAGATAGACAGTATATGTGGTGTTACAATTAATGTGAGATTTAATTTTAAATTCCTTTGAATTATTATACTGAAAGCTAGATATTTTGTTCTCACCTAAGCTGCATATGCAACAATTTCCACAGATGAAAAAACCATGCGGTTTGTTAGGTAACCAAGTTTTGACAGATGCCCTTACCTGTTTTACATAGCTGGGACATAACATGTTTTTGATAGTTCTACCTTTTCTGTACACTACCTTAGGTTTTGGTGGAACCATATCTGGAGGCAAACTATTCGATATTAGGAGGTGCCAGTTCTTTCTAAGAATGTTATAGATGTGGCCACTATAGATGTTATATTCAGTTATAAAGGCAACATCTCCCTGGCATATACCATCTTTATTCAGATTTCTTTTGGAGAGAGTTGATTTTCTATCCATTCGAAGGATTTTCTTCTCAGCCTTTCGCAGCCAATCAAAGGGATGGTAAAGACACAATGCTCCAGGGAGCGAGAAACACAGCCAATCAAAGGAGCAGAAACATTGCAAATCAAAAGAATGGTGAAGAGGCGATGCTCCAGGGCATACACAAACACAGCCAATCAAAGGGAGGGTAAAGAGGCGGTGATCAGGGACAGAGAAAAACTCAGCCAATCAAAGGAAGATAAACACAGCCAATCAAAGGGAGGGTAAAGAGGCGGTGATCAGGGACAGAGAAAAACTCAGCCAATCAAGGGAAGACAAACACAGCCAATCAAAGGAAGACAAACACAGCCAATCAAAGGGAGGGTAAAGAGGCGGTGATCAGGTACAGAGAAAAACTCAGCCAATCAAAGGAAGACAAACACAGCCAATCAAAGGGAGGGTAAAGAGGCGGTGATCAGGGACAGAGAAAAACTCAGCCAATCAAAGGAAGACAAACACAGCCAATCAAAGGGAGGGTAAAGAGGCGGTGTTCCAGGGGAGAGACAAACACAGCCAATCAAAGGAAGACAAACACAGCCAATCAAAGGGAGGGTAAAGAGGCGGTGATCAGGGACAGAGAAAAACTCAGCCAATCAAGGGAAGACAAACACAGCCAATCAAAGGGAGGGTAAAGAGGCGGTGATCAGGGACAGAGAAAAACTCAGCCAATCAAAGGAAGACAAACACAGCCAATAAAAGGGAGGGTAAAGAGGCAGTGATCAGGGACAGAGAAAAACTCAGCCAATCAAGGGAAGACAAACACAGCCAATCAAAGGGAGGGTAAAGAGGCGATGCTCTGGGGAGGGACAAACACAGCCAATCAAGGGAAGACAAACACAGCCAATCAAAGGGAGGGTAAAGAGGCGGTGATCAGGGACAGAGAAAAACTCAGCCAATCAAGGGAAGACAAACACAGCCAATCAAAGGGAGGGTAAAGAGGTGGTGTTCCAGGGGAGAGACAAACACAGCCAATCAAAGGAAGACAAACACAGCCAATCAAGGGGGTGGTAAAGAGGCAAGGCTCCAGGGGAGAGACAAACACAGCAAATCAAAGGGAGACAAACACAGCCAATCAAAGGGAGGGTAAAGACACAATGCTCCAGGGGAGCGACAAAAACAGCCAATCAAAGGAGCAGAAACATTGCAAATCAAAAGAATGGTGAAGAGGCGATGCTCCAGGGCATACACAAACACAGCCAATCAAAGGGAGGGTAAAGAGGCGGTGATCAGGGACAGAGAAAAACTCAGCCAATCAAAGGAAGACAAACACAGCCAATCAAAGGGAGGGTAAAGAGGCGGTGATCAGGGACAGAGAAAAACTCAGCCAATTAAATGAAGACAAACACAGCCAATCAAGGGGGTGGTAAAGACACAATGCTCCAGGGGAGCGACAAACACAGCCAATCAAAGGAGCAGAAACATTGCAAATCAAAAGAATGGTGAAGAGGCGATGCTCCAGGCCATACACAAACACAGCCAATCAAACGGAGGGTAAAGAGGCGGTGATCAGGGACAGAGAAAAACTCAGCCAATCAAAGGAAGACAAACACAGCCAATCAAAGGGAGGGTAAAGAGGCGGTGATCAGGGACAGAGAAAAACTCAGCCAATCAAGGGAAGACAAACACAGCCAATCAAAGGGAGGGTAAAGAGGCGGTGTTCCAGGGGAGAGACAAACACAGCAAATCAAAGGAAGACAAACACAGCCAATCAAAGGGAGGGTAAAGAGGCGGTGATCAGGGACAGAGAAAAACTCAGCCAATCAAAGGAAGACAAACACAGCCAATAAAAGGGAGGGTAAAGAGGCAGTGATCAGGGACAGAGAAAAACTCAGCCAATCAAGGGAAGAAAAACACAGCCAATCAAAGGGAGGGTAAAGAGGCGATGCTCTGGGGAGGGACAAACACAGCCAATCAAGGGAAGACAAACACAGCCAATCAAAGGGAGGGTAAAGAGGCGGTGATCAGGGACAGAGAAAAACTCAGCCAATCAAGGGAAGACAAACACAGCCAATCAAAGGGAGGGTAAAGAGGTGGTGTTCCAGGGGAGAGACAAACACAGCCAATCAAAGGAAGACAAACACAGCCAATCAAGGGGGTGGTAAAGAGGCAAGGCTCCAGGGGAGAGACAAACACAGCAAATCAAAGGGAGACAAACACAGCCAATCAAAGGGAGGGTAAAGACACAATGCTCCAGGGGAGCGACAAACACAGCCAATCAAAGGAGCAGAAACATTGCAAATCAAAAGAATGGTGAAGAGGCGATGCTCCAGGGCATACACAAACACAGCCAATCAAAGGGAGGGTAAAGAGGCGGTGATCAGGGACAGAGAAAAACTCAGCCAATCAAAGGAAGACAAACACAGCCAATCAAAGGGAGGGTAAAGAGGCGGTGATCAGGGACAGAGGAAAACTCAGCCAATTAAATGAAGACAAACACAGCCAATCAAGGGGGTGGTAAAGACACAATGCTCCAGGGGAGCGACAAACACAGCCAATCAAAGGAGCAGAAACATTGCAAATCAAAAGAATGGTGAAGAGGCGATGCTCCAGGCCATACACAAACACAGCCAATCAAACGGAGGGTAAAGAGGCGGTGATCAGGGACAGAGAAAACTCAGCCAATCAAAGGAAGACAAACACAGCCAATCAAAGGGAGGGTAAAGAGGCGGTGATCAGGGACAGAGAAAAACTCAGCCAATCAAGGGAAGACAAACACAGCCAATCAAAGGGAGGGTAAAGAGGCGGTGTTCCAGGGGAGAGACAAACACAGCAAATCAAAGGAAGACAAACACAGCCAATCAAGGGGAGGGTAAAGAGGCGGTGATCAGGGACAGAGAAAAACTCAGCCAATCAAAGGAAGACAAACACAGCTTAGCAGAAGGATGGTAAAGAGGCCATGCTCCAGGGGAGAGATGAACGCAGCGAATTAAAGGAAGACAAACCCAGCCAATCAAAGGGACGAGAAAGAGGCAGTGCTCAGGGGAGAGAAAACACAGCCAATCAAAGGAAGACAAACACAGCCAGTCAAAGGGATGGTAAAATCTTAAAAGGTGAGGCTCCAGGAAAAGTACAAGCACAGCCAATCAAAGAAAGACAAACACAGCCAATAAAGGGGGTGGTAAAGAGGGGATGATCAAGGGGATAGGCAAACAATCAGAGAGAGACAAACACAGTCAATCAAAGGGATAGTAAAGAGGCTATGCTCCGGGGGAGAGACAAACACAGCCAACCAAAGGGAGGGTAAAGAGGCTATGCTCTGGGGGAGAGACAAACACAGCCAACCAAAGGGAGGGTAAAGAGGCGATGCTCTGGGGAGGGACAAACACAGCCAATCAAAGGAGCAGAAACATTGCAAATCAAAAGAATGGTGAAGAGGCGATGCTCCAGGCCATACACAAACACAGCCAATCAAAGGGAGGGTAAAGAGGCGATACTCTGGGGAGGGACAAACACAGCCAATCAAAGGAAGACAAACACAGCCAATCAAAGAGAGGGTAAAGATGCGATGCTCTGGGGAGGGACAAACACAGCCAATCAAAGGGATGGTAAAGAGGCGATGTTCTGGGGAGGGACAAACACAGCCAATCAAAGGGAAGGTAAAGAGGCGATGCTCTGGGGAGGGACAAACACAGCCAATCAAAGGGAGGGTAAAGAGGCGGTGATCAGGGACAGAGAAAAACTCAGCCAATCAAAGGAAGACAAACACAGCCAATCAAAGGGAGACAATCACAGCCAATAAAAGGGAGGTTAAAGAGGCGGTGATCAGGGACAGAGACAAACACAGCCAATCAAAGGGAGACAATCACAGCCAATCAAAGGGAGGGTAAAGAGGCGATGCTCTGGGGAGGGACAAACGCAGCCAATCAAAGGGAGGGTAAAGAGACGATGCTCTGGGGAGGGATAAACGCAGCCAATCAAAGGGAGGGTAAAGAGGTGATGCTCCAGGGAAGAGACAAACAAAGCCAATCAAAAGAAGACAAACACAGCCAATAAAAAGAAAGATAAAAACAGCCAACCAAAAGGATGGTAAAGAGGCATGCTCCAGGGGAGAGAAAAAAACAGCCACCTAAAGGAATACAAACACAGCTTCGCAGAAGGATGGTAAAGAGGCCATGCTCCAGGGGAGAGATGAATACATCCAATTAAAGGAAGACAAACCCAGCCAATCAAAGGGACGGGAAAGAGGCAGTGCTCAGGGGAGAGAAAACACAGCCAATCAAAGGAAGACAAACACAGCCAGTCAAAGGGATGGTACAATCTTAAAAGGTGAGGCTCCAGGAAAAGTACAAGCACAGCCAATCAAAGAAAGACAAACACAGCCAATAAAGGGGTGGTAAAGAGGGGATGATCAAGGGGATAGGCAAACAATCAGAGAGAGACAAACACAGCCAATCAAAGGGATAGTAAAGAGGCTATGCTCCGGGGGAGAGACAAACACAGCCAACCAAAGGGATGGTAAAGAGGCTATGCTCCGGGGGAGAGACAAACACAGCCAACCAAAGGGAGGGTAAAGAGGCTATGCTCCGGGGGAGAGACAAACACAGCCAACCAAAGGGAGGGTAAAGAGGCGATGCTCTGGGGAGGGACAAACACAACCAATCAAAGGAGCAGAAACATTGCAAATCAAAAGAATGGTGAAGAGGCGATGCTCCAGGCCATACACAAACACAGCCAATCAAAGGGAGAGTAAAGAGGCGATGCTCTGGGGAGGGACAAACACAGCCAATCAAGGGAAGACAAACACAGCCAATCAAAGGGAGGGTAAAGAGGCGGTGATCAGGGACAGAGAAAAACTCAGCCAATCAAAGGAAGACAAACACAGCCAATCAAAGGGATGGTAAAGAAACAATGCTCCAGGGGAGCGACAAACACAGCCAATCAAAGGAGCAGAAACATTGCAAATCAAAAGAATGGTGAAGAGGCGATGCTCCAGGGCATACACAAACACAGCCAATCAAAGGGAGGGTAAAGAGGCGGTGATCAGGGACAGAGAAAAACTCAGCCAATCAAAGGAAGACAAACACAGCCAATCAAAGGGAGGGTAAAGAGGCGGTGATCAGGGACAGAGAAAAACTCAGCCAATCAAAGGAAGACAAACACAGCCAATCAAAGGGAGGGTAAAGAGGCGGTGTTCCAGGGAGAGACAAACACAGCCAATCAAAGGAAGACAAACACAGCCAATCAAGGGGGTGGTAAAGACACAATGCTCCAGGGGAGCGACAAACACAGCCAATCAAAGGAGCAGAAACATTGCAAATCAAAAGAATGGTGAAGAGGCGATGCTCCAGGCCATACACAAACACAGCCAATCAAACGGAGGGTAAAGGGGCGGTGATCAGGGACAGAGAAAACTCAGCCAATCAAAGGAAGACAAACACAGCCAATCAAAGGGAGGGTAAAGAGGCGGTGATCAGGGACAGAGAAAACTCAGCCAATCAAGGGAAGACAAACACAGCCAATCAAAGGGAGGGTAAAGAGGCGGTGTTCCAGGGGAGAGACAAACACAGCCAATCAAAGGAAGACAAACACAGCCAATCAAAGGGAGGGTAAAGAGGCGGTGATCAGGGACAGAGAAAAACTCAGCCAATCAAAGGAAGACAAACACAGCTTAGCAGAAGGATGGTAAAGAGGCCATGCTCCAGGGGAGAGATGAACGCAGCCAATTAAAGGAAGACAAACCCAGCCAATCAAAGGGACGAGAAAGAGGCAATGCTCAGGGGGAGAGAAAACACAGCCAATCAAAGAAAGACAAACACAGCCAATAAAGGGGGTGGTAAAGAGGGGATGATCAAGGGGATAGGCAAACAATCAGAGAGAGACAAACACAGCCAATCAAAGGGATAGTAAAGAGGCTATGCTCCGGGGAGAGACAAACACAGCCAACCAAAGGGAGGGTAAAGAGGCTATGCTCTGGGGGAGAGACAAACACAGCCAACCAAAGGGAGGGTAAAGAGGCGATGCTCTGGGGAGGGACAAACACAGCCAATCAAAGGAGCAGAAACATTGCAAATCAAAAGAATGGTGAAGAGGCGATGCTCCAGGCCATACACAAACACAGCCAATCAAAGGGAGGGTAAAGAGGCGATGCTCTGGGGAGGGACAAACACAGCCAATCAAAGGAAGACAAACACAGCCAATCAAAGAGAGGGTAAAGATGCGATGCTCTGGGGAGGGACAAACACAGCCAATCAAAGGGATGGTAAAGAGGCGATGTTCTGGGGAGGGACAAACACAGCCAATCAAAGGGAAGGTAAAGAGGCGATGCTCTGGGGAGGGACAAACACAGCCAATCAAAGGGAGGGTAAAGAGGCGGTGATCAGGGACAGAGAAAAACTCAGCCAATCAAAGGAAGACAAACACAGCCAATCAAAGGGAGACAATCACAGCCAATAAAAGGGAGGGTAAAGAGGCGGTGATCAGGGACAGAGACAAACACAGCCAATCAAAGGGAGACAATCACAGCCAATCAAAGGCAGGGTAAAGAGGCGATGCTTTGGGGAGGGACAAACGCAGCCAATCAAAGGGAGGGTAAAGAGGCGATGCTCTGGGGAGGGACAAACGCAGCCAATCAAAGGGAGGGTAAAGAGGTGATGCTCCAGGGAAGAGACAAACAAAGCCAATCAAAAGAAGACAAACACAGCCAATCAAAGAAAGATAAAAACAGCCAACCAAAAGGATGGTAAAGAGGCATGCTCCAGGGGAGAGAAAAAAACAGCCACCTAAAGGAATACAAACACAGCTTCGCAGAAGGATGGTAAAGAGGCCATGCTCCAGGGGAGAGATGAATACAGCCAATTAAAGGAAGACAAACCCAGCCAATCAAAGGGACGGGAAAGAGGCAGTGCTCAGGGGGAGAGAAAACACAGCCAATCAAAGGAAGACAAACACAGCCAGTCAAAGGGATGGTACAATCTTAAAAGGTGAGGCTCCAGGAAAAGTACAAGCACAGCCAATCAAAGAAAGACAAACACAGCCAATAAAGGGGGTGGTAAAGAGGGGATGATCAAGGGGATAGGCAAACAATCAGAGAGAGACAAACACAGCCAATCAAAGGGATAGTAAAGAGGCTATGCTCCGGGGGAGAGACAAACACAGCCAACCAAAGGGAGGGTAAAGAGGCTATGCTCCGGGGGAGAGACAAACACAGCCAACCAAAGGGAGGGTAAAGAGGCTATGCTCCGGGGGAGAGACAAACACAGCCAACCAAAGGGAGGGTAAAGAGGCGATGCTCTGGGGAGGGACAAACACAGCCAATCAAAGGAGCAGAAACATTGCAAATCAAAAGAATGCTGAAGAGGCGATGCTCCAGGCCATACACAAACACAGCCAATCAAAGGGAGGGTAAAGAGGCAATGCTCTGGGGAGGGACAAACACAGCCAATCAAGGGAAGACAAACACAGCCAATCAAAGGGAGGGTAAAGAGGCGGTGATCAGGGACAGAGAAAAACTCAGCCAATCAAAGGAAGACAAACACAGCCAATCAAAGGGATGGTAAAGACACAATGCTCCAGGGGAGCGACAAACACAGCCAATCAAAGGAGCAGAAACATTGCAAATCAAAAGAATGGTGAAGAGGTGATGCTCCAGGGCATACACAAACACAGCCAATCAAAGGGAGGGTAAAGAGGCGGTGATCAGGGACAGAGAAAAACTCAGCCAATCAAAGGAAGACAAACACAGCCAATCAAAGGGAGGGTAAAGAGGCGGTGATCAGGGACAGAGAAAAACTCAGCCAATCAAAGGAAGACAAACACAGCCAATCAAAGGGAGGATAAAGAGGCGGTGTTCCAGGGGAGAGACAAACACAGCCAATCAAAGGAAGACAAACACAGCCAATCAAGGGGGTGGTAAAGACACAATGCTCCAGGGTAGCGACAAACACAGCCAATCAAAGGAGCAGAAACATTGCAAATCAAAAGAATGGTGAAGAGGCGATGCTCCAGGGCATACTCAAACACAGCCAATCAAACGGAGGGTAAAGAGGCGGTGCTCTGGGGAGGGACAAACACAGCCAATCAAGGGAAGACAAACACATCCAATCAAAGGAAGACAAACACAGCCAATCAAAGGGAGGGTAAAGAGGCGGTGCTCTGGGGAGGGACAAACACAGCCAATCAAAGGAAGACAAACACAGCCAATCAAAGTGAGGGTAAAGAGGCGGTGATCAGGGACAGAGAAAAACTCAGCCAATCAAGGGAAGACAAACACAGCCAATCAAAGGGAGGGTAAAGAGGCGGTGATCAGGGACAGAGAAAAACTCAGCCAATCAAAGGAAGACAAACACAGCCAATCAAAGGAGACAATCACAGCCAATCAAAGGGAGGGTAAAGAGGCGATGCTCTGGGGAGGGACAAATGCAGCCAATCAAGGGAGGGTAAAGAGGCGATGCTCTGGGGAGGGACAAACGCAGCCAATCAAAGGGAGGTTAAAGAGGTGATGCTCCAGGGAAGAGACAAACAAAACCAATCAAAAGAAGACAAACACAGCCAATCAAAGAAAGATAAAAACAGCCAACCAAAAGGTTGGTAAAGAGGCGATGCTCCAGCGGAGACAAAAAAACAGCCACCTAAAGGAAGACAAACACAGCTTCGCAGAAGGATGGTAAAGAGGCCATGCTCCAGGGGAGAGATGAACGCAGCCAATTAAAGGAAGACAAACCCAGCCAATCAAAGGGACGGGAAAGAGGCAGTGCTCAGGGGAGAGAAAACACAGCCAATCAAAGGAAGACAAACACAGCCAGTCAAAGGGATGGTAAAATCTTAAAAGGTGAGGCTCCAGGAAAAGTACAAGCACAGCCAATCAAAGAAAGACAAACACAGCCAATAAAGGGGTGGTAAAGAGGGGATGATCAAGGGATAGGCAAACAATCAGAGAGAGACAAACACAGCCAATCAAAGGAATAGTAAAGAGGCTATGCTCTGGGGGAGAGACAAACACAGCCAACCAAAGGGAGGGTAAAGAGGCTATGCTCCGGGGGAGAGACAAACACAGCCAACCAAAGGGAGGGTAAAGAGGCTATGCTCCGGGGCAGAGACAAACACAGCCAACCAAAGGGAGGGTAAAGAGGTGATGCTCTGGGGAGGGACAAACACAGCCAATCAAAGGGAGGGTAAAGAGTCGATGCTCTGGGGAGGGACAAACACAGCCAATCAAAGGAGCAGAAACATTGCAAATCAAAAGAATGGTGAAGAGGCGATGCTCCAGGCCATACACAAACACAGCCAACCAAAGGGAGGGTAAAGAGGCGATGCTCTGGGGAGGGACAAACACAGCCAATCAAGGGAAGACAAACACAGCCAATCAAAGGGAGGTTAAAGAGGCGGTGATCAGGGACAGAGAAAAACTCAGACAATCAAAGGAAGACAAACACAGCCAATCAAAGGAAGGGTAAAGAGGCGGTGATCAGGGACAGAGAAAAACTTAGCCAATGAAGGGAAGACAAACACAGCCAATCAAAGGAAGACAAACACAGCCAATCAAAGGGAGGGTAAAGAGGCGGTGATCAGGGACAGAGAAAAACTCAGCCAATCAAAGGAAGACAAACACAGCCAATCAAAGGGAGGGTAAAGAGGCGGTGATCAGGGACAGAGAAAAACTCAGCCAATCAAGGGAAGACAAACACAGCCAATCAAAGGGAGGGTAAAGAGGCGATGCTCTGGGGAGGGACAAACACAGCCAATCAAAGGAAGACAAACACAGCCAATCAAAGAGAGGGTAAAGATGCGATGCTCTGGGGAGGGACAAACACAGCCAATCAAAGGGATGGTAAAGAGGCGATGTTCTGGGGAGGGACAAACACAGCCAATCAAAGGGAAGGTAAAGAGGCGATGCTCTGGGGAGGGACAAACACAGCCAATCAAAGGGAGGGTAAAGAGGCGGTGATCAGGGACAGAGAAAAACTCAGCCAATCAAAGGAAGACAAACACAGCCAATCAAAGGGAGACAATCACAGCCAATAAAAGGGAGGGTAAAGAGGCGGTGATCAGGGACAGAGACAAACACAGCCAATCAAAGGGAGACAATCACAGCCAATCAAAGGGAGGGTAAAGAGGCGATGCTCTGGGGAGGGACAAACGCAGCCAATCAAAGGGAGGGTAAAGAGGCGATGCTCTGGGGAGGGACAAACGCAGCCAATCAAAGGGAGGGTAAAGAGGTGATGCTCCAGGGAAGAGACAAACAAAGCCAATCAAAAGAAGACAAACACAGCCAATCAAAGAAAGATAAAAACAGCCAACCAAAAGGATGGTAAAGAAGCATGCTCCAGTGGAGAGAAAAAAACAGCCACCTAAAGGAATACAAACACAGCTTCGCAGAAGGATGGTAAAGAGGCCATGCTCCAGGGGAGAGATGAATACAGCCAATTAAAGGAAGACAAAGCCAGCCAATCAAAGGGACGGGAAAGAGGCAGTGCTCAGGGGGAGAGAAAACACAGCCAATCAAAGGAAGACAAACACAGCCAGTCAAAGGGATGGTACAATCTTAAAAGGTGAGGCTCCAGGAAAAGTACAAGCACAGCCAATCAAAGAAAGACAAACACAGCCAATAAAGGGGGTGGTAAAGAGGGGATGATCAAGGGGATAGGCAAACAATCAGAGAGAGACAAACACAGCCAATCAAAGGGATAGTAAAGAGGCTATGCTCCGGGGGAGAGACAAACACAGCCAACCAAAGGGAGGGTAAAGAGGCTATGCTCCGGGGAGAGACAAACACAGCCAACCAAAGGGAGGGTAAAGAGGCTATGCTCCGGGGGAGAGACAAACACAGCCAACCAAAGGGAGGGTAAAGAGGCGATGCTCTGGGGACGGACAAACACAGCCAATCAAAGGAGCAGAAACATTGCAAATCAAAAGAATGCTGAAGAGGCGATGCTCCAGGCCATACACAAACACAGCCAATCAAAGGGAGGGTAAAGAGGCAATGCTCTGGGGAGGGACAAACACAGCCAATCAAGGGAAGACAAACACAGCCAATCAAAGGGAGGGTAAAGAGGCGGTGATCAGGGACAGAGAAAAACTCAGCCAATCAAAGGAAGACAAACACAGCCAATCAAAGGGATGGTAAAGACACAATGCTCCAGGGGAGCGACAAACACAGCCAATCAAAGGAGCAGAAACATTGCAAATCAAAAGAATGGTGAAGAGGCGATGCTCCAGGGCATACACAAACACAGCCAATCAAAGGGAGGGTAAAGAGGCGGTGATCAGGGACAGAGAAAAACTCAGCCAATCAAAGGAAGACAAACACAGCCAATCAAAGGGAGGGTAAAGAGGCGGTGATCAGGGACAGAGAAAAACTCAGCCAATCAAAGGAAGACAAACACAGCCAATCAAAGGGAGGATAAAGAGGCGGTGTTCCAGGGAGAGACAAACACAGCCAATCAAAGGAAGACAAACACAGCCAATCAAGGGGTGGTAAAGACACAATGCTCCAGGGGAGCGACAAACACAGCCAATCAAAGGAGCAGAAACATTGCAAATCAAAAGAATGGTGAAGAGGCGATGCTCCAGGGCATACTCAAACACAGCCAATCAAACGGAGGGTAAAGAGGCGGTGCTCTGGGGAGGGACAAACACAGCCAATCAAGGGAAGACAAACACATCCAATCAAAGGAAGACAAACACAGCCAATCAAAGGGAGGGTAAAGAGGCGGTGCTCTGGGGAGGGACAAACACAGCCAATCAAAGGAAGACAAACACAGCCAATCAAAGTGAGGGTAAAGAGGCGGTGATCAGGGACAGAGAGAAACTCAGCCAATCAAGGGAAGACAAACACAGCCAATCAAAGGGAGGGTAAAGAGGCGGTGATCAGGGACAGAGAAAAACTCAGCCAATCAAAGGAAGACAAACACAGCCAATCAAAGGGAGACAATCACAGCCAATCAAAGGGAGGGTAAAGAGGCGATGCTCTGGGGAGGGAAAAATGCAGCCAATCAAAGGGAGGGTAAAGAGGCGATGCTCTGGGGAGGGACAAACGCAGCCAATCAAAGGGAGGGTAAAGAGGTGATGCTCCAGGGAAGAGACAAACAAAACCAATCAAAAGAAGACAAACACAGCCAATCAAAGAAAGATAAAAACAGCCAACCAAAAGGTTGGTAAAGAGGCGATGCTCCAGCGGAGACAAAAAAACAGCCACCTAAAGGAAGACAAACACAGCTTCGCAGAAGGATGGTAAAGAGGCCATGCTCCAGGGGAGAGATGAACGCAGCCAATTAAAGGAAGACAAACCCAGCCAATCAAAGGGACGGGAAAGAGGCAGTGCTCAGGGGGAGAGAAAACACAGCCAATCAAAGGAAGACAAACACAGCCAGTCAAAGGGATGGTAAAATCTTAAAAGGTGAGGCTCCAGGAAAAGTACAAGCACAGCCAATCAAAGAAAGACAAACACAGCCAATAAAGGGGGTGGTAAAGAGGGGATGATCAAGGGATAGGCAAACAATCAGAGAGAGACAAACACAGCCAATCAAAGGGATAGTAAAGAGGCTATGCTCTGGGGGAGAGACAAACACAGCCAACCAAAGGGAGGGTAAAGAGGCTATGCTCCGGGGGAGAGACAAACACAGCCAACCAAAGGGAGGGTAAAGAGGCTATGCTCCGGGGCAGAGACAAACACAGCCAACCAAAGGGAGGGTAAAGAGGTGATGCTCTGGGGAGGGACAAACACAGCCAATCAAAGGGAGGGTAAAGAGGCGATGCTCTGGGGAGGGACAAACACAGCCAATCAAAGGAGCAGAAACATTGCAAATCAAAAGAATGGTGAAGAGGCGATGCTCCAGGCCATACACAAACACAGCCAACCAAAGGGAGGGTAAAGAGGCGATGCTCTGGGGAGGGACAAACACAGCCAATCAAGGGAAGACAAACACAGCCAATCAAAGGGAGGTTAAAGAGGCGGTGATCAGGGACAGAGAAAAACTCAGACAATCAAAGGAAGACAAACACAGCCAATCAAAGGGAGGGTAAAGAGGCGGTGATCAGGGACAGAGAAAAACTTAGCCAATGAAGGGAAGACAAACACAGCCAATCAAAGGAAGACAAACACAGCCAATCAAAGTGAGGGTAAAGAGGCGGTGATCAGGGACAGAGAAAAACTCAGCCAATCAAAGGAAGACAAACACTGCCAATCAAAGGGAGGATAAAGAGGCGGTGATCAGGGACAGAGAAAAACTCAGCCAATCAAAGGAATACAAACAAAGCCAATGAAAGGGAGGGTAAAGAGGCGGTGTTCCAGGGGAGAGACAAACACAGCCAATCAAAGGAAGACAAACACAGCCAATCAAAGGGAGGGTAAAGAGGCGGTGATCAGGGACAGAGAAAAACTCAGCCAATCAAGGGAAGACAAACACAGCCAATCAAAGGGAGGGTAAAGAGGCGGTGATCAGGGACAGAGAAAACTCAGCCAATCAAAGGAAGACAAACACAGCCAATAAAAGGGAGGGTAAAGAGGCGGTGATCAGGGACAGAGAAAACTCAGCCAATCAAGGGAAGACAAACACAGCCAATCAAAGGGAGGGTAAAGAGGCGATGCTCTGGGGAGGGACAAACACAGTCAATCAAGGGAAGACAAACACAGCCAATCAAAAGGGAGGATAAAGAGGCGGTGATCAGGGACAGAGAAAAACTCAGCCAATCAAGGGAAGACAAACACAGCCAACCAAAGGGAGGGTAAAGAGGCGGTGTTCCAGGGGAGAGACAAACACAGCCAATCAAAGGAAGACAAACACAGCCAATCAAGGGGGTTGTAAAGATGCAAGGCTCCAGGGGAGAGACAAACACAGCAAATCAAAGGGAGACAAACACAGCCAATCAAAGGGAGGGTAAAGACACAATGCTCCAGGGGAGCGACAAACACAGCCAATCAAAGGAGCAGAAACATTGCAAATCAAAAGAATGGTGTAGAGGAGATGCTCCAGGGCATACACAAACACAGCCAATCAAAGGGAGGGTAAAGAGGCGGTGATCAGGGACAGAGAAAAACTCAGCCAATCAAAGGAAGACAAACACAGCCAATCAAAGGGAGGGTAAAGAGGCGGTGATCAGGGACAGAGAAAAACTCAGCCAATCAAGGGAAGACAAACACAGCCAATCAAAGGGAGGGTAAAGAGGCGATGCTCTGGGGAGGGTCAAACGCAGCCAATCAAAGGAGCAAAAACATTGCAAATCAAAAGAATGGTGAGGAGGCGATGCTCCAGGGCATACACAAACACAGCCAATCAAAGGGAGGGTAAAGAGGCGGTGCTCCAGGGGAGAGACAAACACAGCCAATCAAAGGGAGACAAACACAGCCAATCAAAGGGAGGGTAAAGAGGCGGTGATCAGGGACAGAGAAAAACTCAGCCAATCAAAGGAAGACAAACACAGACAATCAAAGGGAGACAATCACAGCCAATCAAAGGGAGGGTAAAGAGGCGATGCTCTGGGGAGGGACAAATGCAGCCAATCAAAGGGAGGGTAAAGAGGCGATGCTCTGGGGAGGGACAAACGCAGCCAATCAAAGGGAGGGTAAAGAGGCTATGCTCCAGGGAAGAGACAAACAAAGCCAATCAAAAGAAGACAAACACAGCCAATCAATGAAAGATAAAAACAGCCAACCAAAAGGATGGTAAAGAGGCGATGCTCCAGCGGAGACAAAAACACAGCCACCTAAAGGAAGACAAACACAGCTTCGCAGAAGGATGGTAAAGAGGCCATGCTCCAGGGGAGAGATGAACGCGCCCAATTAAAGGAAGACAAACCCAGCCAATCAAAGGGACGGGAAAGAGGCAGCGCTCAGGGGGAGAGAAAACACAGCCAATCAAAGGAAGACAAACACAGCCAGTCAAAGGGATGGTAAAATCTTAAAAGGTGAGGCTCTAGGAAAAGTACAAGCACAGCCAATCAAAGAAAGACAAACACAGCCAATAAAGGGGGTGGTAAAGAGGGGATGATCAAGGGGATAGGCAAACAATCAGAGAGAGACAAACACAGCCAATCAAAGGGATAGTAAAGAGGCTATGCTCCGGGGGAGAGATAAACACAGCCAACCAAAGGGAGGGTAAAGAGGCTATGCTCCGGGGGAGAGACAAACACAGCCAACCAAAGGGAGGGTAAAGAGGCTATGCTCCGGGGGAGAGACAAACACAGCCAACCAAAAGGGAGGGTAAAGAGGCTATGCTCTGGGGGAGAGACAAACACAGCCAACCAAAGGGAGAGTAAAGAGGCGATGCTCTGGGGAGGGACAAACACAGCCAATCAAAGGAGCAGAAACATTGCAAATCAAAAGAATGGTGAAGAGGCGATGCTCCAGGCCATACACAAACACAGCCAATCAAAGGGAGGGTAAAGAGGCGATGCTCTGGGGAGGGACAAACACAGCCAATCAAGGGAAGACAAACACAGCCAATAAAAAAGGGAGGGTAAAGAGGCAGTGATCAGGGACAGAGAAAAACTCAGCCAATCAAAGGAAGACAAACACAGCCAATCAAAGGGATGGTAAAGACACAATGCTCCAGGGGAGCGACAAACACAGCCAATCAAAGGAGCAGAAACATTGCAAATCAAAAGAATGGTGAAGAGGCGATGCTCCAGGCCATACACAAACACAGCCAATCAAAGGGAGGGTAAAGAGGCGGTGATCAGGGACAGAGAAAAACTCAGCCAATCAAAGGAAGACAAACACAGCCAATCAAAGGGAGGGTAAAGAGGCGGTGATCAGGGACAGAGAAAAACTCAGCAAATCAAAGGAAGACAAACACAGACAATCAAAGGGAGACAATCACAGCCAATCAAAGGGAGGGTAAAGAGGCGATGCTCTGGGGAGGGACAAATGCAGCCAATCAAAGGGAGGGTAAAGAGGCGATGCTCTGGGGAGGGACAAACGCCGCCAATCAAAGGGAGGGTAAAGAGGCTATGCTCCAGGGAAGAGACAAACAAAGCCAATCAAAAGAAGACAAACACAGCCAATCAAAGAAAGATAAAAACAGCCAACCAAAAGGATGGTAAAGAGGCGATGCTCCAGCGGAGACAAAAAAACAGCCACCTAAAGGAAGACAAACACAGCTTCGCAGAAGGATGGTAAAGAGGCCATGCTCCAGGGGAGAGATGAACGCAGCCAATTAAAGGAAGACAAACCCAGCCAGTCAAAGGGAGAGTAAAGAGGCGATGCTCTGGGGAGGGACAAACGCAGCCAATCAAAAGGATGGCTGGGGAGCAATGTTTAAAGAGAAAGACAAACTAGGCAATCAAAAGAAAGATAGACAGGTGATGCTCCGGCGCAGTGACAAACACAGCCAATCAGAAGAATGGCTAGGAGGCAATGCTACTGGAGAGAGACAAACACAGCCAATCAAAGGAAGACAAACACAGCCAGTCAAAAGTATGGTAAAGAGGTGAGGCTCCTGGGTGGAGACAAACACTGCCAAACAAGAGAATGATAGAAAAGTGATGATCCAGGAGATTGACGAGCACAGCCATTGAAAGGGAGACAAACACAGTCTATCAAAAGGATGCTAAAAAGGTGATGCGCCAGGCGAGTGACACGCACAGCCAGTCAAAGGAAGTCAAACACAGCCAATTAAAAGGATGGTAAAGAGTTAAGGCTCCGGGAGACTGACATGAACAACCAATGAAAGGGATGGTAAGGAGGTGATGCTCCAGGAGATGGACAAACACAGCCAATGAAAGGGATGGTAAAGAGGCGATGCTCCAGGGGAGAGACAAGCTCAGCCCATCAAAGGGATGGTTAAGAGGCGATGCTCCAGGAGAGGGACAAGCACAGCCAATCAAAGGGAGACAAACACAGCCAATCAGAAGAATGGTATATAGGTGATGCTCCGGGGCAGTGACAAACACAGCCAATCAAAGGAGGATAAAGAGGCAAGGCTCCAGGGGAGAGACAAACACAGCCAATCCAAAGAATGATAGAGAGACAATGCTCCGGGGCAGTGACAAACACTGCCAGTCACAAGGATGGCTAGAAGGCAATGCTCTGGCAAAGAGACAAATACAGCCAATCAAAAGGAGGATAAAGAGGTAATTCTCCAAGAGGATGACCAATTTAGCCAATCAGAAAAATGGTTGAGAGGTGATGCTTCATGGAAGGGACAAACAGAAGAAGAGGAAGGAAAGTCATTAAATAAGATGAAAGTGACAATAAAGTAAAGCAGTGTTAAGCAATGGGCGGGTTGTAAGTCTGCTATAATGTCTTGATAAACCCACAATAGGTCTTTCATAGACAGCTGGTGCTGTCTGGCGGGCAAGACCTACAAATTAGGGTTCTTGTGTCTCCAGTGTTCCAAAGTAGTTTTTCATTCTTATAGAACATTTTATCTATTATACTGGCAAAGATCACATTTTTCTAGTCTCCAAAAAGAAGTTCTTAGGTTTTTTTTTGTTTTTTTTTTGTACATTATACTACCAAAGATCTCCAACACGTTTCTCTGAAAAGCAGGTAAAGCTATGATTTTTTATTTAGGCATTATGCTGTTAACAGACAAGACAATTGGTGTGTAACTGTAGGAAAGTACCTCTTTTGACATGGTTAGCCCCCGCTTTTTGCCTGATGTCTGATGTGATTTGAACTGTAATTTCACTGGGTAATGTTATGTTATTTTAATTTATTTCGTTCACGCATCATCCCAGAAGGGATATCTTGGTGCGGATATCAAGGTAACAGGCGGAGAATACTACTTTTGGAATAGGTTAGTCTTGAGCCATTTCCTGAACTGGAGGAGGTCTTTACAGGTTTGCATTTGGAGCAGCAACTTATTCCAATAGAAAGGGGCAAGGAAAGAGATTGACCTGCCTCCTGACCGGGACTTTCTGCACCTAGGGACCATGAGCAGAGCTTTGTCACAAGATCTTAAGAGTCTGGGGGAGAGTAGCAAGAGATCCTAGAAGATAGATAGGTGGGCCCTTCACCATTTAAAGCTTTGTGTGTTAAGCAGCAGATCTTAAAGATAATTCTGTTTCTCACCAGTAGCCAATGTAAAGCATGTAGGAGACGGGAGGATGCCGTTCCAGAAAGGAGGTTGCAAAGGAGACGTGCCATGATGTTCTGTACCACCTGAAGTTTAGATAGCAACGTCTCATTTGCTGAGGCCAGGACAGCATTGCCATAGTCCAGAAGGCTGATAACCAATGCCTGAACTAAGGTTCTCTTTGCTGTGCATGGTAGTAGAGGAAAAGCTCTTTTCAGCAGACTTATCATGTGGAAGCATGAGCCTGTGGTTGCCACCAGAACTTGTTCTTTCATAGTTAGAGAATGATCCATCCGGACTCCCAGATTCTTTACTACTAATTTGGGTGAGGGGGGCCGTACCAAGCTCCGGGGGCCACCATTCAGGTGTCCAAAGTTGTTGGACCTTCCCAAACAGCATAATCTCAGTTTTTGCATCGTTTAGCTGGAGGCAATTTTCTGTCATCCAGTCAGCGATCGCATTCATACCGGCAGAAAAAGAATCTTTAGTTTTAGCCAGATTTTTGTATAATGAGATTAATAGCTGGGTATTGTCTGCGTAATATATAATATTGAAGCCGAAGGTTCTGACAATTTCCCTGCTAACCAGGTTCCCAGTGCCAGATCTCTTTCCAAAAACTGTACCACGACTGTCACAACTTCAGTTACCCATGTAAGCCCCTAGGAAGTGGTACCCCTGGTACCTACGGTGTGGGCACTGGTTGTGCCACCTCAGAGACCACTCAACAAGGCTATGCTCTCTGCCATTGCAGGCTGTGTGTCGTGCGATCCACACACTGTGTAAGATATAGGTAAGTCACCTCTACTGCAAGCCTTTAGCCCTAAGGCCGGGTGCACTGTATCCTATGTGTGGGCATATCATCATGAGCAGATATGCCGCTACAATGTCCAGTCTATTCTGGGATGTTGTGAGTGCATGTGGAAGCCATAAAAAGTACATGGGCTGAATACTTGTCAACACGAGTTTCCTAGCTCCATGATGGCTTCACTAATTCCTAAGATGTTTGGTACCAATCATCTTGTCTTAAAAAATCCTCACTGATGCCAGTGTTGGCTTTATTAATAAATTCACACAGGTGACCCTTTTTCGATGGTCCCCTGAAAACCTGCCAAGCACTGGCGTAGTTCCTGAATTGTTTTCGCCAGCCTGCCACTACCAGACATGTTTCTGACCTCAAGGGGTTATAGCCAGCTCTCTCAGAGGACAAAGACAAACCCTGCCGTGGGTGGAGGTGCTTCACACCTCCTCAAGGGCAGGATGGCCTTCTTGGGTGGGAAGCTTCAAAGGCGATGCCTCCTTTGAAATCCAACGAAGTTGGAACCTCCAGATAGTGGGGGATGTGAAGCCCCCTTTCCTGCTCCACTTTTGGCAGGAGTAAAGGTAGGAAAATTAGTAAGATTAGGAGGAGGGTCCCCACTTTGCCTACACCACCCCTAGGGCGGGGCAGGCGATGTGAATCCCTCTCTTGAAATTCCAACGTCTTGGGATGGTGGGAAAACATCCTATCAGGGATAGGGTAGTGCCACTTCCCATAGGAAGTGGTCACTAGAGGGTGTAGACACCCTAATGGTAGGTAGCCCATTGGCTACGACCTGTCTCCACTTGTAACGCCCCTAAATTCAGTATTTAGGTGCCACCCCGAGACCTGAACATCAGATTCAACAGACAAGAGAAGACCAGGACAAACAAGACTGATTGCACGAGAAATGAAGCCTTACTGCAGAAAGAAAAAGGCGCTAAACCCTGCCTGCTGCTCCCAGGACTTTACAATTGATGCTGATGTGTTGTCCTGAAACCATAGAGGACGCCAAGTACCCCAGAGCACCCCCAACCTTCAGGAAATCACAGTGAAGCTGCCTTGGAGTGAAGGTATCACTCCCCTGCACACCGCAGGCACCGATCCCGTGAAGGCCAGTTTGTCGACTTGCTGCTCCCTGTCGGCGTTGATGCAGCACAGAAGCAGAAGAAAGTACACCAACTCTCGAGGGTCAGATTTATCTCCCCACCAAGTTTGGAGACACCAGTGTTGTATACTTCCTAGGGTGTCCATAAACGGGCTTTCTAGAATCATGTCCTTATATAGGCACAATTCGCCCTGCCCTTATATAGGCATAAAATCCCAGCCCTTATTTAGGCATAAACCGTGCACTCCAAATACAGGCATGGTCTCTGACATCCGTCCACCCTAGCGTCACAACGAGTTCATGAAAAAACAGACTCTTAGGCTGCGGGAGTTTCCCTAGCCCAGGACCATTGATTTCTTCAAGGACTCATATATTATGCATGAACCGTTATTCCTTAGGGGTTCATTCATGACGTCTTCCGCTGTACAACTCACGTCAATGCTAACATTTTCAGGTATAAATATACCTTCCCAAACACCTGTAAATCAGAGGAGACCTCGACTTCAGAGGAGCCCGTTTCCTGGCCGGACGCACTGAGAAGACGCTGTCATTCCTGCATGCAGAGAGTCCAGCTTCCAGTGATCTAACTTCCCTTGCGGGGTGTTGGAGTTCGAGTCTGGAAAGAGATTCCTACCTCTCTCATTCTTCAGGTATGGAGCTGACAAGAACCTAGAGGGACTCTTGGCATACTATGCATACTAAGCATACTAGGCATACTAGGCATACTAGGCTTAACATGCTCTTAGTATACCATAGAAAGGAATACTTCATCTACTTCGACTTCTCCCTACACCTAGGACAGGTTAGGAACACTGGGGTAGAACTAGGTTAGAAACGCATCGTATGAGTACTCGCATTTTTAGGCTGTGTCATTTTATGTAAATGCATATATGCTGAAAAGATAATGCTAACGCAGTATTATTTATTTCTACTGCTCACTCTGTACATTATTTATCTCGCATACTGTCTTGTGATCGTAACAGCACATTTAACTTACACCAGAAACAAGACTGTTCAATAAATCTTTTATTGAAACGCCCGTCTGTTATTTCTGTGTAACTTTGAGGAAAGCTAAGCATGCACGACTGAGCTGAGTGAAATAGTTATCTATTGTTTCTACGACTCTGGGACACGTCCTGATTCTAAAAGGAAACACAGTGGTCATGTTTTGCGGCTGCCAGAAACTACTCCCTTCTTGTCGTCAAGAAGTTTCTAGTGGCCTCTGAGCTAGCTGGCACAAGTAATTAAGTTTAATATACTCGATAGGGACATACCGACCTTAGTCCTATGTCAAACCTATAGGATATATTATTCCAATGCGCAGAGCCTATTAGGGAAATAGGAGCTACACTACATGGCGCCCAACGGTTTGGTAAGGCAGTAATTCAACTTTAGATACTGAGTAACTCAGCCGTGCTTCTTCTTTTTCTCTCAGAGACCCCTACCCATATACTCCAAAAGACGTCTGGAGTGGGCAGGGTTAAGTATCTACCACGGCTACATAGGGCAGTACCCTATATATTAGCTGTTTGGTTTGCTCAACGTTGAAGGATACAGTGTCCCAAAATATTGTGCACCTTATCTTTGTTTCCTTGAAACTTGTTCTACATTTTTCATAAAACAAAATGAATGAAGACGCCGGAAACGGTGGTGCTGCGGCTGATCCAGCCCAACCAGCACTTTTTAACTTTACCAGTTTAAATGAAACCGAGGAGGGTGTCATTGACATCGCTCCAAACTTAAGAAGAGCCATTACTCTAAAACTTATAAAACATGGCCTACCACCGAGAGGAGGTAGAGCAGTTTTCGTGATAGAGGCACACGAATCGTTTCAGACCGAGGTATTCTATTCATGGGTAATACTTCCTGAATCCAACTCAGTGACTCACATGTTTCACTTCTACAAAGAAGATGAACCACCAGAGGAATACATTCCTTTCGAGGATATAGAAATTCCATTAACATACCAAGAGCACCAGCTCTGGTTTAAAGGCGCCCTAAAACATCATAGAAACATTACCAGGCTCGGTCCACTAGGTAGACCAGGAGCAACATGGCCGATTCTAGCCGGCTACACACCTCATCCTGAACTTGACATAATGTCAGATGAGGAACTACTTACTCAACTCACAGAGATAATAAAAATATACAGACAATTGGTTCAATATGTCATGCGGACTTTCACAGTCCAACCACCATTAACACTTCCAAATCAAACCCCTCACCAGGGGAACACTCTAAAAATTACACCACAGACTCTATACGCAGTCATGGGTAAAATGCCCACTAAACGTGAGCAAATTCCGTTTTGGATAGCTCAAAAAATTACTCAAATCGAAGCAGTATTTCCAAATACTAGCCCGCATGAGAAACACAGAATCCTAACCATTAGTTTACCGATGGGGATCACACCACAACTGGAAGACTGCACCACTTGGGGCTCAGTCTTTGCTGCCATCTACACTAAAACACACGGCATTCCATCAATTGCGGTAATACCTGATGTCCTAAAACAAATTCAAAACGAATACGGGGCAGAGCCTGCTCTCAATTTAGGTATGAAATTACTGAAAAATTTCGACCAGGTCTCAACAATAATATTATCTAATATTAAAGGGGAGGCAGCAGCAGTGGCGATCCGACAAAAATTAAGGGAATTTGATGTTACAGAACATCAAACAGAGCTACCCAGAATTATAGAACAATCTTATGCAGAATTAGGCAGAGATAGTTTGGGTGGGAGACCAATTAAACCAAAACTATCTGAAAGTCCTGAGAAGGACTCAATTAAACAAACTCCTACATCTTCTAAAAAGAAGTGGGAGACTAATAAACAAAATTCAAACGAGAAACGTTCTCAATCCCGAGGTAGGTCTCCTCAAAAGGAGCCCTCTGAAAGGAGGTATAACCTCAGAAATAGGGATAATTTGAGAAAACCTGATAGGTATCAAGATACTGATACACGTTCCTCTCGTCCCTTTCAGGTCTCATCACAGACTTCGGAAAGAAGAGGACGAACAGAACATAGAGAAGAACGCGTGAAATCGAAAGACGACAAACACGCTCCAAAAACTAAAACAAAACCTCAATTCTCCAAAAAGAAAGTAGCAGGTCTGAAGATAAGACATGCCGAGAATACTGAGAACACAGCTCAAGAACGGAGAATGGGCTCAGACAATGCTGGACAGTGCAGCAGAAGTCACAATAGCTCGCCAGAACCTGATGGAACTTCTGGAGATAGTGGTCTTGAATGAGTACATCACAGTAGAGACTGTAGATACCAGGGTTAGTACTCCACAAAAGTTATATGATATAACACTCCGGATGGAGGGAGACAAACCTAGACAGGTTAAAGCACTCTTTTGGGAAAGACTATCAAAGGGTTATGACATACTTCTAGCAGAAAAAGACTGGCCACCACAATTTGTCAGGGAGTGCCCACACAGCGAGGACATTATTATGCCTGCCTTCTCCAACCATATACCAATGCATCTAAGATATACATATGCCAGGAATGGGCAGTGGCCCAGGCCCCAGCATTATATAAAAATCATGTAGGATGGGATGAGGACTCACCTCACCATAAAATAAATCTGAAACATGAACCAACTGCACAGAGGCAGTATCCAATAAAGCAAGAAGCTAAAAAACAGGTCAGGGAGATCTTAGATCAACTTGAATATCAAGGGGTGATTGAAACATGCACCTCCTCCATGAACAATCCTTTGTTTCCTGTCTCCAAACCAGACAATACATATCGTCTAGTTTTGGACTACAGACACTTAAACACTTGTTCTAAAACTTTTGCAGTGCAAAATGCACATAGCACAGCATTAATGAATAACATTGTGCGTAAAAAATACAAAACAACATTAGACATCTCAAATGGTTTCTTTTGTCAAAACTTGGCACCTGAAAGCAGGTACTTATTAGCATTCTCCATAATGGGGACCCAGCGTCACTTTTGTCGACTCCCACAAGGGTTCAAGAACAGCCCAGGTTTATTCTCAGCGAGGGTAACGGAGTTACTACAAATTTATGACAACGAGGCATTGTCCTATGTCGATGACATCTATCTGACAGATGATGACCTGGAAAAACACTTGAACAGGGTGAGCACCATTATACTGGGATTCGCCTCTGAGGGCTACAAATTCAACTTTAAAAAGTCCCGAATTGCCCATCTCAATGTCCTATTTTTGGGATATGAGCTTTCAAGTGAAGGCAAGAGCTTGGCAGCTAACTTTCTAGAGAAATGTGCGCTGCTCCAACCTCCAAAGACGCTAAAAAACTTACAATCCATCCTGGGTTTCCTCAATTTTGGAAGAACATACATTCTAAACTACGCAGAAAGGGTTAAACCTCTCTACGCATTAATCAAACCTAATTTTTCAACCAAAAACTGGACACAGGAACACACAGAAATTTTGCGTTCACTCCAGGCTAACATGTTAGCAACAAATCACTTACAATCAATCAATCACAGAATTTGGAAAGCGCGCTACTTACTCGCGAGGGTCTCAAGGCGCTGGGGAGAAAAAAGGGGGGGGTGCTGCTACTGGTCAAACAACCAGGTCTTGAGTAGCCTCCTGAAGGTCAGCAGGTCTTGGGTCTGTCGTAGGCTTAGTGGAAGGGTGTTCCAGGTCTTGGCGGCGAGGTGGGAGAAGGATCTGCCGCCAAACACACGTAAGTCAAAGAAATTTGGTGATCAGAATAATTTCGGGTCAATGTGGATTCACATACTTAACCTTCAATGAGGGTGAGAAAATACCAATTGCATACAAATCACATTTGTACACACAAGCGGAAATGCGCTTCAGTTCAACTGAAAAAATTCTGACAGCAGTTCAAACAGCTGTAGCAAAAGAAAGAGCCTTAGCCCAAGGGAAACGCATTATTGTCGTAACCCCGGTAGCAGCTTTAGAAGCGGTCACAAAAGCAAGCATTCCAAATGCTAAAGCATTACATCCGAGATGGATACAATGGGTTAATTCTCTTGCTGCAACTGATGTTGAATATGTTTTTGATCCAGATTTAAAAACACAAGCATTTCTCCAATATGAACAAGAATGTCCTCTGCCCAATGAGATTCTGCCTCTCGATCAGTATGAATTCATAATTTACACTGACGGATCCGCACAACCCGCAACAGGGAGTAAGCAAGCTTACAGTGCAGCATGTGCTATCGTTAAAGGTCGCATGCGAAATGGCATCTTCAGACCCATGGTCACAAAAACTCAGTCTCTAGGAGATTGCACAGCTCAGCGAGCTGAACTACAAGCGTTCAAACTGGCACTTGAGAGTACGGATCGAGAATTCCCCACACTGATAGTGTGCGATTCCTTTTACTGTGTTCAGTCGTATAATGACTATATACGAACCTGGCTTGAAAATGGTTTCAAAGATGCGAAAGGTGGCACAATAAAGCATAAATTGCTTTGGGAACAAGTAGTTCAGTTGAAAAACGAACTACCAAAGGCTCACGTGATTCACACACTGAGTCATCAACGTGATGGCGTTCACGTTGCAGGAATTCATTGGCTGACGAAGCCGCAAAGGGGGCTGTTCAGACGGCTTCCGTAGCTGCGATCACTCGTTCAAAAACAAAAATAGACGGTGAGATAATGTTGGCTGTCAATGCGTCAAGCAAAGGCAGCAGTGCAGCGTTACCAAAAAAGTTTCCACTCAAGTACTCTTATGTAATTGATGCGAACAACGTTCCTTTTGCTCGAATCCCTGGAGTGGGGGATAGGGTAATTCCAAACAAGGAACGCAGATTAGGACTAATCCTAGCAGCACACGAAGGGATAGCTTCTGCCCATGCAGGTGTTTCCGCGACAGTATCTTTACTCAAGCAAAGATATTGGTGGCCTGGCATTCGGAAACAAACTAAAAACTATGTTTTAGAATGTGATATTTGCCAACAGATGAAAGTCTCAACAGTGAAACGTCCTGCGCAGACACCCCTGTTAATTTCAGATAAACCGTTAGCTTGTGTTTACCTGGACCACTGCGGTCCTTTGCAAAGGGACGGTAATTTTAAATACAATATTGTTTGCTGTGGATTCATGCTCTAGGTTCCTAACGTTATGGCCTCAGCGCTCGGCTGACGCTCGAACTGTTATAAAAGATTTGCGAGTCTTTATCGGCACATACGCAATAGGCACGCTACATTCTAACCAGGGTCCTGCGTTTAGCTCTAGGGCTTACAAAGAAGCCATGGCCAGTTTGGGCGTTGCATTGCGGTACTCCTCTCCATTCCATCCTGAGGGAAATTCTGCTGTGGAAAGGAAAAACCGGGACATAAAGCAGTCTATAACAGCTAGGGTATTAGGTTCGGGTGATGGGTGGGTCAAACACCTCAATAGCGTACAGCGCGCACTTAATAACCTGCCAAGAAGTTCTCTAGGGGGGGGTCACTCCATATGAGGTCCTATTTGGGACAACAATGTGGGTACCAGACCTTGAACACATAGGCACAGTGGTGGAAAATAAACCGTTTGATATCAAAGATCGTTTGGCTGTTTTACAGGAACTAAATCACTTAAGAACGAAACAAAGCAACGTATTCCTGCAGCCTACCACCACTGGGGAAACATCGGCTGTCCCAGCAAGGCCTGTCTGGATTCCAAAAGTTGGGGATCTAGTCAGAGAAAAAATTGCGGACAAGAAGGAATTTGGACCTTCCTACAGACAACAAGTACTGGTTCTAGCAGTTCAAGGAACAAGAACAATACTTCTGCCGCCCCTTGCTGGAAGAAAGGAGAAAAGATTTGTGTCCATCGACCTCATCAAACCACAGTATGTGGCCAATACTGAGCAGTAGGCCTCGTGGACTCCGACCTAGTAGCAGACGCACTCCTCTCGCTACTATCCAAGAGGTTCAGACTGAAAGACTGATAACTATCGAGAATTCAGCTGTAACAGATGGAGGACTAAGCAACCAAGCTATGGAACTCATCCCTCTTGACAACCAAGTAACAGTTCGTCCAAATACACCTGTCTACACCAACGTGACACGTGATGAACTGTCTCCTGTGATTTCAACGAATCCTGATGCAATTCCAACAATTGACAGAACTGCTTTTGGCTATTTCATTGACTTTGATACGTTCTCAGAAGATCCAAGCGAATCTGAAACGACGCCAGCATCATTCCAACTCAAGCAGCAAGTACAAGACTTTATTCACTTTATGAAAAAGACTTATCTGGTTTCTCCATGGATTGAACTCTGGATTACATCTGGACTATTTGTTTTCCTGCTTTGGCTAGCTTTGGTAACAACTGTGAGCATGCTTATAAGTGGCAGATACATCCATGTGAACATTGAAGGAAAAGATGTGAACGTACATTTGAAACCACATAAATCTTCCCATCGTGAAGCAAGAGACTTGTCATCAGTGAACATCACAGCCGTTCCTATACAGGATGGTATAGTGTGGGACAAAACAGATTATGAAATTTTCGGACCAACGGAACAATTGAACATTCCACATTTGTTTAAAATTTCACTAAGTGATTTAATTACGTCCAGTACCTATTCAGATGATTGGGACTTTGAGACTGTGAATAATATAATGTTTGATCTAGAAAAATCTGCTGCATTTTCTAAAAATGAATATTTAGAGGGTTCATCAGACTATGAACAAATGTATTGTTATAACCACTATGGTCATCATTATTTGCATAAAACTGCATATCCAAGAAATGTGTTTATGTTTAACCAATGGGAACATTGTCCTACACCACCAAAAGGTAGTTCAAAAGCATTTGCTAGTAAGTTTCCATATTTTTCAGGTTATAATACATCTGACCCAGAAACGTTTTACTACAAAAGTGTAAACAAAACAGGACTGAAAATTATGTTAACAAATACCAAACAGATTTACTCTGCAGCATTTATTGCCCAACTGTCTACACAGGGTTTCGATTTATGGAAAGACACAATAGAGACAAAAACGGTCTGGGGTAGTAAAGATTGGCAAGTACAGGGTATAGAAGCTTTATTTAGAGCCTGCATCATCCCTGAACAAATACTGTTTTTGAATGAAACCGTCCAACAAACATCTTGTCTTGGAATAGCCAAGATCGAAGAGATGAAAACACCTTCTGTGCCAACACCTGCCCGTGATAACGATACAAAGGCAGTGGTGACAGTTGACAATATACTACAACTCAACAGATCTAATCCTGATTGGAAGAAATGGTTGATCTGGCCCACAGACTCAAACAACTGTCAGGAAAGATTCCTGAATAAAACTCAGGGCTTTACTATTCATAGGCCAGACCCAAGATATGTCCAAAGACAACATCCGGGGGTAGTAACAACATACAGTGTAGGAAAATTATGCCTCGATTGGCTGCATAGATCTACACTACAAGATGTGAAACAACACTTATCCTTACTTGCAGAAGACGCAGATCTTAGGGAATTCTTGCTTGGACCAAGAAAACCGCGTCAAAAACGTTTCATACATGCCGGCATTTATGCTGCTTATAACGAAGCATGGAAAGTGTCACAGATAGAGGCCGCAGAACGAATACGTGAACTTGATCGTATTAATTTAGAGAAAACACTCTCTGTGGTCGACAACGGGTTAACAACTTTGTCCTCCAGAATATATTTATTGGATGGCATTGTATCCTCTGCTATCGACATTCTAGAACAAGATTTGGCTATGTTACAACAAGGTCAATCTCAATTACGTTCTATAGTGTCATTGAGCTGGACGCTGCAATCTTTGCGAGCGGGCTATGTGCCTTGACGTTTCATCAACACGTCGTCTCTGTTTGCAGAATACAATCTTACTGATAAACAGATCGAATTGGCACAAAGAGGAGCAAGGTATACAGTGCTGGGCATTGAAAAACTGGAGAAGTTACCATTCACAGTGGCAGAAAAACCGGCTACAGAATGGGTTATTCATGGCAAAATAACATTACCTGTGACTACTTTTCAGTTTCAGTATTACCTCAGACAAATGCAAGCAGGCAAATATGAATGGTTGGGTAAGGAATACATTAAGACATCTTGGGATTTACCGTATACACATAGATGTTGGAGTGGGGATCGTGAAGTGTTTCTTAGGGGTACCAACTGTAAACATGCACTGACCGGTTCACTTATGTGTCAGGACATTTCTTTACACGGGGCTTGTAATGGTTCTGTGGCAAATTTGTCTTGCCACCAGCGGGGTACACCAGCTGCTGTGATTAATCCAACGTTTGGACAACTTTCTAACGGGAGTTACCTCATGCTGAATGATCAGAGCTGCTGCGGAATGTTGCCAGGCATCCCATATCTAGTAACGGTCAACTCCAGGGTCACTTGCTGTATGCAAGTATTGTTTCCCCCAATAGACACAGTCAGGGAGTCGCCTCTATGGCCTTCGCTGAACGTCTCTTTTATAAGATTTGATACTTTGAGCAGAATGAAAGCCATGCTTTTACAGCAAACAGTGCCTTTGACCTCGGCCAAAGAAACCTATGATCTACAAGTAGCAAGGACTTCGGCTGAGATACAGACTTTAATACGTACAAACTGCCCTATACATTTCGTAGAAATGATAACACGTATCTTTAACATGTCTGATACAACAGGAGTTGTACATGTATTTAAGAGCATCTGCTCCGGTCTGTTAGCACCTTTCCAGGCAATACTTGGAATAATCCCGAACTTTGCACATTGGGTGTTTGGTGGCATACCATTAATTCTAGTACTTGTTGCCGGAATTCTATTTCTCTTCCTGCTATTGCGCTATGGCCAGCCTATTCGCAGACATCACTCCGAGTGAAATGGAGAAAGCTCTCCTTGAAAGAAAGTGCCGTGAGCGAATAGTACAGCTATTGGGCATGACTCGATCTACGGGACCTTAATACAACTTGGTTCCTGTCATTCAGACCAATCTGGCAAGATTGCATCTTACCTGTTCTACGATGCCTGCTATGCGGTGAAGAATGCGTGTTGGACGCTTGTCTAACATATCCATCAGCTACGCCAAAGGATGTCGATACTTTGCTGGTCCCGATAACGGCCCATGCTCTGTGTTGTCCCCAGCGGCTACCAATCCTGATGTCAGCATTCATTGAGATCTCACAGACGCTTCCGGCTGCTGCTGAGGTACGAGAAAGAACTCCAGGCACACAGGTAACAACGGATGCGAACATTGCTGCGGAGACCTATGCTGAGAGCGATGCTTCACATCTTTGTGTGGTCAATCTTCTCCACGAGGTGTTCCAACTTACACCAACGACATCTATTGAAATAGATGATCTAATGTTTACACCAGACCTGTAAACTGACTCTGATTCAGCGTACAGTGTTCCAGAGATGCAGTAACAATTTGGCCTTCATTTTTCAAAAACTTGGAACTCTACCAAATTTGAACTTTTGTCCCATTTTTCGAACGACAATGGCACTTCCCTCTGCTTAAAGTAGAACTAGCCTTATAATACAGACTTGGCGGTGCTTCCACGGACACTTAGTCATCTTGTGTGTCTAAATCAGTTCATTTAATTTTCATGACAGGAAATTACTTTGATTTTGAACAACTTATCGATCATTTTTCGTCATATGTAAATATGTAAATATTGCTTTTTATATTTTTTTCCAAATTGCATTTATTTCGAACTTTATGCTGGAAATGAAAAGCATTGCTTAATAATGTATTGTACCTTTTGCATTTTTAAATATGTTTTTTAATGCTTTTAGGAAATATTTTAATATGCAGTACTCCGTTTTAATGTTTAGCATTTTCAATGTTTAGCATTTTAGTATTATCGAACACACGAAAGAGGAGTGGGTGTTGTATACTTCCTAGGGTGTCCATAAACGGGCTTTCTAGAATCATGTCCTTATATAGGCACAATTCGCCCTGCCCTTATATAGGCATAAAATCCCAGCCCTTATTTAGGCATTGTTAGAAATGGGGGTCTCTAGTTGGCAATGGCTGGCCACTGTCCAAGTAGGGACCCTTCTTCCTAAGTCAGAGTAAGAGGGCTACCCTCCTTGATACCCCTGCTCAACCCTGTGGTAACGTAGCACGAGCAGGTAGGCTTATCTCAGAGGCAGTGTGTGAAGCATTTATGACCATACACAGTAACACAGTGAGGAACACTACAAAGGGACACCACACAAGTAGTTATAAAAAATAAGTATCTTTATATAAAGGCAGATTTATCACAAGACAAATAACTGTAAAAGCCACAATACTTGTCAAAAATAGGATAGCTGTTGAAGGACTGTCAAAAATAGTTCAAAGGTTGCAAGAATAAGGTTCAAATTCAAAGCAGGGGTCTCTGCGCCCCTTTCTCGTTCAGAGGTTGCAAAAATAAGGTTCAAATTCAAAGCAGGGGTCTCTGCGCCCTTTCTCGTTCAGAGGTTGCAAAAATAAGGTTCAAATCCAAAGCAGTGGTCTCTGCAACCCTTTCTCTCACAAAGTACCTGAATTCAGTAGCAAAACCAACAAAATGTCGCAAAGAAGTGGTAGCGATGATTTTCCTCACGCGAGGCCGGCGATGCGTTAAATCCTTGCCGCAAGGGAGGATGATGCGCCGATCTGCTGATGCGTGCGGAGACGATGCGACCAACTTCTGCACGCTAGGCCGCCGATGCGATGACTTTCTTGCCGCGAGGGAGAAGTCGATGCGACGAGCCTGTTGCGTTGTGCGATTGTGTTGCGATGCGAAGAAATGGCGCTCCGCGAGGAGCGACGAAATCCGGTGCGATGCGATGAAAATGGCGGACGCATGGCGTCCGCAATGCGATGTCTTGAAGCGATGATTTCTTTAGGGTTGCGAGCGCTCGGCGACAGCCGCGCGATGATTTTTCCAGCGCGTCTCGGCTGCAGCGGCTCGCAAAGAGGCGTTAGCGATGGTTTCGTGTTGCGAGCACTCAGCGGCAGCAGCGCGATGATTTTTCCAGCGCTCTCGGCTGCAGCGGCTCGCAAAGGGGCGTTAGCGTCGATTTCCAGCACTCTTTTCTCTGAAGCAAACTAGAGGCCCTGGAACTCACAGGAGCCTCATCAGCAGATAGCAATCCTCGCAGGGAGGAAGCAGGAGGTTGGTGGTGGAGTCTGATGTGCCTGAGACTCCAGCAGGAGGCTAGCTCTTTTCCTAGCCCTTGGGTAATTGCTGTAACAAAAATAAAAGTTCTCTCAAAAGTCCTTTTCTCTCTTCTTCAAGGTCCAGCGGTCACTGCTGCAGGCCAGTGCAAGAAACAACACACAAGCACAGGGACAGTCACTTCCTGCAGATTCCTCCAGTGGCACGGACAGATCCAAAAGCAATACAAATTGGAGGGGTTTGAGCACAGATATTTATACCCCAAAAGTCTTTGTTCTCAGAAGCTACAAGTCACTGAACCTAGCCAGAACCAGTTCTGCTCAGGCCTGGAGCACTTTGTTTACCAGGCTGCATCCTTCCCTTCAGAAAGAGGGGTCTGCTAGCAGACACACAGTAGGAGGTGGAGCCAGCATTCACCTTGCCAGGCACAGCCCTATTCAGGTCAAGGAGCCACCCCTCCCCACACTCTAAATGCAGATCTCTCTATTCAACCCAGGTCTGACTCAGCCTGCCCTGCCCCTCTAAAACCAGACAGCCAATACACATAACAGCAGAGCACACTGGAAGGCTTAGGCAAGAAAATACCTACTTTCTAAAAGTGGTATTTTCAAACACAGAATATAAAAATAAACTTCACTAAAAGATGTATTTTAATATTCTGAGCTCAGGCATACTAAATTCGTTTTTCTACCATGTTCCTGGGGTCAGTTAGGACTATAGAATGTAATAGTCAAACTGCCCATTCTAGCCTATGAGGAACAGGTAGCCTTACAGTAGTGAAAAACGAAATGGGGCATAATTCACTACCAGGACATGCTACACACACCAAGGCATGTCCTACCTTACACATACAATGCACCCTACCATAGGGGTGACTTACAAGATGCCAAGGGAAGGTTCAGGGGCTGGGAAGTGGGGGCACTTCACAGCCAAGATGGCAGTTCTGGACTGCACACAGACACTGCAGTGGCAGGTCTGAGACACACTTTACAAGCTGCTTCTGTGGGTGGCGCAAACCAGCGCTGCATGCCCACCATCAGCATTTGGTTTACCAGCCCTGGGCACACACAGGCCACACTACTAGGGACTAACAGGTAAACCAAATAAGCCAATCAGGGATATACCAATTCACATAGACATATTTACCAAGGGAGAGCATATGCACTTTAGCACTGAACAGCAGTGGTAAAGTGCCCAGAGTCATAAAACCAACAGAAACAGGTCAGCAAAAATACAGGAGGCAGGCAAAAAGTTTAGGGGTGACCCTGCAAAAGGGCCATTTCCAACACAACCCCTTCCAGCCAAAACGCAGGGTAGACCAATCACTACTTTGATGGGCTTCCCTGCTTCGGGCGATAGAACACGGAACTGGCCCGCAACTGCAGGGGCATATGCCAGCTCTACTCCAATCTGAACCCTGGTGGATCCCTCTGTCCACACTCCTAGGGCCCACTAAGATAACCAATGGGGAACTCTTCCCCTCACCTGTGGACACCACCTGTGCAGCATCTAACCTTAACTGGCCCCCAGGTGTGTCCCAACAGATAAACAACAAGCCCCAGTAGTCACTGACAGTAGTCAGTGATGAAATCCAAGCCCTATACCTCTCAGGGCTCTCAAACTTTTGTGGCATCAGAGAGTGAGGGGCAGTAACCCCAGGTGTCTGGCACCTTTGTCCACTCTCCCTCCTGTCAGGTCAGGCAACGCGTCCTGACACTGACCCACCAGCCCTGGGCCTGTACCCAACGGCGGGGCCAGCGACTGGGGTGGGCTCCCCCACACCCGGTCCTTCTCTTTGGGGCTCGGTACCCTCCCACTTGGAGTGGTACCCCCCTCCAGAATTGTCAGGGCACCTGAGGCAGGTGTCCTGCATAATTCGCCCACCAGTTCAGGGGTTCTATCCTGCAACTGGTATCCCAGCATAGGGTCTGTACCCTTAGACTGGGCGGAGGTCAGGGGTGAGGCTGCCCTCTCCCCGCCCCTTTACTGGGGCCCGGCATCCTCCCACCTGGAGAGGTGCCTCCATAACACAACCCGGGAGGGGCACTGTTAGCAGTTGCCCCTTCCTCCAGATCAGGGGGACACCCTGAACCTGGCCCCCAACCTAGGGTCTGTACCCTTAGGCTGGGCCTGTGCCTGGCAACCCAGGACTTCTGGGGAGTACACCAAATCCCCCAAGGAAAGCACACTCCTCTAGAGTTGTGCGACAGTCTGCCTGGCACACCAGGACTTCCTGGGGAGCACACAGGCCCCCTCAAGGAAAACACACCCCTCCACCAGTTCAGGGCTTGGACCCGGCAACTGATCTACCAACCTGAAAAAACCCTTAGGTGGCACCGGGGTCAGAGGCGAGGACTCCCTCCCTCTGCACCCCCTTCCAGCATACAGCACCCTCCCACCTGGAGTGGTGTTCTTAGAAAAAAAAATGGCCGGGACACTGCTTACAGTTGTCCCTCCCTCCAGGTCAGACAACACCTGAACCTGACTTACCATCCCAGGGACCAACCCCTGTGGTTGAACAACTGCCTGGCCAACCAGGGCTTCCTGAGGGTGACACATACCTAGCGTGTCGTGTGACAGTCTGCCTGGCACAGAGCTCACGACCTCCTGTCCCTCTGACAGTGCGTGAAGATGCCCCAGGACAGAAGTGGCGTCACCATGGCCAATCCTATGAGGCTCAGCCCTTCTGGCTGGCCCCTGACCCACTGGTTCTTCCACTGGGGACTCTTTCCCCCCTCACCCCTCACTCTGGCCTTCTGCACCCTCCCAACTGGGGCGGTACTGCCAGACACTAGAACTGCTGGAGGTCTGATTACAGTCACTCCCAGCTCACCTAACACGGGAGACCCCCACAACGGACGGTCCATCCGGACAGACTAGGCTCCCTACCTGGTGTTCCCTCATGGAACCATCCAGTCCTGGAGACTGAGGTTGGGGCACTTCGGGACCTATCCCAGTCTCACTCCTGCTCCAACGAGACAGGATGTGAGGCCCTACAACCTCCTCACAACAAGGGGACCCAGCTGTAACACTCCTAACCTTTCCCACCACTCTGGGTTGGAAGACATCTGAACCACTTCTCTTAGGGTCATTCCCTAATGCCTCTACGGGGCCTCTGGTACTCACCCAGAGGTCTGCCTCCTGTGCAAGTTCCCTAGGATCAGAGAACTCGCAATATGACAGGTGTTGGTTTAGCTCTGGAAAACAGGAACTCACAATATGCTCTCCCACAATTGGATTACACAGCTCCACACAGGTGCTAACCTTCACCTCACAATCCAGTGCCTCACACACGTACCCCACACCACTCTCCTGAAATGGGCGAGACATTAACTGACTGTCTCTATCACTCAACTCACACTCTCCTGGGCGGTCCTCACACTCATACACCAGGACTTCAACCACGGGGGAACCCCTCTCCCTGCACCTCTCATCCAGAGTCGGTAGAGTATCCCTCCTTTCACTAGGACTATGGGCCCCTCCGCTAGTTCCCCAATCCACCTCAGGGACACTGCACATTAATGGAGCTACCTCATATCCTTGAATCCCCTGGTGTAGACCAACCCCCTCCTCCAAGTCAGGTGCTACATCTCTGGGTGGGTGTACTACACTGTCATCACTATATACTTCAATTTTGCTGCCACCACTGGACCCCACCCTCTCTGGGGAATCCAGACAATTAAAACTGCGCTCCAGGGGTAACCTACCCTCTGGAGCTAACTTCTCCTTTTCTGCTATCTGCGCTAGGTGCGCCTCCAGCTGGGCAATCTCTATTTGGAGCCTCTCCAATTCCAGCTGGTACTCCCTCTCCCTCTGTCTGCCCAACTCCTCTGGGGACCATGAAGGGGATTGGGTGCTACCCTGTGCACTAGACCCAGCAAGGGACTCCCTACCTATGGGACCTTCCCGCCTGTCCACCAACTCCTCTGGGGACCCTGAGGGGAATCTGGCACTACCATAGGCACTAGACTCATCAAGGAACTCCCCACCTATGAGATATTTCATAACACTTTCTTCCTCCTCTTCAGACTCTCCAGAGCCACCCTCAGACCAACTACCCTCTTGGTAGGTGTACTGGGACTCCAAGAATCTCCATCTGTCTTGTTGCCAAAGTCTCAGGGATGTCTGCAGGGATAGCTGAGTCTCCTTCCTACTCACTGCTAAGCCCCTCTCCTCACAGAACATCCTTAGCTCCTCTAGACTGTAGGTCAACAGATCATCTATATAAAAGGTAGGTCTCATTTCAGCAAGACCCATTGTAGCAATAACTGGCAATATCAATAATAAAAAAATAGGCTTGCCCGTTGTAACAATCACGGGCAATATCAATAAAAGATAGAAGAAACTTCTCAAGAAAATGTATGCGGGTAAAAATCACCGGCAATATCAATCACAATATAGGATCCAACAATTCTCAAAAATGTATGCGGGTACTATCACCTGGCAATATCAATAAAACATAGGCTTGCCCATTGTAACAATCACGGGCAATATCAATCAAAAATAGAATCAAAAAAAAAAAAAAAACTTCAAAAATGTATGTGGTACGTTATGGTCCGCACTCACTAGTAGGTTACACTATAATTACTGTATGCGATCATAAATGCAAGTCCAGATCCTCACCGCTGACCACCAATGTTAGAAATGGGGGTCTCTAGTTGGCAATGGCTGGCCACTGTCCAAGTAGGGACCCTTCTTCCTAAGTCAGAGTAAGAGGGCTACCCTGCTCAACCCTGTGGTAACGTAGCACGAGCAGGTAGGCTTATCTCAGAGGCAGTGTGTGAAGCATTTATGACCATACACAGTAACACAGTGAGGAACACTACAAAGGGACACCACACAAGTAGTTATAAAAAAAATAAGTATCTTTATATAAAGGCAGATTTATCACAAGACCAATAACTGTAAAAGCCACAATACTTGTCAAAAATAGGATAGCTGTTGAAGGACTGTCAAAAATAGTTCAAAGGTTGCAAGAATAAGGTTCAAATTCAAAGCAGGGGTCTCTGCGCCCTTTCTCGTTCAGAGGTTGCAAAAATAAGGTTCAAATTCAAAGCAGGGGTCTCTGCGCCCCTTTCTCGTTCAGAGGTTGCAAAAATAAGGTTCAAATCCAAAGCAGTGGTCTCTGCAACCCTTTCTCTCACAAAGTACCTGAATTCAGTAGCAAAACCAACAAAATGTCGCAAAGAAGTGGTAGCGATGATTTTCCTCACGCGAGGCCGGCGATGCGTTAAATCCTTGCCGCAAGGGAGGATGATGCGCCGATCTGCTGATGCGTGCGGAGACGATGCGACCAACTTCTGCACGCTAGGCCGCCGATGCGAGGACTTTCTTGCCGCGAGGGAGAAGTCGATGCGATGAGCCTGTTGCGTTGTGCGAATGTGTTGCGATGCGAAGAAATGGCGCTCCGCGAGGGAGCGACGAAATCCGGTGCGATGCGATGAAAATGGCGGACGCACGGCGTCCGCAATGCGATGTCTTGAAGCGATGATTTCTTTAGGGTTGCGAGCGCTCGGCGACAGCAGCGCGATGATTTTTCCAGCGCGTCTCGGCTGCAGCGGCTCGCAAAGAGGCGTTAGCGATGGTTTCGTGTTGCGAGCACTCAGCGGCAGCAGCGCGATGATTTTTCCAGCGCTCTCGGCTGCAGCGGCTCGTAAAGGGGCGTTAGCGTCGATTTCCAGCACTCTTTTCTCTGAAGCAAACTAGAGGCCCTGGAACTCACAGGAGCCTCATCAGCAGATAGCAATGCTCGCAGGGAGGAAGCAGGAGGTTGGTGGTGGAGTCTGATGTGCCTGAGACTCCAGCAGGAGGCTAGCTCTTTTCCTATCCCTTGGGTAATTGCTGTAACAAAAATAAAAGTTCTCTCAAAAGTCCTTTTCTCTCTTCTTCAAGGTCCAGCGGTCACTGCTGCAGGCCAGTGCAAGAAACAACACACAAGCACAGGGACAGTCACTTCCTGCAGATTCCTCCAGTGGCACGGACAGAGTTTCCTCTCCAGATCCAAAAGCAATACAAATTGGAGGGGTTTGAGCACAGATATTTATACCCCAAAAGTCTTTGTTCTCAGAAGCTACAAGTCACTGAACCTAGCCAGAACCAGTTCTGCTCAGGCCTGGAGCACTTTGTTTACCAGGCTGCATCCTTCCCTTCAGAAAGAGGGGTCTGCTAGCAGACACACAGTAGGAGAGTGGAGCCAGCATTCACCTTGCCAGGCACAGCCCTATTCAGGTCAAGGAGCCACCCCTCCCCACACTCTAAATGCAGATCTCTCTATTCAACCCAGGTCTGACTCAGCCTGCCCTGCCCCTCTAAAACCAGACAGCCAATACACATAACAGCAGAGCACACTGGAAGGCTTAGGCAAGAAAATACCTACTTTCTAAAAGTGGTATTTTCAAACACAGAATATAAAAATAAACTTCACTAAAAGATGTATTTTAATATTCTGAGCTCAGGCATACTAAATTCGTTTTTCTACCATGTTCCTGGGGTCAGTTAGGACTATAGAATGTAATAGTCAAACTGCCCATTCTAGCCTATGAGGAACAGGTAGCCTTACAGTAGTGAAAAACGAAATGGGGCATAATTCACTACCAGGACATGCTACACACACCAAGGCATGTCCTACCTTACACATACAATGCACCCTACCATAGGGGTGACTTACAAGATGCCAAGGGAAGGTTCAGGAGCTGGGAAGTGGGGGCACTTCACAGCCAAGATGGCAGTTCTGCTCAAGCGCAGGGCACCAGCGGTGGCCCTGATTCAGGAATCTCATTTGGTGGGCACGACATGTAAGGCCTTAGACCGATGGGGCTTTAAGATGGCGGTGCATTCTGACTTCTCCTCTGGATCCCGGGGGGTGGGCATCCTTATAAATAAACGCTTTCCGCTAATCATAACGGGGACATGGTCGGATGCCCAGGGATGTTTTGCAGCGGTGGCATGCCAATGGGAGGGAAGACCATACAATATAGTATCAGTGTACATACCACCAGCACTTCATCGGGCAACACTACCTGCCCTGGGCAGCTTCCTGCTTACACTCCCGCAAGGGGAATTGATAGTGGGGGGAGACTTCAACTCCACAGCAGATGACACCGTGGATCGACAACCCCCTGAGGGGCGTGGTGGGAATAACTCCCGGCTTACTGAATTTCTCAATGCATATGGCCTAGTGGACGCTTGGCGTTCACGATTTCCTCATGAACGACAGTACACATTTCGATCAGGGGTGCATGATAGTCAGTCACGAATAGACTACATCCTCACTCTGGCAACGGGCTTAGAAAGAATAGTGGAGATAACTCACCTGCCCAGGGGCATATCAGATCACTCCCCGGTTTTGCTAAGATACGCATCACACACCCAAGGGCGCCGGCGCATTTTTCCGATATACCCTGGATTCTTGCAAATTCCTAAAATATGGAAAGGGCTACTTCAAACAACAAAACACTATTTCGAGGAGAATAAGAGCTCGGTGACGTCCCCCTCAATGCTATGGGAGGCATACAAGACAGTACTGCGGGGACAAGCTATCTCACAGATCACGGGCCACAAATTGGAACAACGGCGCCACATAGAGGCACTGGAGAGGGAGGTGGAACAAACAGAAGCAATACACGTAGCGGGACCCACGGATACCACGACCCACAAACTCGAACTAGCCAGGGAGGAATATAGGCGCTATCTTTGGGAGGAGGAGAAGGCCAGACAGACCAAAACACTGCACACCATTTATGAGGTTGGAGATAAGGCGGGCAAACTCATAGCATGGTTAGACAAGCGGGAGACTGAGGCTAGGTGGGTGGCGCAGCTGAGACTGGACAATGGGACTACCACGACGGATCCACAAGAAATAGTAGACGCATTGGCCCGCCACTATGAGTTAGTATACACACCGGAAGCTACAGCCACGATTGATGATAACCTAGCCTTTCTAAAAGATATCCAACTCCCGACACTCACTCCTGATGAACAACAAACACTGGAGGTAGACCTGTCAACAGAGGAATTGGCACAGGCAAAAGGGGCGGTGAACTCGGGGAAGGCTATGGGGCCAAATGGGATACCAATAGAAATGTATAAAAAAGCAGCGAGACACCTAACACCACACCTGCTAGCAATGTACACGGACAGCCTAGACAAGGGGAGCTCCCCAGAGACCAACGACTGGCAACAATAGTGGCAATACACAAACCAGACAAACCACTGCAGGATTGCACATCGTACCGGCCTATCTCATTGTTGAATACAGAGGCCAAAATACTGGCTAAAGCGCTGGCCACCAGACTCTTGCCCCACCTTACGAAACTGGTACACCCGGACCAATCGGGGTTTATGCCGGGCAGGAATACGGCGCTCAATCTGAGGCGCCTGCATGGCGTCCTGGCCCGTACATCGCACATAGCAGAAGACGCAGTTATCCTCTCTTTGGATGCACGTATGGCATTCGATAGGGTCGAATGGCCCTTCTTATTCGCAGTCCTCCGACGCCTGGGAGTTGGCCCTCGGTTCTGTGCCTGGGTCCAGCTGCTCTATACGAATTCCTTGGCACAAGTGGTAGTTAACGGCCGACTGTCGGCGGAGTTCCCCCTGGGCAGAGGGACGAGACAGGGATGTCCTTTGTCGCCGTTACTCTTCGCTCTGGTATTGGAGCCGCTGGCTGCCTGGATACGGCAGTCACCTGTGATCAGGGGACTCAAATGGGAGGAGGGTTGGGAAGATCGCGTCTCCTTGTATGCAGACGACGTACTGCTCTACATGGCCTCTCCGGCACGATCCATTAATTGTCTGTTGGATATTTGTGCGGCATTTGATAAAAAGTCAGGATATACCATCAACTGGGGAAAATCGCTGCTATATGTCCTTCATGGGGCTCCCCCGCGGCTGCCCAGAGGCTGCGAGCTACAGGTCACGAAGAGCGGGTTTAAATACTTAGGTCTACACATAACACCACAACCCGAGCAGTTCCGGGAACGAAATCTCATGGAGCCCCTGAGGAGATTCAGGCGTGATGTGAAGCACTGGCGCACCCTGCCGCTCACACTACTGGGCAGAGCAGCCCTTTTTAAAATGAAGGCACTCCCCAGGTTCCTATACGCCCTACAAAATACGCCCTTCATGGTTCCCACCAACTACTTCAAGGCAGTCGATGCCGAGGTTGGTAACCTCCTCTGGGACGGGAAACCCGCGCGAATTGCCAGACACAAACTGGTAAGGAGCTGGTATGATGGAGGAATAGCCCTTCCAGATATAAAAATGTATTACTGGGCAGCGCAGCTCGCTGTGATAAACCAGTGGCTCCATGTCTCGCAGGGGGAGCCGGCTTTTCGCATGGACAGATATGTCCTCGGGAGGGAGGGAATCATGGGAGCACTCTATAACAAACAAGGAGGGGCCCTGCTCACAGGACCGACGGCAATCACAGTACAAATATGGTGGGCAGCACAGAGAGCGCTGGGCTGGGAGGGAGTGCTGACACGGGCCACTCCACTATGGGAGACCCGACGTCTGGGCAAATTGGGAAACACTAAGGGCTTTAAGCAATGGGACCTCATTGGTATATCAACGATAGGCGATCTATGGAAAGGAGGTAGAGTGATCCCATTCACCCAGCTCCGTGAAACACATGGGATGGCCCTTACGGAAACGTTCCGCTACATACAGGTTAGTCATGCACTGGCGAAAATACTCCCGCCCGACACTGAGCTCCCGGAGGCCTCACCATTAGAGGACAGACTCCTGACAGAGCACATGACGAAAAAGGCGATCTCGCAGACATACAGCAAGATTGTAAACAACCAACCTGACCCCACAAAAACTCTTAGGGACAGATGGCAGGCCGACATTGGGGACTTAGATGAATCAGACTGGCAGGAGGCATTGTCCTCTCCGAGAGAGGTGGCAATACCATCAAGATTAAAACTTGTGCAGCTTAAAATTCTACACCGAGTATACTGTACACGAACCACGATGCATAAGATAGGGCATGCAGACACACCCCTCTGCTTACGGCGATGTGGGGGATTGGGCACTTTCATCATATACTGTGGAGCTGTCCGGAGGTCCAATCCTACTGGGGGGAGGTCATGAGCACAATTTCACGGGTGGGTGGAGTAGAGGTGAAGTCGGACCCCAAACTATGCCTTTTAAACATCTGGGAACCTACTGACCTCAATCAAAAGGGTCAAGACTGGGCGACGCTAGGCATGGCAATAGCCAAACGCAACATTGCCCAACAGTGGGGATCGAGACTGCCCCCGACGCACCGCCGTTGGTGCGGCGATATGGATAGTGCAATGGTGGCAGAGAAGGCAGTGTATACACGCAGGGGGTGCCCCAAAAAATGGTTGAAGATCTGGGAAAAGTGGAATACCTTTAGGGGAAACATCTGTGCACCGCCTAGACTGGGGTCGATATCGGACGAGGGCGATTGACAAAGTGGGCAGGCCTGAGAACATTTGTATTGTAGGTAATGATGTATCATATACGATGAGGAGGGAGGGGAGGAGGAGGCAACATTAAAGAAGAGCATGATGTAACATGATGTAATATAATGGCTTAAATGCAAGTATTATATTTTTGTGCACTATCCACACACAGTGAACTGTTGTAAAAAATAAGTACCAAGTTATAAAACAAAAACAAATAAAAAGAGTTTAAAAAAAAAAAAAAAAAAAAGATGGCAGTTCTGGACTGCACACAGACACTGCAGTGGTAGGTCTGAGACACACTTTACAAGCTGCTTCTGTGGGTGGCGCAAACCAGCGCTGCATGCCCACCAGCAGCATTTGGTTTACCAGCCCTGGGCACACACAGGCCACACTACTAGGGACTAACAGGTAAACCAAATAAGCCAATCAGGGATATACCAATTCACATAGACATATTTACCAAGGGAGAGCATATGCACTTTAGCACTGAACAGCAGTGGTAAAGTGCCCAGAGTCATAAAACCAACAGAAACAGGTCAGCAAAAATACAGGAGGCAGGCAAAAGTTTAGGGGTGACCCTGCAAAAAGGGCCATTTCCAACACAACCCCCTTCCAGCCAAAACGCAGGGTAGACCAATCACTACTTTGATGGGCTTCCCTGCTTCGGGCGATAGAACACGGAACTGGCCCGCAACTGCAGGGGCATATGCCAGCTCTACTCCAATCTGAACCCTGGTGGATCCCTCTGTCCACACTCCTAGGGCCCACTAAGATAACCAATGGGGAACTCTTCCCTCACCTGTGGACACCACCTGTGCAGCATCTAACCTTAACTGGCCCCCAGGTGTGTCCCAACAGATAAACAACAAGCCCCAGTAGTCACTGACAGTAGTCAGTGATGAAATCCAAGCCCTATACCTCTCAGGGCTCTCAAACTTTTGTGGCATCAGAGAGTGAGGGGCAGTAACCCCAGGTGTCTGGCACCTTTTGTCCACTCTCCCTCCTGTCAGGTCAGGCAACGCGTCCTGACACTGACCCACCAGCCCTGGGCCTGTACCCAACGGCGGGGCCAGCGACTGGGGTGGGCCTCCCACACCCGGTCCTTCTCTTTGGGGCTCGGTACCCTCCCACTTGGAGCGGTACCCCCTCCAGAATTGTCAGGGCACCTGAGGCAGGTGTCCTGCATAATTCGCCCACCAGTTCAGGGGTTCTATCCTGCAACTGGTATCCCAGCATAGGGTCTGTACCCTTAGACTGGGCGGAGGTCAGGGGTGAGGCTGCCCTCTCCCCGCCCCCTTTACTGGGGCCCGGCACCCTCCCACCTGGAGAGGTGCCTCCATAACACAACCCGGGAGGGGCACTGTTAGCAGTTGCCCCTTCCTCCAGATCAGGGGGACACCCTGAACCTGGCCCCCAACCTAGGGTCTGTACCCTTAGGCTGGGCCTCTGCCTGGCAACCCAGGACTTCTGGGGGAGTACACCAATTCCCCCCAAGGAAAGCACACTCCTCTAGAGTTGTGCGACAGTCTGCCTGGCACACCAGGACTTCCTGGGGAGCACACAGGCCCCCCTCAAGGAAAAGACACCCCTCCACCAGTTCAGGGCTTGGACCCTGCAACTGATCTACCAACCTGAATAAACCCTTAGGTGGCACCGGGGTCAGAGGCGAGGACTCCCTCCCTCTGCACCCCCTTCCAGCATACTGCACCCTCCCATCTGGAGTGGTGTTCTTAGAAAAAAAATGGCCGGGACACTGCTTACAGTTGTTCCTCCCTCCAGGTCAGACAACACCTGGACCTGACTTACCATCCCAGGGACTAACCCCTGTGGTTGAACAACTGCCTGGCCAACCAGGGCTTCCTGAGGGTGACACATACCTAGCGTGTCGTGTGACAGTCTGCCTGGCACAGAGCTCACGACCTCCTGTCCCTCTGACAGTGCGTGAAGATGCCCCATGACAGAAGTGGCATCACCATGGCCAATCCTATGAGGCTCAGCCCTTCTGGCTGGCCCCTGACCCACTGGTTCTTCCACTGGGGACTCTTTCCCCCCCTCACCCCTCACTCTGGCCTTCTGCACCCTCCCAACTGGGGCGGTACTGCCAGACACTAGAACTGCTGGAGGTCTGATTACAGTCACTCCCAGCTCACCTAACACGGGAGACCCCCACAACGGACGGTCCATCCGGACAGACTAGGCTCCCTACCTGGTGTTCCCTCATGGAACCATCCAGTCCTGGAGACTGAGGTTGGGGCACTTCGGGACCTATCCCAGTCTCACTCCTGCTCCCACGAGACAGGATGTGAGGCCCTACAACCTCCTCACAACAAGGGGACCCAGCTGTAACACTCCTAACCTTTCCCACCACTCTGGGTTGGAAGACATCTGAACCACTTCTCTTAGGGTCATTCCCTAATGCCTCTACGGGGCCTCTGGTACTCACCCAGAGGTCTGCCTCCTGTGCAAGTTCCCTAGGATCAGAGAACTCTCAATCTGACAGGTGTTGGTTTAGCTCTAGAAAACAGGAACTCACAATATGCTCTCCCACAATTGGATTACACAGCTCCACACAGGTGCTAACCTTCACCTCACAATCCAGTGCCTCACACACGTACCCCACACCACTCTCCTGAAATGGGCGAGACATTAACTGACTGTCTCTATCACTCAACTCACACTCTCCTGGGCGGTCCTCACACTCATACACCAGGACTTCAACCACGGGGAACCCCTCTCCCTGCACCTCTCATCCAGAGTCGGTAGAGTATCCCTCCTTTCACTAGGACTATGGGCCCCTGCGCTAGTTCCCCAATCCACCTCAGGGACACTGCACATTAATGGAGCTACCTCATATCCTTGAATCCCCTGGTGTAGACCAACCCCTCCTCCAAGTCAGGTGCTACATCTCTGGGTGGGTGTACTACACTGTCATCACTATATACTTCAATTTTGCTGCCACCACTGGACCCCACCCTCTCTGGGGAATCCAGACAATTAAAACTGCGCTCCAAGGGTAACCTACCCTCTGGAGCTAACTTCTCCTTTTCTGCTATCTGCGCTAGGTGCGCCTCCAGCTGGGCAATCTCTATTTGGAGCCTCTCCAATTCCAGCTGGTACTCCCTCTCCCTCTGTCTGCCCAACTCCTCTGGGGACCATGAAGGGGATTGGGTGCTACCCTGTGCACTAGACCCAGCAAGGGAGTCCCTACCTATGGGACCTTCCCGCCTGTCCACCAACTCCTCTGGGGACCCTGAGGGGAATCTGGCACTACCATAGGCACTAGACTCATCAAGGAACTCCCCACCTATGAGATATTTCATAACACTTTCTTCCTCCTCTTCAGACTCTCCAGAGCCACCCTCAGACCAACTACCCTCTTGGTAGGTGTACTGGGACTCCAAGAATCTCCATCTGTCTTGTTGCCAAAGTCTCAGGGATGTCTGCAGGGATAGCTGAGTCTCCTTCCTACTCACTGCTAAGCCCCTCTCCTCACAGAACATCCTTAGCTCCTCTAGACTGTAGGTCAACAGATCATCTAAATAAAAGGTAGGTCTCATTTCAGCAAGACCCATTGTAGCAATAACTGGCAATATCAATAATAAAAAAAATAGGCTTGCCCGTTGTAACAATCACGGGCAATATCAATAAAAGATAGAAGAAACTTCTCAAGAAAATGTATGCGGGTAAAAAATCACCGGCAATATCAATCACAATATAGGATCCAACAATTCTCAAAAATGTATGCGGGTACTATCACCGGCAATATCAATAAAACATAGGCTTGCCCATTGTAACAATCACGGGCAATATCAATAAAAGATAGAAGAAAACTTCTCAAGAAAATGTATGCGGGTAAAAAATCACCGGCAATATCAATTACAATATAGGATCCAACAATTCTCAAAAATTTATGCGGGTACTATCACCTGGCAATATCAATAAAACATAGGCTTGCCCATTGTAACAATCACGGGCAATATCAATCAAAAATAGAATCAAAAAAAAAAAAAAAACTTCAAAAATGTATGCGGTACGTTATGGTCCGCACTCACTAGTAGGGTACACTATAATTACTGTATGCGATCATAAATGCAAGTCCAGATCCTCACCGCTGACCACCAATGTTAGAAATGGGGGTCTCTAGTTGGCAATGGCTGGCCACTGTCCAAGTAGGGACCCTTCTTCCTAAGTCAGAGTAAGAGGGCTACCCTCCTTGATACCCCTGCTCAACCCTGTGGTAACGTAGCACGAGCAGGTAGGCTTATCTCAGAGGCAGTGTGTGAAGCATTTATGACCATACACAGTAACACAGTGAGGAACACTACAAAGGGACACCACACAAGTAGTTATAAAAAATAAGTATCTTTATATAAAGGCAGATTTATCACAAGACCAATAACTGTAAAAGCCACAATACTTGTCAAAAATAGGATAGCTGTTGAAGGACTGTCAAAAATAGTTCAAAGGTTGCAAGAATAAGGTTCAAATTCAAAGCAGGGGTCTCTGCACCCTTTCTCGTTCAGAGGTTGCAAAAATAAGGTTCAAATTCAAAGCAGGGGTCTCTGCGCCCCTTTCTCGTTCAGAGGTTGCAAAAATAAGGTTCAAATCCAAAGCAGTGGTCTCTGCAACCCTTTCTCTCACAAAGTACCTGAATTCAGTAGCAAAACCAACAAAATGTCGCAAAGAAGTGGTAGCGATGATTTTCCTCACGCGAGGCCGGCGATGCGTTAAATCCTTGCCGCAAGGGAGGATGATGCGCCGATCTGCTGATGCGTGCGGAGACGATGCGACCAACTTCTGCACGCTAGGCCGCCGATGCGATGACTTTCTTGCCGCGAGGGAGAAGTCGATGCGACGAGCCTGTTGCATTGTGCGATTGTGTTGCGATGCGAAGAAATGGCACTCCGCGAGGGAGCGACGAAATCCGGTGCGATGCGATGAAAATGGCGGACGCAATGCGATGTCTTGAAGCGATGATTTCTTTAGGGTTGCGAGCACTCGGCGACTGCAGCGCGATGATTTTTCCAGCGCGTCTCGGCTGCAGCGGCTCGCAATGAGGCGTTAGCGATGGTTTCGTGTTGCGAGCACTCAGCGGCAGTAGCGCGATGATTTTTCCAGCGCTCTCGGCTGCAGCGGCTCGCAAAGGGGCGTTAGCGTCGATTTCCAGCACTCTTTTCTCTGAAGCAAACTAGAGGCCCTGGAACTCACAGGAGCCTCATCAGCAGATAGCAATCCTCGCAGGGAGGAAGCAGGAGGTTGGTGGTGGAGTCTGATGTGCCTGAGACTCCAGCAGGAGGCTAGCTCTTTTCCTAGCCCTTGGGTAATTGCTGTAACAAAAATAAAAGTTCTCTCAAAAGTCCTTTTCTCTCTTCTTCAAGGTCCAGCGGTCACTGCTGCAGGCCAGTGCAAGAAACAACACACAAGCACAGGGACAGTCACTTCCTGCAGATTCCTCCAGTGGCACGGACAGAGTTTCCTCTCCAGATCCAAAAGCAATACAAATTGGAGGGGTTTGAGCACAGATATTTATACCCCAAAAGTCTTTGTTCTCAGAAGCTACAAGTCACTGAAAATAGCCAGAACCAGTTCTGCTCAGGCCTGGAGCACTTTGTTTACCAGGCTGCATCCTTCCCTTCAGAAAGAGGGGGTCTGCTAGCAGACACACAGTAGGAGGTGGAGCCAGCATTCACCTTGCCAGGCACAGCCCTATTCAGGTCAAGGAGCCACCCCTCCCCACACTCTAAATGCAGATCTCTCTATTCAACCCAGGTCTGACTCAGCCTGCCCTGCCCCTCTAAAACCAGACAGCCAATACACATAACAGCAGAGCACACTGGAAGGCTTAGGCAAGAAAATACCTACTTTCTAAAAGTGGTATTTTCAAACACAGAATATAAAAATAAACTTCACTAAAAGATGTATTTTAATATTCTGAGCTCAGGCATACTAAATTCGTTTTTCTACCATGTTCCTGGGGTCAGTTAGGACTATAGAATGTAATAGTCAAACTGCCCATTCTAGCCTATGAGGAACAGGTAGCCTTACAGTAGTGAAAAACGAAATGGGGCATAATTCACTACCAGGACATGCTACACACACCAAGGCATGTCCTACCTTACACATACAATGCACCCTACCATAGGGGTGACTTACAAGATGCCAAGGGAAGGTTCAGGGGCACTTCACAGCCAAGATGGCAGTTCTGGACTGCACACAGACACTGCAGTGGCAGGTCTGAGACACACTTTACAAGCTGCTTCTGTGGGTGGCGCAAACCAGCGCTGCATGCCCACCAGCAGCATTTGGTTTACCAGCCCTGGGCACACACAGGCCACACTACTAGGGACTAACAGGTAAACCAAATAAGCCAATCAGGGATATACCAATTCACATAGACATATTTACCAAGGGAGAGCATATGCACTTTAGCACTGAACAGCAGTGGTAAAGTGCCCAGAGTCATAAAACCAACAGAAACAGGTCAGCAAAAATACAGGAGGCAGGCAAAAGTTTAGGGGTGACCCTGCAAAAAGGGCCATTTCCAACAGGCATAAACCGTGCACTCCAAATACAGGCATGGTCTCCGACATCCGTCCACCCTAGCGTCACAACGAGTTCATGAAAAAACAGACTCTTAGGCTGCGGGAGTTTCCCTATCCCAGGACTATTGATTTCTTCAAGGACTCATATATTATGCATGAACCGTTATTCCTTAGGGGTTCATTCATGACGTCTTCCGCTGTCCAACTCACGTCAATGCTAACATTTTCAGGTATAAATATACCTTCCCAAACCCCTGTAAATCAGAGGAGACCTCGACTTCAGAGGAGCCCGTTTCCCGGCCGGACGCACTGAGAAGACGCTGTCATTCCTGCATGCTTCCAGTGATCTAACTTCCCTTGCGGGGTGTTGGAGTTCGAGTCTGGAAAGAGATTCCTACCTCTCTCATTCTTCAGGTATGGAGCTGACAAGAACCTAGAGGGACTCTTGGCATACTAGACTCTTGGCATACTAGACTCTTGGCATACTAGACTCTTGGCATACTAGACTCTTGGCATACTAGGCGTAACATACTCTTAGTATACTCTAGTCAGGAATACAGCACCTACTTCTACTTCTCCCTACACCTAGGACAGGTTAGGAACACTGGGGTAGAACTAGGTTAGAAACGCATCGTATGAGTACTCGCATTTTTAGGCTGTGTCATTTTATGTAAATGCATATATGCTGAAAAGATAATGCTAACGCAGTATTATTTATTTCTACTGCTCACTCTGTACATTATTTATCTCGCATACTGTCTTGTGATCGTAAAAGCACATTTAACTTACACCAGAAACAAGACTGTTCAATAAATCTTTTATTGAAACGCCCGTCTGTTATTTCTGTGTAACTTTGAGGAAAGCTAAGCATGCACGACTGAACTGAGTGAAATAGTTATCTATTGTTTCTACGACTCTGGGACACGTCCTGATTCTAAAAGGAAACACAGTGGTCATGTTTTGCGGCTGCCAGAAACTACTCCCTTCTTGTCGTCAAGAAGTTTCTAGCGGCCTCTGAGCTAGCTGGCACAAGTAATTAAGTTTAATATACTCGATAGGGACATACCGACCTTAGTCCTATGTCAAACCTATAGGATATATTATTCCAATGCGCAGAACCTATTAGGGAAATAGGAGCTACACTACACCAGGACCTACGGGAGCCATGGCATACTAACACCTAGGGTACCATACCCCACACAGCAAACACTAAGAGAAGAATCCGCTCTGGACTCCCAAAGCACCAGAATTAAGCACCTGTGGAGGGACATCAAGACATGTGAGACTACATTCCTGAGTGGCCCAGCTATCCCAAGATTGCCTCTCCAAGTTGCCTGCTGCTGACCGCGAGGACCTCAAGATGCACGACGCCTGGCTGACCTGTTCACTCTGCACCCGGCCCCACCGACCCCAGCATCAACCAACCAGCCCTGCTCCTGTGGTTGCTAGGCCCTTGCGACCTCCTCCCTCTAAGGAGACCCACTGGACATGTCTGTATGTCCTTCTGTGCAGTGCATTTTCAAGTGCCCTCCTTCGTCTTTGCGCACCAGCTTTCAAGACCTCAGCACTCTGCTCCCAGCCGATCTGGGACGCTCCCGAACTTCTCCTGCTGGGAATTTGGACCTGGGCCTGACATCGACCTAAAACGAGAAGGTGGACTTCGTAAAAGCATCACCGGAATTTCTATATATTGTCCTGATTTTTCCCCATTGATTCCTATGGTGCGTAATAACTCATAGAAGTGATATATTTATTGAACTTTGCAAAATCGTAACTCCGAAAGTACTTACCTTAGAACTGTGTACTTTGTCTTAAAAATTATATATAAAGCGATAGCATTTTTACAAATTGGTCTCAGATTTATTCTTGAGTGTGTGTCTCATTTGTTGCCTCTGTGAGTTCAACAAAAGCTTAACACATCCCTCTGATAAGCCTAACTGCTCTCCCACACTACCATAAAGAGAGAGTTTGTATTATCTGTTTATTCCTCTGACTCCCCATTGGGGATTCCACGGACTCTCTGTACTTCATTTTAGTACACTGTACTGAGAGCCAGTTTCCTACAGCAGTAAAAAATGCATCCAACCTATGTATAGGTGTCTTATAGTGACTGTGTTGGTGCCCACCATTCTATGCATCTGTTCACCATTCTTTTGAGGCCCAAGTGCCTCATAGGTCTGTGCCCATTTATATGTTTTCGCATACATGAGTTTTATAGTATGTCATTGTGTTAAGTCTATTGTAAGTTCCGTAAGTTCTGATAGGCTGCTTAAGCTTTTATGTAAGGGATAAAGTACCCTGTAATACACACAAAAGAAGGGGTGAGGGTACGGACTCACCTACCCCGAACCCCCTGTAAACACTTTATGCACCAGAAGGAGTAGGGAGTAATAAATTATGTAACGTAATGGCACATGCAATATGTTCTAATACTGCCCTCACTCACACAAATGTGTGACATGCTTCATCATTGGGCTGCTACAAAAAACACCCCGGCGTAGCCACGCCTGGGGTGGAGCAATAGGGTGGGGGAAGACAATACAACACAAAAAAAGACAAATGAATTCTATAGTGGCTGGGAACGACGGTAGTGAAAGTGCAGTTAGGTGAATTAAAACTAGCTCGGAAGTGTCGCTGTGCCTAAAACGTTATTCCTGGATCTTCCGGCCAGAGTAAAACATGTGAAGGATGATGGTGAATGGGAGGTTCTATGTGCTCCTACCACCCCTCCTTAACTGCGAAATGGTCAACATGTTTCGGCCGTTAGTGTATGCCCCTCGTATAGGGTCACGCCGGCCTTCCTCAGGACTCTACCTTTCCCAGTAAGTTCTACCTCACCTCCAATTGAGATGAGAGAGAATTAAAAATCAGTTCCTTACGTATTCAGGAATTTTTCTCCCATGGATCATGTAGTTACGAGTTTACCCTAAAGTCAAATTTGAACTAGCGGCGGGCAAGGGGAGACCCCCTATAGTCACACTTACGTCAAGGGTGGTTCTCCGCAAACACTGCTCGTCTCCGTCCGCCGTGAAGAGTGGCGGACGGAGAGGAAGGCCGGCGTGACCCTATACGAGGGGCATACACTAACGGCCGAAACATGTTGACGTTTTACTCTGGCCGGAAGATCCAGGAATAAAGTTTTAGGCACAGCGACACTTCCGAGCTAGTTTTAATTCACCTAACTGCACTTTCACTACCGTCGTTCCCAGCCACTATAGAATTCATTTGTCTTTTTTGTGTTGTATTGTCTTCCCCCACCCTATTGCTCCACCCCAGGCGTGGCTACGCCGGGGTGTTTTTGTAGCAGCCCAATGATGAAGCATGTCACACATTTGTGTGAGTGAGGGCAGTATTAGAACATATTGCATGTGCCATTACGTTACATATTTTATTACTCCCTACTCCTTCTGGTGCAAAAAAAAAAATAAAGTACCCTGTGCCATACATTATAAGAATATTTCAAGTTACTTAGGATTTCTGTGACCATAAGTAGGAAAGAAGCCAAATGTTAAGTTCCTTTAAAAAGTCATGGAACTTCAACATCACTTACAATACCTTTTTTAATGTAGGAAAGATGGTATTTTATTCCTTGTAATGCATTATCACACCTATCACCCTTCCCACAAACTACTTAAAGCCTTTGGCCCAGATTGACTAACATTCTGTGCTGTGGTTGCATCACTTTTTTGGTTCAGCCATGATTCACAAATGCCAGTCGAGGTTTACAAAGCCATGCATGGGCCGATTAGAGGGAGGTGTGCAGGTGTTCTTTCCACATGCCTCATATCGCACAAGGTGTCCTCTCCCCCTGTGCCTTGCTGCTTTCTTTGAGAGAACGTGCTCGAGAGAGAGAGGGAGGTGCCCAGGTGTTATTTCAACATGTCTCATATCACACAAGGCATCCTCTCCAGCAGTCCCCTGCTGCTTTCTTTGAGAGGACGTGCTCGAGAGAGAGAGGGAGGTGCCCAGGTGTTCTTTCAACATGTCTCATATCACACAAGGCGTCCTCTCCGCCAGCCCCCTGTTACTTTCTGTGAGAGGACTTGCTTGAGAGAGTGAGGGAGGTGCGCAGGTGTTCTTTCCACATGCCTCATATCGCACAAGGTGTCCTCTCCCCCTGTGCCTTGCTGCTTTCTGTGAGAGGACGTGCTCGAGAGAGAGAGGGAGGTGCCCAGGTGTTCTTTCAACATGTCTCATATCACACAAGGCATCCTCTCCAGCAGTCCCCTGCTGCTTTCTTTGAGAGGCCATGCTCTAGAGAGAGAGAGGAGGTGCCCATGTGTTCTTTCCACATGTCTCATATCACACAAGGCGACCTCCCCACCAGCCCCCTGTTACTTTCTGTGAGAGGACTTGCTTGAGAGAGTGAGGGAGGTGCCCAGGTGTTCTTTCCACATGTCTCATATTACACAAGGCATCCTCTCCACCAGTCCCCTGCTGCTTTCTGTGAGAGGACGTGCTGAGAGAGTGAGGGAGGTGCCCAGAGGTTCTTTCCACATGTCTCATATTACTCAAGGTGTCCTCTCCCACTGCACCTGCCTGCTTTCTGTGAGAGGACGTGCTGAGAGAGTGAGGGAGGTGCCCAGGTGTTCTTTCCACATGTCTCATATCACGCAAGGTGTCCTCTCCCACTGCACCTTCCTGCTTTCTGTGAGAGGACTTGCCCAAGAGAGGGAGGGAAGTCCCCAGGTGTTCTTTCAACATGTCTCATATCACGCAAGGCGTCATCTCCACCAGTCCTCTGCTGTTTTGACATGCCATGCACGTGAGAGTGAGGGAGGTGCCCAGGTGACAAAGGGAGGGGGATAGATGATCGCATCACCCCCATCCTTACGCGCCTCCAATGGCTCCCTTTGCTGCCAGCTCTATCTCCCAAAACCAGCTCCATCATTTACAAAGCCATCACAACCAGCACCCCCTTATCTTTCAGACAAGCTCACTATCTCTGATGGTTCTTGACACACCCCCAGCCAGGTCACCATCGGGCTGCAGACTAAGAAGTGCAAAGATGGAATAGCCAAAGGAACAAGTCATTTTTTTCATGTTGCACCCAGTTCCTGGAACGGCCCCCGTATCCACAAGAACTGCCCCAGCCCTGATCCACATCATGAGGCACTAACAGACAATAACAGTCCACAAACAGATACCCCTGACTGTCATTGCCTTTAACCCTGCAGAGCGCTCCACCACCTTTCAGCGATGCTGGCACTATGTAAATAAAGCATACATACATAGAAAAAAGATGAACGGGTCAATGATAGGGTAGTGAAGGCGGAGGATAGGAAGAGGTAGGGAGAATGGAATGAAAACAATATCCCAAGAAACTGTTGACAGGTGCTGAAAGTCGCCTAGCTCAATGGAGTAACAAAAGCACGTGCAGTCCGTCCCCCCCGCCCCCCACAGTGCAGGCCTGTCCTCGGCTCCAAGAGGTCCCCTCTGGCACTGTGCCCAGGCAGCGGGCCCCTGGCCTGAGAGCTCCTGTCTGGGTCCAGAGCATGGGGTCCCCCCTCCATGATCTTTGCGGGGGGGGGGCCCAAGTTTCGTTACACCACTGACCTGGCTCTATCCTCCAGTGAATATCCTATAGTATATGTCAGGTTTATGTAGTGGCGTAGCAGAGGGGGACGGGCCAGAACTGGTAGGGCCGGAGCCACAGTTTATAACTGTCCTACCATCCCCTCCCCCATGCCCCATTATCAGTGACAGCTACAGCCAGTAGGAACAGACACTGCCCTCCCAGCCCAGAAACAGCACTGGTATTACTGTTTACATTTCACATTTTACTCTCTCTTCCATTCCTTAAGAGTATTTGCTTTTTCCAGGATGGCGTTTTTCCATAATTATTTTCATGTAACGCATTACTCATGTATTGTACATGACGTGTAAAGAGTTGCTCTGATGGAGCTGTGTGAGCTGAGGTTATGCGTTGACTAAAATTGAGAGCTGTGGAGTTTAAAGGCGCATGGCGAAATTGTCACAGTACCTGTGAGTAGGTGTAGGAAAGTGTCCTTTTTGAATGGGGATCCCCCCCACTTTGTCCTAGATGTTGTGGAAGTTGATCTGAAAGTGCACTGAGGTCTGCTAACCAAGCCCCAGTGCTTTTTCCCATAACATGGTAACTGTGACTTGGTACACCCAATTAGCAAGCACTTTAACCCTCCTTGTAAGGCCCTTGTGTATGATACCAGGGGTACCCAGGGCCAGAGAGTTAAAGGGATCGCCATCACTGGAGCACTATTTGTGCCACCCTGAGTGACCTGAGTAAAAGTAAAGACTGTAGGTCTGTTACTACAACCTGCAAGTGCAGTTTTTCTGTTCGAGTGCCACTCTGCACATACCATGTGCGACAGAGTCCCCTCACTGCCTTAAGTGCATTTAAGTCCACCCTAAGGAAGGCCTCCTATAGCCCAGGAGGCAGGGTACGTTGTATTAAAGGTGTAGGCATATATGTTCCGACATATGTATCTCTACAATAACCTCCCAAACCGAGGTTACTGTAAGTGGATGGTGGTCCATAGGTTAACGTGGACCGGCTACAGGACAAAATCGAGATAGCCATCTCCACAATGGCTCCACTGAATGTGGTCATGTTTGGTGTCAAACACAGTGCTTTTTTCACCCTGACACGATGCTCGTGTCGCAGATGAGCTAGCATGCACCTGGGTGGCACATGAGCTGACATGCACCTGGGTCGCACATGAGCCGACATGCACCTGGGTGGCACATGAGCTGACATGCACCTGGGTGGCACATGAGCTGACATGCACCTGGGTGGCACATGAGATGACATGCACCTGGGTGGCATATGACCTGACAAGCACCTGGGTGGCACATGAGATGACATGCACCTGGGTGACACATGAGCTGACATGCACATGGGTGGCATATGACCTGACAAGCACCTGGGTGGCACATGAGATGACATGCACCTGGGTGACACATGAGCTGACATGCACCTGGATGGCATATGACCTGACAAGCACCTGGGTGGCACATGAGATGACATGCACCTGGGTGGCACATGAGATGACATGCACCTGGGTGGCACATGAGCTGACATGCACCTGGGTGGCACATGAGCTGACAGGCACCTGGGTGGCACATGAGCTGACATGCACCTGGGTGGCACATGAGCCAACATGAACCTGGGTGGCACATGAGCCGACATGCACCTGGGTGGCACATGAGCTGACCTGCACCTGGGTGGTACATGCAGTTTTGTGCCCACCAAGAAACCTAGTCCTCTATTGCTTTGGCAGGCTGTCCAAGCCAGTTGCCACCAAGACAGAAGTCTGACCTCCTCCTGGGCTGCGCTATCACACCCAGAGGATGCCGACAAAGGACCTGGGCAGGAAGGAGGTCACACCTCTGCTATTCCCAGGCGGGCTAGTGAATGGGCCATCAGGACGGTGAGCCTCAAGGGCTTCCCACCACTGAAATGCAGATGTACTTGTCCCCCAGTGGAGAACTAAGACTTCCCCAGCCCCCAGGCACTCAAGAGTGCAGGCAGGTGGGAAAATTAGGTAGTCAGGAGGGGTACACTCCATTAAGGCTGGCCACAACTCTAGGGTTGACCAGCTGGAATGTGCAGCCGAAGATGGCCTATGCTTTCTTGGATTTCCCCAAAAATAGTGGATTGTGGGTAGTTTGATGACATACAACCACCGAATGTGGTCACCTCAGGGGCGAATTCTCCGCAGGGTCAGAAGCCCCTTGGCCACTGACCCTCACGCCCTCAAACTCCCTCTAAATCCAGGATTTAAGTAGCCGACACCAGAACAGCATATTTGCTTTGAAGACCAAGGAAAAAGAAGAGACAAGAGTGTCTGCACTGTCAGGACTCCATAAAAAGAGATGCGAAGTACTGCACCTGTGGCTGACTCCTTGCAAAGGCCGGACAACGTCTCGTCCAGGACCAGAGGACCGGTTCCAAAAGTAAGGAGAACCCCTCTGCAGCCCAAGTGCTTCACCTGAACTCCCTAGTGCTAGAGGTACTAGTCCCCTGCATTCGGCAGACATAAACCACACTTCCAAGTTCCAAGAAGTACTGTCTTCCGGGCTCCTTCATGGACCAGCCTGAAAGTAACTGGTTTGAAACACTCAAGGAAGAGTAGTGCTGAAACTCACCAACTTTTTGCATCCTACTACATTCCTGGGACCGCTGGAAGACATATAACCTCGTCATGAATTTTTCCCGAGAACAAGTCTTGTTGGTCACCTGGCTGACTACTGACTGCTTCACTTGATACCTGACACAGAAGGACCCATCTGCACATATCCCCCTCCTCTTCTGTGGCGCAGTTGTGGAGCCCTTGCATCCCAAAGTTGTCTGCATGGCACAATTGGTTCAGCAGTCCTGTTCAGCACCGTGGATAGCTAGGAGCATCTCTGCAACCGAGACGCCCGAGCTAGATAGAGCTGTTCTGCCTGGTGATTTCTGGTCCTAGGGCCCCTCCAAGCTATGCACCTAAGGGGCTCCTCTGAACTTGACCTCCAAGTACTGCCTTGTCAAGTGCTGCATTTTTTGCAGCACCCACGGATCCTGTTCAGCACCAAGGACAGCCAGGTCAGCTCTGCACCCGGACTTCCTGGGCAAGGTAAAATTGTTGTGACTTTTGAGGCTTGGTCTGAGGACCTGCAAGACCTTAACTCCAAGTGGGTTCTGTGGAACCCATCCCGCAAATGGCCGAGTGTCACCAATTGTTTTTCCCATTGACCGCAACGATAGTTCGACATCCCTGCAAAGTATTCACTTTATTTCTACTGTAAATTCCATAACTCCGGTTATAAGTACTGGATTTGAATTGTTTTGGTGTCTAAATGTATATAAAATTCAGCTCATTTTTATAAATTGGTGTCGAATTTCTTTCGAGTTGTGTCAATTACTTATCGTCCATATTGGTGTTGTGAAACGCTTTACACATGTTCCTCTAAGTAAGCCTGACTGCTCTTTGGCAGTCTGTCAGGACTGAGCTAGGTTACTAGTGTGAAACCATAGTCCACTTTTGGGTATCGTGTTAGGATTCATGCTAGGACCTCCCAACCATACCACATATTACTGCCACCTTGCGACAGTAGGTGATAAAGGGGTTCGGCTTACAGGCTCATCCAATCCTTCGCCTCTCTGTAGAGTGCACCGAGCAATGTTCCGGTATGCCAATTATAAGTGTGATTATGTGTGACATTTTGGGAAGGAGCACACAGCTGTCAAACTACTGACAGAGTGAAGGTTAAAGAAAATGCAGTGTGTGCAGGAGAGCTGGTGCAGTGTGCATGTGGGGAGTGGTGAAGTGAATTAAATGCAAGGACATGCATGCAGGAGAGCTGGTGCAGTGTGCATGTGGGGAGTGGGGAAGTGAATCAAATGCAAGGACGTGCGTGCAGGAGAGCTGGTGCAGTGTGCATGCGGGGGTGGGGAAGTGAATCAGATGCAAGGACATGCGTGCAGGAGAGCTGGTGCAGTGTGCATGCGGGGAGTGGTGAAGTGAATCAGATGCAAGGACGTGCGTGCAGGAGAGCTGGTGCAGTGTGCATGCGGGGAGTGGTGAAGTGAATCAGATGCAAGGACGTGCGTGCAGGAGAGCTGGTGCAGTGTGCATGCGGGGAGTGGTGAAGTGAATCAGATGCAAGGACGTGCGTGCAGGAGAGCTGGTGCAGTGTGCATGCGGGGAGTGGGGAAGTGAATCAGATGCAAGGACGTGCGTGCAGGAGAGCTGGTGCAGTGAGCATGCGGGGAGTGGGGAAGTGAATCAGATGCAAGGACGTGCGTGCAGGAGAGCTGGTGCAGTGTGCATGCGGGGAGTGGGGAAGTGAATCAAATGCAAGGACATACGTGCAGGAGAGCTGGTGCAGTGTGCATGCGGGGAGTGGTGAAGTGAATCAGATGCAAGGACGTGCGTGCAGGAGAGCTGGTGCAGTGTGCATGAGGGGGTGGGGAAGTGAATCAGATGCAAGGACGTGCGTGCAGGAGAGCTGGTGCAGTGTGCATGCGGGGTGGGGAAGTGAATCAGATGCAAGGACGTGCGTGCAGGAGAGCTGGTGCAGTGTGCATGTGGGGGTGGGGAAGTGAATCAGATGCAAGGACGTGCGTGCAGGAGAGCTGGTGCAGTGTGCATGCGGGGGTGGGGAAGTGAATCAGATGCAAGGACATGCGTGCAGGAGAGCTAGTGCAGTGTGCATGCAGGGAGTGGTGAAGTGAATTAAATGCAAGGACATGCATGCAGGAGAGCTGGTGCAGTGTGCATGCGGGGGTGGGGAAGTGAATCAGATGCAAGGACATGCGTGCAGGAGAGCTGGTGCAGTGTGCATGCGGGGGGTGGGGAAGTGAATCAAATGCAAGGACGTGCGTGCAGGAGAGCTGGTGCAGTGTGCATGCGGGGAGTGGGGAAGTGAATCAGATGCAAGGACATGCGTGCAGGAGAGCTGGTGCAGTGTGCATGCGGGGGGTGGTGAAGTGAATTAAATGCAAGGACATGCTTGCAGGAGAGCTGGTGCAGTGTGCATGCGGGGGTGGGGTAGTGAATCAGATGCAAGGACATGCGTGCAGGAGAGCTGGTGCAGTGTGCATGCGGGGAGTGGTGAAGTGAATCAGATGCAAGGACGTGCGTGCAGGAGAGCTGGTGCAGTGTGCATGCGGGGAGTGGGGAAGTGAATCAGATGCAAGGACATGCGTGCAGGAGAGCTGGTGCAGTGTGCATGTGGGGGTGGGGAAGTGAATCAGATGCAAGGACGTGCTTGCAGGAGAGCTGGTGCAGTGTGCATGCGGGGGTGGTGAAGTGAATCAAATGCAAGGACATATGTGCAGGAGAGCTGGTGCAGTGTGCATGCGGGGAGTGGTGAAGTGAATCAGATGCAAGGACGTGCGTGCAGGAGAGCTGGTGCAGTGTGCATGCGGGGGTGGTGAAGTGAATCAGATGCAAGGACGTGCGTGCAGGAGAGCTGGTGCAGTGTGCATGCGGGGGTGGGGAAGTGAATCAGATGCAAGGACGTGCGTGCAGGAGAGCTGGTGCAGTGTGCATGCGGGGGTGGTGAAGTGAATCAGATGCAAGGACGTGCGTGCAGGAAGAGCTGGTGCAGTGTGCATGCAGGGGGTGGTGAAGTGAATCAGATGCAAGGACGTGCATGCAGGAGAGCTGGTGCAGTGTGCATGTGGGGGGTGAGGAAGTGAATCAGATGCAAGGACATGCGTGCAGGAGAGCTGGTGCAGTGTGCATGTGGGGGGTGAGGAAGTGAATCAGATGCAAGGACATGCGTGCAGGAGAGCTGGTGCAGTGTGCATTCGGGGGTGGGGAAGTGAATCAGATGCAAGGACGTGCGTGCAGGAGAGCTGGTGCAGTGTGCATGCGGGGGTGGGGAAGTGAATCAGATGCAAGGACGTGCGTGCAGGAGAGCTGGTGCAGTGTGCATGTGGGGGGTGGGGAAGTGAATCAGATGCAAGGACGTGCGTGCAGGAGAGCTGGTGCAGTGTGCATGCGGGGGTGGGGAAGTGAATCAGATGCAAGGACATGCGTGCAGGAGAGCTGGTGCAGTGTGCATGCGGGGAGTGGTGAAGTGAATTAAATGCAAGGACATGCATGCAGGAGAGCTGGTGCAGTGTGCATGCGGGGGTGGGGAAGTGAATCAGATGCAAGGACATGCGTGCAGGAGAGCTGGTGCAGTGTGCATGCGGGGGTGGGGAAGTGAATCAAATGCAAGGACGTGCGTGCAGGAGAGCTGGTGCAGTGTGCATGCGGGGAGTGGGGAAGTGAATCAGATGCAAGGACATGCGTGCAGGAGAGCTGCTGCAGTGTGCATGCGGGGGGTGGTGAAGTGAATTAAATGCAAGGACATGCTTGCAGGAGAGCTGGTGCAGTGTGCATGCGGGGAGTGGTGAAGTGAATCAGATGCAAGGACGTGCGTGCAGGAGAGCTGGTGCAGTGTGCATGCGGGGAGTGGGGAAGTGAATCAGATGCAAGGACATGCGTGCAGGAGAGCTGGTGCAGTGTGCATGTGGGGGGTGGGGAAGTGAATCAGATGCAAGGACGTGCTTGCAGGAGAGCTGGTGCAGTGTGCATGCGGGGGGTGGTGAAGTGAATCAAATGCAAGGACATACGTGCAGGAGAGCTGGTGCAGTGTGCATGCGGAGAGTGGTGAAGTGAATCAGATGCAAGGACGTGCGTGCAGGAGAGCTGGTGCAGTGTGCATGTGGGGAGTGGTGAAGTGAATCAGATGCAAGGACGTGCGTGCAGGAGAGCTGGTGCAGTGTGCATGCAGGGGGTGGTGAAGTGAATCAGATGCAAGGACATGCGTGCAGGAGAGCTGGTGCAGTGTGCATGCGGGGGTGGGGAAGTGAATCAGATGCAAGGACGAGCGTGCAGGAGAGCTGGTGCAGTGTGCATGCGGGGAGTGGTGAAGTGAATCAGATGCAAGGACATGCGTGCAGGAGAGCTGGTGCAGTGTGCATGCGGGGTGGGGAAGTGAATCAGATGCAAGGACATGCGTGCAGGAGAGCTGGTGCAGTGTGTATGCGGGGGGTGGTGAAGTGAATTAAATGCAAGGACATGCTTGCAGGAGAGCTGGTGCAGTGTGCATGCGGGGAGTGGTGAAGTGAATCAGATGCAAGGACGTGCGTGCAGGAGAGCTGGTGCAGTGTGCATGCGGGGGTGGGGAAGTGAATCAGATGCAAGGACGTGCGTGCAGGAGAGCTGGTGCAGTGTGCATGCGGGGAGTGGTGAAGTGAATCAGATGCAAGGACGTGCGTGCAGGAGAGCTGGTGCAGTGTGCATGCGGGGAGTGGGGAAGTGAATCAGATGCAAGGACATGCGTGCAGGAGAGCTGGTGCAGTGTGCATGTGGGGGGTGGGGAAGTGAATCAGATGCAAGGACGTGCTTGCAGGAGAGCTGGTGCAGTGTGCATGCGGGGGGTGGTGAAGTGAATCAAATGCAAGGACATATGTGCAGGAGAGCTGGTGCAGTGTGCATGCGGGGGTGGTGAAGTGAATCAGATGCAAGGACGTGCGTGCAGGAGAGCTGGTGCAGTGTGCATGCGGGGGTGGTGAAGTGAATCAGATGCAAGGACGTGCGTGCAGGAGAGCTGGTGCAGTGTGCATGCGGGGGGTGGGGAAGTGAATCAGATGCAAGGACGTGCGTGCAGGAGAGCTGGTGCAGTGTGCATGCGGGGGTGGTGAAGTGAATCAGATGCAAGGACGTGCGTGCAGGAGAGCTGGTGCAGTGTGCATGCGGGGGTGGTGAAGTGAATCAAATGCAAGGACGTGCGTGCAGGAGAGCTGGTGCAGTGTGCATGCGGGGGTGGGGAAGTGAATCAGATGCAAGGACGTGCGTGCAGGAGAGCTGGTGCAGTGTGCATGCAGGGGGTGGTGAAGTGAATCAGATGCAAGGACGTGCATGCAGGAGAGCTGGTGCAGTGTGCATGTGGGGGGTGAGGAAGTGAATCAGATGCAAGGACATGCGTGCAGGAGAGCTGGTGCAGTGTGCATGTGGGGGTTGAGGAAGTGAATCAGATGCAAGGACATGCGTGCAGGAGAGCTGGTGCAGTGTGTATGCGGGGGTGGGGAAGTGAATCAGATGCAAGGACGTGCGTGCAGGAGAGCTGGTGCAGTGTGCATGCGGGGGTGGGGAAGTGAATCAGATGCAAGGACGTGCGTGCAGGAGAGCTGGTGCAGTGTCCATGTGGGGGGTGGGGAAGTGAATCAGATGCAAGGACGTGCGTGCAGGAGAGCTGGTGCAGTGTGCATGCGGGGGTGGGGAAGTGAATCAGATGCAAGGCAATGCGTGCAGGAGAGCTGGTGCAGTGTGCATGTGGGGGTGAGGAAGTGAATCAGATGCAAGGACGTGCTTGCAGGAGAGCTGGTGCAGTGTGCATGTGGGGGTGAGGAAGTGAATCAGATGCAAGGACGTGCGTGCAGGAAAGCTGGTGCAGTGTGCATGTGGGGGTGGGGAAGTGAATCAGATGCAAGGACGTGCGTGCAGGAGAGCTGGTGCAGTGTGCATGTGGGGGTGGGGAAGTGAATCAGATGCAAGGACGTGCGTGCAGGAGAGCTGGTGCAGTGTGCATGCGGGGGTGGGGAAGTGAATCAGATGCAAGGACATGCGAGCAGGAGAGCTGGTGCAGTGTGCATGTGGGGGGTGGGGAAGTGAATTAAATGCAAGGACATGCATGCAGGAGAGCTGGTGCAGTGTGCATGCGGGGGTGGGGAAGTGAATCAGATGCAAGGACGTGCGTGCAGGAGAGCTGGTGCAGTGTGCATGCGGGGGTGGGGAAGTGAATCAGATGCAAGGACGTGCGTGCAGGAGAGCTGGTGCAGTGTGCATGTGGGGGTGGGGAAGTGAATCAGATGCAAGGACATGCGTGCAGGAGGGCTGGTGCAGTGTGCATGCGGGGGTTGGGAAGTGAATCAGATGCAAGGACATGCGTGCAGGACAGCTGGTGCAGTGTGCATGCGGGGGTGGGGAAGTGAATCAGATGCAAGGACGTGCGTGCAGGAGAGCTGGTGCAGTGTGGATGGGGGGTGAGGAAGTGAATCAGATGCAAGGACGTGCTTGCAGGAGAGCTGGTGCAGTGTGCATGTGGGGGTGAGGAAGTGAATCAGATGCAAGGACGTGCTTGCAGGAGAGCTGGTGCAGTGTGCATGTGGGGGGTGAGGAAGTGAATCAGATGCAAGGACATGCTTGCAGGAGAGCTGGTGCAGTGTGCATGTTGGGGGTGAGGAAGTGAATCAGATGCAAGGACATGCGTGCAGGACACAGCGAATAGAGGGTCCTGAAGGGGAAAGAGATGAGGTGTAAGATAGGAAGGCTGAGTATTTTAGAAATATAATAAGAAAAAAGTGAGTAAATATTAACAGAAAGACGCAGAAGAGATTGCTGTGAATAGGAGAAGGCCCCCTTCCACAGACCACTTTGATGTATAATTCACAGTCTGCTTAAAAAGGTTAAATGACTTTGTATCTAGTGATATGTGTATCACTGAAAAAGAAAGGTTAAAGGGACATTATAGGTAGGTGGAAAACAAACCATACCACTGAAATTCACCAGTTATAGTTATCTCAAGTAACTGTATCTCGTACCTTAAGGTAACTATACCTTGTTCCCCCGCCGTGCGCAGCTCTGTTATCATTGATGTCACTGTAATTCTGCCGTGACATTATAAATGATGTCATAACTGATACATCATGTGGGGTAGTTAGCAGGGCATGGAGAGGGCGCGAGTTATAGTTACTTTAGGACACGAGTTATAGTTACTATAACTTGTGAATTTCAGTGGTTCTGTTTGTTTAAAACTGTAGGTTTTAACTGACATTTTCACCTAACTGTAACATCACTTTGTTTTTTAAGCATTACTGGTTCCTCTGAAGGACAAGGGCTGCTTTAAAATAAGTTCTCCGTTTGCAAATGCAAACAAAGCGATGGTGGTCTGGTGTCCCTCGCAGGCCACCATCCCTGTATTCGTAGCCAACCACAGGGGGTTGCAATTTGCGCCCTGATCAATGAATATTAATTGGACATGTCGTTCTGCAGTCTCCTGTGCATTAACATTTTTTTAACTGACTTATTCATATAAAGGTCAGTTTGCAAAATCAGACACTGGTTGCAAAATTTCAGTGCGCAATTTGGAACCAATGTTTACATCGAATGCAGCGAGGCTTAGAGTTATATGTACAAAAAAAACAGGGGGGGGCGGAGGTCAAGGGCAGAACCTCCGATGGATTAAAAAAAAGAAATGTGACAAGAGGGAAATAATTCAGTTACACTAGTAAACGAGTCCAGGCCCAGTGAGGAGAGGAATTTTAGAGTTCACAAAAGTGTTAATCAATCAATACATCACACTAGATTTGTAAAGCGCGGCTAATCAAGGCGAGGGCTTCTAGGCGCTGATTAACAGCAATATTCTCCTAAACGTGCCGCTGTGCCAAGTTTGGTAAAAAAGAGATGTGAGTATAATGTGACGTGAAGAAGGCATCAATAATGGGCTTTTCTCCATTTGCCGGAGAATTTTCATCTGTGATAGGAAGGTTCCGGAAGAACCCGGATGAGAGGGAGAGACTGCAGGTGAGGCAGCGACCGAGGATCACACGTGGCAACACGGGGTACGACACGGCTCTTTTAATGCAACAGGAACACTTGTGTAAATAACGAACCCGTGAACTCACAGGGGATTAGTCAATGCTGCTGGGAGATGTTACCCTTGCAACACCTGACACTGGGGTGACGTCACTCACGCAGTGACTCTGGACAGGGCGTCACCAACAACGCAAGGTGTGCCGGTCCCACCCAAGGGATGTATAAAACCCATCGGCGCTCAGCTGCAGAGATCACTCCCCGCCGTCTCCAGCAGCATGAAGGCCGCAGGCTCCCTCCTCCTCCTCGCCCTCTGGGCGGGGGCGGCTCTGGCAGCACCACGAGGTAAGAGCCAGAACCAGTCTCACTTTTGAGGTTCGGTGATGTTCGTTGGCAGTTCTAGAGCTCCCCAGACTGCAGGTGCTGCGGAATTCAAACCACAGGAACATACAACTACATTAACACCGGGCACAAGTGCTGGGGAAACAGCGAGGGGACTAGGTAGCGTATTTAATTGAATTGAATGGAATTGGGGATTTATAAAGCGCTGCTGTCACTCCCAAGGGAGCACCTTGGCGCTAGGCGGTATAAACAGTCAGAGAAAGTACTTTTGAGTGAAGCAGAGGCTCCGGGGGCCTTTCAGGGTTCTTCAGATGCGAGAGTGGCAGATAGGGTCAGAGGCCGAAAAAAAGCCATGCCTTCAGCTGTTTCCGGAAAATGGGGTTATGGGACCGCGTGCCTCAGCCTCGCTGGGAGCTGGTTCCAGGCCATGGTCACAAAAAACGTCAAAGGTCTGCCTCCTTTAGTCTTACGCCTGAATTGAGGGGGTTTAAGGAGATTCCCAATCATGTCGGAGCACCGCAGTCTTGACCACGCGTGTTCCGACTCCGCAAGCTAACCACGGGCGCGGGCTAGCTGCAGGCTGCTGGGGAAGGAAGCAGGAAGAGATCCGCGGAGAGGTAAGTCGGGCTGGGCTGCAGTTTGGGTCGGGCACTAGTTTTCAGGGCTCGGTGGGGTGGGGACTAATTTTCTGGCCTGGGGGTGGGTTGGGGTAGTTTTCTGGGCTGGGGGTGGGTCGGGGGTTGTTTTTTGGGCTGGAGGCTAATTTTCAAGTATGGGGGGTTGGAGGTAGTTTTCTGGGCTGGGGGTCAGGGGTAGTTTTCTGGGCTAGGAGGATTCGGGGCTAGTTTTCAAGGCTGGGGGGTTTGGAGGTAGTTTTCAGAGCTGGGGGGGTCGTCGGTAGTTTTAAGGGCTCGGGGGGGGTCGGTGGTAGTTTTCAGGGCTGGGGGAGGGTTGCAGTAGTTTTCAGCCCTGGGGGAGGGTCGGGGTAGTTTTTTTAAATTAGGGGTTAGGGTACTAGACCTAAGGGCAGTGAAAGGGGTGGGGGTAGTTTTAGGGACAGCACAGGGAAGGAGGGGGTAGGGATAGTGTTTGTTAAGGGACAGGGTTTTAGGCCTCAGGGCAGGGGGAGGGGAATGGATTGTCAAGGAAGTTTTTAGGGCTGGGGGGAGGGCAGGATAGGTTTTAGGGCTAGGGGGGTCTGGTAGTTTTTTTAAAATAGAGGTTTACCTAAGAGCAGTGGAAGGAGTTGGGGTAGTTGTATGGATAGCGCAAAGGGGGGTGCGGTTCGAGGTAGTGTTTAAGGGTTAGGGACAGCTTGAGGGTTGGGAGGGGTAGGGGTATTTGGACCTCAAGGCGAGGAGGGTAGTGGGGGGGAGTTTGTAGCTTAGGGTGGGGGATCACGACCTTAGCCACGCATACCCCTTTACCATTGATGCCTGTACCACAAAATTACGTGTTAACGGCATTCTTGGTGAAGGAATGCGTGGTTAAGACGCATTCGTGGTTTAGGCTGCGTGTTAGAGGCAAGCGTGGTTTATCCAGTCGTGCCTCTATCATACAACCCATACAGGAAACAGCCTTAACCACGCAGCCTTAACTATGCGTGGCTTAACAACGCAGGCGGAACCACGCACGTCCAAACCACGCATATGCGTGGTTTAGACGTTAGTAGTAGTTAGCGATCTATACTCGGATCGTATGGCGGAGGGTCAGAGGTGACTTCCTGCCTGGACGAGGAACGGCTTGGTGAGTATGATTTCTGGGAGTTAGGGGTCAGGTAACTTTTTAGGGTTTTAAGGCTCAGGGCGGGTGGTTGGGGTACTTTATAGGGCAGAAAGGCCGGTTTTAGGGCTCAGAGTGGGGGGCTGGGTAGTTTTCCGGGCCGTGTTTTAGGGCTTCAAGACGGGGGTCAGTGTACTTTTTACGGCTGGGGGATGGTTTTAGGGCTCAGGGCTGGAGGCTGTGGGGTTTTGTTCTTAGGGCTGGGGCTGCCTTTAGGCATCGTGGTGGGGGTGGCTAGGGTATTTTTAGGGCTAGGATCGGGGTCGTACTCAGGGCAGGGGGGCTGGGTTTTAAGACTCAGGCCGGAGGCTAGGGCATAACAACCACGCATATGCCTTTTACCAATTATGCCATTACAACTTAATTGGTTCTAACGGCATGCATGGTTAAGACGCGGTGGCTGTTAAGACCATGTTGTTCAGGCATGCATGGTTGGGTATTGCGTGGTTGCGACATACACCCCTTCACATTCACACATACCACTCTGATTTACATATACCCCATCACATACACCCATACCCTTTCACATTTAGACCTACCATACACTTTCAAATAAGCCATGTCATATTCAAATATACCCATTTAATTTCATGCATGCCCCATCACATTCACACATACGCCTTCATATTGCATATACCTCTACGCATTCACATATACCCTTTCACATTCAGATTTACGCTTTTACACTCACGCATTCCCTTTCCCATTTACACATGTCATTCACAATCAAATATACCCCTTTGCATTCAAACATACCCTTTACATTCACATATACCCTTTCACACTCAAACATGCCATTTCACATTCACACATAGCTTTGTACGTTCATATATACCCCTTCACATTCACGCATACCCTTCACAAATACTCTTTTATATTCACAAATACCCCTTTACATTCACACATATCCTTACACATTCACACATACAATTTACATTCATGTATACTCCTTTATATTCAAACATACCCCTTCGCATACATGCACACCCCTTCACGTTCACACACAGGTACTAATATTCATGCATACTCCTTAGTACTCGTGCATACAACTTCAAATTCAAAATTGCCCCTTCACATTCACACATGCCACTCTGATTCACATATACCCCTTCATTTTCATCCATACCATTTCACATTTAGACCTGCCATACACTATCAAATAAGGCCTGTCATATTCAAACCTACTTTTGCAATATCATGCATGCCTCATCACACTCCCACATGGGCCTGCAGATCTATTCTTATCTTCTGGCAATCTTGCATGTCCTCCCACATTTATGCGTACACCTTCAGCTTCATGCTCCCTTACTTACATTTGCACATTGCCCTTCACTTGAAGTCATATCCCTTCACTTTCACACACACCAATTGACATTCACACATACCCCTTCACATTGATGCACAATCCTTCACAATCACACAAAGCACATCACATTCAAGCATTCCCCAATACATTCATTCACTACCCATCTCATTAACTCATAGGTTCACGATGACCTTTAAACCATCACATTATGAAGCCAAAACATGTCGAAACTGGTCTGGGTTTTCTAGCATTTCCTCTGAGGTGGACCTGGCCTGACAGTACAGGCTTGACTCTTCCTATTGGAGCGGATTTAAGACTAATTTACATATGGCAAATCTTTGTGTAAAGTAGCATAGTGACAAAAAACAAGGGTCTGAAATGTTGCCCAGTAATTACCAAATGCAGAGATGAATTCACGTATTCCACTCATCACCATCGCTTTTCCTCAATGCTGGTCTTAGGTCACTTCCCCTTGTGTCTTTTAGCAAGAGCTACATACCTGGTGATCTCATGGCAGGACCCTGCGTGTCGCAGAGCGGCAGGATGAGTTGTAGGGAGCTTGAGGTGAACCCCCTGCCCAGCTGTCCATACGAGGAGGGCATCATTTGATCTGAGCCCCCGGTCACCAATCAGAGGCAGGAGCTGCTACCCCTGCATTAGCCTTGTAAACCCTGGCACAGCCTTGCTGTCCCTGCTCGGAGGTCAGGAAGCCAGAGACATGAAGGAAAAGGGCATTGTCTTTCTGAGCACAGTTTACCATATACAATTTGATCCGTTTACCCTTCTCTTGTCCCTTCAGCATCATGTAGGAGACTACTTCATGCTTAGGGGCTAGGAGTAGGGTGGAACATCTGATGTCATGAGTACACAGCATAGATGATGTCACTTCTTGTACAGCCGCCATTTTGATGACTTATTGTCCATGTTTGAGTCTGGAACATTCCAAAGGAGTGCCTCTCTCTAGGGGGTGGATTCACAATGAGGCAGATGGGATTTGGATTAGGGTCATGGGAAAAGTCAGTGAAGGTTCAAGGTTCTGAGGAAATGGCGTATTGACTCTCTGCTGTCATTACATCATGAACATCTTCAGCCAATGAGATGCTATTCACATTAAAATGGTGCCCAAATGAGGCCCTCACAGGTTTTTAACATATTTTCTAATGTCTGTTCATACTGCCCTATTTCTCTATTCCAGACATAGGACTGTGCGCTAACATGTGTGGTCCAGAACGATCTTGTCCTGTGGGTCACACCTGCGTAACAAATGGTTGTGGTGGAAGACAATGCCAAAAAAGTGCCGGTGAGTGTTGACGCATGATAGGAAATGGCCAACTTCAGAAGAGAAGGATGGCAGCAAGTCTTGTGGTCCCCCCATGGTGGAACCCCTCCTCCCAAGTGTTGACCTCAGTCGTGAGGGTCCCATTCTGGGCTGTGATGCTGCCTTGAGCCTTTATCAGAAGCAATAAAGCTTTAATGCATCAGTGTCTTATAGTAAAATGGTGAAATGTGATGTGATGAGATATCATGAGACTGATCACTGGCCGCACTGCGTTTGCTAAGATAATCAAAACATGGTGTGTAAGTTGTACATATTTTGTTTATAGTGTGCAATATTATATAACTAAGGTATAGTCTTATTTATATATTTTATTTGTTGTGTTTATAAAGCGCAATATTACTTTTTAAGTAAGGTGATGTTTGTTGGCAGTTCTAGAGCAAACCAGACTAATGCTGCTGCTGAATTCAAATGCACAGGAAAATATAACTACATTAACACTGGACACAAGTCCTGGGAAATATAGCGAAGAGACACGTTAGCATATTTAATTCACAATGATATCACAGACAGAGACATCACAATATATATTATTAAACCCTTATAATATTCCCCACTTAAAACTAAACCACCCACTTTTAAATAAACAACAATTTAGCATAATCCAAATGAAACTTTAAAAAGGACATTTTTGGTTTGCTTTACGATTCTATAAATTAGGTTCTGGATATCAAATGGTGGTATACCTAAAAAATAGCTGAAAGATACACTGGAGCATATTTACAAGGGCTTATCGCCGCAGGAACGTCACTTTTTGCGACGTTCCTTTGGCAATAAATTCTTTGCATTATTTACAAGGCGGTGTTACGCCACTTAATGTGGCTTAACACCGCCTTGTAAATAATGCCCTCTTTCACGCTACACTTAGGGGCCAATTCCGATCTCGGCCGGTAGGGCTCCGAATCGGATTCGGCTTTACCGGATCCGATTCGGAGGCCTTTTTCCCGACCGATTCGTACAGTCGTCCCAGCGAGCAAGTACGATGCGAGCGCACGCGAAATCGCCGACCGACTCGTTCCCGGGTTCCAACTGCTCCGACTGACTCGTACGGACACGGCTCGCACCACGCAGTGGAGACGTTTCCCGACCAAGCAAGTACGATGCGCGCTTCGAACAGCCCGACCGACTGGTAGCGTCTGGCTCCAAAGAGCTGTCGGAGCCGGACTTCGGGAGTCCGTGTCGGACCCCCCTGCACGCGTAGCCGCACGAGTCGTGCACACAGGGGGGACCCAAGGGTCCCCCCTAAACATGCATGTACGGTGCGAGTTGCACCGACGCATACCCACTGTAGGTGGCCCCCCTGTTCGCGACGTACCCATTAAGTCAATGGGAGCCCGTGTACGCGTTGTACGACCGGCTCCCATTGACTTCAATGGGAGTCCGACCTAATCGAGTCGGGCAGCGTACGGCCGCATCGTACTCGCTCGGTCGGACTGCGGGAGTCCGGCTCGGTCGGAAATCTCTCCGGATCCGGCTTGGTCGGAGAGTTTTCCGGCCCGAATCGGAATCGGCCCCTTAGTGTGAAAGGGGCGGGCAATGGGTGCTGCGGTGGGGGTTTGGCCGCAACACCCTTTGATGTTGACTCTGCCCCCTATTTACAAGGATGGCGTAAATCGGAGGCAGCTCCAAAATTAAGACCAAAACAAAGCTGGTCTTAACATGGCGAAACGAGGAGAAATGGTTTATTTCTCCTCGTTTTTGCTGTTTCTATGTGTGCTGCAGAATAGAAAGAGCAAATCGCCATGAATGATTGTTCATGTGCAGGAAGGGGTCCCTTCCTGCACATAAACAATCATTAAAAAATGACAATTTGCAACTTCTAGGTGTGCTGCAAAATGCAGCACACATAGGAGTTACTAATCGCCATTAGTTATTGTTTATGTGCAGGAAGGGACACCTTCCGGATCATAAACAATCATTCCCTCAAAGCAGGAACCCTTGCACTATGAGGCAAGGTTGCCTGCGTTGGCGCTAGGCAGCTGAATTTAGTGCCAGCTCTAGGGGAAATGTAGGGCTGCGCCGTAATATCATAAATACGGCACAGCCCTGCTTTTTCAGAATTGCGCAGCGTGTCGTTGGCAATTTCGGATTAACTCCGCGGTGCACTATCCCCTAGTAAATATGCCCCACTGTTCTTAGACGTGTAGAACTTGGTATGACACCGTTACATTGTGTTTAGAGAGTCAACAAGGTATTCATTAGGAGGTAAAAGGGTTAATGTTAAATCAGATAAGAGATTCACAAGCAGCTCTCCCCCCCCCCCCCGCTGGACCTCTGGTGCACATCCAGGATCTGCTCCCAGTGGGCTGGGTTTTAAAGGGCCCTGAGGCCAGATTACACTCGTACAGTGTCTCTGCTTGCAAGCAGCCGCCTGGGCACAGGGGACACTTATCAGATTCCTTTTGCCTCAAGTAGGGGTAAGGAAGAGAGTCCCCACTCTAAATATAGAGGGCAGGGGTGCCTCTCCATACCCCCCCCCCCGGTTCACCCTGTCTTGTGCCCTGCAGCATTACAGTATATTGAAAGACTGACTGCACAGAAGGAAGTGTGGAGAAGGCACACGTAAGGCTGGCAGTCCCAACCTCACCACTGCGGAGACAGGGGTGGGTGTAGGTAATGCATACAGCTCTCCTCCGGCTCCACAACGTCAAGGCAACCATTAATGGCTTTAGCACCCCAAATATATCCCAGCTCCACACACCGGCTATCAGATCAAATATCTGTCCGTTTCTAGGCATGTGGTCATTTCTGATAAACAGGGCTGCCCTGGACGATGATCCCCCTGAAATACCAGGGTTAGTGAAAGTGACATCACACACCCTTTGACATCAATTATATCACAGGAAGTGACATCACACACCCAGAAACAGAGGCACGGAGTGAGAGTTAGTGAGAGAAAGAAAGATAAAATGAATTACTGACAGAATATCGACTACAAGAATATCGACGTCAAAAATATCGGAGGCGAAATATCGAGGTGCAGAATATCGACATCCTATCTACATTATGGTAAGTGCAAAAATATCGAGAAAAAAATATCGATGTCAAAAATATAGTTAAAAATATCGTTTATTTTTTAAGCTTAAAAATAATGTAAAATAAAGTAAATAATACATATAATTAAAATAAACCTAGTTAAAAAAGTTTAACAATTATAAATGATATATAGTTATAATGTAAAAATAAATTAAACATATACATATAATATATAATGTATATACTTACTAATAATTAAAAAAATATTTTAATAACTTATAATATTTTTTTAAATATCATATATATTATAAAAACATCTCTACACAAAAAAGAATTATATAAAGAAAAATTAAATAAATACATATAACAAATAGAGAAAAAAATACTCTTTTTAATATTAATTATATACTACATTACCAAAAATAATATAAAAACTATTAGATAGTAGAGGTAATAAAATTACTATTCCAACTAAAATCAGTGCAACACTAAGGAAAATGTTGGATAGCGTATAGATAAAAATTTCTATTCTCACCCCAGTGAGTGCAACATTAGGGAAAGTGTTGGATAGCGGGTGGGTAAAAACTACTATTCCCACTCCAGAGAGTACAACAGTAGGGAAAGTGTTGGATAGCGTAGGGGTAAAAATTACTATTCCCACTCCAGGGAGTGCAACAGTAGGGAAAGTGTTGGATAGCGTAGGGGTAAAAATTACTATTCTCACCCCAGTGAGTGCAACAGTAGGAAAAGTGTTGGATAGCGGGTGGGTAAAAACTACTATTCCCACTCCAGAGAGTACAACAGTAGGGAAAGTGTTGGATAGCGTAGGGGTAAAAATTACTATTCCCACTCCAGAGAGTACAACAGTAGGGTAAGTGTTGGATAGTGTAGGGGTAGAAATTACTATTCACACTCCAATGAGTGCAACAGTAGGGAAAGTGTTGGATAGCGTAGGGGTAAAAATTACTATTCCCACTCCAGTGAGTGCAACAGTAAGGAAAGTGTTGGATAGCGTAGGGGTAAAAATTACTATTCCCACTCCAGAGAGTGCAACAGTAGGGAAAGTGTTGGATAGCGTAGGGGTAAAAATTACTATTCCCACTCCAGTGAGTGCAACAGTAAGGAAAGTGTTGGATAGCGTAGGGGTAAAAATTACTATTCCCACTCCAGAGAGTGCAACAGTAAGGAAAGTGTTGGATAGCGTAGGGGTTAAAATTACTATTCCCACTCCAGGGAGTGCAACATTAGGGAAAGTGTTGGATAGCGTATGGGTTTAAATTACTATTCCCACTACAGTGAGTGCAACATTAGGGAAAGTGTTGGATAGCGTAGGGGTTAAAATTACTATTCCCACTCCAGAGAGTGCAACAGTAGGAAAAGTGTTGGATAGCGGGTGGGTAAAAACTACTATTCCCACTCCAGAGAGTACAACAGTAGGGAAAGTGTTGGATAGCGTAGGGGTTAAAATTACTATTCCCACTCCAGAGAGTGCAACAGTAGGGAAAGTGTTGGATAGCATAGGGGTAAAATGTACTATTCCCACTCCAGAGAGTGCAACAGTAGGGAAAGTGTTGGTTAGCATAGGGGTAAAAATTACTATTCCAACTACAGTGAGTGCAACAGTAGGGAAAGTGTTGGATAGCGTAGGGATTAAAATTACTATTCCCACTCCAGAGAGTGCAACAGTAGGGAAAGTGTTGGATAGCATAGGGGTAAAATTTACTATTCCCACTCCAGAGAGTGCAACAGTAGGAAAAGTGTTGGATAGCGTAGGGGTAAAAATTACTATTCCCACTCCAGAGAATGCAACAGTAGGGAAAGTGTTGGATAGCATAGGGGTAAAATTTACTATTCCCACTCCAGAGAGTGCAACAGTAGGGAAAGTGTTGGTTAGCATAGGGGTAAAAATTACTATTCCAACTACAGTGAGTGCAACAGTAGGGAAAGTGTTGGATAGCGGAGGGGTAAAAATTACTATTCCCACTTCAGTGAGTGCAACAGTAGGGAAAGTGTTGGATAGCAAGTGGGTAAAAATTACTATTTCCACTGCAGTGAGTGCAACAGTAGGGAAAGTGTTGGATAGCGGAGGGGTAAAAATTACTATTCCCACTCCAGCGAGTGCAACAGTAGGGAAAGTGTTGGATAGCGTAGGGGTTAAATTAACATACTTATTAATTAAATACTTTTTGTAGAATAAATCACACATTAAAATTAATTAACTAATAAATTAATAATAAATACCAATAAAATTAAATTAATAATTACTTAAATAAAATTAAAATACTTCCCACCCAATTCCCCCTAAACACACAACCCACTACACATAAAAAAACACAATTAATTTAATTTGCCATTAATCTATTAAGAATTATTTAACAATTAATAATAAATTAATTAACAATTAAAACAATTTTTTTTACATTATAATTAATATAATTATAAATTATTAAATTAATAAAAATTAACTAACAATTTATAATTAATTAACACATTATTTATCAATAACAATAAATTAAAAAATATTAATTTTTAATTATTAAATTACTTCCCACCCTATTCCCCTATAAACACACAACCGACAACACATAAACATTAACATAATTAATGTAATTATCAATTAATAAAAATGAATTAGCAATTATTAATTAATTAGCAATAAATTAATTAACAATAACAATAAATTAAATAATACATTATTTATAATTAATATAATGATAAATTAATCAATTAATAAAAATGAATGACCAATTAATAATTAACAATAAATTAATAATCAATAACAATAAATAAAATATTGATTGATTAATTATATTACTTCCCACCCTATTCCCCTATAAACCCACATCCCGCTCTGATACTAAAACGCAAAAAATATTAATTAATTAATTATAATTAAATTACTTCCCACCCTATTCCCTATAAACCCACAACCCGCTCTGATACTAAAACGCAAAATGTACTTTGAAAAAATTACTAATTTCTAAACATTTACTACATATATTTAGAAATAATTCAAATACATTACAAAAAATGTTAAACATACATACTAAAAATACATAACACTAATATAAATATCGATATTATTAACAACGAAATTTTTGCTTACGATATTACTTACTTCGATATAAAAAAACCGATATTACTTACCTTAAGGTCGATATTCTGGTCAACGATATTCTTAACATCGATATTCTGTCCCTACGATATTGTTAACTCAATATAATTGTAGGTCGATATTACAACTTCGATATTTTGACTGCTTACCAGATAAAACCTCCCTTTTCATGTCCCTCAAGGAAGTTCTTACAATATTGTAAATTTGTAATCTATGCCTGTACGATCCTCATCCTAATGTGTTTTTTTTGTGTGACTGCCTTGTTTTATTTTACTTTTTCTTCTTTCTTATTTGTATCTGTAACGTGTAAATATGTAAAATTCTCCTCATATAAGGTACTTGGTTCTATTGTGAAGCGCTCCGACACCTTTGGGTAAAGTTTGTGCTATATAAAAATGCATTAAATAAATAAATAAAAAAATAAATAAGAAAGCAGTGTGACAAATGGGTAGGAAAGTAAAAGGGAGATAGATGAACAGACAGAAATGGAGAATGCAATAGAAACAGACGGTGGGGAGAGTGTGAGAGGGAAAGCAGGAACAGGTGTGAGATGTAGAAAAGAGAGGCACACACATACCGTTCACTTTCACATAAATCATGTCATATTCAAATATACCCATTAAATTTCATGCATGACCCTTTCACATTCACACATGCCATTCACATACAGCAAACAGCCTTAACCACGCACCCTAAACTATGCGTGGCTAAACAACTCAGGGGGAACCACGCACGTCTAAACCACACATATGCCTTCACCACGCATATGCGTGGTTTAGCCGTTAGTAGTAGTTAGCGCTCTAGACTCTGAGCGAAAGGCGGAGGGTCGGATGTGACATCCTGCCCGGATGAGGAACGGCTTGGTGAGTACGATTGCTGGAAGTTTAAGGGTCGGGTAACTTTTTAGGGTTTTAAGGCACAGGGAGGGTGGTCAGGGTATTTTATAGGGCAGATAGGCAGGTTATAGGGCTCAGAGTGGGGGGCTCGGTAGTTTGCAGGTCTGTGTTTTAGGCCTTCAGGACCGGGGTAAGGGTACTTTTTACGGCTGGGGGGATGGTTTTAGGGCTCAGGGCGGGGGGCTGGGGTCTTTTTTAGGTCCAGGGTCAACGTTTTAGGGCTCAGGGCAGGGGGGGTAGGGGTCAATTTCAAGGCTGGGAGCTGGGTTTTAGGTCTCAGGGCGCAGGTCTGGGGGTGGTTTGTTTTTAGAGCTGGGGTCTGGGCTTTTAGACGTCAGGGTTGGGGGCTGGGGTGTTTTTAGGGCTGTGGTCGTACTCTGGGCAGGGGGCTGGGTTTTAGGACGGGTTTTAGGACACAGGGCAGGGGCTAGGAGATAACCTTAACCACGCATATGCCTTTACCAATTATGCCATTACAACTAAATTGGTTGTAAAGGCATGTGTGGTAAAGGCATGCATGGTTAAGACGCGGTTGTTGTTAAGACCGCGTTGTTCAGGTATGCGTGGTGAAGGATTGCACCCCTTCACATTCACACATACCACTCTGATTCACATATACCCCTTCATGTTCCCCCCACCCTTTCACATTTAGACCTACCATACACTTTCAAATAAGCCCTGTCATATTCAAACATACCCATTTAATTTCACGCATGCCCCATCACATTCACACATACACCTTCATGTCACATATACCCCTACACAGTCACTAATACCCTTTCACATTCACATTTACCCTTTCACACTCACACATGTCATTCACATTCTTATATACCCCTTCAAATTCAAACATACCCTTTACATTCACATATATCCCTTCACATTCAAACATGCCCTTTCACATTCACAAATAGCTATGTACGTTCATATATACCCTTTAACATTCATGCATACCATTCACAAATACTCTTTTATATTCACACATACCCCTTTACATTCACACATACCCTTACACATTCACACACACCATTTACATTCACAGATACCCCTTTATGTTCAAACATACCCCTTCACATTCATGCACACCCATTCACATTTAGACCTACCATACAATATCAAATAAGACCTGTCATATTCAAACCTACTTATTCAATTTCATGCATGTCCCATGACATTCACACATACACTTTCATATCTCACATGCCCCTTCACATTCACATATTTTCTAGCACATTGACATTTACCCTTTCACACTCACACATACCCTTTCACATTCACACATTATTCGCATTCACTTATACCCCTTGACATTCAAACATATCCTTTACATTCACATATACCCCTTTAATTTCAAACATACCTCTTCATTCACATTTATCCCTTCACATTCATACATACTCTTTACATTCATGCATGTCCTTTCACAGTCACACATAGCTTTGTATGTTCATATAAACCCCTTCACATTCACCCATACCCTTCACAAATACTCTTTTATGTTCACATATACCCTTTTATATTCACTCATACCCTTACACATTTACACATACCATTTACATTCACATATACTCGTTTATATTTAAACATACCCCTTCACATTCATGCACACCCCTTCACATTCACACACGGATCTTAATATTCATGCATTCCCCTTCATACTTGTGCATACAACTTCTTTTCAAAATTACACCTTCACATTCATTGATACTCCTTCCCATTCATGCACACCCCTTCACACCTCCACATGGCCTTCAGATCTATTTTTATCTTCTGACAATCTTGTATGTCCTCTCTCATTTATGCGTTCACATTCAGATTCATTCTCACTGACTTACATTCACACATTGCCCTTCGCTTGTAGGCATATCCCTTCGCTTTCACACACACCCCTTGACATTCACACATACCCCTTCACGTTGATGCACACCCCTTCACATTCACACATAGCACATCACACTCAAGCATCCCCCTCTGCATTCATTCACTACCCATCACATTCACTCATAGGTTCACAATGACATTTAAACCATCACATTATGAAGCCAAAACTGGTCTGGATTTTCTTGCATTTCCTCTAAGGTGGACCTGGCCTGGCAGTACAGGGTGGACTGTTCCTATTGGAGCGGAATCAAGACTGATTTACATATGGCCAATCTTTGTCTAAAGTAGCACATTGACAAAAAACAAGTGTCTGAAATGTGGCCCAGTAATAACCAAATGCAGAGATGAATTCCTGCGTTGCCATTGTTTTCCTCAATGCTGGTCTTAGGTCGCTGCACCTTGTGTCTTTTAGCAAGAGTTACATACCTGGTGATCGCATGGCAGGATCCAGCGTGCCGCAGAGCGGCGAGATGAGTCATAGGGAGCTTGAGGTGAACACCCTGCCAATCTGTCCATATGAGGAGGGCATCATTTGATCTGAGCCCCCGGTCACCAATCAGAGGCAGAAGCTGATACCCCTGCATTAATTAGCCTTTTAAACCCTGGCACCAGCCTTGCTATCCCTGCTCTGAGGTCAGGAAGCCAGAGACATGAAGGGAAAGGGCATTGTCTTTTTCCGAGCACAGTTTACCATATACAATTTGATCCGTTTGCCCTTCTTTTGTCCCTTCAGCATCATGTAGGAGACTACTTCATGCTTAGGGGCTAAGAGTAGGGTGGAACATCTGATGTCATGATTACCAAAGCATAGATGATGTCACTTCTTGCACACCCTCCATTTTGGTGACTTGTTGTTCATATTTGAGTCTGGAACATTCCAAGGGAGTGTCTCTCTCTATGGGGTGGATTCACAATGAGGCAGGTGGGATTTAGATTAGGGTCGTGAGAAAAGTCAGTAAAGGTTCATGGTTCTGAGGGAATGGCGTATTGACTCACTGCTGTCATTACTCATGAACATCTTCAGCCAATAAGATGATATTTACATTACTATGGTGACAAAATGGGGTACTCACAGGTTTTTAACATGTTTTCTAATGTCTGTTCATACTGCCCTATTTCTCTATTCCAGACATAGGACTGTGCGCTGACATGTGTGGTCCAGGAGGATCTTGTCCTGTGGGTCAGACCTGCGTAACAAATGGTTGTGGTGGAAGACAATGCCAAAAAAGTGCCGGTGAGTGTTGACGCATGATAGGAAATGGCCAACTTCAGAAGAGAAGGATGGCAGCAAGTCTTGTGGTCCTCCCATGGTGGAACCCCTCCTCCCAAGTGTTGGCCTCAGTCATGAGGGTCCCACCCTGGGCTGTGATGCTGCCTTGAACCTTTATCTGAAGCAATAAAGCTTTAATGCATCAGTGTCTTATAGTAAAATGAAGGCATGTGATGTGATGAGATATCATGAGATTGATCACTGGCCGCACTGTGTTTGCTAAGATGATCAAACATGATGTGTAAGTTGTACATATTTTGTTTATAGTGTGCATTAGTATATAACTAAGGTATAGTCTTATTTGTATATTTATTTTATTTGTTGTGTTTATAAAGTGCACAAGGTGCTCTGATGCAGAGCTAACTGTAGCTACACCTGCTGCGCGACATCCACTGCAGCTTAAAGAGCGGCATCGTAAGATTCTTACCTAAACTCCAGGCAGTTTTAAAGGAGTCTGACATCCTGTGGTAAGTCATTTCCGAATGAGGCCATCCGGAGAGCAGAAGCCTTACCACCCTGGCCGACCTTCCTAATCTTAAACACCTCCATCAAGTATACCCTGAGGAGCTGGATGGCATGGAGCAAGAAACCATCTGCCTGAAGCTGTTCATTGTTATAAAGGGCTTTAAAACTAAAACAAAGACTTTTGACTAGGTTTTGTTTATGTATGGGAAGCCGGTGCAAGGAATGCAAGAGATGGGAACACAGCAGGGCAATTTAAGGAGAAGTAAGGCAGTTGGATTCTGTACTAGTTCTAATTTTGACAGATTAGATGAAGGTAAACCAATTCACAGTGGACTGCATAATTTATTCTTGCACCCACTATGGCTTGAATAGTGGGTGGCTGGTATTGTCAGCGATGAAAAAGATACTTTTCCTTAAAACTCAGAGGTGAAAGAAGCAGCCCTCAGATGCCTTAGAAACCAGTATCTTAAAGGAAATGCCCTCATCAAATATCCCACCAAGATTTGTAAGAGTCCTGGCAGACGCTGGGTTGAGGCCCAGTGTGTCAAGTCAGCAACCTGAGGATCAGATAGCAGAGTTTTGTCTGAGTTACGTTTAAGGCATTTTCTTGACATCCAGTCTGCAAGTGCCCTGAATCCCCACTAAAATGTATTATGGACCCCATTGGTGTTTCCCCTCAAGACTCAGACCCAACAGGGAATCATCCGTATAACACATTCATGAAAGATGGTATGTAGGTGTTACATACAGATTTGAAAGGAGTCTGGCTTAGTGAGGCCTCCTGTGGTTGTCTCTAAAATGTGGGCAGCCAATGACTTAAGTAGTGGGATAAAGACCTCCCGGGTACAGCCAACTAAGAAAGAGCAGTCCAGCCCATGGCCTCCCCTTTCACTCCAGCCCCACAAGTCAAGATAAATCTGGTCATAGGCAGTTGAAAGGTCAAGAAGACTCACAGTGGCAGCTCTTCCTCGGTCAATGGTCATGAAAAGCTCTTTTTGAACAGTTGTCAGGCTCCCTGCAGTGCAGTGCTGAGCCCTACAACCAGTTTGACCTGGGTCGAGCAAAGGTGCAGGCATTCCTTCCATCATATTTTGTGTATTTGATGTACCTCCTTAAGTGGCAAAGTTATGCTCAGACGTGGGTCTTGTTCTCACTGTGCGACTAGAAACTAGCTACGCCCGACTGACGAGTCCCAATTAGAGCAAAACTAGTCTTAGGGTGCTTGTGTTATAGTTCAGGAAAGACCTCCCCTGGCTGTACGGGCTGGACTGTTCCTATTGGCGCAGGGTCAAGACTGGTTTGCACATGGTGCATACTGAGGTGGCCTGGTAGGCAAAAAGTGTGATGGATTGGAATGCGAGTAATTGCCAGTGGTTACACACATTGAAAGCATTTCTCCTATCATCTTGTGTGTGTTTGATGTCCTACTGAGAACATGACATGTTATTTGTGCTCATGGAAATCTACAAACCATAGATTTAAGCAAAGGTTGTAATGGAACCCACTGTGCAAACATATTTTTTTATTTTATTTTCCTACTTTCTTCAGTAAAACATTTTGCCTGAGGAGAAAGCACTTCTCTCACACCCTATCAAAACTGAGTGTGATCCAGCCATTGGCTGATATCAATCTCTGGCCATTGTGAGAGAGGGAGTGGAGGGGGTGATATTAGAGTTATCTCTGTGGGTGTTCCCAAACTTCCTACCGCCTTAGTGGAATGTATGACTGCAGGTGCCTCTGCATTCATAGTGGAGGAATCCACAGCTGTAAATCTATTTATTCCTGCCAGGAATCCCTTTGTGAATATGTGGCAGACTTAAGTGGAGATATTTTAAGTTACCTTCTGAACAGGGCCCAGTACCTTTGCCTACACTAGTCAAGAGCTTCTGGTCAAGGTTCAACATTTGCCATGTGAACAGTTATGCAGATCACTTTGTTGTGCTACCTCATTGATCCTTAACTTTGCTAACAAACCATGCATGGCCTTTTATTGAATTGTATCCTTGTTTTTCAGAATGATGGGATCATCATCTGCATCCAGGGTCTCAACATTCGATGATGTCCACCAGGCCATGACTCTTCTCCCTTCGCACCAATCGAGAATGGAGCAGTTACGGCATTGTTTGCTTATTCTGTTTGTCGCAACTTGTCATTTATGATGTTGCTTGGTACACTGATGCGGAGCAGGGAAAATAAAAAGATGTCCTATAATATCAGACTCCTGCTCTTTAATAAATTGTAGATGGAGTTTCATGCATTGACTACAAAAATTTTCATAAATTCATAACATACGCATTCATGATGCGTACCGTTTGATAAAGTTACAATGGGTGAATTACATAGTAGTTAGTTTTTCTGAGTATTCCTTTTCCTCTTTCCTTTAAGTTATGGTATTTTGTAAATTATCGATCATTTCCCCATGTACTTTAGAACTCTCATTACTTGCCTCTTCTTTATTTTTTTATCTGCAGGATCTCCTTTAAAAGGTCTTGCTGAATATATTTCTAGTTCTATTTACTTGCAGGCATATCTACACACTATAATTTTCCAATATGTGCATGTTCCTTGAACTGAAATAAATAAATGCCAGCTTTGCATCCTAAACTGAAACCTCTGCCCCATGGTTCTAAAAATATATCTCCTACACAAATATCTATGTACCAAAATATTGTAGTCAAAATAATTGCTACCAAAATATCGATCCTTAAATTAAAATTACCAACATACTGCAAATATTAAGCAAATTATAAATATATCTTCTACTGAAGTATCGACTACAACAATGCAGTGTTTTAAAAAAATCAAAATACAGTAAACTAAAAAATAGAATACAAAATATACGGTGGGAAAAAATGATACAATAATGAAAACATGAATAGGTTAAATAGTAGTAATAATAGTAATTAAATCATTACAAATTGTTAATTTCTTCCCCCCAAAATGAAGACATTTAATTTTCACACAACTTTCTTTGATCATACTATATAAATAACATTGAACACTTTTACAAATCAATCAATCAAGTGTTTTTGAAGCGCAGCTACTCACCTGAAAGGGTCTCAAGGCGCTGAGGGCGGGTAATGGGGCGCGCAGCTCCTGGATGTTCACGCAGCTCCATAGAAGAGCCAGGTCTTGAGGTCCTTCAAGAGCTTGGGGAGTGATGGTGTCTGTCGGAGGTGGAGAGGGAGGGAGTTCAATGCCTTGGCAGCGAGGAGGGAGAAGTAGCATCCTCCTGATCTGTTCTTCTTGATGCGTGGTATCGTTACGAGGGAAAGCTGGGCCAAGTAGAGGGATCTTTGGGGTGTGTGGAACGTGAGATGGTGGTTCATGTAGGCGGGTCCGGTGTTGTGAAGGGCCTTGTGGGCTTGGGTGAGAAGTATATAATAACAAAGAATCTCTTTCATAAAAAAATACAACTTTAAAATAAATTATTCAAAATACATAGAACAGAAACAATATTACAACATTTCTAAGTTTATATTTATATTCTTATACTGTTATTGGTTAAGTTAATAAATCAATCAGGGGCTTGTATAGCGCAACTACTCACCCATGAGGTCCTCCAGTCGCTGGGGGGTGGGGGGCTGCTGGTCCTTCTGGGTGTAGGATAATTTGAAAAGCCAGGTCTTGAGGGCCTTCTTGAATTGGGTCAGTGACACAGATTGCCTGAGGTGGATAGGCAGAGGGTGTTCCAGGTCTTTGTGACAAGGTAGGAGAACAATCTTCCTCTGGTTCTGGTCTTGTGGATCCAGGGGATGGAGGCTAGGGCAAGTTGGGCGGAACAGAGTTGTCTGGTGGGTACGTGGAATGCAAGGCAGTGGTTCAGGTATGCTGGTCCTTTGTCGCGGAGAGCTTTGTAGGCATGTGTGAGGAGCTTGAAGGTGATTCTCTGGTTGACTGGGAGCCTGTGGAGTTGTCAGAGGAGTCAGGTGTTGTGGCGGGGGATGCCAAGGACCAGTCCGGCTGCGGCGTTTTGGACGTTCTGTAGTTTCTTGAGATGTATCTGGTTGACACAGTCATAGAGTGCATTGCTGTAGTTGAGTCTGCTGGTGATGAGTGCGTGTGTGACTGTCTTTCTGGATTCTGTGGAGATCCATCTGAATGTCTTTCAAAGCAGGTGGAGCGTGTGGAAGCAGGCTGAGGAAAAAGTGTTGATTTGACGGTTCATTGTGAGCAATGAGTCCAGTATGATGCTGAGGTTGCGTACGTGGTCCGACGGGGTGGGAGGGGTTACCAGAGCGGCTGGCCACCGAGAGTCGTCCCAGGCTGAAGGGGTGGGTCCCAGGATGAGTACTACAGTCTTGTTTGAGTTGAGCTTGAGGCAGCTATCTTTCATCCAGATAGCAACGTCCTTCATTCCGCTGTGGAAGTTGGTTCTGGCGGTTTTGGGTTAGTTGGTGAGGGAGAGGATCAGCTGGGTGTCGTTAGCATAGGAGACAATGTTGAGTCTGTGGCTTCTGATGATGACTGCGAGGGGGTCCATGTAGATGTTTGTGGCAAGGATGGTAATGGAAATAAAGATAAAGATCCTTATAGTCTTGAATGGAAGATTTATTCCGGTACAGCAAATCCACGACCGCTCCCATAGGCAGCAGGACAGTAAATGAGTCAGAACACTTACATAACTCTAGAATACACACAACAGTTACCTAAAGCATTCTAATGACCTAATACATTCTAAAGAGAACATCACTGTATGAAATGCACTTACAAGAACATAGATGAGAACACTTTATCAACCCCACATACAACACACCCCTCTTCTTATAATAATAATAAAAAAACAACCAAAAAACACTATATATATACAATAGTAAATATAGTCCCTAATAATACACATGCCGGACCCGGAGAGATTTCCGACCGAATCGGACTCTAGCAGCCCGACCGAACGAGTACGATGCGTACGCATGCAATCGGACTCGATTCGGTCGGACTCCCATTGAAGTCAATGGGAGCCGGCTGTACAACGCGTACGCGAGCTCCCATTGACTCAATGGGTGTGAGGCGAACAAGGGCGCCCCCTACAGCGGGTATGCCTCGAAGCGAATCGCGTCGTACATGCACAGGTAGGGGGGACCCATGGGTCCCCCCTGTGTGCGACTCCCGCGGCTACGCATACAGGGGGGTCCGACACGGACCCCCAAAGTCCGTCTCCGAAAGCTCTTTCGAGCCGGACGGCGCGAGTCGGTCGGACTGCTCGAGGCGCACATCATACTTGCCCGGCCGGGGAACGACTACAATGTGCGGTGCGAGTTGTGTCTGTGCGAGTCGGTCGGAGCGTGTTGAACCCGCGTACGAGTCGGTCAGCGATTTCGCGGGCGCTCACACCGTACTCGCTCGCCCGGACGCACGTACGAATCGGTCGGGAAAGAGGGCTCCGAATCGGATCCGGTTAAGCCGAATCCGATTCGGTGCCCTACTGGCCGAGATCGGAATCGGCCCCATAGTCTCTAGAACGAATAGGAGCAGTTCTAATTATACAACTACTCCTTAGTTGTCCATTATCACCAGCACCATTGGAGATGTCAGCAGCAGAATCTGCTACAGCACCAGGATTGGAAACAACACTGCCATCACCTCTGTCACACAAAGAAGGAGGGGAACAACTAATGCTTCCCCGAATTGTTGCGAAACTGTGTTAAATCACCAAGATCAAACCAATCATTACCATAAAGTCTATTTATACTACTATCAATCTGACATTTTACTCTCTGACAGATGATCCTGGCTTGTTCCTCACTCAACTTAATCAAGGCATTCCGGTTCCACCATCTATCCTGTAATAAAACAGCGATCGTAGAAACCCTAACCACTTTGACAGGCTCAGTAAATTTAGACTGCCCCTTACTCACATTAATGGGTTTCCTAATAAGTACCCAGTCACCAGGCGCTAACACAGTTTCCTTTACATGCATTCTCCTATCGTAATTCTTTTTATAAGGGGCCTGTTTTTCTCACGTGTTCTCGTACTTTCTGTACATCCAGACAGTGAGCTTGTCCTACTCTATCCATTAACCAAGAAGGATTCAACAGTGAAATAGGTTTTCTGCCTCTTAATAACACAAAAGGAGCAACATTGGTGGTAGAGTGAGGTGTAGTATTATAACTCCACACCTTATGATGCAAATACTTGGAAACATTCAATTTGTTAGAAATATCTGTCTGTACCCCTTCTTTCAACAATCTGTTAGCCCTCTCCACAAAACCATTGGATGCAGGACTGTACAACAGAACAAGGATAATTCTAATAACATTCTGTCTAAGAAATGTTTCCATCTCTTCCGAAACAAAATGTGTCCCATTATCGGTTACTACTTCATTGGGTATACCCTCAATCAAAAATAATCGTTCCAAAAACGATATGACCGCACTAGAGTCTGCATTTTTCACAAAAGCGAAATATAGCCATTTAGAAAAATAGTCTATCTACAATAAGAAACCTTTTGTCATCTCCAAGTATATTAAAAGGACCAGAAAAATCTAAACCCAACTTCCGCCATGCACCTTTGGGCCAATCTACGGGACATAAGGGAGCAGTAGAGGTTTTCCAATGTCTATCTGAACATAAACACTCAGCACACTTCTCCACAAAAGATTTGACTTGCCCATCAATACCAGGCCACCAACAAGTCTGTTTGATTTTTCTAACTGTAGCTGAAATACCTAAATGTCCTTCATGAGCCTAAGAAATAATTTTACATCTCAGCCCTTCTGGTGGTACAAATCTGTCCTGTCTGACTAAAATATAATTGACTAAAGATAGTTCAGAAGCTACTTGTGAAAAACATCTATCTTTAATTGACATACTCCCGTCACAAGGCCAACCATTAATTAAAATTGTCTTCACTCTTTCCAAACGTGCATCTTTGTTACAACTCTCAAACCATTCTTCTTCAGAAATTTTGATTTCTTGCATAACATCACTCAGTCAGCACAAATTCACAATCCTCATCCCTAATGGAATCATCCTTGTCTCCAATTTGAAGCGGTAAACATGAAAGGCAGTCTGCCCTGATGTTTTTGCCACTGGGTATATACTTAATATCGAAATTAAACTCTTGCAACCTAGCCAGTAGTCTTGAGGATGCCTTATTGGAACAACTATCTCCTAACATGTATATGAGCGGTTTGTGGTCTGTGAATAACTGAAATCTGGTTCCCCATATGTACATCTTACATTTTTCAACAGCCCAAGAACACGCCAAGGCGTCCCGTTCAATAGTGCTATAATTAATCTTAGCACTACTAAGAGTTCTTGAAGCAAATGCCACAGTATACTCTTTACCATTAATTATTTGACTCGAGACAGCTCCTAAGCCTTTAGAGCTGGCATCAACTGTCACAATACTCGTTTCACCAAGAGTAAATGGTCTGATAGCAGGTGCTTCCAAAATTAACTTCTTAACAGAGTCGAATGCTTTTTGTGCTTCCTCAGACCAAATATACTTAGCATTGTTCTTCAATAAATTCCTTAGTGGCTGCACAATAATGGTGTAACCCTGCACAAATCTTGCGTAATACTCACTAAGACCAAGAAATGCCCTCAAGGAATCTTTGTCACTCAGCATAGGTGCATTATTCATTGCATTGAGTAAAGATAATTTAGGTTTTATGCCCTCACTGGAGATGTTGTGTCCCAAATAATCAACTTTCTCAGTGATAAATCTGCACTTGTTCCTGTTCACAGTCATACCATACATACCCAGTTTACTCAAAACTTTTTCTAACAAAGCATAAAGTTGGTCCAGCGTTTTAGTATAAATAAGTATGTCGTTTTGGAAAGCTTGTATACCATTATCCTGTGCAAACATTTGGTCCATGAGTCTTTGAAAAATGCTGGCAGCGGATGCCAACCCAAAAGGCATCCTTTATATATATATATATATATATATATATATATATATATACACACACCAAAGGGAGTGACAAAAGTTGTTATTGGTTGTGATTCGATGGACAAAGGAATCTGATGATACGCAGAACGCAAATCAATGGTGGTAAAGTTTCTGCTTCCTCCCAGTTTAGCTAACATTTCTTGAATTCTAGGAAGGGGATGACAGTCAACCAGAATATTACGATTGAGAACTCTTAAATCCTCACATAAACGAATATCTCCTGAACTTTTACGTGCGACAACAGCAGCAGAAACCAACTCAGATGATTCAACTGGTGTTATAATATCTTGTGAACACATTTCATCTAAAAAGTTTTTTAAGATCATCCCTTGCTGAAAGAGGAACTGGTCTAACCTTCTGGACAACAGGAATGACATTGTTTTTCAGCTTGATAGTATATTGGAACCCTTTAACTAAACCAACCTTATTGCTGAATACACTGGTAAATTTAGAAAACAAGTCATTCAAAACCAAATCCTTAACAGAGCTTTGTTGAGGATCCCAAACAGGACTTTGTTCAACTAAAAGAACTGGTAAATCACCCAAAATAACTGATTCTGAATGGCCTGGCTTCAAAATAAAACCTAAACTGGCCTGATCTTGCCAACCCAGAATGTCCCGACCATTAAGTGCCACATAAACCTTGGTGTAAATCTCCCTACATTTAAATCTAATAGATTCCGAAAAATAACCAGACATAAGGATGTCGTATTCTCCAAATGCTTTTGGATTGACATCTGTGGGTTTTAGCAACGTCTTAGACCAAAATTTCTTGAAAGTATTCTCATCCAAAATTGTGATAGGTCAACCAGAAACCGCCATGACACTTATGTTGACAGAACCAATACAAACATCACAGATTAGCCCCATACACATTTTAACATCATTACTTAAAGTGTTAACTTCAACTATTGACAATGCATTATTCACGGCACCACATAGTGACTCCTCATCAACACTGAGATGACTAATTTTACTTTTCTCTTTAGTGGATCTACAAACAGTATAAAAATTTCCAATTTTTTTTTTTTTTACAAGTATTGCATCTTTTACCTTGTCAGGACAATTGATATTGTTACCCATATGGTATTTGGACCCACACCTGTAACATGCACCTGTTGACATTTTGTTTTCAACCACTTTCTTAGTTTTAGTTTTAAGAGAAACAGCACTTATGTCTGATTCACCCAGATTACCAGAAGATGCATAACCTTAGTGCATTCTGAAGATTTGTTAGCACAATCTTGCGTTAAAAGTTTGGAAGAAACTACAGAGCGTTCAATGCTGCGCGCAATATCCATTACCTCCTCTAAGGACGGATTTTTACATGTTAAAATGCACTCTTGAATTTTTTTTGTTAAAACAATTAAAAACTAACTGGTCACGTAAAGAGATATCTAAGTTGGTACCAAACTGACATTTGGAAGCTAAAACTCTTAAAACTGCTAGATAATCTTCAATAGACTCATCTTGTGTTTAAAGAACATTTCAACCATAACTGATGGTTCATCAACATAATGTTTACCCATGCATGCTAATGCCTCAGAAAATACATTCCACAACTCATCACGGGCTGGAGATGGAACAATTGGTAGATTGTCGAAGACTTCTTGTCCAGCGCTACCTAGATGGTTAAATAATGATGCTCTCTTTCTAGAAGCTGAATATTTATTTGCATCAATAGCCTCCATATAGTTATCAAAAACTCTATACCACTTATGCCAAGGGGTGAGTGGTTTACCAGGATTTTGAAGGAATGGAGGTGGTTGCATTACATTACTTGACGATGCCATGTTAGATGAAATAAATACAAAAAAATAGTCAATAAATACCATCCAGTACGTTCTGAAGAAAGCCTGTAAATGTGTACTTGTCACAGACACAAGTGTTGCAGGAGTCACAATGTGTTCCTGTCACAGACACAAGTGTTGCAGGAGTCACAATGTGTACCTGTCACAGAATCCAGAGTGAGCACTGAAACAGGCATCGAAACCAAATATCAAATGTGTGCCTGTCACAGAAGAAACTCATGAAAATGAGCGGGTATCTTGGTAGCAGATCAGCAATATAACTTGTGTCTATCACGGAGAAAAGCCAAACAAAACAGCGTATGAGCCCAATAATACGCAAGTATCTTAGCAGATAGGCAATGCAAACGTGTGCCTATCATGGAGGAAAGCCAAGAAGAACAGCGTATGAGCCCAATGAATATATATAAAATAGCCCAAACAGTTAAAATTGCCACCAAAACGTGACGCGTGCGTAAGTCACGTAATTTTTTACAGCCGATAGAAGTAGAACAGGGCTGCGAAGATGAGACAGTACAGAGTACAGCTGCTACCAAGGCAACACAAAGCAGACGTAGACGTTCCAACTTCAGACGTGTAAAGACGTAGAAGAATACGATGACAGAACAGCAACCATGGAAGCAGTCCAAGGAACAGTGGAATTTCGAGGACAGGCTGCGTTCAAATGCAAACACAATAAAATGATCATGAACCAACGGACAATCCGGTAAGGCCCATGTGGGGCTAAGTCACTATGATTAAAAGTTAGAAAATAAGCAACACGTACGCACAGGGAACGTGAATAGGAATGAATAAAATTCAAGTGATTCAGGAGGTGATCCCGCGTAGTGAAGACCAATATCTTGATGAAAACGTGAAAATAACATTTTCTTGTGGTCGGTGGGTCCGCTTGAGGTGAATCGTCGCCAATAAATGTGGCAAGGATGGTAATGGAAATAAAGATAAAGATCCTTATAGTCTTGAATGGAAGATTTATTCCGGTACAGCAAACCCACGACAGCTCCGACAGGCAGCAGGACAGTAAATGAGTCAGAACACTTACATAACTCTAGAATACACACAACAGTTACCTAAAGCATTCTAATGACCTAATACATTCTAAAGAGAACATCACTGTATGAAATGCACTTACAAGAACATAGATGAGAACACTTTATCAACCCGAAATACTGCAATGTTGAAGAGGGTGGGGCTCAGGGAGGAACCCTGTGGCACTCTGCAGCTGATCTCTGTAGGTTCTGTGAGGAACAGGAGTAGTTTGACTCGCTGAGTCTGGCCGGTGAGGAAGGAGTGGATCCAGTCCAGTGCCTTGTCGCGGATGCCGGTGTCATGGAGTCTTGTCATTAAGGTGCGGTGGGAGACAGTGTCGAAGGCGGCCGAGAGGTCCAGTAGGATGAGGGCTGCAGTTTCTCACAGGTCGAGGAGGGAGCGTATGTCATCAGTGGCGGCGAGGAGTGCGGTCTCTGTGCTGTGGTTGCTTCGGAAGCCGGATTGGGAGATGTCCAGGATGTGGTTTACTTCTAGGAACGCGGACAAAGAGTTGAGCGTTAATGGCCTCCTAGATGACCATGGCTGGGAAGGGGAGGAGGGAGAAGGGTCTGAAATTCCTGAGGTCAGTCAAGTTTGAGGACGGCTTCTTCAGCAGGGGGTTGATCTTGGCATGCTTCCAGTCATCGGGGAAGGTGGCGGTTTTGATGGAACAGGTCATGGTGCGGCGAAGCTGGGGGCGATGGAGGGGGCTGCTCTGTGGAAGATGTGGCGCGGGCAAGGATCTGACGGGGCTCCTGAGTAGATGCTTTTCATGGTTAAGTGACATTATAGTTAGGTATTCACCAGTTATAGATGAATTAAGTAACTATAACTTGCTCACTAGCCATGTATACCTTTTGCCCTCTCATACAACATCACCTATTTTCCCGTTAATTAGAGCTCCATTGAGCCCACTCTCCTTGACTGCACAGCCTGATTCTACGTGCTGTTTTCCAGATTAGGTGCTCTTCTCACACAGTCCTGATGAAGACCCCACACTAAGGATTGAATCACCTTGAACGTCTAAGGGGTCGAAACGTTGACTACTACTAATTATCATACAAGCTCTGACGACTGAAATTGATTATCAGTGTCTTCTAATGCTATGTGTATTTACTGGAACATTTGGCTTGCGATACTCGGAAAGGTCTCACTGTGATTGTATATATTCTTGTACAGGTCCGAGCTGATGCTGGGTACTCATAGTACAATTAGACAAGTGATAAGTCAGACTGTGCCATCAATGTCTGGCCATATTATGCCTACCGTGGTCCTCGTTACATACTGAGAGATTAGTTTGAGGCTATATTTATCTACTCGTTTGTGTTATAAGTGAAAAACAAGGTGATATAATGCGAAAGCTTCAGGATGTACTCCAAAATATAGAGAAAAAGGCGCCAATATGAATGCATTGGAAGCAGATATAAAGCTTCCTACTGTCACATTTGGAATTATACATCATTACTGTTTCTTAGGTCCACGCAACATAGTATGAGCACCTGTAGCAGTACATTGTCACAGAATACGGCAGAAATTATCAGTTCTTAATCACCCAAGAAGTAATGCAATTCCCGATCCATGTTAAGCTCCTTTTCCACAGCTTTGAGACGCAAAATCCAAATGGCTTCTTGGCGTCTCAAGTGTAAATCTTGGTTACCTCCTATATCATTTTGTTGTACCATTTCTAGACCATGGAACTGAAAGCTCCTATGTTGGTCTTCTTGTTTACAACTCAGTGTATGAAGTGCAAAGTGGTATTTACGATCCCCTTGTTTCACTGCTTGAAAGTGTTCCATTACTTTGACCATTCTCACTGTGCTTCCCACATAAATCTCATTACACTTATAAATCAACACGTAGCCCAAAAAGTGTGCTGTTCAATTTATGTTGCTTTTGATATAGAAGATGGAGCTGTCATTATATGTATATGATTTTTTCTCTTTTGAAACTTTGCACATAGTGCAGTGTACACATTTGTGGAAAACTTTCATGTGTGGTGTTCACCAATTCTCACGTTGTTTGTTGCCTGGGTTACTGGGACTGATAAGTCCTCTAAGAGTTCTTCTATTGCGAAAGGTAATATCTGGGTGTCTGGTAATACGGTGTGCAATATTGGTGTATTCTTTCAAAAAGTGCCAGTGCCTGTTCAGACTTCTAATGACATCACCTATGTTACTGCCTTAAGTGAAGATAGGTCTAATAGTTTCTGTGTATGTGTCTTGCTTAGTTCTGTTGTCTTTAAGTGTGACTTGTCTGTCTATCTTCATTGCTCTTTCATGTACATCTCTGATGGTGTAACTGTCATAGCCTCTAAAAAGGAACCTCTGTTTAATGTCAGCCAAATTCCTGACATATTCTGTATCTGAGCTGCAGTTCCTCCTGGCCCTGACCATTTCTTCATGTGGAATGGCAGAAAGATGATGTCTGGGATGAGCACTACTTGCATTTAAAACTGTTACAGTATGCCTCTTTTCTATACATTCTGCTCATTAACGTAGAACCATATATGAACAATTCTACATCTAGGAATTGTATCTTTTTATGATCAAAGTACATTGTAAATGACATTTGTACATATTCATATCTAAATGTACTAGGCAGTAACTCATCCACAGACCCTGCTCAGATCATCAGGATATTATTGATGTACCTGTCCCAGTAGTGTCTATGTTTAATCCAATGTGACCCATTCTGGCCCCAGACCCGCTCCTCTTTTAACCACCCCATAAAGAGGTTGGCATAGGAAGGAGTGATGTCATAGGCCACCTACCTGGATCCCAGATGATTCCAATTGGACGGTGACGCTAGTTCCTGAATCCTCCTGAGACTTGCACTCGGTTTACAGGAGGAGACACTACTCTGGTGGCAAATCCCAGGGGGAAAGGGGTTGGGATGGAGAGAGCGTGTAGAGTCAAAGATGCTGTGGCTCGTTTACTCATCAGCAATGCTGCTGCAGGCATTCACACCAGTCTGATGAATGGTACTGGCAGAAATTGTACCTATAAACAAACAAATAATAAGGCTTTAGTCAAGTATTAACTCTATCTCTTAAGGTATCACCTCACAAAAGCTTTTCAAATCTCAACCAACCTTTAGTTTTGTTGATGTTTTGTTTTCATTTAGATTGTCCGTACAGGCTCCTTTATAAAAAAAATCGAAACTGTAGTGAGGATGATTTCAGCATCAAACCCACAATAAAATGTGGATGGGGTTAGCCTCACCCAAGTCCTCTGTGGCAGAGCCCTGCTAACAGTATGTACAAGTTGAACAAAAACACTGGTTAACTTTGTTTGCAGCACAATGTTGCAACTGAGCTCAGCGCATAGTATAATCAAGTGTGTTAATGTGTCTCTCCTTTTCTTCATGTTCTTTTTTCTATCCAGGTGCGAGACTAATGCGGGATGTTCTTTGCGGTGAGGTCGAGGCGGGAGGGTCAAGGGAGCTGGCAAGACAGAGTCCTGGAAGACGGGCAACAGGTAAGTGGCAGGAGAAGAGGCTAAGTGATGGGGAGGAGTGTGGATGGTCTTTAAATAAGACTGCTTCAGAACATTCATAAAGGTCACATTCTAATTGTTTGTAACAGGGAGCAGGTGACGATATTTAACCTAATGAGGCTGTTTCCTAGAAGGTGTTTTAGAATGTTCACAAAGGTCGCATTATAATTGCTGACATCAATGAACAGGTGCAGAGGATTAATTTGATGAGGGCTGTCTTCGGGAAGGTTCACGTTGAGGTCATCTATGCCGGTTGCTTGATGCTTATTCTGGTGGATTTTCTGGATGTTTACGTGGTGCCAGAAACCTGACCTTGCATATGCATATTAAAGCATTTGTAAAAGCTATGAAGCCTTTTCAAACAAACCGGGGAACACCAGCTGCAGCTAGCTATTACCAAGAGCATATAACATGGTCAACAGTCAGGGTACAAGACGTTTGTTCATTCATAAGTGTTGGGAGGAATGATACGAGTCATGTCGGTAGATTGTGATAGTCAAGAGAGCTAAGCTGTGGCAGGAATCCTGACAAGTGAATCTGGAACCCATAGCAACCCTGCTTGTCTGATGGTACCATCTACTGTCACGGTGCCGTTGGGGACATTGTCGACATCACTAAGTTAGCATGAGCCCTTCAGCCATTATGCGGCTTTTGCGCACGTTACCATATGACTTTGTTTTTGCAAGTGCCCTCGTTAGTGCTTTTCATATGGGAACTAGCAGCATTTGATTTAAGGCCCTGGACACACACAGTGACTGTACAAGGGACTGACTAGTAAATCAAATATGCCAATCATGGAATCACTAATTCACATCACAATTTACAAAAGGAGCACTTGCACTTTGGCACTGATTAGCAGTGGCAAAGTGCCCAAAGCATCTAAGCCAGCAAAAATGAAGTCCAACACACAGAAAATACAGGAGGCAAAAGCACAAAATACAGGGGAAACTGACGCCAATGATGCCAGGTCTAACAAGGCCCCATTGATTACAAATCACATTTGTATACTCCTGCTGAATTGCGTTTTTCGTCTACTGAAAAAAAACTGGCTGTTGTTCAGAAGGCAATCCTGAAGGAATGCTCTCTGGCTCAGGGAAAATGCATTCTCGTGGTCTCGCCTGTGCCAGCTTTGGAAGCTGTCACGAAGGCGAGTGTTCCAAACTCTAAGGCTTTACATCCCCGTTGGATTGAATGGGCAAGTTCTCTGACATCGACTGATGTCAGTTTTATTTTTGACTCATCCTTGCAGACACAGGAGTTCTTACAATATGAACATGTTCATCCTGCTCCGTTGTCTTTACTTCCTCTTGATCAGTAGAAATCCATCATTTACACTGATGGTTCAGCTCAACCGGCCGTTGATTCTAAGAAGGCTTATTCAGCGGCCTGTGCAATTGTGACAGGCTTGCTTGTTGGCGGTGATTTTAAATCATTCTTAGTGCACTGCACATTTAGCGGAGCTACGGGCTTTGGTTCTGGCTTTAGAATTTGTGGAACCCGAAGTCCCCACGCTTATAGTGTGTGATTTGTTTTACTGTGTACAATCCTTCAATGACAACTTGTTCTTTTGGTCACAGAATGATTTTCGTGATTCTAAAGGTGGCGCAATTAAGCATAAAACGCTTTGGGTCCAGGTGGCCGCTCTCAAGGAGCATTTGCCGCTCACGCATGTTATTCATACGCTAAGACATCAGCGTGTAGGTGTGCATGTGTTTGGTAATTCTTTGGCTGATGAGGCAGCCAAATCTGCAGTAGCCACATGTTCAGTAGCAGCAGTGACTAGGTCCATGACTAAAATTGATAATGGTATTCTCGCAGCCACAGCTGCCACGAAGGAGGGGACAGAGCTCCCTCAGGGTTTCCCTTCACGTTATTCATACCACTTGTCTTCCGAACAAGTTCCATTTTTTACTATTCCGTCCTTTGGGGATCGGCTGATTCCCAACGAGAACCGCAGACTTTCTTTGATAATTGCCGCACATGAAGGCGTGGCATCTGCCCATGCTGGAGTGAATGCCACAATTTCTTTATTACAACAAAGATTTTGGTGGCGTGGCCTGTATCAGCAGGCGCGTAAATATGTCCTTTCTTGTGACAATTGTCAACAGATTAAACAGTGGCATAACAAAAGTAGAGGGGGCCCCCCTGCATGGTACACGGAGGGGCCCGCTCCAGATTTAATCCTGAGCTCTCAGGTCTGAGTACTGTGCTGAGGGGGCCCCCTGCAGCTCAGGGGACCCCCACACCGTGGGGGAGAAGGGGCCTGCGTTACGCCCCTGAGATTAAACCTTCTACTGTAGCACGTCCACCACATACTCAGTTTTATATTTCTAAAGAGCCTTTTGGCTGCATTTGTCTTGATCACTGCGGTCCATTGACATCAGACACTGCATTTAAACATATTCTGGTTGCAGTGGATTCATGCACAAGGTTCCTTTGGGTTTGGCTGCAACGCAGTGCTGACGCTCTAACTGTTAATAAGGATTTGCGTGTCTTTGTCGGGACATTTGCCTATGGCGCCTTCCATTCTGACCAAGGTCCTGCGTTTGCCTCTATGGCTTACCAGGATTCGATGAAGGCCTTAGGAGTGCAGGTGCAATTCTCGTCTCCATATCGGCCTGAGGGCAATTCAGTTGTGGAGCGGATGAACCGTGACTTAAAGCAATCACTTTACCAGCAAGGGTATTAGGTACTAGCACGGGCTGGCTGGCTCATCTTTATGGGGTCCAACGTGCACTAAATATTCTCAAAGAAGATCTCTGGGTGGGCAGACCATATACGAATTGCTCTTTGGCATTAGAATGTTTGTGCCCGACCTTGATGGTCTAGACGTTGCTGTGGCTGCAGCGACATTTGATGTAGATAACCATTCTGCTATGTTACAGGATCTACAAAAGGCTTGTGACACTCTTGCAAAAGATCATTTGCCCTCATCCTCAGAAGCAGCGGTGCTGATTCCTGTTACTGGCTGGCTTCCTAAAGTTGGAGACCTGGTTCGCGAAAAGGTGTATAACAAGAAAGAGTTTGGCCCCTCGTACCTTGCACTGGTCCCAGTTCTTGGATTAAAGGGTACTCGTACAGTAGTTTTACCTCATCTGCCTGGTCGCAAGGAGAATCGATTCATTTCCACCGAACATGTCAAGTTACACCATGTGGCCGGTACTGAATAGTATGCCTAGATGTGTCCCACAACGAAATGTTTCCTTGCGTACAGTTACTTCCTCGACTAATCCTCTACAACCGGAAAATGAGGTGGAAACTACCATCGATCTGCAGCCTGTTTTGCCGTCAACGTCCATGACTTTGTCGCACAAATATTCATCTCCACCCGTCGAGCTTAAGGGTGACATTCCGGATACTGCACCATGTCCATCTCCTACTTCAGCTCAACCGCCTTTGTTCCAGCTGGGTGTTAGTGGTTACTATATGGACCAAGATAACTTTTGTTCAAATTCTTCTTCTTCATCGACTACCCGTGCGACAGAGCCTCTGAGTCGTGTTTGCAGTTTCATCTCCTGGTTTCGAAGAACTTACCTGGTTCCTCCATGGACATATATCTGGCTGGTGCTTATAATGGTGTTCCTCTTCATGTGGATTGGCTTTGTGACAGTTTTTTTTCTTTTAATCAATGGCCATTACTTGCCTGAACGCTCTGCAGTCCATCAAATTGATGGTGTTTTGGCCCCACACACTTCTTCCCATAAAATGAAACAGGATCAAACCTTGGTCAATATTTCAGCGTTTACAGTCGTTGATGGTATAGTCTGGGTTAAAGTACCATTTGAAGTCTACGGCCTGACAGAATTCATCCAAGTGCCATATGTCTTCCGTGTTTCTTTATGTGATGTCATCACGGACGACTGGGATGTTCATGCTGTTCATTCACTGTTTTCAGACTAGAAATATTACACAGTTTTTGAAACTGAATATTTGTATTTAAATTCTGCTAATTATGCTGATTTATTCTGTTTTCAACATTATGGTCTTCATTTTTTACATAAGACCAATACAATCCGGCCTCAAATTAATTATACACAATGGGAACATTGTCCGACACCACACCAGGGGAGTTCACAAACACAGAAAAATAAGTTTGTTTACTTTACAGGTTACAATCTGTCTGACCCTGAATCGTATTTTTACAAGTTAAATGCCCCTGCTCGCAATCAATTCATGCTGACCCATACAAAATTCATATATTCTACGGCTTTCCTAACCGATTTAGCTATGAAGAGTTACGATTATTGGAAGGAAACAATTGATTTGAAATCCATATGGGGTACCAAAGATTGGCAGGTGCAGGGCACAGAATCATTATATCGTGCTTGCTTAATACCGACGCATATGATATTTTAAAATCAGACTGTCCAACAAACTTCATGTTTTGGCCTGGCCACTGTTAAAATTTTTAATGCACCCGCAATTCCGTCTTTGGCTGCCTATAACAACTGGCAGCACTATACCTATTATTCATTGGATGTTTTGAATGAAATGTTCTGAAATGGCACCCTTAACTCATCCACTGTGGGTCCTTTAGGTTGGTTAGTGTGGCCACTTAATAGTAATGCGTGCCAATTGCGCTTTTTCAGTGCCTCCAGTGGGTTTACACTTTGTAAACCAGACTCACGTTTCCCAGACTCTCATACTGTTACTACATACACTGTTTGGAAATTATGCCAACAATGGTTGGAACGCTCTACACTTACATCTGTGAAACAGCATCTTTCTCTATTGTCTGGAGACATTGATTTGGCAGACTACCTTTTCGGTCCTAAAGCCCCTTGTTCAAAACGTTTTGAATATGCTGCATATAATGAATTTTGGAAATTGTCCCAAATGGTAGCGGCTTTCTGCCTATGACAACTTGATCAGGATAATTTAAGAAAGGCTCTTGACGTAGTTGATAATAGCATTAACACTTTGTCTTCCCGTATTTACACTTCAGATAATATTGTTTCATCTGTAATTGACATAGTACATAGTAGAAAATGATGTCTCTGTATTGTATCATGGGCAACATCAATTGCGCTCTGTAATGCAATTTGCTTGGACATTGCAGACCCTGAAAAGTGGCAAAGTACTGTGGGATTATTTAAATGCTTCTGCACAGTTTTTACCATTTAATTTGACAAATAAACAGCGGCTTATGTCAATGAAAGATGCTACATACACAATGTTGCATATTGAAAAATTAGAACAGTTTCCATTCTCAATAGCGGAAACTATTTATTCTGTATAGTTAATACATGGGGTGATCTCATTGCCTATCTCGCTATTTCAATTTACAGCCTGCATGAAACATTACCCCGTGGGTAGGTTTGAACCCCTTGGTAGTACTTTTCTCCATGAATTATGGTCATTACCCTTTGCATTTCGCTGTCAGAGTGAGGATAAAGAAGTTTTCTTAACAGGGGAGGGCTGTGATTCTACTGAGGGACATTCTTTCGTTTGTACACAAGTTAAATTGCACGGGGATTGTAACGTATCAACCCCTAATTTGGCATGTTTTTTTTAAAGGAACGCCAGTGCCTGCTATTATTCCCATGCTAACTTTGCTTTCTAACGTGATTTATCTTATCCTAATTAACCACAACTGCTGTGGCTTACGGGAAGGCATCCCGTATATTGTAACGGTTTCACACACAACGTGTTGCAGCAATGTCCTCTCTTCTCCCCACAAGGGATTGTAGATAGTTCGCTGTGGCCTTCCATTCCCACTTTGAAGGCAGATTTCAACAGGCTAATCAGACTCCAAGCGCTATTGTTTCAACAAGAAGTTGCTCTCACTTCAATCCGTGAGACCTTCAAACTGCAGGTGGCTAGAACATCAAGTGAGATTCAGTCTCTGCTGAATACCAATCTCCCACTCCATTTTGGGGAATTAATACACCAAATATTTAACACGTCTGAAACGGAAGGCCTAGCACATTTTTTCAAATTGGTGGGCTCCGGCCTTTTTACCTCCTTACAGACTATTTTTGGAGTAATACCAGCTTTTATTCATTCTATTTTTTCCAGTGCCTTTGGCGGGTTTCCCCTGGTGCTCTTGCTGATTTGCACAGTGCTGGTTCTTCTCCTTCTACTACAAAATGGCTGCCCGTCCTTTGGTTCAGCCACATCCAGACCAGCTGCGGCTGTACTGTGAGCGAATGCAACAACTTTTTGGATGTTTGCCATTGGTGACTCTTGGCATCTACTATAGGCTGAACTTCCTCTATGCCTACTTCACCTGCGCGCAACCTGTGTTTTACTGTCTCCGGTGCCCCTTTGACTGGGCCCTGGAGGTCTGCCTCTCCACTACATCATGTGTTGACCCGGAATATGTACTGTTGGTGGGTCCCTTGTTGGCCCATGACCAGGCCTGTTTCCGTGACACCTGCTTGAGGGATGCGTTTCTTTGATATCGCTTTGTTCGCCCTAAGTTGGCAGGGTATGCCCAGACGTGGGTCCCTTGCTCACTTTGCCACTGGATTCAAGCTAGCCTGGCTGATGACGGCTGAATAGCCAGAAACCGGTCCCAGGATGCTTGTTTCCGGTCCAGGGAAGACATGGCTTGGCAGTTCGGGCTGGACTGTTCCCATGAGGCACAGGGTCAGACTGATTTGCATATGGCCATGTCTGAACTGGGGTGGTGGAGTGAGCTAAAGAATGATGATGGATTAAACCCAGATCAGTTGACTGGGGGTGAGTGTTTGATTAGCTCAAACGCTCCGTCCATCATCCCCTTTGATATCGCTTTGTTCGCCCTAAGTTGGCAGGGTATGCCCAGACGTGGGTCCCTTGCTCACTTTGCCACTGGATTCAAGCTAGCCTGGCTGATGACGGCTGAATAGCCAGAAACCGGTCCCAGGATGCTTGTTTCCGGTCCAGGGAAGACATAGTTTGGCAGTTCGGGCTGGACTGTTCCCATGAGGCACAGGGTCAGACTGATTTGTATATGGCCATGTCTGAACTGGGGTGGTGGAGTGAGCTAAAGAATGATGATGGATTAAACCCAGATCAGTTGACTGGGGGTGAGTGTTTGATTAGCTCAAACGCTCCGTCCATCATCCCCTTTGATATCTCTTAATGGAAGGAGAGCAGACTGGATTACCTGCGCTTTTGCGCAGCGCCTCTTACAACGAAGTATCATCGAATATCATGCAGATTGCCCTTACATGCTCCTGGCTGCGCAGGGTTTCAATGCGCCTTGCTCAATTGGATAGCCACCCTCTTTGTTTGCAGAGGTGCGGATGGCCTTTTGGAGCGAATTGAATTCCACGGTGCTTGTGACTTTTTGCATTTAGAGGGTTTTCCCTAAGTGCCCTGGGGAACCCGGCATTTTGAGCTCACGTAATATTTTTGATCTACATTTACCACTGCCTCTTTTCCAAATTTGACTTTTTGTAATTTGGCCTTTACAGATTCACTTTGGCTCTGCTTATCTTGGCGTTCTTTTGCCTGGTGCTATAGACCTGGCCAAGGGGAGGGTGTCACGTGGCCGTTGCGGACATCGTCGACATTGCTAAGTTAGCATGAGCCCTGCAACTGTTATGCAGCTTTTGCGCACGTTACCATATGACTTTGTTTTTGCAAGTGTCCTCGTTAGTGCTTTTCATATAGGAACTGTCTGCTGTGTTTGTTCTCTGCATGTTCCTAGAGTTTAGTCTGAACATTGTGTGCAAGGTCGAACAACACATCCCTTGTTATTCTGTTCTGGTCAGGCCCTAGCACCTAGTCAAAACATACCAATGGAGCTGTTGTTGAACACCCATACTAAGATACTATTGGGATACACGGACAGCGCACACACACACATGGAGAGGGATCTTCGCAGGGAGAAGAGCGAGACAGTACCTGTGATGTAGATTTACCATCTAAAGGCTAAGGTATGGGGTCTGCAGACAAAGCCCAGAGATCTTCTATTATATAATAATACTGCTTTTTAGCAAGGGGAGGGAGGTTAGGCACTATAGTCTTTTTCTCCATTGTCTTTTTTTATGATGACATCCCCCTTCATGATATATGGACTAACTGCCATGCTGACTGTATTTGTAATCTGCATTTTCCTTTTAATTGTGGCACACGGAGGAGAACATGGCAGCTGGCTAGAGGGCAGGACGCAAGCTCCCAAGCTCTAAGGCACAGAATGCAAACTACAGCTTTGTAAAGCACAGAAAAATGTGGATTACTCACCGGAAAACTTCCCAAAGTATGTTCCTTGGGTCTGCAGGTGCCAACGATTCCCCTCTCGCTCCGACGGACAGGGAGCTGAGCGGCGAGGATAGAGGCGCAGGGGTGAAGCCTGTGCAATCTCCGAGCCGCGGTGCGCCGCCAAACACGGTGTGGGCGCAGGCGGTGTCAGTGCTGTGCTCTAACAGGAAAGCAGCCGCCCGGGTGGCCTTCCTGGGGAAAGCTCAGGTCAGCCCCAGCAGAACTGGCACCGGCACTGGCTGAAACAGCTCAGCAAGCGGCAGAGAGGTAGTGGTAGCAGGACCAGCTACGGTGCCCAGAAAAGAAAAGGCTATGAGAAAAGGGAAGATCGTCAGACCAGAACACAGAGGTAGTGGGCAGTCAACTAGGGTAAGTGCGTGGGTTGAGGGGGGGGCCCGCTACCTACATAGAGCTGAAGGGGGAGAAAGCCAGGAGCAGGCAGAAAACCTTTAGAGCCACTGAGAGAGCAGTTACAGGACGCTACTTTGAATAGGGGGGTAAGATACTGCTTGAGGAGCAGAAATCTGCCTGCAAGTCTCGCAGGAACCCCAGAATTGAATCAGAATCCCATCATTTCTGTAATTACTTCCACAACACAAAACAGTGTAAAAAGTAAAAAGCTGGCTACCCCCCCACCCCCTATCCCTAGAGCCCACCCCGACCTCAACTCGGGCAAGAGCAGCGGGTCCAAAGGTGAAAATCACCCCTTCCCTCTGCTCATACTTTAAAGTTAAACAGACACTCCCAAGCGAAATAACAGCACCCGTAGGAGAACAGAGCAAAAAGGAAGGTAAATCTGCAATGACGGAGGCTAGCCCAGTGACTGACTACGCTCAGTAATAATAGGTTTCAGGCTCTAGAAATGATCGAAGCCACGGGGAGGAACCCCTCCCGGCTTCCGCAGAGAAAGATGGGCAACCTCATCCACAGGCTGAGAGCAATATAGAAGGAGCGAGGGGTACAGAGAGCCTAATAGAGTCTCTGATCGCAGAAAAGAGGGCGAACTTCGCTACCTCAGAAAAAAATCAGTATAGGATCCAGGGAGCCTGTGCAGCATTGGAAACTAAAATCAACTCCATAATGGAATGCATTAGTGCAGTGGAATCTACAGTGGAGGTGATGAGAAAGAGTGTGGAGTTGAATAAGGATGAGATCCGGGCCCTGAAAGAAAGTGAAAAGGACCTCAGGGGAAAAATAGAGTCAAAGGAAAACCAGGCTAGACGCAACAATCTAAGAGTCCTAAATGTCCCGGAGGGACAAGAGGGTGACGACATTAAAGGCTATGGGGCATATTATCAAGCCCAATTCCGCCGCTTTAGCGGCCGTTTTCGGACAAAAAGCGGCGATGTAAATATCGCTCTATTATCAAGGACACGCTAACGTGTGTTTCCTTGAGGTAGCAGCCGTCTTTTCTCCACTTTACATGTCAGCGATAAATATCGCTAATGACATGCAAAGTGGGCCTTCCTCCCTAAACCTACATGGAAACAGTCGCAGACACAACTACTCACTATTTACAATGCGTCCCCAGACACGCGACACGATAAAAAAAGTCGCCCTAAGCGGGGTTATTGCAGGATTTTAACACCTGCTTTATTCTTGACTTAACCATCATTTGCATGGGAGGTGGATTGGATGGTTAAGTGCACACTTGCCTATTAGCAAGCTGTTCAGTAGCGATGTGCAATTATCGCTGCATTTCCGACGTTATTGCCGGTTATCGCCATCTATCGCAGGATTTTACATCGCCTGTGAGCTAAGCGTTGCTGATACACCGCTAACACGGCGATGTATTCCAGCGATAGACGGCGATAATGAAAAACGCGCTAAGCGCGTTTAGCGATAATTATCGCTTGTCCTTGTTAATATGCCCCTATGTGATTACTCTTCTGAAGGAGTTCTTCTCGTGGGTCGAAACAAAGGCACTGGCAGAAGATATCCAGAGGGTACACAGGGATCCGTTTGGTAGAGGTAAACCAAGGAAGAACCCAAGGAAGATCCTGATCAACTTTAGAACTTATACTCTAAAGGAGAGAATCTTAAGTGAGGCAATAAGAGCTGGTTCCCACACAAAAGATGATTGGGCCTTTAGAATAAGATCAGACATCTCAAAAGCAACCCTGGATAGGCAGTGGGAATTAGGACAGTTCATGCAGGAGTCGAGATCGTTGGGAGCGACAGTACAGTTGCATTTCCCCGCATCCCTGAGAATAATGTGGGGTAATCGGATGTACAACCTAAGAGAATCCAAGGAAGTAGAATCCTTAATAGCCAAGATCAAGGCGCAAAAAATGTAAAGAGCAGGGGGCTCGAATCGGCGCGATGCATCGCCAAAGAGACAGAGGGAGGGTTCTCCATGGGGGGGAGAGGGACAGGGGGAGGGGAGGGGGATGGGATTACAAGAGTAAGAGTAAGTTCACAAAGGGTGTGGGAGCATATGGGGGGGGAAAAAATGGTCTGACTTGTGCAAAAGCAGGAGATACAGACAAAAACTTTACCGTAGGTCATGAAAGTTAACATTCTAACATGGAATGTAAATGGTTTGAGGGTCAGAAGTAGAAGACAAAAAATATTAGAAAATTTAAAATGCGTAAAGTGCGATTGTTAGAAACGGGTAGCGTGGTGCAGAGCGGGCGGGCCAAACTCCGGAGGAAATGTGTAAAGCATCTGCGCAGCACACTCACAGGCGACACACCAGGCACACTACAAAAAGAGACTCCACAGCAGGTTAGGTAAAAAAACAGCATATGTATTATGCAGAACACATTAGGATGCAATCACAGGTGTACACCTTGTGCCAACTGGCACCAGGTAGCAATTTACACGGGGATTATATACAGGGCAGGGTCAATCGGGCCGCTGCCAGAACCATCACAACAGTACCCAAAGAAAAATGGAAGTCAATAGGAATATAGGTGCAACAGCCAGTGCCTACTGGCTACCTCATGCACTTGGCACCGTCAGGGCATTAGGCCTAAACATAACCCATTATAGCATGACATTAGGCAAACTTGCATGAGGCATCTCAACATGCATAAAAACACATTGTGGGCAACAATTAGGCATGGAAACATAGGAGATACACTCATCAGGGTTAGACCACCTTAGGCGGGGCATAAGCCACCTCAGCTCAGGTACAGCCCCGTATACAGGACACCAGCAATGTAACCTTAGGGGTAAAACATTATCAGTAACATAGACATTAGCATAAATGCATTAGGCCTGACAATAGGCATCAAAGCACATTCTGCACAGGACCATCAGTGTAAGCATTAGGCATAAACGCATAAATCACATTAGGTATAAATCATATTAGACCCAAGCTCATCAGCATAAAACACATTACGCAATAATCATGGGGCCTGAATCGGAGGAGGCATGTCATTAGGCAGGACACATTTTAGGCATGAAAGCAGCAGTGCCCCATAGTAGCACTGGTAAGGGCCTTGCGCCCTAACAACACCCCAAAAATGACCCCAGGCCAACTGACCTTACACCAGGGCTCAAATGCCCTATGTCCCGCCAAGTCAGGGCTGGCTGCAAGGGCAGCGAAAACAAAGATGCGCAAAGCGCTAGGGTAGGAGGGTCCCTCACTCCTCTCTCTTTCCCTTCTGGGTAATCCAATGCCCCCAAAGCGTGGCAGCTGCCCGCTGTCCTGCGGGGTAGCTGGGTAAACCCAACAAGCACTGGCGCCAACAATGCAGCGATGGGAGCCCCACTCCGGGCTCTAACAGGAATCTGCCCACAAGAACACTGGCACGGTGGAGCCCCTCTTCTGGGACTCTAGAATTTCCCCAAAATGCCTCTGTCGTGCAGTTGAGGGAGAAAACACGTACTGGGCGCATTTGAGCCCCCCTCCTATGGGACTCTAAACACAACCAATGCCCTCCAAAGAATACTGGCACCGGGGGCGGGCACCGACAATGTGCCCCGACATACCCCCCAACCACAGGATGACTGAGCCCCACTCACCGGCAGTCTGAGGCCCCTCTGGATGTCTCTGCAGTCTCCGGGCACCGGCAATGTGCCCCGACAGGTCCCGCTTCTGGGACCTCTCCTGGCTTCACCCTCAGCGGAGCCTTCTCCTCGTCAGCAGCGCGGAGGGGCAGGCACCGACAATGTGCCTCGGGCCCCCTCCGCCGCAGGACTCCTCCTTGGCAATTTACATATGGCGCTCACGAAAGTTCTTGGGCTGAAATTAAGTTGTGGCGCCCACAAAGCGCTAGGTCCCACACCATAAAGTGGTAGTGCTCCCCTTCACTGGCAATGAAATATAGCCCTCCCGAGGCGCTAGGGAGCAGGCAGGAAGGCACAGTCACCGGCAATATAGCGCTCTCGCAGCACAGCGCTGCAGATGTCAGCTCCTCACCTCCTGGGCAATAAGATAAAGCGCTCTTCTTCTCCAGGCGCTAGTCAGCAGGCAGGGATGGTCAGTCATTTCAAATATAGCGCTCCTCTTCTGCTGGGCACAGTTATAGCGCTCTCGCAGCAAGCAGAGCACAGTCAATGCAAATATGGCACTCCGGCAGCCCAGCGCTGCAGGACCCACGCACCTTCTTCTCCTGGGCAGGGCTGGAGGCAGCGCTCTCCTGGTGCAGGAATGAGGTTGTAGCGCTAAGTCCCACAAAATAAAGTTGCAGCGCTCCTCTTCCCCTGTGGCAAAGTTATAGTGCTTTAGCAGCACAGCGCTGCAGGCATCAGCTCCTCTCTTCTCCTGAGCAGACCACGTGCTCACAGGGTGCTAGGCAGCAGGCAGCTGGCAGTAAGATATAGTGCTCACCAGGTGCTGGGCTTAGGACGGCAGGAGAGCAGGCAGGCAATACTGGGCAAGATCAGCAGGCAGTGGGTACTCATCAGAACAGGACAGCAGCTCCTAGAAGCAGTCATCTCCCATAAAGTGGCACTCCTCCTGACACAGCAGTCTTCACTCCAGTAAAGGGCTCTCACTGGCCCTGTGGACAGCGGAGGGGTGCAGATGGGCACAGGGGCCAGCACACAGGCCCAATGTGGCGGTACCTCCTGGCAGAGTGTCTCCTCTCATTCAGGTCCACGCTCAGTCTGAGCACATGGAGGCACAGCCCCCTCACCCCACCTACCAGAAAGGGCTGGAAGCTTCTGGAAGGTTCCCTGGGAAACCGGTCCCAACTGGTTTAGGGGAGGTGTAGAGCACCCTGGGTGCCAGGCTTCCCTCCAAAAGCTGGGGGTGCTGGGAAACAGACAACTAGACCGCCAACTCACCTCAGACAGGCGGCACATGTTCAGACAGGAAGGGCGTCCATTTTAAAAGTAACATTTTACAAAGGTGCATTTCTACAATGGTGGAAATAAAGGTGCGTACACCATTGCACAGCATTTATTATTTTCAGTTCAGACACACCATGTCAATAAAAAGGCTAGGGGGAAAAGCGAAAAATTCAGTGAAAAAGGGCCAAGTCCAACACAACCCCCTCCCAGCCAAAAGCCAGGGTAGACCACTCAATGCCTTGATGGGCTTCCCTGCTTGGGGCGAGAACACGTGGACGCGGGCCCACAACTGCAGGGGCACCCGCAGGTTCTCCGCCACTCTGGAACCCGATGGTTCCCTCTCTCAAACCTCCCTGGACCAACTAAGCCACCCCACTGGTGCTCCCTAGTCGGTTGCGGCCAGGACCGGCTCCTAGGCCATCCAGATGTCTCTGGCCCTTGCTGTCCCACAGAGTGGGGGGCAGTAGCCCCAGGCCCGTAGTACCCATCGGTCCCCCTCCTTCTCCTCCGTGCAGTGCCAAACTGCCACTGGTCCTCCCACCTAGGGTCCGCACCCTCAGGTTGACCAGCAGTCCGGGCGAGGCTCTCCTCCCCTACCTCTCCTTCTGGGGTTCCGCCCTCCTCCCATGCGGGGCACCCTCAGACCACCACTCTCTCACTCGTCCAGTGCCGTGGCCCTGAAACCGATCCCCCAACCCAGGGTCTAAACCCTTAGGTTGAACCGGTGCCAGAGGCGAGTCCTCCCTCCCTCTGCACCCCCTCCCAGAGTTCTGCACCCTCACAACTGGAGTAGCACCCCTGGAAGACAACTCGGGGGGACACTGCTTACAGACGTCCCTCCCGCCAGGTCAGGCAATACCTGAACCGGGCCTCCCAACCCAGGATCGAAGCCCTGTGGTTGAGCCGGTGCCAGAGGCGAGTCCTTCCTCCCTCGGCACCCCCTTCCAGAGTTGCGCACCCTCCCACCTGGAGAAGTACCCCTGGAAGACAACTCTGGGGGACACTGCTTACAGACATCCCTCCCGCCAGGTCAGGCAGTACCTGTCCCTGGCCTCCCAACCCAGGATCGAAGCCCTGTGGCTGAGCCGGTGCCAGAGGCGAGTCCTTCCTCCCTCGGCACCCCCTTCCAGAGTTCCGCACCCTCCCACCTGGAGAAGTACCCCTAGAAGTCAACTCCGGGGGACACTGCTTACAGACGTCCCTCCCGCCAGGTCAGGCAGTACCTGTCCCTGGCCTCCCAACCCAGGATCAAAGCCCTGTGGCTGAGCCGGTGCCAGAGGCGAGTCCTTCCTCCTCGGCACCCCTTCCAGAGTTCCGCACCCTCCTACCTGGAGAAGTACCCTGGAAGTCAAACCGGTAGGGACCCTGATTACAGGTGTCCCACCCTCCAGGTCAGGCAGTCCCTGAACCTGGCATCCCAGCCCAGGATCTAAACCCTGCGACTGAGCAGACCCCAGAACCCCTGAAGCTCTGATTACAGACGCCCCGGGTTCTCCCGACACTAGGGGATACCCTTCGATGGATGGCCTCTTGGGACAGCCTAGGCTCCCAACCTGGGGTTCCCTTATGGAACTCTCCAGGCCCTGAGACTGCGGTTGGGGCACCTCGGGACACCTCCCCGTCTCACTCCTTCCTGTAGATAGGACGTGAGGCCCTACAACCTCTCTCACTACCCTGGGACCTAGCTGGGCTACTCTGCACTCCTCCCCCCTCCCGGGGTGGGAAGATCCCTGAGCCACTCCCTTCTGGATCACTCCCCAGTGCCTCCTCAGACACTCTGGTGCTCACCCAGAGGTCTGCCTCCCGTGCAAGCTCCCTGGGGTCAGAGAGGCAGACCTCTGGGTGGTGGCGCAACCTTGGGAAACAATTCCTTAGCATGTGTTCCTTGATAACTACATGGAACAGCCCTTCCCAATCGATCACCTCGCCACACACCATCCACTCCTCCAGTGCGGTCCAACACACGTCCACATACTCCCCCCAAGACTGATGGGACAGTTTCTTGCCGCCCCTAAAATCCAACCTGCCCACCTCCTCCTGGGGATCAGGCACCATCTTCCGGGCTCTGGGAGTGGGACTTCCCACACTGGAATCACTCTGCTGCCACCACTGGATCCCACCCTCACTGGTGAATCCAGACTCCTGAAACCACTCTCAGGGGACAACCTACCCTCCTGAGCTAGTCTGTCCCTGGCGAAGGCCCTCTCCGCCTCCGCCATCCTTTCCTGTGCAAGGACCTTTTCGGTCTCCAGCTGTTTCTCTTGCACCCTCAGCTGCGCTAACTCCTTGGCGTGCTCTAACCTGAGCCTCTCCAAAGCCAGCTGGTGCTCCCTTTCTTCCCTCCTATCCACCCACTCTTCTGGGGACAGGGAAATGGGTGGGGCAGTGCTCCCGGGGCTGGACCCAGCACGGGACTCCATGTCTATGGGGTCCTCCCTACTTACTGGTGTCCCCGCCCTGTCATCTTCTTCCTCCTCAGTGTCACCACCCTCCAGGGTTATGGACTGGGCACCCTCACTCTCAGAGTCCTCCTCACACTCGAGGTCCTCCTCCGGGTCTCCACCTAGTCCACCATTTAGATATGCGGAGGGGTAATCTGACAGGTCCCCACAGCGCTCTAAAGGTTCCCCCCTTTTTAGTGCATCATAGAGGAACAATTTTCTGCGGAAGTCACCCTCTATTGGGATCCCCCTTTCTCTGCAGAAATCCATCACTTCCTCCTCAGTGTACTCCCACAGTTCATCCTCATCATAGAGTAACCCCATCTTGGTGAGATACACAGATACAGTAAACAGGGAAACACAATTCCACAGTGACCCTTTTAGGAGGAAAGGTAATCAAACAAAATAATCCCCAAATCTGTGATTATTTCAACTGCTCAGTTTGCAGTGCAACCCGTTGTCGCTGTGGTACTGCGCAAACACAAGTCCTATCCCACCGCTGAGCACCAATGTTAGAAACGGGTAGCGTGGTGCAGAGCGGGCGGGCCAAACTCCGGAGGAAATGTGTAAAGCATCTGCGCAGCACACTCACAGGCGACACACCAGGTACACTACAAAAAGAGACTCCACACCAGGTCTCTTTATGCAGAACACATTAGGATGCAATCACAGGTGTACACCTTGTGCCAACTGGCACCAGGTAGCAATTTACACGGGGATTATATACAGGGCAGGGTCAATCGGGCCGCTGCCAGAACCATCACAACAATACCCAAAGATAAATGGAAGTCAATAGGAATATAGGTGCAACAGCCAGTGCCTACTGGCTACCTCATGCACTTGGCACCGTCAGGGCATTAGGCCTAAACATAACCCATTATAGCATGACATTAGGCAAACTTGCATGAGGCATCTCAACATGCATAAAAACACATTGTGGGCAACAATTAGGCATGAAAACATAGGAGATACACTCATCAGGGTTAGACCACCTTAGGCGGGGCATAAGCCACCTCAGCTCAGGTACAGCCCCGTATACAGGACACCAGCAATGTAACCTTAGGGGTAAAACATTATCAGTAACATAGACATAAGCATAAATGCATTAGGCCTGACAATAGGCATCAAAGCACATTCTGCACAGGACCATCAGGGTAAGCATTAGGCATAAACGCATAAATCACATTAGGTATAAATCATATTAGACCCAAGCTCATCAGCATAAAACACATTACGCAATAATCATGGGGCCTGAATCGGAGGAGGCATGTCATTAGGCAGGACACATCTTAGGCATGAAAGCAGCAGTGCCCCATAGTAGCACTGGTAAGGGCCTTGCGCCCTAACAACACCCCAAAAATGACCCCAGGCCAACTGGCCTTACACCAGGGCTCAAATGCCCTATGTCCCGCCAAGTCAGGGCTGGCTGCAAGGGCAGCGAAAACAAAGATGCGCAAAGCGCTAGGGTAGGAGGGTCCCTCACTCCTCTCTCTTTCCCTTCTGGGTAATCCAATGCCCCCAATGCGTGGCAGCTGCCCGCTGTCCTGCGGGGTAGCTGGGTAAACCCAACAAGCACTGGCGCCAACAATGCAGCGATGGGAGCCCCACTCCGGGCTCTAACAGGAATCTGCCCACAAGAACACTGGCACGGTGGAGCCCCTCTTCTGGGACTCTAGAATTTCCCCAAAATGCCTCTGTCGTGCAGCTGAGGGAGAAAACAAGTACTGGGCGCGTTGGAGCCCCCCTCCTATGGGACTCTAAACACAACCAATGCCCTCCAAAGAATACTGGCACTGGGGGCGGGCACCGACAATGTGCCCCGACATACCCCCCAACCACAGGATGACTGAGACCCACTCACCGGCAGTCTGAGGCCCCTCTGGATGTCTCTGCAGTCTCCGGGCACCGGCAATGTGCCCCGACAGGTCCCGCTTCTGGGACCTCTCCTGGCTTCACCCTCAGCGGAGCCTTCTCCTCGTCAGCAGCGCGGAGTGGCAGGCACCGACAATGTGCCTCGGGCCCCCTCCGCCACAGGACTCCTCCTTGGCAATTTACATATGACGCTCACGAGGCGGTAGGCGGCAGGAAAGTTCTTGGGCTGAAATTAAGTTGTGGCGCCCACAAAGCGCTAGGTCCCACACCATAAAGTGGTAGTGCTCCCCTTCACTGGCAATGAAATATAGCCCTCCCGAGGCGCTAGGAGGCAGGCAGGAAGGCACAGTCACTGGAAATATAGCGCTCCGCAGCACAGCGCTGCAGATGTCAGCTCCTCACCTCCTGGGCAATAAGATAAAGCGCTCTTCTTCTCCAGGCGCTAGCCAGCAGGCAGGGATGGTCAGTCACTTCAAATATAGCGCTCCTCTTCTGCTGGGCACAGTTATAGCGCTCTCGCAGCAAGCAGAGCACAGTCAATGCAAATATGGCACTCCGGCAGCCCAGCGCTGCAGGACCCACGCACCTTCTTCTCCTGGGCAGGGCAGGAGGCAGCGCTCTCCTGGTGCAGGAATGAGTTTGTAGCGCTAAGTCCCACAAAATAAAGTTGCAGCGCTCCTCTTCCCCTGTGGCACAGTTATAGCACTTTAGCAGCACAGCGCTGCAGGCATCAGCTCCTCTCTTCTCCTGAGCAGACCACGTGCTCACAGGGTGCTAGGCAGCAGGCAGCTGGCAGTAAGATGTTTTGCTCACCAGGTGCTGGGCTTAGGACGGCAGGAGAGCAGGCAGGCAATACTGGGCAAGATCAGCAGGCAGTGGGTACTCATCAGAACAGGACAGCAGCTCCTAGAAGCAGTCATCTCCCATAAAGTGGCACTCCTCCTGACACAGCAGTATTCACTCCAGTAAAGGGCTCTCACTGGCCCTGTGGACAGCGGAGGGGTGCAGATGGGCACAGGGGCCAGCACACAGGCCCAATGTGGCGGTACCTCCTGGCAGAGTGTCCCCTCTCATTCAGGTCCACGCTCAGTCTGAGCACATGGAGGCACAGCCCCCTCACCCCACCTACCAGAAAGGGCTGGAAGCTTCTGGAAGGTTCCCTGGGAAACCGGTCCCAACTGGTTTAGGGGCGGTGTAGAGCACCCTGGGTGCCAGGCTTCCCTCCAAAAGCTGGGGGTGCTGGGAAACAGACAACTAGACCGCCAACTCACCTCAGACAGGCGGCACATGTGCAGACAGGAAGGGCGTCCATTTTAAAAGTAACATTTTACAAAGGTGCATTTCTACAATGGTGGAAATAAAGGTGCGTACACCATTGCACAGCATTTATTATTTTCAGTTCAGACACACCATGTCAGTAAAAAGGATAGGGGGAAAAGCGAAAAATTCAGGGAAAAAGGGCCAAGTCCAACAGCGATATAATAATTCTTCAGGAAACGCACCTGCTAAAAATAGAGTGGGAAGAAATATTGAAGAAGCAAAGGTGGGGGGATGCCTATACATGCAGAGATCAGGCTTGTTGTGTTCAAGGGAGTGAGTATCCTGTTTAAGAGATCAGCAAATGCGACAATAGAATCATCCAGTAGTGATCCGAAGGGGAGATGGTCCGCAGCAAAAGTACACATGAATGGGGGAAGTTACGTAATAGCTGAATACTATGGTCCCAATTTGGATGACCCCACTGCAATGCAGGCCCTGTATACATATCTTTTGGATGTCTCAGCGCAAGTTATAATTGGGGGTGATTTTAACTTGGTTATAGATCCCAGGAAAGAAAGGCTACCAATTAGGAACACTGTAACCCTGCCCAGAATGATGAGTTGGTCAAAGCTCTATCTAGAAGACCTAGGCTTAATAGATATCTGTTGAAAAATGGGAGTTAAGTCTCAAAAATTCGCATTTATGAAGAAAAAATTGGGTCACTCATCAAGAATTGACTACTTTCTAGTAGACAAGACACTATGTAGCAATGTAAAGAGGGTAGAGCATCTCCTGGCGCACCTTTCTCACCATTCAGCAGTGCAGATGGAGGTGTGCCTCCAGAAGACACACAATATTCCTAGATGGACTTTGGACAGAACTCTGCTTCTCGATCCTGAAATAGTAGAAAATTTGAGAGTTGAAACCAAGTCTTTTTTTCCAATAAACACAAATGAGACCTCATTGCAGGTGCGGTGGGATGCATATAAGGCCGTAATAGGAGGGAAACTAACCAGTTTAGGAGCCTATAGGCACAAGAAGTTTAAGAATAAGATCAGTGAGTTGGCAAAGGGATTCCTAGCCTTAGAAAAGAGACTGGAAGAGGAGAGCATCGCACATAAAAAGGAAAATCTAGAAGTGAAAAGGAATGAGTTGAAGGGTGAGCTCACTGACATACTAGAAGCCAAAATGAAAGACAAACGGGAGGCTAGCAAACTTGCTCATTATCACTACGGGGAGGGCTGTGGCAAAATCTTAGCATGGAAAACCAAGACAGAGCAAAGCCGTAATAAGATCTTATGCATACAGGAGGAAAATCAAGTTGATGCAAGCATGGAAGAAGCAGTGATTAGGAGGGCGTTTAACAACTTTTTAAAGAATTTGTATACTGAGGATATAAGGGCCAGTGAACAGCAGATAGAAGACTACCTCAAGATTTGGATAAAGCAGGTACCATTAGAAAATCATAGGGCCAAGCTCAACTCCAAAGTCACGGAAGAAGAAGTCATGGGGGTAGTAAAAGAGTTAAAAAAAGCAAAAGCAGCAGGCCCAGACGCTTTGCCAAACGAGTTATACAAATCCTTAAAAACAGAGCTTGTGCCCCAGCTGACCGAGCTATTTAACGAGTTATTTGTAAAGGGACAGGAGCTGCCTAAATCATGGGAAGAGGCGACAATTTGCATCTTACGAAAACCAGGCCATTGTCTATGTTAAATAGCGACTACAAGATATACACTCAAATACTGGCAAGAAGATTGGGCCAGGTAGTCGGTAGCTTGATTCATGAGGATCAAAAAGGTTTTATAAGGGGCAGACAGATTCAGGAACTAACACACAAATTGGTGGGAGCAATAGACATGGCTACTCAGGAAAGATCTCCCTTATCTATAATTACTTTCGATGCCGCAAAAGCGTTCGACAGGGTCAGCTGGGTCTATCTACACAAAGTACTAGAAAAATACAACTTGGGAAGTAGCTTTGTAGGGGCAGTAAAGACCTTATACAAAAATCCTACAGCACGTATATTAGTAAACGGAGCCCTCACAGAGAAGATAAATATTGGGAGGGGTACTAGACAGGGATGCCCACTCTCCCCACTGTTGTTCAACTTGTTTATAGAGCCTTTAGCAAAGGCCTTGAGGTATGATCAGCAGATAACCCCTTTCAGGTACAAAGCATGGGTCAAGAAGGTTGCACTCTATGCAGATGACCTAATGCTATTTACGGATGACCTAGCAGGCTCACTCCCAGGAATAACAGAGGCACTCGAACAATTTGGGAAAATATCAGGTTATCAGATAGACCAACAGAAAACCGAAATCATGCAGTGGAATACCCAGTGTAACATCCCTATGGTGAAGCAACAGTTAAGGTACCTGGGCATCCAGGTAGTGGGGGAGTTTGAGAAAATTGCTCAAGTAAATTTTAATTAAGTCCTAGCAGAATCCAAGAAACTCTTGAACGCATGAAAAGCTTACCGCTATCCTTTCTGGGCCGTTCCAATATAGTAAAGATGATGCTACTCCCCAAATTCACAAACATCTTCAATACCATACCCCTAGAATTTAGGAGAGAGTGGTTTAATAAAATACAGGGAGATATTAGCAGCTTCATCTGGGCTTCAAGAGGAGTCAGAATAGCCTGGAAAAAGATCAGGAGGTGGAAGGAACACGGAGGGATCACTAGTCGGATCTGTTCCAGTGTTATAGGGCTTTTTACTTCAAGAATATCAGAGTGCTATTTAAAGAACAGCAATTATACCCACCCTACCTGCAAGCCATGACAACCTCGGAAGGAAGCTATTTCCTATACAAATTTGGCAATCCAAAATATTTTTAAAAAGTGAAACTAAAGATATTAGTGTCCGGCGCTAAACTATGGTACCAAGCTAGACGTTCATGGAAAATTCCGTATTATAGCGACAACGCCCCAATTTGTGACTCACCAGGAACGCCAGAATGTTTAGGAGATACGTTATCATCTCCATTGAGAACAGGGGGAGTAACAAAGTGGGGTCAGATAATAACATAAAATTCATTAGTAGGATGGGACCAATTATCGTTGATGACTAATGGGACACTTTCCAAATTGAAATTTTACCAACTGTCGAGCTGGACAAAGTCTCTAGGGAAAGATGGCACAGGAAACTGGGAATTAGAGACGAAAATTCAAGGGGACGCAATGAAGAAAGAAGTAGCACAGTGGTCATTTATATCAGCAGGAGAAGAAGAATTCAGCCTACCCTCAGAGATCTGGGGGAAAGACCTGCCGACGCTGGATGTTCTGAACCTATGGCAAGTATCAATGTCTACATGCTGGCACATAATCAAGTCTGCATCCTTCAAAAAGAATCATTTGTTCACATTACACAGAGCCTATTGGACACCAAGGAAGCTGTCCAAGCTGACAAGGGGTGAGACGAAAAAGTGTCCCAAATGCGGAGAGGAGAGAGCGGATGATGTCCATATGTTTCAGAGGTGCCCCAAATACAAGCCTTTTGGGAAGATGTGGGTAAGATCCTCTCAGAAGTACTACATCAGGAGATTGAGGTAAGCCTGGGGTTAGTCATGTTTGGGGTGAGGAGCACTAATGTCAACAGGGAACAACTCAGCTTAAGTAAAAACAGAACAATTTACTCTTCCTCTTGATATTACTAGCTAGGAGGGAAATATGCATTAAATGGATTTACCATAATCCGCCAACTCTAGCGGAATGGATGGGATCAGTTCACAGGACAAATAAACTTGAGCGGGCGGGTACACGAAGCAAGAGGCAAGAATTTTGGGATATTTGGGAAAGCTATGGGGAAAGTTTCACTGATGGAACATAAGGTGACCAGGAAACACCAACAACAACAAAAAAAGAAGGTCCAATGATTAAGTAAAACAGCAATATGAGCAAATGGGAACTGCTGGCACAGGTATCACTCCCAAAAAGAAAGAGTGGGAAGAGGTGCAGAAAGGGGGCCTATGAGGCTGGTGGGATACCCACATACACTAAAACATTTCAATCAAAGGTGTATGCCTGGGGATAGGGCCTTGGTGGCACAGGATGGAAATTAAGGCCCCCCAACCGCGAAAAATCCTGCTATCTCAACTCATCCTGTTTTATTGCACAATGAGGACCAAAAAAAAAAAAACCTGCACGTATACTGCATATTAGAGCACGTTAGTTAAAATAAATATTTTAAACTGTTCGGTGTCTCTGTCAGATCTTATTGTAGACAAATTGAGGGTAGGAGCGAAAGGGTGTGTCTTGTTATCGCGATTCCTGAGTGATCTGGGAGTGTTTTGTTCTGGGATGTCTATTCCCTTGTTTCTCTGTCAGTGAGTAGGAGAGCAAGTGAGACACTTTTGCTAGTCGGTCCTGGGCTTATGGGTACTCGGGTGGTAGGATGACTCAGTCCCTACTTACAAAGGTCCCATAATCCTACGCATAGTTCTGTTCTTAGGCAGAATCCCTGCAACACTACCCTCAAATAAAAATGTGTCATTGTCAAAAATCAGCCGCATTATCTTCAGAATCATTTCTGAATCAGTAGTTCTGCCGGCCTTTAATTCAGGAAGTGTATCATTGCCAGCATGCCAAACTCAGGTATTATGTTCGTGTACAATGACACTGTTGGACTTGGCCCTTTTTGCAGGGTCATCCCTAAACTTTTTGCCTTCCTCCTATATTTTTTCTGACCTGTTGTTGGCTGTTTTATGACTCTGGGCACTTTACCACTGCTGATCAGTGCTAAAGTGCATATGCTCTCCCCATGATAAATTGTGTTATGGATTAGTGACTCCATGATTGGATGATTGGTTTACTTGTCAGTCCCTAGTACAGTGCACTGAGTGTGCCCAGGGCTTGTAAATCCAATGCCGCTGGTGGGCTTGCAGCACTGGTTGTGCCACCCACAGAAGCAGCTTGTAAAATGTGTCTCAGGCCTGCCATTGCAGAGCCTGTGTGCAGCCTAGGGCTGCCATGCCAACTTGGTGAGTACACCCACTTACCAGTCCCTAAACCTTCCCTTTACTGCATGTTGGTCACCCCTAAAGTAGGCCCTAGGGCAGGGTGCATTGTAAGTATAAGGTAGGACATGCCCTGGTGTGTGTGGCATGTCCTAATAGTGAATTAAAGCCATTTTCGTTTTTCACTATTGCAAGGCTACCTGCTCCCCATAGGCCAGAATGGGCAGTTTGATTATTACAGTTTATAATCCTAACTGACCCAGGGAACATGGTAGAAAAACGAATTTAGTATGCCTGAACTCAGGATGATAAAATACATCTTTTAGTGAAGTTGGTTTTAACATTCTGTGTTTGAAAATACCACTTTTAGAAAGTAGGTATTTTCTTGCCTAAACATCCAACCCTGCCTCTGCTAGGTTGTGTATTCCTTGTCTGGGTTTGTGAGTGACAGGGGCTGGGGGACTCCAGGAGACAGGGTGAGTCAGCACAGGGCTGAATAGAGAGATCTGCATCCAGAGTGGAGGGAGGAGTTGCACCTGGGTCTGAATAGGGCTGTGCCTGCCTTCCACAATGCTGGCTCCACCTCCTGCCGGGCGACTGAGCACTCTGCCCCACATTCTGAAAGGAAAGAAGCAGTATAAAAAGGGGACCCAGACCCCTAGGAAATTAGATCGCTTTTGGGAAACAAGAAGAAACCTTTGCTGAGGAGCGGAACCAAGAAGAAACTGAGGAGAAGACTATCCCTAAGCTAGAGGGATCTGCCTGCAGTGGTTGCCTGACTGCCAAAGAAAGGAGAAGGGAACTTTGTGTGTACTTTCATCAACTTGTGAAGGATCTCCAAGGGCTTGATTTCAGAGCTTGCCTCCTGCTGAAGTCTCAGGGACAACAGACTTCACCCACCAGCTCCCCTGTATTCCCTTGCCGGGAATTTGGACCTTCTGACACACTTGCGTGTCGCTGGAAGCGCGACTCAAGACGAAGAAGTGTGTCGCCGCAGCCGCTGTTTCTCGCATCCCCGGAGAAGAGTGTCGACGTCGCAGCAGACGTCGGCGCATCCCCGAAGAAGCGCGCCGCTGACACCTCGCATCCTTCGAAGCGCCTCACAGCACCGGAGAAAAGTGTCGCCGCCGCAGCAGACGCCGTCGCATCCCGGGGCAGAGCATCGACCTCACATCAGACGCCGACGCATCGCAACACGAGGCGCCCGCATCCCAGGAGAAGATCGTCGACCTCGCATCAGACGCCGTCGCATCGCCAGGGAAGCGTGTCGCAGGGCCTGTCGCGGCTCCAAAGATTCATCGGAATCGCCGCACGGCCGTCGGGCTTGCACGCATCACCCCTTCGTTGTCGCAACATCAAGAAGACGCCACTTTTGTTTCTTTGCACCAGATCTTCAATGCGTCACCGTCCTTGCGTGTAAGGGACTACCGCATCACCTTCCCTGCAACACTTTCGTTGCCTTGCGTTACTCATCTTAAGGTACATTGAACTCAAAGTGTTGCATTTCCATTTTAAGAGACTCAAGCTAATTCTACCATCTTTAAAGTACAGTATTGTGGATTATTTTTGTCGTTTATGGTCTTGTGGTAAATCTATATAAAAAATACTTATTTTTATAATACAACCTGTGTGGTGTCCATTTGTAGTGTTGTCACTGGATTACTGTATGTGTTCACAAATGCTTTGCACACTGCCTCTGAACTAAGCCTGTCTGCTCGTGCCAAGCTACCAAGGGGGTGAGCAGGGGTTATTTCAGGAGTGTACCCCCTTACCCTGACTAGAAGCAAGGGTCCCTATTTGGACAAAGGTACCTACCTCTGCCAACTAGAGACCCCCAGTTCTAACATTGGTGGTCAGCGGTGAGGATTCTGGACTTGCATTTGTGACTCATGTACAGTGATTGGTGAACACTACCTAGTGAGTGCAGACCAAAACGCAACCACATACTTTGGGTAGATATTCTTTTCTGGGACTTTCTATGTTTGCTAAAAACTGCCAAGTTTAATCAACATGGATACAGCAGCATCCATAGCATCTGTTGATTATGGGTGGGGGAGGAGAGTAATTTCCCCAGCGGGTAGCAGGGTTTCTGCCCAAGGTCTGTCCCCAGAGGAGCTGGAGGACAGAGAAAAGAGTAGGATGCATGAGATGGAGCTGACCAAGCTCAAGTTAGAGGGGCAGTTGGAATTTGAATTGCAATCTAGAAAGTTGGCCTTAGAAGAGAAAAGAATGGATCAGGAGCATGAGTTGAGAATGAGGGAGCTTGATTTAAAGCTCGAGAGGCTGGAGGCCATGAGTGTCTCAGCCCAGCAACAAGAAATGTGTGTAGCTCAGAGAGTGAGCTTTGCTGAGTTGGAGGGGGAGTCCAGCTCAGATGGTGGCAGCAAAATTATGTTATCTAGTGCTGAGGGAGTAGTACACAGAGATGTGGCACCTGACTTGAAGGAGGGGGTTAATATACACCAGGAGGTTCCAGGATATGAGGTAGCTCTAGTGGTGCGCAGTGTCCCTGAGGTGGATTGGGGAACTGGCACAGGGGTTCATAGTCCTAGGGGTGGGAGGGACACTCTACTGACTCAAGATGAGAGGTGCAGGGAGAGGGGCTCGTGCCAAGCTACCAAGGGGGTGAGCAGGGGTTATTTCAGGAGTGTACCCCCTTACCCTGACTAGAAGCAAGGGTCCCTATTTGGACAAAGGTACCTACCTCTGCCAACTAGAGACCCCCAGTTCTAACAGACACCAAGTCCAACGTGACCAGTATCACTCCCTTTTCCCATGTAATGTCACACATCATATTTAGGACATGTTTGGTGTCTCTGATGGTGGATGGTAGGTTGGACATCAGTGGTTGTAATAATATGTCCACAAATTGTGACAACTGCTTAGTGGGTCCCCCTATTCCGGACACAATTGGTCTACCTCGGGGGAAGGAAGCATTCTTGTGTATCTTGGGCAGGTTATATAGGCAGGGGAATCTAGGTTTGTCAATTTTGAGAGAAACATGCACTCATCAAATGTCAGTAATTCTTCCTCATACCAACTTTTGATCTCGCTGTTCAGGCTCGCAGTGATGTGTGGTATTGGGTTAGTGTCCAAATCAGTGTATTACTAAATTGGGTAAAGATCTCATTATTGTATTCAGTTCTGTTCATAACAACAACACATCCCCCTTTGTCTCTGTCCCTGATAATCAGTGTGTCATCCTCCTGTAGAGCCTTTACTGTCAAGCTTTCTGCAGCTGTAAGGTTATTAGATTTGTGCATGATAGCATCCAAATCTCTACATATATATATTTTTAAACGTATCACAACAGTTACCCATAGAAACATTTGGGGTCCATTGATCTGGGTTTCAGCCCACTGTCACTACTGTGACCCGTATCATTCCCAAGATTAGATGTAGGCTCTCTAACATTTGTTATACCTTCTTCTTCAGAAGTCAGAGAAAGGAGAGTGGTGGTGTCAATTTCGTCTTGTATTGAAAGTTTGCTAGGTCTAGGTATGTTTGTATTGGATTTGACAGGAATGTCATGTGTTGCAAAGTATTTTTTAAGTGTGATTCTACACACAAATATGTAAACATCAATCTTAACCAGTTCAAAATTCAAATTTGCAAATGGACAAAAACCAAGCCCTTTTTAAAAGACTTTCTATTCGTATCACAAGTCAGTGTTTTGTCAGACAAATAACAACATCCATATCCATTGTTGTATTTTTCAGACCTTGTAAGCATCCCTGCCTTTTCTCTTGACTGATCCTTGTATCTTTTTCCTCGTGCATTCTTTCTATATGTACTGGGCGAGAATCGGTTTTCTGGCTCTCTATCCTTATGCATCGAAGTTCCTTTAAAAAATGGTTTCTATTGCTTCCTGATGTGCCCTCCCCTGGGTCTGGGATACTTTCACTGTCACTGGAGGGTACACTCAATGAGAAATTGCTAACTGTCTCCACTGGGGTCTCTGTTCCTCTAGTAGGTTTTTTATTTGCTAGGTGTTCAAACCTCCTTGTAAATGTAAAGATTCTCTACCTGTCAGGTAATCATTTTCGTCTCTCTGCAACTTCCTTGCTTTACAAATGTTTATCTCATCCTGGTGCCTTTGTAACACATCCTTCAGAATCTCATAATTTTTTTCTGTAGGATGAGATAAATCCATCTCCTGAATTTCCTTTTCAATATCCTTAATCTCTTGTTGCAATTTAGTTACCTTTCTCTCTGAATTGATAATAATAAGGATTTCTATCATATTCATAGAGTTATTTGTCAATTCTCTCTCCTATTTCAGTAGGAGAACTTCATCATGATCATCATATATTGAAAATATCCCCTCGGGATTCTGTTCAGGGTGACTGCATCCTACTTAGATTGCTCACTCATTTTTAATTTCTCCAATTTTTTTAACTTATCTTTGAGACCCTTGTTCCTCATCACTTTTTTTGGTATGATCATGCTTGTACCTACATTACTTAACAGCTCCTCTGCCATTTTTTAGGTCTCGCATAGGCAGCGCATGCGCTGCCTCTCCGAGGCATCAAGCAATCAGTATTAGTGGTGAAACTCCACCCATTGGGTTTCTATTTGTTTTGTCGCTTACCATTGGTTACATCTGGCATTGCTCTTCTTATCTCGCTCATTGATTGGCTGGTGGTCCGATACATCACTTCCGTTTTGCAGGAAGCAGCACCGACCAACTACAGTTTAGTTCCGCTGCTGGGCTGTTATCTTTTTATTTAGGGACTACTTCCTTGTTTTCTATCCCCATCAGCTGTGCGCTGCACTCACTGCTGGTTTATATGGCACCCGCACTTCATCATTAGCATGCTCGCCGGCTTCACTCTCAGCCACGCACATGTTTTATGCCGATCCACTTCCTACCATTGCACACACATATGTTTTATATACGTGTGCGCCGCGTTCACCGTTACTTATTTGAATCGCTATGGCGCACGCTTCACAGGTTGCCACGTGCATAAGTTTAATATGCAGAGGCGCCATTCGCCTGCTTTCATTATTATTACTTTGTCGGCCGCTTCAGGGGCCGCCATGCATCTAATGTTTATGAGAACGGGGGCCGTGCTTTCTTTCACTTTTAGCCCTTCTCCTTCTCTGCGTCGGGTAGGAGGCTGCCATTTACTGTTGCTGTGGTAGTTGAGTGGGTTGACTGGTGCAGGAACCTTGGTGGCGGATGTTTGTACAGTTCTCCACATTTACATATTTCAGGAATTATTTCGGCCGCGCCGAGGAAGGTAGCTGCCGCCTCCTGTGTCCGTAGGAATCAGTACTTCCCGAAGCTACCCTGAATCCTGCAGCTGTATGTAGGGGTTTGCGGTGGTGTATGTTGCTCGATGCTGCCATGCAAGTCCCAGCCCTCTGGTCGCTTTGTACTCTCACTCCCTGCTAGAGATTTTACGGCTGTTCCCTTTGCCTGAAGTGCCTTTCACTCTCACGCGCCCATGAATTTTTTGCGTTTTATGCTTGACTTTGGTTGCCTTGTAATGTCCACTGATTCCGAGTATTTTCGGCTTTCCCTCTGGGCTTTGGGTGTTTTGTAGATCCGCCACCTCCTTTGCTTAATCAAAATAGCCTACTTAATCAAAATAGCCTACTTAATCAAAATAGCCCTCGGTGCCCGCGATGCTTGATTGAGAGATTGCCTATCGCTGCCCTTGTCTAATGCCATGTGAGCTGGCCGTCCCCCCTCCTGCTCTGCTCCCTGAGCTGGGAAGCTGCCGCCCTCCTCCCCTCGGCACAGGAACAGGACCCCTCCGGCGCCACGCTCTCGAAATGTTTGGTGTGTGTTTCCAGCATATATCATTTCACCCTGGATAGCCCCCATGGCTGGGCACATATGGGACTGGTTCCAGCGGAAGGAGCTGATTGGACAGATAAGCGATATCCGAGTCTGGAATCTACAAGGTAAGGAAAAACATGTTTTCTCCAGGACCTGTTTCTCATTCCTCATCTTCTGTGCTGTTATGTGGGCTATGCTACCCCCAGTAACAGCTAGCTGTGGCTGCAGTCACCGAGTACGGATAAGATCACAGCCACATTGCTGAAAATGTTTTCATTTTTTTCGCTTTGCTATGATAACGCTGATCTCCCACAAAGCACGCCAGTTGCAGCGGCGCATGTGTGGATTGTATTACATTAATTTTATTTTATTTGTTTGTATGTGTGTTGCTTTTATCACGTCCCTGCATCCATCAAACTATAAGATTTTGTAGCGATGGGGGCGTGTTGAGGGGGCTTGGTGTTGGACGCGGCACAAGACTCAGATGTTAATCCGCTTGTCTTTTCTGAGGGTTTGTTACTGTTGATTACTTTGACGTTTTGTGTGGGCTGATTCAGGCAGTATGTGATTGATGTTCTTCTGTGCCACTCACAGAGGCTGTGGGGCATTGAACGGCGAACGCCTCCATCAGAGGGAGCAAAACAGCGTGTGTTGGTCTTAACACCCCTTTGGCGCACTCTGGCAGTCCTGGTGTGTGAGAGAGAGTGTAGCCAATCAGGAGGGCTCTCTGAAGTTCAGCAAGAGTTTTAGCACACGCAGTCTCAGCTGGGTTGTCTTTCACTCATATTAGTATCATTGATTCGGAAGAGAAGTGTCGCAGCTTGAACTGCCTCTCAATCCATAGTGCCAATATCGGCAACACTCCCCATCCCCCTCACAGCAATATCCTGAGAAAATAAACAGACAAGACACCTTCTTTGTGGAGAAAATTGCTGCAGGTTTATTTGCATAACAAATATGCCAACATGGTGGGTTATCTTACGGGCGATCCCAGGGCAGGCAACCCCTCGCCGCCTGCCCACCTGATGAGCCAAATTACACCGTGGCCCTAGCCTACCGGTGTTTGTCAGATATGGGGGAGGGGATAGCCCCTCCCACCGGTGGACCGCCAGTCCACCCCCTTGCTCACGCCCCAGAGGGGGGGCGGAGCCTTCCAGGCAACCCCCGGTTGCTCAGGTCCACAACCGCCCGTAGGACTAACGGGGTGCCGTCGCTCCTCCAGGGTCCAACGCGGGGACCTCCCTGGGGATATCTGGCCTTTGCACTCTTGTTATGCTCGTGCAGATGGTACCCCTCTGTACCTTACAGCCTCTGGATCGCCCTGTAACTCCGCCTGCAACACAAAATAATAAGTTAGACAAACACTCCCCCCACCCCCTGCATGTACGCCGGGTAAGCGGTGGAGAGGGAAACGGCATCAGGGCAGTGGGACAAAGAGGGCGTCCAGTGGGCGGGAGAGGTATATGTACCTCGCCCCCCGCCCACTCCTGCCTGGAAGTGATGTGGGCATGTGGACCCTTAGGGGTCCCAAACACTGGGCGGCTGACTAGTGTGCCATCATGTGGCACTAAGGGGGGGCCGCCCTCTTAGGAGGGCACCCTTCGTGGGCCCGGGGCAGCCCGCATAGTGCCAATATCGGCAACACTCCCCATTACCCCCACAGCAATATCCTGGAGAACATAAACAGACAAGACACCTTCTTTATGGAGAAAATTGCTGCAGGTTTATTTGCATAACAAATATGCCAACATGGTGGGTTATCGTACAGGCGATCCCAGGGCAGGCAGCCCCTCGCCGCCTGCCCACCTGATGAGCCAAATTACACCGTGGCCCTAGCCAACCGGTGTTTGTCAGATTTGGGGGAGGGGATAGCCCCTCCCACCGGTGGACCGCTAGTCCACCCCCTTGCTCACGCCCCCTAGGGGGGCGGAGCCTTCCAGGCAACCCCAGTTGCTCAGGTCCACAACCGCCCGTAGGACTAACGGGGCGCCGTCGCTCCTCCAGGGTCCAACGCGAGGACCTCCCTGGGGATATTTGGCCTTTGCACTTTTGTGGTGCTCGTGCAGAGGGTACCCCTCTGTACCTTACAGCCTCTGGATCGCCCTGTAACTCCGCCACAGCACTGGGTGTGGCCACCGTCACCCCAGGGCCCCCCTCCACGATAGGCCTAGTTACCTACACCCTGCTGATTCCAAGGCCTCCCCCAGATCAAGCAAGAACAGGTCCATTCCCACTCTGGAGAGGTGTATCCCATCTTCATCAAAACACCCTATAGACTTGGCGTGCAGTAACCCATGCCGGATGAAGCCAAAACCTCTTTGTTCGGTGAATTTACGCATGACGCTGTTAACCCTCCTGCGCGAGATCTCCATGGCTTCCCGATTGCCCTCCTACACAGGAAAGTCAAGTCATTGCCTCCCAGGTGTATGGCCAAAATTGTTGGGAGGGGAGACACCCCCCCTTAGTCTGTGTCGCAGCCTCACAGCAAGCTGTTCCAGCGCATGCCTGGGACCCCCACTCACAGGACGCCCGGAAGGCCCTCCCCCCAGACCGTTGGTCCAGGCAACTTGAAGAAATGTTAGGTTGCAAAACCCTCTTTGTTGAGCACTGCGCACTATTCTATACAACTAATCCAAAATTCTGGCCCGTACGGGGATCGGTCCCGCGACCTTGGCATTGTAAGCACCACGCTCCAACCCACTGAGCTAACTGGCCAAGGCTTGCACATATTTGCCTAATAACACTGCACCCCCACAAACTTCAGGTGCCTATGGTATATTCACCATTCGCCTGTACTTAAAACGCTTAACCTGTCATCCGGCCACTCCCCTGGTTGGCTGTTGACGGATGTACCTCTTAACACATTGGGATTCACCTCATCCCACCTGCATGATGCGCTCCACTGACAAGCCTGCCCAGAACGGTGGGCTTGCTGCCCCTTCAAAAGAGTGCTTGCCAAGTAGCCTGCCAGGACCCGCAAGCCTGACATTTAATCATGCCTTCCATACCCGTTCAACCCCAAAATGGTAAGGGACGTGCTGTCAGCATCAACCAGAGTACCCCTCTCCCGAAGGGCCAGGTAATGGGCGACCAGACACACTGGGCCATACATCTATCTCCCAGCTGGGTGTAACAGAATACCCTTCAGCCAAGCCTGGTCGGAATGTGCCCTTCTCCCTACCCCTTATAAGGGAGCACCACACCCGCCCGTCTTCCTAGGCCAAAATTGGGGCATCCGTGCCCTTGTTGGCTGACCGCTCCCAAGGATCTTTTGCTTAACTGAAGCAACCAGTATCATGCCGCTGTGGATCGGAGGACATGGAGTAAATCTATGGTCAGTGTACCTGTACCTTCTTAACTATAAAAGCAAAAAGTGCTCTGATAGTAGTCAGTCTTTGTGATCCTAACCCTCTATTCCAACAATATTAGGGTACCAGCACCCTATTGGGAATGGCAAACTCACACCCCAGCTGACAGGATAGAGCCTATCCGTGCTCGATCTAAAAGACCCAACCGACACCCTGACAACCATGACAATAGGTAGGTGTTAGTGCTCTTTGGAAACTATCTTTACCACGATTTTGAACATCCTCCTCACCCTGCGAGGGGCCGGTCCTCCCAATTCGTGTTCGTGAGCCTCCCGGTGTTGGCCTCTATAAACAGCCGCCCGTTAAGTAACACCACACAAAACCAAGATTTTACGGGGCACATTCCGGCAAACGGTCATATTGGTCGAATCCCAACATTCGAGTGCGGCAAAGACTGGTGCTCAGAGAGCGCCGTTCCCTCTACTCAAATGACTCCAATGCTCCGCTCGCCTCCGTAGCCCTCGTTAACGCTGCACCTTTGCCCGCAAAGCGGCGTCAACCAATACCTCCTTGCACCAGTCGGGCACAGCGGGCTTAACCCTCAAAGTGTTCCTACCGGCAGTCTGAAATCTTGCCCGCAGAAGAAGAGTAGAGGCCACAACAGCAGAGGCCCCATCAGGAGTCCGGAGAAACACACCACTCCCGTCCTCTACCCGCAGAGCTATCCCGAGGTGAGCCCCTTTAATCCGGCACCCCCAGTACCGTCGAGTCACGGGGTGGTGGTGGTGGGGGGAGACGGACATCATCCCACCCGCCACTCACACAAAACCCGGACACCTGTGGTACCGGCAGACCACGTGAGCAACGACACGGCGTGAAGGCTCTGCGCAAAGGGGCAAATACACACCTGCATCGGGATAACTCGGACTGTGTTAGATTGCCACCCCCCCCACACAAAATCCCCAGAAGGGGCTGGGCATGCGTGGCAGCTTACTACAACAACCCAACCTCCGAGCTACAGCTCCACATCCCCGCAAGCGAAACGAGGCACGTCCACTCTAGAATGCGCACCCCCAGGGAGATAGGGGGCACGACTCACCGCACACAGAAGAAGCCAACCACGCGACCGGGGATGTAACCAGCACAACGCCAGACCAGAGGGCCACTCCCCCGTGGAACCTCGGCGCAGGAGGGGACCCCAAACGGCGTCAGGGCAGCGGGACAAAGAGGGCGTCCAGTGGGCGGGAGAGGTATATGTACCTCGCCCCCCGCCCACTCCTGCCTGGAAGTGATGCGGGCATGTGGACCCTTAGGGGTCCCAAACACTGGGCGGCTGACTAGTGTGCCATCATGTGGCACTAAGGGGGGCCGCCCTCTTAGGAGGGCCCCCTTCGAGGGCCCGGGGCAGCCCGTAAAAGCACTCATTCCAGAACATGGGTGGCATGCGACAGATAACTTCAAATGCAACAGCTTGTGTGCTGCTTCACTTTGTTCCAAACACATCATTTAACTGCTAATAGTTGACCAGATGGCTCCGTGACACAGGAACGCCGTTTTTCCATTCTTGGGGCCTGATTCACAGAACTAACTTACGTCGTAAACGTAAACGTAAAGTTAGTACTTTTTAGGTATTCACAGAATACACTTACTCAATTTGGTATTCACAGAATAGTACTAACTTTACGTTTACGTTTACGTTTACGTTTATGTTTTTGACGTAAGTTAGTTCTGTGAATCAGGCCCTTGGACTTTGATTTTACATCAGAGCATTCTGGGAGTTGTAGTATTAGTACATTTTATTTGAGTCCATTGGACCAGTCAGTACATGTGACAACAATGAAATGTAAAAGCAAAGTTATGTTTCGGGGATGTGGAGCCGCCTGGCATAACATACAGACTTTGGCACTTTCCACATCAGAATACCATATCCTGTTATTTACAAGGCATTTTTCTCCAGGTAAATCGTGGCAGTTTTGACTGGGAGAAGTGCGGTGGGTGTAGTGCTTATCTCACAACTTGTCATTGCCATCAGTGCTGTAATTAAGTAAAGACTAGCCCACATGATTTGACTCGGCCGTCTTCAGAGGACGTCGCTACAAAAATAGCGAATCAAAACTGGTTTCACAAACCATGTATGCTGCTATTCAGCAAAGACCAGAGGTCACAGGCAGACAAACCGTGCTGCTGGCCTGGGAAGAGGGGGGAAGTATTTTCCGTGGGTGCGGAAGAGGCCCGAGACAAGTGTAACTTTACCATTATGTTTCTATAAAAAAGCCTCTTTTTCCTGCTCCCCAGGCAAGGAAGAGCCTCAGTGTCATTCATATCCGTCACTGCTCAGAAGCGAGCATTTTATGTCGTGTTGTTCTGTGTTTCTGACAGAGATTGAAGAAATGATCAGTATTTGCTTACTTTCCTTAAATGAGGCGCATGACTTCTATGTGGTAACTAATTAACTCAAAAATAACTGCAAAAGACAATTTCGTTTGTTGTGTATGCTCTGGAAATGTTATTAGTGACAAAAACAAATCTAATATGCCTGGAAAAACTTTGTGTCGAGGGCCAAGGCCAGCAGAAGATCCTATTTACAAGGTATCAAAAAAGGGCATATTGTGTCCACATCCACTGGAATTAAACAGCAATAGAGGACCCAACATGCGGCAGTGTTGACTAAATTGTGCTGTGAGACAAGTTATGTGACACATTCTGTGGCCATGTTATTGCACTATTTTGTGATGTTATTACACTAGTAAAGGATTTAGGTAACATTTTTCACCTCGGTGGTACCAGTTTAAAAGTTAAAACTGGACTAAGCAACGAACAATTGAAAGGCAACCAGTTACCTAAGTATGGGGTTTGGTGCCACTGTGCAGCACTGTGTGGCATAGTTTTAGTGATTTTTTTTTTATCCATTTGAGCAGGAAACATTTTTTTTGTAAAAACAGCAAATTATGTATCAAATGCCAGATTTTAATGTGCCAAGTTTGGTAAATCTATATATATGAGGGAAGAGCCACAGTCAGCGAATCGTATGATTCGAGTGGCCTTAACTATGTTAACTTTGAACACGAGGAAGGTCTGAGAGGAACAGTGGAAAGGACCATGGACAGTGTAAAAGGAAGTAATCTGACTTTAAGGCTCAGGTTGTAAATACAGTCACAAAGGGGTGCTGCACTTGTTTACATATGTTGGTATTTTATGGTGTCTTACAGACTGTTTAAAAACAGTAGAAATATGTAAAAACAGTAGAAATATGTGTAGAAATATGTCTTCCATGGGATTGTTTGGCATAAGTTGATGCAAGGCTCTAAACCGCATGAGCGGAGTGGGTTAGATGAAATTGCTTTGAATTGTGGGAAGCATAATGGAACTTCATGAGCCAAAGATGCAGTAAGGCTTCTGATTGTGTCAATATTTTCTTATGGTTGCCATGACCTAGAGTAAGAATGATCTTATCTTCTCTTACACTCTCCACTGTAACTTTTCCTAATTTCTTCATACATAATTCTGAGCTCATCCCTTCCTGAAGGAACCATATCTTGATCACCCGGCCTCCTAACTGCACCTCCTGCTCACTCTTGCTTCTCTCACTCTTTCGCAGCTTTCTTGTTATCCTGATCTTTGCTCCCTACTCTCCCCCTTTAATTAGTTTTTAGGTCGAGCCTGGCCAGCGCATGCGCTGCTCTGCGAGGCATGCTGTATTAGAGTATGGACTTGAAGCCCCGCCCACTCTCCGCCAATATTTGTCATTGGCTTGTGTCATTGTCCTTCGTAAATGCTGGCTTCGGATTCTTAATAGGCTTGTCAGTCCCTCCTTAGTACCGCCTTCTCTTAATTTGTAACCTCCCATGAGGACTAGCCTTTTTACTTCGGTTGTTACATGCTACGTCTTATTTAGTCTGTAAGCACTATTTTCTTTAATGAGTTTCTCCTTCTGCAGGCCCGACATGCTTTCCTGCAGCATTGAGGCGCCATGCCCGCTTTCACTCTCCAAGCAATAGGTCTCCATTTACAAGAGTTTGAGCTATTGGCATTGTAAATGATGATGCCTTTTATTTATGTGTTAGTTATCAAGACAGATATATAAAGGGCATTGTCATTTACAATGCCAAGAGCTTAAACTCTTGCTAATGCGAGACCTATTGCATTGAAAATGCTTGTTCTCTATCTTGCATCTCTGACATATTAGCACAGACAGTATTCAATATGTTCTTTTTTTTCAGTCAGTGGTGCAGCCTTCCCAGGTAAAGTCGTAAAGCATATAGGAGTGGTGGCTGGGAAAGACGGCGCACGCACCTATGTTTTCCTACTGGGTACGTAAAATCACAAGAATTAATCACCCTTTTGTGTTGTAAAATACATTCCTTCCCTTTTAGTTTTGTGCTTTCAGCATATCTTTTTGCATTCCAGTAAGTACACCACATAGCTCATATGATATGTCATTCTTCAGTGATTTTTATTTTCTGTATGAGATTCTGGGGTCTCCTTTATTAAAACATTCCATGTTTTTGTTGAGATGTATTAATTCTGCAGGCATCGCTTACTGTAATCTGTCATTATTATTATTATTAATGGCTCTCTTTACTCCGAGGTAGTCAAGCTTTTCTTTCGTATGTCAAAAGTCACTTCATTTCTGGATTTCTGCATTCTTTTGAAGCTTTTTTTTAATAGATGATATGAGGAAGGGAATCAGACAAAAAGAAAAAGAGAAAAAAGATTGGGAAATTAGCACAATGTCTACTATAAACTAAACTATAATGAATGTTTCAGCTCACAATTTTACACATTAAGAGGTAACTGCATTACGGAAAGGTTTGCATTTTTGCCCCAGTACTAAGTTTAACTACACAAAAACAAGCATTTGCAATGCAATAGGTCTCGCATTTATACCAGTTTGAGTTATTGACATTGCAAATAACAATGCCTTTTATTTAGGTTTTAGTTTTTAAAACATAAATAAAAAGCATTGGGGGATATTCTCAAGAACGTGTGTTAAACATCGCAAAATTAGCCTAACGCAACTTCTCACATCGCAGCCTATCCCGGGAAAATAACACCGTGTTAACGTGGTATTCTTAACCCGGCGGCACCATGCAATAGTCTCACGATAACGCAACAAATGCCCGCGTTAAAATTAACGCGACCCCGAATAAATGCGAAACACCAACGCGAAAGAAGCGGCAATGTCCCAAATCGCGATACAAAAAGCAGCGATAACCAGCGACAGCCCTGCAATTCCCACGCCTCATGCGGGAAAATGCACCAGAAAAACAGAGAAAAAAAATGTGAGATGACAATGTACGAGTACAACCTCACATCCGTGATGTAGTACAAATGTCCACTGTCCCGCATCAAATAGGCATCTCCTCACAAACAGCCACAATGTACATTGTCATGCAGTCTGTATGTAAACTACGCCAAGGCGTAAACATATATGGAACACACAGTGAAACTGCATCTCCCCATAACAATGCAGAGGGACAATCAACACCACCTGCAGAGCAGACCCTACATCACGTCAGTGAGGCTGCAGACGACCCCCAGGACAACGACTACGACGAACTGCAATGGTACATGGACAGCCTCAAAACCACACCTCCAGTAGCAGCGCAGCCCAGCACCATCGAGGTGAGCCCACCCCCTGCACAGACTTCATAGCAGGAAGCACCCACCACCACGTCTGGATCCCAGCACCTCACCTAAGAACACATGGCGTACCAACGATGTGCGAGACGGCCAGAAGGAGCTGGCTTAACAGGTGCGGGTGGGGTTCGGCCTCATGGCAGGCAAACTGGATGCCATGCCGGGGTGTACAAGTCCCATTAGGGACAACTTACACTCCCTAACGGACACACACAGTCCGCCATATGCCCTACTAAAATCCTTGGCTGTCGTTGCTGGAGTCATGACTCAGAGACAACAACAACTGTCCAGTCAGAGTGGCCACAGTGATGGCATCCGTGATTTGGGATACATAAGGAGGGCCATGGAGAACATGGAGTGGATGCAGGTGCAAAGAATGGCTACCACGGCTGCACAAGAGAAAGCTTTAGATGGGAACCTCCATGCCCTGCAGATCCTCATCATGGGAGTGATGCCACAAGACAGTGCGGAGATGAATGCTGCTGCTACTACTACATCCACATCTCCGGCCCATGACGTGTGAGTGTCGTACACCGCTGCAGACCAAACACCACCACCCACATGTGAGGCCCATGAAACCTCAGAGGATGAAGAGGAGGATGAATCTGCCTTGGTGGCAAGAAGGAGGCAGTAGCACTCATCTCTGCCATATGGCTGTTTACAGCTTGGTTCTGCCCTCTGCATCATGCCCTGGATTAACACCTTCCACTGTCCCCCGATACACACTGTGACACTAACCTTGCACCTCGACATGGACTGACATATATTCTTAATAGAGAATGAATGAGCAACGGCGGATCTGAGTAACCGCACCTCCCTGCTTTATTCCTTTTCTTGTTTAAGAAATTGTAATGGATAGTATGATTGGGTGTGCACATATAGCTCCTGCACCTGCCGTTGTTGGATGCCAGCTGCCAAGCAGAGAGAAAACTGTGAAAATAGTGGAGCGGTGCACTACCAAAGAGTTTTGTTCAATAAATCCAAATGTTCATTTTGTATAGTGGTTTATCAATCCTTTATTTTCAATATCAAAATGTGCAAATTCCAGCCAACGCGTTTCGTTCATACATATAATGAACTTCTTCAGGGCAAATGGTGATGTGAAGAAGACGCAGGAACACAGAGGCAATGAAGAGCCCTTGATCTGAGATATTTCACATTCCTGCAGTCGACGCATCAAGTATTTAAATTTTAAAGGCTACCATGATAAGTGCCTGATGGTTGTATCTCTGGGGACACAGTCCTGCATATCGTCCGGTCGGCAGTCAGTGTTGAACCACTGACTGCCGACCGGACGATAATAACAGGACTGTGTCCCCAGAGATACAACCATCAGGCACTTATCATGGTAGCCTTTAAAATTTAAATACTTGTGCGTCGACAGCAGGAATTTGAAATATCTCAGATCAAGGGCTCTTCACTGACATATATTCTTAGCTAAACAATGACACAGCAATCACACTGCGGACTGGGCACTTCCCCTACCGAGTAACTTGACAATCCCAAAGGACTCTGGCGCGCCCTCCATGGGGCAACGTTCTAAAGTGTAGTCTGCATGGCCCAAGACTAAGACAGCTTCAACACTACACTGAACGTGAATAATACAAACTAATGCACACAGATGTGTCATGTCTATGATTAATCAAGTATGAAAGCCTGGCCAAATGTAGGGGCAGTGATTCCCCCTCAAGTCCATGTTGCTCATGTCGTGGGACTTGCGTCACAGGGTGCATCCCTGCATCATGGTGGTACATATCTGACCCCAAAAGAAGGCCTGTTGTCAACTGTAGGTCACAAATGACAGCCTATGTGTAATCATGTTGGACACATGTGAAACGCTGATGAGTGGGATTCAGTACTATCTTTGACACACAGAAATGGCATTTCGAAAACGTGACACCCCAAGCAGCCTCTCTGTACAGAGGTGACACACCCACCATCAATTTCCAAATAATGAGACTGTTAGCACTACATGTTGCACTTACACCTGTCAGAGTGACGTGCCTGTACAGAGGAGTGACATGCACACAGGGAATATGTGTTGGAATGATTTTATTTGCACATGCTGTGCCTGTGGTAATTTTGGACAGTCCCATGATTGCTAAGGACTCTGACAATGTGACGTGCTCATTAGAAGAAATTGGCAATGATGGTGTTCCTACGGGCTATTCCTGCGGCAGCTGCAGAGGGGTGTGGTCCACCTGCCTCATCTTCATCATCATCGTCCGGTGCATCTGGCACTCATATCCATGGGGCATTGGTGCGTACACATATTTTGTGCAACACACAACATGCAACGATCATCTTACACACAATGTCTGGGCTGTACAGGAGCCTTCCATCTGTGATGTCCAGGCAACTGAAATGTGACTTCAACACGCCAAATGTGCATTCCACGATGTCCCTGGTGCGTTTGTGGGCCCAATTGTACTGCCTCTGGGCCGGTGTGTTCGGGGCTCGGAGGGGGGTCATCATCCAAGGGCAGAGTGCATATCCTTGATCACCTGTGACAGTGCAGAGAGACATGAATCAATAGTTGGTTCTGCATGATGTGTAGGCAGTCTCACTGGTTCATAGGTGTGTGATATGTGTGACTGAGTGATTCCTCTTTGCCATGTACTGCTTGTAGCAAATGAGCGGCATCAATGTGTATTACGTAGCCTCACTGCTGCTCCTCCCTCCCCTCGAGCCTATTTACTTGTGTGTGCTGCGCGGTTGCATCACTTGCACTCCTACGACAAATCATTGCCCTGCCTGTCTGCGCATGTCCACAAGCCTGACAACGACACTGTGATGTTGTGCATTGAAGGTGGGCGGCCACGTGTGTGTAGGCCCATGGTAAGGATAAGGCGGACACAGATGTAGAGTTCATGGCTGGATGAACTCGTAATGCGGTTGGGGGTAGACCTTTGGCTCATGCTGCGGTAATAGCGCCACACACAGCAGTTGGCATGTATGATCCCTGACCCCAAGCGGGTTTGCGCTCCTTCATTTACACCTTCGTCCGCGCCCGCACTCCGGGGGCATGCTACATTGCAACATTGGCCATTGCGGGACGGGTGGCGCCGACACTACAACAGAGACAAACGCATTAGTTGCTTCCTTGGCAAGGCCAAAACTTAACCACGCCCAGAGCCACGGGTTGATGAAATACACCCCTACGCTGGAATGTAGTACGCAAGTCCACTCTGCTTACACTTACTGGGTGCTACGACGCAGCTACATTTCCCCGGTCCACCCCACGGCCTGAGGGGACATGATTGCGTCCGCTGTACACAGCACAATGTCATGTGGTAGGGCCCAGGGCCCTCATGCATACATAATGACCACACTGACACACTCAGGTAGCTTGTTGAACTGGCTACAGGCACGTGCGCCCAGCCCCTTTTATTGCCAGGGTCACATGTCCAGTGACGCCTGTGCTGGATGGGTGTGGGGTGAGTGTCAGCCAGCCCTCAGGGAGTGGTTGGTGCTGGCAAGTACTACAACAGTGACCAGACAATCAGAAGTTCAAAGTTCAAACAGCAAGGGTCCATGACTTGAGCGGCACAGAGTTAGGGGCACCAGAGCTGGAAGGGTGTGCAGTCTGCGATGAGGCCTGTGCACTGAGATGAACTCTGCCATGATAAATCAAGGCTCAGGAACAAATGTTTGACCTACTTGACCACAGTGTAGGCTGGAGGCAGCGGTCAGCAAGGGCCCACAGCCACATGTCGTTGGCATGCTGTGCACAGAGTTGCTGCCACCAGATCGAAGGGAGTACAGTGATTTGAAGGCTGCCATCAATATATGACCTCGGACATCATGAAATCAAGACTCAGTTCCAGATGTGTGACCTACTTGACCACATGGTAGGCCAGAGGCATCGCTCAGCAGGGGCCCACAGCCACGTGTCGTTGGCTTGCGATGCACAGAGTTAGTGGCACCAGAGCAGTTGTTGGTAGTGTTCGATCGCCTCTGTAACGATGATCCTATTTTCCCTCCGGACTGAATCGCGTCTTCCTCTTACTCCTCTCCTTGCATACAATGACATGAACACTGCCATGACGAAATCAAGACTCAGTTCCAACTGTGTGACCTACTCCACCGCAGTGTAGTCCGCAGGCAGTAGTCAGAAAGGGACCACAGACAGGTGTGGTTCCAATGCTATGCACAGAGTTGCTTGCACCAGATCGAAGGGAGTACAGTGAGGTAAAATCTGCCATGAAATATGTACTCTGCCATTGTGTAATCAAGACTCAGTTCCACATGTGTGACCTACTTGAACGCAGGGTAGGCAGGTGGAGTACGTCAACGGGAAAGGAGTGCTGGGGGCCTGTGTCACGGAGGCCGGGATGGTCTGCGGAGGCTGCCAAGGTCGTGGGCCTGGGACTTGGAGCTTGCACAGGCATGTGGTGGGCCCTCTTCGACACACGCCGGTGTCGGGAGGTGAGCGGTGTGGCCTGGTTGCGCAGGGGCGGCCAAGACGGGTCTGGGGACCTGCGGCCTGGGGTGCAGCAGGCGCACATGATCGCATGCACCGCAGCTCATGGCGTCGGCCTCGTGGTGGGCTGTGAGGCAGCGCCCTGGCCGATACGGTGGCAATTGCGGAAGAGAACCACGCCCAGAGCAACAGGCTTTATATTCACACCCCTACGCTGGCCTGGCGTACGCCGGGTCGGCCCACTCCGCTCACGCTTACAGGGGGGGACGTGACAAGCTACATTTCCGCCATCTTCCCCTCTGCCTGGGGTAACATGGTTGCGTCCACTGTTGACTGCACTCCAGACCCCAGCAGTATATGTCGACATGGACATGTCTGTGGTCTGCATACTGCAGTCTGGGCAGCACATCCACGCCACACTGGGCATTGTGTACATTCTCATTCATGGGTCACTCGCCTCCTTCGCACATGCCTGGTTCCCACCTCTCCCCACATTCTGCTAATGTGTGGCTGAGGTGCCATGCCGTTGATGGCTTGTGTACATGGCTAACCAAGGTTACCACAGTAAGTTGTGCTGTCGTGTCTGGTAGGTGGGCATGTAGTTTGGCATGTTGTATATGAGTTTGTAACGTGTGCATTCCCAGAGTGGTGAGTTGCATGATTGTGGAGTTGAGGTGTGCGGTGTGTTCATTTGGTACTTACTAACGAGCAGTGCATTTCCATAGGTGCCAGCCTCAAAGCGCTGGTTGATGATGGACTGTCGGGAGATGAAGGAATCATGCACACTGCCTGGGTAATTGGCGATGACATTGGTGAAGAGTCCCCGGTGGTCCACTATTGCCTGCACATTGATGGAATGCGTGTGCATCCTGTTGTGGTAATTGTGTGCAGTGGCGGAAGAGGGAACGAGGAGTACATGTGTGCAGTCGATTGCCCCCAACATGTGCAGGAAGCCAGCTATGGCGTAGAAGCCTTGCTTGGTCTCCAGCTGTTCCTGCGCAGTGTGTGGGAAGTGAAGGTACCAGGGTACCAAGCTGATGATGGCATCCAAGACAGGTGTGATGAACTTGGATAGGGCTGGCTGTGAGACTCCTCCACTCTGGCAGTTGTTGGTTGCAAGGTCCCAGAGGCCAACAGGTGCAGCACAGCCAGCAGCGTTGTCTGCAGAGGGATGTTGGTTGTCCTCTGTATTGGTACCGTCAGCCTGTGGGCAATGATGGTCAGGATGCAGAGGATGGTTGTCCTTTTGAGCCTGTAATGGGCAATGACATTCTCTGATGTTAAGTCTGTGAGGCTGGTGCCTTTTCTGAAGGTCCGCAGTCTTTGTCTGCGCTGCTTCTGTTGTAGTCCAGGGGGGGGCCCCGGGGGAGGTAGCGGGTCTGGTGGGGGTGGTGGTGGGTGTTGTGGCCCTCTTGGGGCTCCGAGCTGCATGATCAGTAGCTCCATGGCATCTGTTGATCTTCAGGTGTGGCTGTGGGCTGGGCTTCCTTTTTATGGTGCAGGTTTTCTCCCGACTTTACACCAGGTCAGAGCAGGTGTAAACTCCCTGATGCTAACGTGCCATATCGCCTGTTTTGTGATCTTATCGCAAATCTGGCTGGTCGTTGAGAATGTTGTGAAGAGGTGTTTTCGCTGCTTTTTGCACGGGAACGCCTACTCTGCATCTCATTAGCGTTAGTTGCCGGTGTCATCCGTGGCGATGTTTTTCGCGTCTGCTATTGCAGGAAAACTGGTGATCTCAGGTGTTAGCACCAGCTTGTGAAAGGTGCGACAAATTTATCACCACTTTGGGTGTGATAAAGTGCAGATAACTTGGTGATAAATCCTTGAGAATATGCCCCATTGTCATTTACAATGCCAATAGCTTAAACTCGCGTAAATGTGAGACGTATTGCATTGCAAATGCGTGTTTTACACTATTGTATTGACAAAAGTCTCTGCAAATTAATGTATTAAATTCATAAACAAATTATAAGATACAAAAAGTGGGAGGGTTGAAGTAGACCCATTTTGAATCCCTGGTCAACGTAAACGCATTAAACCCTTGAATTTCTCTTCTGTTTTTACTGTAGGTGAGTTCGGATGAGATGGGCCATTGGGTGCAGTAATTCTTTACACAGTTGTTTCCTGAAAAATGACATTTGTTTAGGGATACCTCCGAATAAGAACTTAAGTAGAATTGTGTTATGTTAAATCATCAACTGTTGCATGGCCAAATACCTTTATTTACAGGACCTATGATTTCCTTTGATTAGTGTCTTTAAAAAAGTGACAAAATCATATCTGGGTGGAATTGACCTCAAAAGTTGCATTTGCACAAAACAATCCGAGAAGCATTTGGTACTGCCCTCTTCCCTGTGTGGACGTCTAGTTGCCTGTTTTTGTGCACGCTTGACGTGTCCGGTCAGGCAGGCGTCCTTGTTTAGCAAGAAATGTTTACATTTGTCAAAGTTAAGGAGTTGAGTGGGCAGTTTCTATTATGTAAGCAGTCGTAACTCATCTATAATGAAGTAATAATGTGTCACTTTGATTTAAAGAGCGCATGAGGCGCTCCTTGACGTGCAATAGAGCGGTATTACTTTGAGATTAATATTAAAAGAAGACAAAGAGGAAAGATAGAAGGACGTTAGGAGAGAATTAATAAGAAAGAGAATAGAATGAGAAAAAAGAATTAGAAACAGAAAAAGGGTGAAAACAAAAAGTAGTCGAAGAAACCTGATATAAAGTCGAAAAATAAAAAGGTAGAAAAAAGAGATAGGCTAATGGAAAAAAGAACAAAAATGAAGCTAGAATAATATTAAAAAGAGTGAGAAAATGTCATTTGCGTCGTTTGCTTATTGAATAGCTACAATTTCAAAAATCAGATTTCAGTGTCTTTAAATAAAATCCCTAAAATGCCGTGTGTGGGTTAGGAAAGATTCTGGGCATAGATTAATGCCTATGAGAATGTATGGGTGGTCCAATTTTAAACAAGTGAAGTGGGGTATCCTGAACGGCATGGGGAGAGCTCATTGCTGCTTTCTGAGGCTCCATTCATTTCAGGTTCAGAATCATGAGCCCAGCGCCCTCTAGAGGACAAAGCCCAGGTCTCGGTTAGAAAATAAAGTTCACGCCCGGATGTTTGGAAAGCTGAAAGCTGATTTGAAAGCCCGCGCTGCAGATGACAGAGTTGTGAAACTTCCTGGCACACGCTGATATGCAGATCAGTGTCCACCCCTCCTCGCGCATCCCACCTGTAGTGCAGTGTGGAAGCGAAGGATTGAAAGTGGTTCTTGCAGCTTGACCGGATCCCCCTTCTAACTTGTTTGCCAGTTCTTGCGCTGCTTGTGCTCTACAGACAAGGGAGCACACTTTGGACGCACACTTGTAGTGTGTTGGGCCTTAGGCCCACATGCTGTGTAAATGACAACACAGACACAGCGTACTTGGGTACTGTAACTGGCCCAGGGCATGTGCGCCCGGCCCCTTTTATTAACAGGGTCACCTGACTAGTGACGCCTGTGGTGGGTGGGTGTAGAGTGTCTTACATCACAGGCTAAACATTAGAATGTATCCAGCCGCATACTACATCCCTCCCAAACTTTAATGATAAAAACAAACGAAAAGTCCAACATGTAATGAAAACAAATAAATAACACATAGCACCAAATGAGTCTATACAGGCCGTCAGCCAGGCAGCGCTGGAGCCTCGGACCGCATAGTCGGGATGCCTTCAGTACCCTTGGCGATGTTCTTTAGACCGGCCTGGTCTCGCGGTGTTGAAGTCGAGGTACAAAAGTTCAGCGTCGATGCATCTGGAGCTGTGGTGAAATCCACTTTGGAGTCGGAGACGATCTCTGTGAGGGAGGCCTTCCTGTGGGGGTGACGTGCTCGGTGACCCTCCTTACTCCTGACTGCTGAGCGACGTTCGACTTGCCTCTTTCGCCTGGACTCCTCTGCCACTAGAGCCTCTGGGATGGCTTTCCTCGCTGGCTGTCATGGGACCGTGTGGACCGTGCGGGGCTTCGTGTGAGCCGCGCAAAGGCGTCGCTGAGGAACTGCCAACGGATTCACAGCCAAGTCGCTCATGTAGCCTCCGAGGGTGGTGTCGTTGTCTGGGCGTCCTCGCCGTCTGGACTCGGGTTCTGCGCCTTCCTCTGGTGATCTTGTGGGCGACCAGTCTTCCGCCGTGACCTTCGTGTTTCCTGCGCCCGACGTGGAGCTGCGGCCGACACATCTCTCCTGCTCGGACTCCCTTCGCACGGGAACTCCATCGAGGCCCTTGTCCCCTGGACTGCCACATGACCGCGTGGGCTGTGCGGGCCGTGACGTAGGCCACGCTTAGGGGTCGCTGCAGAACTCCCAACAGGGCCACGGCCAAGTCTTGTGTAGTCCCCAAGGGCGGATCTTCCAATGGCCGGGTGTGCTCAACTTCGGCAGGGTGTAGGTTGACTGGGGTGCACAGACTGTTCCTGGGTGATCCGCCTCCTTGAGCTCTGGTTGTTCGGGGTGTGTGTGGATTCACTCGGGTGGTGCGATGCTCCTTGGTGACGATGCACATCGGAGGTGGTAACAGGATGTTAGTTTTCTTCAGTGGGCAGACAGGCGGTGATCTTCTGTCGGGGTGACCTTAGGGAGAGAGGAGGACTTGAGGGACTTCGTGGCACTGCTCCGTTGTCTGCAGGCAGGTTCACTGCGAGGTGTGGTGCTATTGATACCAAGCAGCCGGTGACAGGTGAGAGGACGGTCCAACTGCGAAGCGTGGGGCCAGGACGCAGATTGCGCTGCTAGCGGCTTACGGTAGGTCCTCCCGCGGAGCTGTCTCCAGTGACGTCTCTGCACCCCGGTGGCTGGCTTGTGGGGATGAACACCTTCCTCAGTGCTGGTGTGAGTCCTTGGTCCTGTCGCTCTTCTCTGTTCTATCTTGCGCGCCTGTGGTGGTTGTCTGCCCGTTGGCGTCATGTTACTGTTCTTTCCTCCTTTGTGGAGCGGCGTCGTGCTACGCTCTTCTCCTGCTTCCGACCAGGCTTTCACGTGGATGTGGCCTCCTGCCACCTGTCTCATGTTTGCGCCACATGGACATCTCACTGGTTGCGTCGTTCTTGTGACGGTCTTTCCTTTTCTTTTGCGGGCTTGTTGCAGGCCGGTCCTGTTGGTAGGACTTGCATGTGCTTCTTGGGGACTTCTATTGGCACCATCCCTTCCTCAGGGATCTTCGCAGTGTCCCACTTCTCTTCGCTCGAGGGCATCTTGCTTGTGCCCCGAGGTTGCGCCGTCGTGGCGCCTGCTTCTTCCTTTCTTCCGGTGTGCTCGTCCGGACCGGTCACTCTGCGTGACAGGCTCCTTTGTTGCTGTGCACTGTGACGTCCGGCCACGTGTCGCTGTGCTGTCGGATCACCTGTCGCTGTGGCAGCCTGCCACATGGAGTGTGCAACTCCTCTCTTGCCTGTCTTGGGTCCCTGCCGACTCCGTCTTGAGGCAGTGTGAGGGAGGACACTCTGTGTTGCCTTCGGCCCACTGCGGGGGTTCGCTGGGGCGGTGGAGACGTGGATGCTCTCCTACCTGCGTTTAGCAGTGCTTCCTTGTGGAGATGTCTCCATCTCCTGGGCGCCTGCCGGTGCTGGCAGGTTCACTGGCACTGCCTTCTGCGCGCATCTGACATAGCGCGCTCCGTCTTCATCTGGGACGCTTTCTTCTGGCATGTGGTGTGCCTGGGGTGTAGTTCGCGGTGGTGTCTGTACACCGGGAGGAGCAAATGACGTGATCTCTGCTCAGGCGGTGGCGTTGGGCAGCCACGTGTGGTGCGTGCTCTGCACCAGTCTTTTCTTGTGCTGTTGATGGGGACAGCTCCCTTGAGATGTTGCCGTCTGTTCCGCTTGCTTGCGTCTTGTGGTAGCGTGGAATCTACAGTATCGCTCCTACTGCGATGAGTGTCGCCGTCTGGCTTGACTGGACGGTCTGTGTCTTGGACTTCTTGGGGCCTTTGGGTGGACATGGAAGTATTCGCGTTGCCGCTGACTATTTCTCCTGTGCCGCTGTGGCTCCTTTGGCTGTGCAGGGCATTCGCTGATTCTTGGTGGGTGTCCTTGCTGCTTTTGCTTACAGGGTGCAGAGGGCCACTCTCTGAGCACTCCCTTCTGAGGGCACGTCTTGCTGTGCCTGGTGCAATCTGTCTCAGTGACCGGGCTTGAGCAGGCAGTCTCTCTCCAAGTGGTTGTGTGCTCTCTGGGGTCTGTTGATGGCTGTTGCTGGCTGGTTAGCAGGATGCTGTGCTGTGCTCTAGTACTGCTGGTCTGTAGGGTGCTGCAGTGCAGCCACACTTGTCACTGGTCTCCCACTCTCGCCTGCTGATGTCGGTCGCGGTGGGCAGTCAGTGTGCTCGACCGCTCTTCGTGCTTGACCGCTCTGTGGATGCGCCGGTGTGGATCCTCCTGCCGTGATTACATTGCAATTTTCTCTTGCTGATCCTGCCACTTCCGGCAGGGTAGTGGTGCATCAGGGCATCTCCTTCGGCTTACCGTGCTGCTTAGGCTGACGGTCGTGGGGCACAGCTGGCTATCTGCTCTGGCCAGGCAGTACGTCCGTTCTTCAGCACGGTGCGTCTGGGGAGACACCAGGTGGCGCTGCGGTTGTCGCGGTGGTTTGCCCTGATTGCTGCAGGTTTTGGGTGCTGGAGGAGCTGTGTCAGAGTTCCCCTGAGGCAGGTGGAGAGCACAAGACACCAGGCAGAGCAGCAGCTGTCACACCTTGCGGGTTGAGGGCAGTTCCACCGATGCAGTGGTGCTGGAGATACAGGTTTTGTCTGTACTGTGCCTATCTGGCTGTACCTCACATTCCTGGTCCTCCCCTGACATGGAAGCAGAGTTGAGGCAGGAAGTCACCCAGTCAGTGATGGGAAACGTGGCTGCCACATGTTTGTGTCTGTGCTTTAGACATATTGGCATGGGCCCCTTATGTGCATATTTTAAGGTGCAGTACCACATATGGCCAGTGGGTGGCACTGTAGGCTTGTACTTCCCCAGCCGCCGCAGTCTTTCTGGAAAATGTGGGCGATGCAGCTTTCACGTGTAGAAGGGAGGCTGCTCTTGCTCCTGCGGGCATTCTCATGAGGTAAGTGGGGGCACTGTGGGCATCACGCTGGGCAGCTTTACTTTAGTATGAATTACGGCCCCTAATCATTTACTTCGCGCTGGCCTCCCTCACCTTCAAGGCAGCCTCTTGTGTATAAGAAGCTCTGTGCTGGCACTCGCTGCTGGGGGAAAAGTGTTCTCAGGGCTGGTGAAATGTGATCCCGGTGCCTCTTGTCCAGTTGCTGCACAGACACCAGCAGACATGCGAGTGAGTTCCGTAGCTGCGATGCAACAAGTAGGCGGTAGGTGGTGCTGCTCTTATTTCGCAGCGGCAGACAGTGTTTGTGAGTCGCGCTGGGCTGGGGATGCCGGCGTGGAGGCAGCTCATTACAACAGGTCAGCTTTCTCTCCCGCCATCATGGTCCTGCAAACTCTTGCCGGCAGGGATCGTGAGTACACAGAGGCCTGCTGGGGTTTATACACTCTGCACCCGCTATGCCTGGAGTGGTCTGCACTGAGTCTGGTCATCTAACGCTGGCAGCCTATGGGTGGTACGGAGCGTAGGAAGGTAGTGAGCCCTGCCGTACCTTGTGGTGTGCGTTCTTCGGTGTCTGGACCAAAACACTCATTTCCGCGTCACTGCCCTGCTGGCTCTGTCTTGTCGCGTCTAATTGGGAAGGCGCTCAGTTCCTCAGTTGACAGACAACAGCAGGCGGGGCGGCTTGCGGATGCCTCTGCAGGTCGGGGCATACCATTTTCCGGCCCTTCCGCCGGAGGGATTTGCAGTCTACTTGCCTTGCGTGAGCGTTGCAGGTCCTGAAACGGGTGTCTGCCTCTCGTGGTACTGGATGGCAGCATGGGGGCTCCTCGGAACGCTGTGTGTGCTGCGACGCGTTTCTTCCTTTTCCCCGCACTCAGTTGGCAGCCGGGGGTGCCCTAGACAAGGGCTATGCTGTCCCTCATTCAGGCGAGCGAAGGAGCTGCCAGCACACGCACTGGTGTCGACCCGCTCGTCGCCATTGTAGTGTGTTGGGCCTTAGGCCCACATGCTGTGTAAATGACAACACAGACACAGCGTACTTGGGTACTGTAACTGGCCCAGGGCACGTGCGCCCGGCCCCTTTTATTAACAGGGTCACCTGACTGGTGACGCCTGTGGTGGGTGGGTGGGTGTAAAGTGTCTTACATCACAGGCTAAACATTAGAATGTATCCAGCCGGATACTACAACACTCTCGTGTTTGCCCGGATTATTCCCAGTCATGACAGCACCTCTGTCAGCCTGTGATTGCCACACCCCGCCCTCCCCATGGGCGGCAGGACAGATCCCCCATCCGCCGGATCTCTCTCTCCGCAGAAGCTGAGGGAACTGTCCCAGACAACATGGCCGAGTCGTCCCGGAGCCCTCTGAGGCGTGTGACCTTGCGCACACGGTGTGACTGTGCTGTCCCTGCCTTGCTCCCCCCTGCCCTGCTCTGCGTGGGCCGCATGCCCTTGCTGGCTGAGGAGGGGACTCGCACGCTTTGATACAACTTCTCCCCTTAAGACAGGATGCAACCTCTGTCCGGGCTGCAATGCTGTAGTGTCGGAACACGTGCAACACAGGGCTGTCCATTGAGGTAATAGGGCAGCCAGGTGTTCCTGTTGAACCCCCTTAACCTTGCATATAATGGAGAGGTCCCGCATCACGTGACAGGAGTAATAAATGGGAGCCCCGGTGGATGTGACGCCAGTCTAGACACATCAGCCGGAGCTCCACAAACAGTAACCCGGGCTCTGTGTATTTTATACTGTACACGCTGCCTTTTATTGTGCTGGGGTAAGCGCATGAGTCCGCCGAGTGTCCAACGCTGCAGCCGTGTCGAGGACACTACACAATGGTTCATCTTGAGTGTGCTGCCACTGACTCTAACCTGCAGGAAGCATCAGCTGGACCCCATGAGGCGCTGTGAACCCCCCAACATCGGTGCGATGACCCCGTTTGTGACTGCTAACCTCACCTTTACAATGTCTAACTTTCCACGAGTTTGCCTCTCTCCCTGTTGCCTTTGCAGTGTCAGGCACTAATTGTAAATATTAACCCTAAATGTTTGCGACCCACATCAACAGCACAAAGCAAGTGCGCTAATGGGATGTTTATGCCAATTAGAGGCTTCACGTTCTTGTTTGTACTGACACACTCACGGTCTAGTGTGCTAATGGGGGTTTCCACCCACGGCGAGTTGACAAGGCGCACGCCTGTTGTGCCATTCACGTACAGTTCATTTAACATTGTTTAGTTTGTAGATTTATATGATTATTGTAGAGCAGGCATTGTGTACAGAGACATGCCACGCAACCTCCTTCTGTGCTACACATATACATTACACAAGACAACAATGGTTGGCTGTTGCTGTCAAGGTGACATTTTTAAACAAGCATTTGCAATGCAATAGGACTCGCATTTATGCAAGACCTATTGCATTGGAAACGGGAGTACGGGCGTGCAAGAAGGCACGAACGGGAGTGCGGTGGGGGGGCAGAAGTTACGTACTGAGGGAGGGGGGTAGTCACGACAAGAAAATAGTGTTTGAAGTACAGGGGCCAGTAGACATGGAAGGATACTAATGACGACATGGCCGTCATGAGGAGGGACTAACAGGCCTAAAACCAATCGGAAGGCAGCATTTAGGACCTAAACCAATGAAAAAGATGGGCGGAGAATGGGCGGAGCTTCCACAAAGCGTCCACGCCATACTGAATACTGCATGCCGTGCAAAGCGAGCAGCGCATACGCGCTGCCGCTATAGGCTCGACCTAGCAAGAATAGATACGTTCAAATTTATTATAAAACTGAAGTTATTCAAACATTTAAAATACTTTGGGAAATCAAGCCCCGATTTTTGAAGTACAAGATGAATGTAAGGACTATTAAACTCTTAAAATCTGCAATCCTCACAGGAACTGCCGGATCACTTTGATGAATATTCACAAGAGGAGGCTCTTCTAAGATCGGAATTTGATGCTCGAGAAAAGAGCGGGATACAGAAAAAGGACTAATACATGCCTACATCCTCAATGCAATAGATGTATTGGAAGAGCTAGTTATTGAGGATCTAAAAGATATGAGGAGAAAAAATAATTCTTTGAATGGCTCCCAAAAGGTCATGATGGAGGCAATATGAAGCCTGACAGTAGACTATGACTTAATTATTAAACCCTCGGCAGGACCGGATTGGCCATAGCGGGCATCCGGTGGTTTCCCGGGAGAATGGTTTTGCTGCAGTGGGGGACAGAATTTTGTTACTAGGGGCCGGTTTTGCAGCTGTGCTGCAATATCGGCCCCCAGTAACAAAAGCAGCAGTGCTTTACAGTTGCACCCTGCCCTCACTGCCCCCCTAGGGGGGTGCTGGTCCTACAAAAGTACAGTGGTGGGGCGTACAGTGGAATAGCGGAGAGTAGAGTAGAGTAGTGTACAATGGAGTGGCGCACAATGGCCTGGCTTGGACTGAAGTGGCATACAGTGGAGTGGGATAGAGTGAAAGAGCATACAACGGAGTGGCATAGAGAGGAATGGCATCCAATGCAATAGAGCACAATGGATTGTCATAGAGCGGAGTATCGTACACTGAAGTTGCGTACACTAAGTTGCCTACAGTGAAGTAGTGTCCAATGGAATGGTATAGAGTGGAATAGTGTACATTTGTAGTGGCCATACTGCTGAGTATAGTGAAGTGGTGCAGACTGCAGTGGTGTACATTGGTGTGCGGTAGAGTGGAATACCATACAGTGGAGTGGCGTAGATTAGAGTTGCATACAGTGTAATAGGGTAGAGTGGAGTGGCATAGAGTGAAGTAGCATACAGTGAAGTGTTGTAGAGTCCCATATGATTGGAAAGACCTGAAACGACCTCCCCCTGCACCTCAGACCCTCACCTTTACTCCAGCAATTCAGGAAGGACCTCAAGACCTGGATATTCAACCAATAGGAGAGCAGGCAGCATGATCTGACAGCGCCTCAAGACTCTCACGGGTGAAGCAGCCACGCTCTACAAATCTGGACTGATTGATTGATTGAGAGTGGAGTGGTGTAAAGTGGGCTGGTGTACACTGTAGGGGTGTACAGTTGAATACGGTTGAGTGAAGTGCTGTATCCTGGAGTGGTGTACACTGGAGTGGCATACACTGGAGTGATGTGCACTGCAGCGGGGTAGAGTGGAATACCATTGAGTGGAGTGGTGTACAGTGGAATAGCATAGAGCTGAGTGGCTTAGAGTAGAATGGCATCCAATGCAATAGCATACAATGGAGTGGCATAGAGGGGAGTATGATACACTACAGTGGTGTACACTGCTGTTGTGTACAGTGGAGTGGTGTCCAGTGGAGTGGTATACAGTGGAATAGCATAGAGTGGAGTGTGCTACAGTGGGGTGGCATACAGTGGATTAGCGTAGATTGGAAAGGCCATAAAGTGGAATACAGTGGAGTGGCATAAAGTGGAATAGCCTATACTGGATTAGCGTGGAGTGACGTACAGTAAAGTGGCATAGATTGGAGTCGTGTACATTGGAGTGGGGTAGAATGGGATACCATACAGTGGAGTGGCGTAGAGTGAAGTTGCATACAGTGTCATCGGGTACAGTAGAGGGGCATACAGTGGAGTGATGTAGAGGGGGCTGGTGTACACTGTAGCGGCGCACAGTCAGTATGCTGGCGTGGTGTACACTGGAGGGAGAATTTAAGCCTCTAAGGGACGCACTTACAACTATAAACATAGCAGGCCCACTTCTGGAAAGGACAAATCATCATAACTTCTTGCGCTTGGTCAAGGCAAAGCAAGTGTGCTTTCTCTACAATTCCTCGTTGAAAAACGATCTGAAATCCTAGATGGAAGTGAATGCATCGCTTGATTTATTAGAGCACAAACTCTTCTGTAGTGACTGCCCAAGGCGAGTGGGTCGTTTCTTCTTCTCTCCTAGTCTGAGAGCAGAGCCCATGGTTCTCCCTTTTAATTGCTGCTGAGTACGCAAAGACGTGAAATCACCTACAAGCTATGTCATTTGGCCCAGCTTTTCCTCGTTAGTAGTAGGGGTGAGTGGAACTTGCAGAGTTTTACCCTGTGGAATTCCGCCGGAGCTACATAAAAATTCCACACGATTCCGCAGAGATCCGCCCACTGCTACAAAAGTGTTTTTTTCTTTGGTTGATGTATTTTCCATAGTTTGTGAATCCTGGCTACAGCTGAGGTACAGCTGGTAAGGCACGTTGTTGTGTTCAGCTTATGTGAGTATTCCCGGTGCCCATCAGCAAAGAGGCCTCTCTTTCCATGAGCTGACAAGCCCTGGTCTGTGGAAAAATACGAGTGTGTCCCCCAAAACAGTATGGTCCGTGTAGAACGATCAAAGTTTTGGAAAACTTGTGTTTGCGCTAAGCAGGGCTGCTGCCCTACCTAGGAGAGCCGATCTGTTGTATGAGCTTGATTGCTGCTATTTCACTTCAGGGTGAGGTGTTAGAGGTGGGTATCCTATCCTTCCTCCAGAGATGCTGATGTCTATTTTAACCATGTAGACTCCAATCCTAAGTATAAGCAGGGAGTGACGTCTTCTACAATATACATATATGGTACTCAGACCCATATAAGGCAATTGCTGCCACCTACAGCCCCCACTGGGAATTACTCTACATGAGCACAAGCTTTCCCACTACTTTAAATTACAGTACAGATGCACGGTAATAGAAAGACTTATTACACACCAAAGCTTGTGCTTGATTCAAGTAATTTGTGTGGCCATCTTAAAGCGAAAAAGTTATTTATTTATCAAAATATTTATAGACTGTTTGTGGAAAAGGGTACTGTAAAAATTGGTACTTATAGTATTACGGCAGTACGTCTGGACTAATATACTTGGACTTCGTATGTGACGGTTGGAGACCCAGGGCTAGTCCATCACGACAAGACACAACATCCAAAATAGTATAAGAGCTCCTCCGTGGTTACAAACTTACACCTAAATGCTTCCTACACAGGCTCCCAATATTTCCTACATCCATTGCCCACCCCTCTTATTCTTACTCCTGCCTGTCACAGAGATATCCTAAGAGATGCACAGTAGCCCCCTCTGTGCTCAACCTATTGCCACCAACTCACCTTTAACGCAGCTGCAGTTCCTGGTACATATATAATCAGCTGTTGAACTGAACCCTCCCTGCAGCAATACTTCACATCCCTGTCTCACGCCCAAGTCTCCCCCACCACTGGTGGCCACACTGTGGTGCTCGTTACGTGAACGCAAGAAAACCAAGCCGGGCACCCTCTCACTGTAGGCATATTTACTGTGTTTGAACACCAAGTGAAAGCTGCTTTATTCAAGAGCAGCCTCATCGCCAGAGCAGAGTCACAGTTGGCCCCACTTGTGTGTGTATATATATCAAGAAGGAGGAACTCGGAGTACATAAAGGTCCAGCATTTATGCGCCGATTAGCAAATCATGATCACTGTGATATGCAGTTCCTAGTAAGTACAGATTTGTCTGCGTAGGTCATTTCAGTTCCACAGAGTCTGCAGGGAGGATTACTGTGTAGGAACAAATGCCCTCACACACCTAGATAGGTGTCATGCTTCATCATTGGGCTTTTGCTCCACATCAGGCCGGCACTGCAATGCCCGACGGGCACCCTCAATGGGGGCTGTTTACCATAGATCTTTTTATAAGCCAAATGGTAAAGTGTGGGTGTGTGGATAAAATAGTAGAATGGTGTATTCTAAGTAAATATGTGAAAGAGTAGGATAAACATAGGACAGGGAGTACTCTACAGAAATATTTTAATGATTGAGTCCTACCGCCTATGCTAAAATATGTGGTGCTACCTACTAGAAGTAATTATCTAAGGCAGTTGCCTAAGCAGACAAATCCGTACTTTCTTTGTGTGTGACCTTAGTGCTGGAGGATTACTTTCTTTGGCAGGGCAACTGAATTTATTAGTAATTCTGTGTCACAAAAGTAATGCAGAATAACTAAATTCCTCTAATTCCTCAGATGGAAAAGAAACATTTTACCCACCCCAACTAAAAACACTCCAAACTTGAGAATGGGGTTGTGACTCAAAGTCAAAGTCAAAAAGTTCTTTATTCGGCAACTATTACAGTTAACCATAAAAGCACAGTGCATATATCAGAAATATTAAACCATCATTCCAGCTTAAAATTACATAAAATTAATTAAATCACATCACAATTGATTTTCGGGACCTAGAAACACTTTTTAAAAAGGCAATAACAGATACAATAATAAAATAGTCCTCTAGCTGTTGAAGAATCATAAATGCAGGATAACATTGTCTAAAACCTAGTTTTTTAAGCACAGGGATGATCCATCTCCTTCTTGGTATCGAATAAAATTTACAAAAAAATAATATATGTATCATTGATTGTGCCGAAACCTCATCGCATGGGCAATTGCATAAAACTCTCGACCAGTCATTCTGTACAGGAAAACTAAACAATCGGTATAAGATATTCAACCTAAAACATGTCAGGATAAACCTTTCATAATCATCGGTGATCAGAGAAATATATGGCTGCATCGTGAGGGTAACTAAAACCGAAGAATATGCTTGCACTGTTGGTTTCTTTAATTCAATTGAAGTCCTCACTTCGCCCAAGTAATGCATACAACTTACTTTTAAATCTTTCCTGGATACATTTTGCATAGTGTGTGGGTCTTTAAAATATTCAGGATGGCCCAGTTTAATCATAAACTTTTTGACATAAATTAACCATCTTATATTTCTGACCCCATCCACTACCAAAGCATCCTTCAATATTTCCCTATTCAACTCTGTCTCATCTGCAGTCCATACTCTGTGCCACAAGAGGACAGGCTGTATCTTAATTATATCCTCTATATACGGTACCCCGAGTTCTTGATGGCATATGTAAGTCGAAGTGCTATCTGGTACTGCCAAGAGATACCTCAAAAACATATTTTCTGCAAGCTGTAAGGCATTGACCCCTACAAAGCCCCAAATTCCGGCTCCGTACGTGGCAATAGATACACATTTTGCCCTATATATTGGTAAAATTTCTCCAGGTGCACGTCTTCCTAATTTTTTACAACAATTTAACAGGGACATAATCGATTTGACCAGTAGCAACCTTCTTGCTTTAATCGCCGGTGACCACATCCCTAGATCATCAAATAAAATCCCCAAATAGGAGAAAGTCTTAGTACGCTCTATGGCCTTTGAGTTTATGAAGATGGTCATACTTTTCTTTTTTGGGTTGTGACTCAAAAACTAGTCGCTCGTGAGGTTATCAATTTTAACAGATCAATACCCCTGTTCCATAACAAAGCTCCGGGAAGTGTTAATTAAAATACTTTTTGTTGCTGTCCTAATAGATAGAGGGTCCAGCTATAACATCTGTAAACTCAGTCTTAAAACCAACCATTCACATAGGATAACCACTTCACATTTAAATTAGTGCCCCAACCCAAGACCTTCTCTAATTCAGCTCTATAGGATTCACTTCAGAGTGGGACCACAACCTCACCCAATAATGGAGCGGTTTCAAGGGTCTAAATGATCAATACTTTTAAGCCCAGTGTCGAGGATCAGGTGCAAATTTGGTGAGCTGTGAAGAAGATTTAGTAATGATTTAAGGAAGGTGTTCTCCTTTGTTGTCACTTTAGAAATACCCTATAATTACGCTTCATATAAAGCTGCGGATTAGGCCTTGAGTTTAAACAATAGAAGGGCAGGGGAGACTGCTTTAAACTAAGTGTACTGATTTGAGAAGAATCTTACCCAAATGGGGTTTACCCTGTCTAACTTTATGGGGATTATATACCATATATTTGGCCCTCTGAATGTTTATATACTCTGTTATTGCAAAAGTCTTCAAATGTGTTTAGGAGGCTGTACAATCCCGAAGCAGTTCTAGTTGATAGTAGGGTGTCATATGCAAAATGTAGTGCCCCTCACTGTTTGTGAAACATAGGTGCAACAGATAAGGTACTCAATAACACCATTAATATACAGAGAAAATAGAGTGGGAGCCAGAATGCAGCCCTGTTGAACTCTCCTACGTATTGGTATTGGAGTCGAAATCTCTCTCGACCTACCCCATCTGACTTGAGCATAATTAGACTGGTGGAGTCTGATAATGGTGTCTAGAATGTGGGAAAGAACACCCATTGATCTAAAGATCTCCCATCATCTCTTTCTGTGAACCAGATAAAACACAGCCTTAAATCAATGAAGGCCACATAGAGATGGTCTTTAGTGATGGTGATGTACTCCCAAGTAATACGTGAAAAATGAAAGATTTGGTCAGTGCTACTAACTTTATTGTGAAATCCTGCCTGGAGAGATTAAAGAATTTGAGCACCACCCATGCACCCCTGCGGCATATTCAGAAGCTGCTTCCAAAAAATCTTTTCTAAATTGTCAAGGAGGCTTTTAGGTCTGTAGTTCCCAAGGTCACCCATTTCGGCCTTTTTATAGATTAGTATAATGTGCACCCCGGCCCAGGAAGCAGGTGGATCTGCTCCACTAAGTATTTAATTAGAAAGGAGATTAATATAGGGGTTCACATTTCAATCTCAGATTGATATAAATCCGCAAGGATCATATCAGGATCCGGGGCTTTCCCCAGGTGTTCCTCCTCTATCGCCTATCCTGATGTATAACAATAAAAAGGTAATATGATCAGCCTTGAAAATTTCACTTGATGACAATATCTGTATTACAGTCAGTGGATGAGAAGTGTCGAAGTAACAATCAAAGTATAGATCAGAGAAGAGTTTAAATCAAACATTGGGTTACAAGAAGTGATCTGTAGATGTACTACCAGCTAAGCTGCCATGAGCCATTGTTTCCCAGAATGCAGTGTTGTTTTTATTCTGGGCAGCCTCTAACAGGTTCTGTCAGTTGGCATCATACCAATCTCACTTTTTAATGGGCAGAATATGCTTATCAGAATATCTAACTTCTCTTATAGCAGCTTGATTAATAGATCTAATAGCTAGAATAAGTTGAGAATTAACCCGACGACACTCTTTGCAGAACCAATGCGCGACTTTGCAATGGTGATTAGGAATTTGCGTATTAGTCTTAGAAAAAAGCCTTTTAAAAAACGACACAGTTTGGTATGTGAATCAATTACTGATATATTCTGATTAGACACATCTTCAACAAAAGCCAGTGTGGTATAATAATAGTATACGTGTTGGCCAACAGAGTTGGATTCCCTTTGATGCTTGGCCATTATTTTCTGCTTCTACTTTTGGAGATAGTAGGCTCTAATTCAATACAAGGATTCGGGATGGCCAGATCTTGGAATGTGTCAGTGATTAGAGATAAATCAAGGGCATTATGATCACTCACCCACCTCGAAATAATCTTAAAATCAAGAAGTTCCCCCAAATCCTAATGTCCATATTACAGTGACTGATTCTGCTCTTATAGGTACATCTTTCAAATTTGAAAGCTCTAGACCTATCTGAAATAGACCTCCCACTGCATGATTGTAAGCCATGAGACCAGGTTAATGATGCTAATCCAAAGCAGCTGTAGACCAAGATATAATAGGGTCAGCCTCCAAATCAGAAGCTCCTATAGTCTCGTCCTCCCATTGTGTTAGATTTAGCATACATTCAAGGGGTTCATAAGTGATGTTAAAGTCGCCAAAAGTATTATTGGAGGATGGTTCTTGTACAAGATATATCATCATCTAGGAATTTAAGTGTTTGAGACTCTTTGGTTTTGGGGACTGTGCGATTGTATACAATGACAGTGTTTACACAGAACCTTCGGGAGCCTTAATATTAAGGCCTAGTTATCAGGGAAAGGAATATCAAATTTTGTAACAATGCAATTCAGTAAAAGTTTAAGTCAGATAATTAGCCCCCGAAGGTCTACCAGAGTTCGATGATATAGTATCCATACCACATGAAAGATCATCTGGTCTATGCAATTGAGACGTGGCCCAAGATTCCTCTATCAAGCAGACATGATAGATGTCCATAAAAGTATTCCAAGCATTCCTCCTCCACATACCATATAAAATGAGCCCCCTGGGATGGGTCAGGGCCAGCGGGGTTAGCACAGGTTTGGTTATTGGCAAGGGAGGTACGCAACCCCCTTCATGAGTTTTGAGAGGCTCTGGAGACTCTGTCCATGTGACAGATTTATTAATATTTAGTGGAGGGGAGCCCTGGTGCACTGCGGCCATTGGGCTACATAGATGAGCTCCCCAGGGCCACAGGATAGCTCAGGAAGAGGGGCCCCACCCCTTGCCCATAAAATAGTAAGGTGCACCAGGGGATGAGGCCGCTGGGTCCCTTTTGTGGCTTGGGGGAGGGGGGCCAATCCCACCTCCCCAATAACAAATGTCAGTCCTGGGGAATCGTGCCTGAGGCCCAAAATTGGGGTGTTATGTAGGCTTGGGGGGGCGCCCGTACACCCTAAAAAATAAATAAAATTGACCCTGTTGAATGAGGTCCCTAGGGCCCTTAAGTTGCTCAGGGAGGTAGGCCACATGCCCCCTCCCCAAAAAATAAACATCGCCCCTGGTGATTGGGTCCCTGGGACCCTTTTGTGGCTTGGGAAGGGGGCCACACAACCCCTCTCTTAAAAAAACAGATATGGGATATCGGTTCCGGGGGTAGGGTCTCAAGAGCAATAAAATGGCTTATGCTGTGGGGAGGAGAACGTTGCTTCCCAACTAAAGTAGCAGGGGAGCACCCATAATTCCCTACAAGGGTTGTTTTTAAAAGAAAATATTGGATTCAGGTGGTGCCCCTAGAAGTGCAGGCACCACCAAGCATTTTTTTAAAGTTATACAGGGGAGGGCTGCAGGGAGCGCGGCAGCCCCTCAGAAACATTAGGAAAGCGAAGTAAGTCTCATGGGTCATTGAATCCATGACCTCAGGGAGATTCAAATATCTTTTAAAGCACTCAGAGCTGGATCTGTATGTCCTTCAGCTGGAGTGCAGGGGCCTCATGTGGTTGGTTCTGTGGCTGCATTTTGTGGTCAGAACAATTTTAACACTTAAAGACAATGTATGTTTTTATTTAAAAGGCTTTCTTGAAAATATTTTATGACAATCACTTTTATTAAACATTACTATGTGTGAATTTATAAAATATAGATGTGATCATAGTTATTTGTGACTTTTTTACAAAGACAAGAGACCTGCTTTATATATGTTGCTGTGCTGGCCCCTTTATAAAGCCAAACGGCCAATTTTTATATTTTGGTGTTCTGACCCTTTGACACAGTCAGTAGGTCTGCCTTACTTAAAATGACACCCTTTGAATTGTTACATCTCATAGTCAGCCGTGGCCGCACATGGGGGGTTGGGCGCTGTGAGGTGTTTGGGTGCCTGCAGATGTTGAGCACCACAGACCAATCTCACTCTTCAGACAGTGATGGATATCTTACATTATGTTTAAAAAAACCTAGAAATTCACTGAAAAAAACCAAAGGTTAAAGTGACGTTATAAGTAGAAATTGTAATATTACTTTAAAAAAACCTTAAAACTTCACTTTAAAACCAAAGGTTAAAGGGTTGTTACAGTTAGGTAAAAAGGTCAATTAAAACAGTACTGTTTTAAACCAACAAAACCACTGAAATTCACCAGTTAGAGTTATCTCAATTAACTATAATGCATGCCTTAAAGAAACTATAACTTACACCCTCTCCATTCAATGCTAATTACTTCACATATTACATCACTCATGGCATGTCCTATGACATAGTTAATAATATCACTGCAATATCCGAATTGACACAATTGATGACAACACTGTGCATGGCTCGGGTGCGAATTATATTTACTTCATATCTATAACGTCCCTTTAACCTTTCTTTTTATTGTGAATAAGCCTGTATATAGTAGTGATTGTTTGGCGAACCCACTGATGCTTGTTGGGGCATTATCAGGTGTTCAAGCAGGGGACACAGTAGCTCACACTTGCGGTGTGTGCTGTGCAGTGGAATTCCGTGCTGATTCCATTTTGGAAGGAAAGAATGTTATTGTTCTCTGATATTAGATCATGGAGCACGAGGAACATTTTATTAAAAATCTGATAATGTTTGATTAACATGCACAAATGTGGCCGAATGAGATCAAGTGTGAACATGGATTGTGACAGTCCTCTTTCTTTGGCAACGCAATCCCTCCAATGAGAGTCATTATTATTAATAATAATAATAATAATAATAATTGTATTTGTATTTAAATGTGAACCACCAGTTCCCCGGTTTGCAATCTGCATTGAAAAAGGCATGTGAGCCAAAACACGTCTGCATGGTGCAAAATACATTTTGTGGAGAATAGATCATTGGAACCCTGTGGTGTGGCAGTGGATGTACTTGTGGTGAACCCGAGCTGTGTCGGAGCCCGTTCTCGAAACCTGGAGTGGGATTTTGATTGGATATTTGTTTCAAGGTGCCGGTGCTGGAATCTGATTTGCTCTTTCGTTCTGGTGCACCGCAGACACTGCTCTGTTGGAGTGTTGTGAAAAATTACACGCTGCGGAGCCCCCCAACAGAAGAGATGGAGTCAGGCTGGTGATGTTCTCTTAGTGTCCAATGGCGCCTGTGAGTATACTAAGCCACCCCGCGTTATCCCAGTATATTGGGGCGAGAGGACAGCAGTATTTTACTGCATAACTGGACACTGGCAATGTTTTAAATCACAGTCTGCCACTGGGGACTTGGCCGCAGTAGTGATAGCTTGGCACACCCGCTGATGGGAGTCGGGGCATTATCAGATGTTCAAGCGGGGGTCACTGTACCTCCCCCTTGCTGTGTGTGCTGACCGATCTGAAAATCTGTGGAGCCATGAGGGACATACAGAGCTACACATCTGAGGGTGGACCATTTTGAGTGGCCTAAAAGGAGGACTGTGAAACTATGGCCATGCTGTGCAGTGGACTTCTGTGCTAAATACATTTTGGGAGGAAAGACTGTTATTGTTGTCTGATATTAGATTATGTAGCACAAGGAACGTTTTATTAAAATCTGATAATGTTTGATTAACGTGGATTGTAACAGTCCTCTTTCTATGACAATTCAATCCCTCCTATGAGAGTCATTGTATTTGTATTTAAATGTGTACCGCCAGTCCCCGATTTTGCAATCTACATTGAGGAAGGCATGTGAGCCGAAAAGCGTCTGCATGGTGCAAAATAAATTTTGTAGAGAAAAGAACATTGGAACCCTGTGGTGTGGCAGAAGATGTACTTGCGGTGAACCCGAGCTATGTCAGAGGTCATTCTTGAAACTTGGAGCAGGCTTTTGACTGGATAATTATATATGAATATATATATAAATTATATCGGAATTAACCATCCATAACGCTAAAAAAAGAGTGCTAGAACACCTTAGGGAAATAAATAAAGATGATAAACAATATCAAATTGCCAGACACTTCAAATTGCAACACAACCAGAACACCAACTTATTGACATTTTTTGTACTGGACAGAATCCCAATCAGACAGAGAGGGCAATAGAGTACAAGAGCTAAGAAGATTAGAATCCAAACTGATCATCAAGTATAACACCATGCACCCTTCTCAATTGATGAAGAATTAGCAGTACACCTAGGCTAAAATCTTCAGTGATGTCATTTGAGATGTCGTCAGTGATGTCACTGACCATGTCATGCGTGATGTAATATGTGACATCATCAGCAGTGCATTGCAGGGGCGCGAGTTATAGTTAGCTCAGCTAACTATAACGGCTTAATTTCTATGCTTTTGTATGAGTGAAATGTCAGCCTAACTATAACGTCCCTGAAACCTATATTTTTTTCAGTGAATTTCTAAGGTTTTTTTAAAATGCAAATTTCTAACTATAACATCCCTGAAACTTCTGGTTTTTTTCAGTGAATTTCAAAGGTTTTTAAATGCTAATTCCTAACTATAACGTCCCTGAAACCTATGGTTTCTTCAATTAATTTCTAAGGTTTTTAAACCATTTTATTTATGAAAAGATGTTTGTAAATATTTTTTACTTTTTTGTCTATGTTTTTTTAAGTATTGTTGTAAAGTTTTAAAATAATTATAATCAGTTTTAAAAAATATATATAACATAGCTGATCAAAGGTTTATAGTGTTATTTATTTGAATTAACGCCTTCGCTGCTAGGCCTTTCCCCCCCCTGTGCTAAGCCTTTTTTTGGCTATTTGGGGTAGTATGCGCTTAGGCCCTTGTAACGTTTTGACCACATAAGGTATCCACGCCAAATTTGCGTCCTTTCCTTCCAACATCATTGGGATTCTAAAGGTACCCAGGCTTTGTGGATTCCTCTGTAGGGGACCCAGAAATTAGCCAAAATACAGCTAAATGTTTTTTGGGGGGAAAAATGGGAAAAAAGTGCTGAAAATGAAAGCCCCTGCAAATGGTATCAACAAAGGGTTTGTGGGGCTGAAATCACCATTTTACCAGCTTTTAGGGACTGACAGACTTTTGTCATTTTACTAGGACACAGCCTATTTTTGCTATTTTTTGTGCTTTCAACCTTCTTCCAGTTAACGGTAGAAATGGGTATGAAAGCAATAATGGATCCTGGAAAGCTATACATTTTAGAAACGTAGACAAAATTCTAAATTAAGCAAGGGGTCATTTGTGTAGATCCTTCAAGGTTTCTTTATAGAAACTAACAGTTGAATATAGGAAAAATTGAAAATTAGTTGAAAAAACAGCCATTTGTGCCAACGTTTTCACCTGTAACTTCTTCTAATTATGACAGCTGTTTGAAAGCAATATACCGTTACATCCGCTGGACCTTTCTGGTTGTGGGGATATATAGGACTTGTAGGTTCACCAAGAACCCGACGAACCCAGAGCCAATAACTGAGCAGCGTCTTGCAATGGTTTTTTATTATGTACCGGGTATATAGCAATTAATTTGGGAAAATATATACATGGAAAAATCGGTATGAAAGACACCTATGTATTTCTGAAATTGGAACAAAATATAGAGTTTAGAAACAGTAGATATTTGCACATTTTCGAAATTGTGAATACCCATACTAGCATGAGAATTATAGGACATTTTTAAAAGTGACTTATTTTTTAGACATTGTCTTTCATTTGGAAGGCAGAAACGCATCGAAAGTCAATAGGCAATAATAGTTGCTCTTCAATTCTGTGTTACCCTATGTCTCCCGATAAAAATGGTACCTCACTTGTGTGGGTAGGCCTAGTGCCCGCAACAGGAGATTTTGAACCCTAGCTCTACCGGCACCTAGGGAAACCTAGCAAACCTATACATTTTTGAAAACTAGACACTCAGGGGAATCCAGGATGGGGCAACTTGTCTGGCTCTCACCAAGTTATGTTACCCAGAATCCCTTGCAAACCTCAAAATTTGTAAAAAAAAAACACACTTTCCTCACATTTCTGTGGTGGAAAGTTCTGGAATCTGCGTGGATCCACAAAATTCCACCCACCCCGCATTCCCCAAAGTCTTCCGAGAAACATGGTACCTCGCTAGTGTGGGTAGGCCTAGTGCCCATGACAGGAAACGGCCCAAAACACAACGTGGACACACCACATTTTCACAGTGAAAACGGACCCTTTTTTAGGTCTCACCTACCCAGCGCGCATGCGCTGCATAGGAAAAGACCTTAAGAAATCGATTCAGTTTTTCAGTCAAAAACGTGTACGCATTGCATTGCTTTGTATGGCAACGCGTGCACGTTTGGCGATTCCCTTGCGGGAGCGAGCTTTCAAACCATCTGTTTGTAATTAACTTGCAAACAGATGGTTTAAAGCTCGCTCCCGCAAGGGAAAAGCGCCACTGAAACCCCTTTGAGCCCCTCGCATCTAATCTTTAACCTCGCACATCACAGAGTCGAGCCCCGCTTTCATTCTGCACAACGTAGCCTTTTTAGTACCGCTTGTTAAATTATATGTAACACTGCACGTTTGCTTCTTTGGACAGGCAAACCTTTCATCCTGCACAACGTAGCCTTTTTAGTTCCGCTTGTTAAATTATATGCAACGCTGCACGTTCGCTTCTTTGGACAGGCAAACTATAACTGTTTTGTTTATTAAGTTATGTGATTTATTTCACTTTGAGCTGCTGCGCTATCTTTAACCTCGCACATGACAGAGTCGAGCCCCGCTTTCATCCTTACCAAAGCATGAAGCACGCCACATAATTACACTCTACTCAATACAATATAAATACACTCCACACAACAACACTCAACACCACATAATTAGACCACATATTTACACTCTACTAAATGCAACATACACCCCACATAATACCACTCAATAACACATAATTACATGCCACATAATTACATAACACATAATTACATTATACTAAATACAACACACACCCCACATAAAACCACTCAGTGCCACATAATTAAATAACACATAATTACACTCTACTCAATACGGCATTAATACAATCCACATATTATCACTCACATAACAATATAAATACACTCAACATAACACCACTCAAAACCACATAATTACATCACATAATTACACGTTGCTATATGCAACATACACTCCACATAATACCACTCACTGCCACATAATTATATAACACATAAATTCACTATACTCAATGCAACAAAATACACTCCATATAAAACCACTCAGTGCCACATAATTACACTCCACATAATTACACTGTACTCAATGCAACACAAAATACCACTCCCATATAATTACATAACACATAATAACACTATACTAAATGCAACATACATCCCACATAATACCACTCACTGACACATAATTACATAACACATATTTACACTCCAATAAATGCTACATAAATGCACTCCACATTATACCACTCAATGCCACATAATTACATAACACATACTTACACTACAAAAAATGCAACATAAATGCACTCCAAATTATATCACTCAATGCCACATAATTACATAACACATAATTACATTATACTAAATACAACACACACCACACATAATACCACTCAATACCACATAATTACATGCCACATAATTACATAACACATATTTACACTATACTAAATCCAACACACACCCCACATAAAACCACTCAGTGCCACATAATTAAATATCACATAATTACACTCTACTCAATACAGCATTAATACAATCCACATATTATCACTCACTGCCACCTATTAACACACCACATAATTACACTCTACTCAATACAATATAAATACACTCCACACAACAACACTAAAAACCACATAATTACACCACATAATTAAACTCAACTAAATGCAACATAAACCCCACAAATTACCACTCAATACCACATAATTACATGCCACATAATTACACTATACTCAATACAACATAAATACAAACCACATAATATCAATCACAATCACATAATCACATAATCACACACCACATAATTACACTTTACTCAATCCAATATAAATACATTCCACATTACAACACTCAAAACTACATAATTACACCACATAATTACAGTCTACTAAATACAACATACACTCCACATAATACCACTTACTAACACATAATTACATGCAACATAATTACACTCTAGTCAAAGCAACATAAATACACTACACATAAAACAAATCAGTGCCACATAATTACACTACACATAATTACACTCTCCTCAATACAACACAAAAACACTGCATATAATACAACTCAGTGCCACATAATTATATGCTACATAATTATACTGCAAAATACACTCCAAATAATACCACTTACTGCCACATAATTACATGCCACATAATTACACTCTCTTAAATCGAACATACACCCCACATAATACCACTCAATGACACATATTTACATGCCACATAATAATACTAAACTCAAAACTAAAATAATACAATCCACATAATATCACTCAGTACCACGTAATAACACACCACAGATTTATAACTACACTCAATGCAATATAAATACACTATACATAACAACACTCAGTACCACACAATTACACACCACATATTTACACTATACTCAATGTAACATCAATACACTCCGCATAATACCACTAAGTACCACATATAACATTTTGAATTAAAACTTTTCAACATAAAACACATCAGCCACAATACTATACAACATAGCAAAAACTTCAAAATAAACACTTAAGGTCCCAAAAGCGAGACCTATTGGCTATGCCAATGCTTGTTTTGCAAAGTGCCTAGCTGTACATTTTGAACCCTAGCTCTGCCGGCACCTACGGAAACCTAGCAAACCTATACATATTTGAAAACTAGACACCCAGGGGAATCCAGGATGGGGTGACTTGTCTGGCTCTCACCAGGTTCTGTTACCCAGAATCACTTGCAAACCTCATAATTTGTCCAAAAAAACACATTTTCCTCACATTTCTGTGCTGGAAAGTTCTGGAATCTGCTTGTATCGACAAAATTCCACCCACCCCACATTCACCAAGTCTTCCAAGAAAAATGGTACCTCACTTGTGTGGGTAGGCCTAGTGCCCGCGACAGGAAACGGCCCAAAACGCAATGTGGCCACACCACATTTTCACTGTGAAAACTGACCCTTTTCTTGCAAAGTGCCTAGCTGTAGATTTTGAACCCTAGCTCTGCCGGCACCTAGGGAAACATGGCAAACCTATATATTTTTGAAAACTAGACACCCAGGGGAATCCAGGATGGGGTGACTTGTCTGGCTCTGACCAGGTTCTGTTACCGAGAATCCCTTGCAAACCTCAAAATTTGTCCAAAAAAACACATTTTCCTCACATTTATGTGGTTGAAAGTTCTGGAATCTGCGTGGATCCACAAACTTCCACCCACCCTGCATTCTCTAAAGTCTTCCGAAAAAAATGTTACCTCACTTGTGTGGGTTGGCCTAGTGCCCATGACAGGAAACGGCCCAAAACGCAACATGTTTTCACAGTGAAAACTGACCTTTTTTTTGCAAAGTGCCTAGCTGTACATTTTGAACCCTAGCTCTGCCGGCACCTAGGGAAACCTAGCAAACCTATACATTTTTGAAAACTAGACACACAGGGGAATCCAGGATGCGGTGACTTGTTTGGCTCTCAAGAATCATCTGGCTTTAGGCAATACAATCGGAAAGTTACAACTTTTTCCGACACATCAGACTCTGACAATGAAAATGCACCTAACCGATTTGACCCCAGAAATAGTGGATACACAGCTAGACCTTACCAAACTCAGCAGTCTTTTTAGGGAGACGCACTCAGACGAGAGGCAATCGGAGACCACAATATCAACCCCAATACCGGGGAAATCATCAGAACAACCAGAACCAATATTTGGTTACACGAAACGCCCAATATTGGAGGGAATAACAGAAATTCCCGTATTCAATCTAAGCACATCTGACATGACCCCTGCATCCTATTCCTTGTTATCAAAAGGATTGACCTTTGTTCCACACTCCGGGATTAATACATTTGAACTATTTGGAGATCTATTAGCATTTTTCAGAAAAATTCGTCTCAAGACATTTTTCGCCCAACAAACCCCACCTGAGACACCACCTAATAGATCAGGGTTGATGTTAAAATCAACCTTTACACCTACTGTGGAGCAAGTGCCACCCGAGGTAGTAGAATTTGAACAGGTGGTACACCAAAAAATGATCGCTATGACTAAATATGTCCAAAGAACACCGTATAATCTACAACAAGAAGAACATCAAGCTCTAATGACTCTAAAAAATTCCCCAGATATCACCATAAAAAGTTGTGACAAGGGTGGAGGAATTGTTGTCCTGGACACTAAAAACTATGTATCTAAAATAGAGGAGATGTTAAATGACAACAACTTCTACACAAAAGTTACAAAAAATCCCACAGACAAAATAAAAAGTAAAATTCAAAGATTGACTTGTAAGGCGCTTAGAGATGGACATATCTGTGAAAAAGAGTATGCCTACTTAAATAATGAACACCCAAGAATGGCTAGTCTCTATGGTGCACCTAAAATACATAAGAGTGAGACCAATCCACCATATAGACCCATTGTCACCACAATAGGCTCCATCACAGAACCTCTCTCTAAATATTTAGATGCGATTTTACGTCCACATATCAACAAAACGCCAGCCTATGTCCAGGACACAAGGCACATAATCAATCTAGTTGAGAACACTCATTTTAATCCACAACAACAATGGCTAGTAACAATGGACATTGAAAGCCTGTATAGCAACATCCCTATACCAGGGGCTCTCCAGGCAGTCCAATGGTTCATGGAAACCATGTATATTGACTGCAATGCAACCTTTATCATACAGTGTCTTAAAATAGTTCTTGAGGAGAACGTCTTTGAGTTTAATGGCCAATTACACAAACAAATCAAGGGTGTAAGCATGGGCGTGTCATGCGCACCTACCATAGCAAACATCTACATGGCCCGATTTGAATACACATACATCTATAATGAAGTGGCACCATTTTTCGAATCCATCTGGAAATGGTCCCGCTTCATAGATGACATCTTCTTTATCTGGACAGATACAGAGGACATGTTACATGAATTTCTATCTTGGATAAACCTATGTGACACCAACATACGGTTCACTTCGAACTCCAACAACGTCCAGATAGAGTTCTTGGACATTTTCATCAAACATGTTTCAGGAAAATTAGCTGTCGATTTATTTACTAAACCAACGGCACGCAACACGTGGCTGCACTACGACAGCTTCCATCCAACATCTCAGAAAAATAGTATCCCTTTCGGGCAATTTCTGCGGCTTCGCAGACACTACCAATATTCAAGATTTTGATTCAAAATCCCAAACCATGAGAGAGAAATTCATGGCACGTGGTTACCCTCACAAACTGGTAAGGGACTCATACAAGAGGGCCAGATTTTATGATTGTCAACACCTACTAACAACTAATAACAGAACAGACAGAGCTGAATTAGTGTTCGTCACACGACACTCCATGCTAAATGCCCAAATTAGACACATTATTTCATCCAATTGGCATATTTTGAACATAAACAAGGGAAAGCAAGATAAACTACCAAAACCACTGTATGCCTACAGAAAAAATAAGAATCTGAAAGATCTGGTAGTAAGGTCACGTATGCCCCCTAAAAAACAGCCAATACAGAGAAGCATTGTGGGGTCCACACCAGTTATAGGAAACTTCAGGTGTGGCACATGTAAGGTTTGTCCACTAGCTTTAGAAACGGACACTGTCGAAATAAATGGAAACATGATCAAAGCCAAAGGCATCTCCAACTGTAACACAAAGGACATAATATACCCTTTAATCTGCCCATGCGGGTTGGGTTATGTGGGTGAAACAGCACGCACCTTGAACACACGCCTAACGGAACATCGCTCGGCAATCCGTACGAAGAAACTAACAGCCCCCTTAGTTGATCATTATATCACAATGAACCACACTGAGGAAGACATAAAATGATTCATAATTGAAAGAATTTCACCTAAGCAAGGCTACAGCAATGAAGCGATTAGAAAAAAACGTGAGGTCTATTGTGTCTTTACCCTAGATACTGTGAACAGAGGACTAAATTTGGAAATACCGTGAGAACATGTAATATTGTTCAACCACCAATAAATCGGCTACTCAATATACTTGATGCTTTCAATATCTAATGAAGAGATCTCACGATACAAATATGTAACTATACCATCTTAAGACCCCTAATCAAAATGATGTGAATACCTACTAGGCCATAGATATAAGCCATTAACCTTAAACATAACCTCTCTAATGTGCATAACCTTCTCTATATTACATCAATTTTAATATCGATATTACATAATTTAATTTATCGATATATGACAAACAAAGATGTTTGCAATGAGGTCCAAAACATTATCACCCATTGGATGGTAGAACATTGTTGAGCAACGATCAATATAAATATATATAATACACAAATATATACCTAGTGAAGAGCTTCTTATCCGTATTATATCCTCATTAAATGGACAGAGGAAGAATACGACCTAACAGATCATGCTTGACACATGGCTATCCTATCAGATGTCAAACACCACGCACTGGCATAGATACCGACCTTCAAAATATAATTATCTGTCAACCAATCTCCATTTGAGCTTGATTCCGACATTTTTGTCTTTTTTCTTTTATTCCGAATATTGGTAGTTAATACCTGACAGTGACAGAGATACACTACTTCTCATCTGTACATATGAAAGCGATATCCTGTAGTTCCCTACACCACTCCAACAAGGCGCCGATAAAGTCAGTCCTCTGTTTATCTCTATAATGGAAGACATCTGCATACATCTTGCACGTCGATCACGACGCCACTTGTTTCACGCTGGGACACACATAAAACAACTGAGTAGTGGGTCGGATATTTCTCTCCCCCGGATTCCCTGTCGAAGCGAACTAAGGATACACGGATTATCCTAGACAGTAAGTACTGTGGCTGTGTTCTAGTAATACAAGATGCGTTAGGCATAGATAGTATTGTCTCAATATATCGGTAAGCCGGTCCAATAGTCTAAAATAGCTCCCTCCAAACTCAACCACTTTTGAATGTGTGCTATTTAAACAAACAAGTGAGGCAAGAAAGTACTGTGGCATTGTTTAAGTAATCCGATATCTTTCATGTTTAGATAGTGCCGGCTTAACAGATCTGCAAACCTGTTGAATAACTCAAGGCAGCTCGTTCTAAAATGTAAACCACTTCTGAATGTGTACCAATCAAACGAATAAGTGAGGCACTAACTATCCACAATGTCGGTAAAATAAGTAGGAATCTTGTTAAACATAGGGGATACAATTTAATAAATACCTTGAAATTCCCCTAAAGCACCGACAAATTGATGTCATATAAGATAAAATCCATATTGCTCGAATATCTCAAACCACAAGGATAAAATATCATCCGGCAAAACATATAGTAATTTTAAAAATTCGACCATAGAGTCAATGATGTTTATACGCAGTCAACGACTATACACATAATGCTATGAACCTCCAACTACTTAGTCAGTTAATACAGTACTATTACTCCAATGTATTTCAGGATATGCCATTTATCAAGCACCGGGGACCATTAATACCATTCCTCTTCACCCATATTGAATACTGCAACGTTAGATAAGAAGAAAAGATGCAAACATACTAACATATTGCACAAGTAAGTTTCTAGTCACATTAAAGTGACCTACCATCTAATTAAAAACGCCATTTAATTAAATCTATCTTTAAACTGTAGACTAACGCCAGTTTTGTTACTTCCAGAAAGGCTGCTCACAGTGATCCGAGCTGCTTTTAAAACATCCCTATGAATTCAAACTAGATAAAAGTAATTATTGAATAACAGTCAGTATCTAGTCACTAGGGATAGCAGTCCTTACCGTAAAACATCTATAAGGGCCTCAGACTAACTTTGCACCTTTCCATTGACAGATATATATATGACCTAAAGTCTTGGATAGACACTGATGAAGCAGAATATCTCATATATACATTACAAATACTTCTTGACGTACTAGGTATAAAGGTACGCATTGCCAACTCATTAAGTAAATAGTTCTGTATCCATATGGATCAGAATGCCCATATGCATTCTGCCTACCAACATGTAATATAAACCCCAATTTCCTACCTCTATTTAATTATGTCTCCATTTCATTTAGTTAACACTCGGTCGATGCAGGAGCATTCGTCATTAAATAGAGAGCATCCTCTCACATCGAAAAACAGGTACAATCGTTAAACCTCTCAGTATAACAATATTATTACCTTTAAGGTCTACCCAGGGTACTCACTGAGAGTTAGATATCACTACAGGGATATTTGAATCACCAAATGTTCTAGCAATTAACCATAGATACAGTCTTCACTTTTCCTTTTCTCAATATGCATGCATAGCACAACTTCTTGTTTCGGTTATAAGGAATTTTATATAACAATTGTGGTGGCGGCCACTGAAATCCTAACATTGGGTGTCTTTATACCTCTGGTTTTTTAAGCTATAGTGTCCCTTTAACGCACTTGCACAGCTTATCAGCTGGTGAAGCATTATTTGCTCACAATAAATAAGAGTGTATATTACAGGCTCAAAAAAATTTATGCAATTGTATGTTTTTGTTATAGAGAAAGTTGAGACGGTTTCCCTGATGAAGGCAATACTGCCGAAACGCGCGTAGTTATCTACCGCCTGCCTTGGAAATTTTTCTGACAATTTACCTTCTCCATCTCTTATGTTGTTTTACTATACAGAATGTTGTATTTTTAAATGTTTCATGTAATTGTTTGTATTTAAATTGTACGTTAGCCTATATATGTTCCATGATTGTGGATTACTATTTTGTATAAATAAACCAACAGTCATATATATATAAAAAAGATTTATATGAATCAAGTTACCAAATGAACTATTTAGATGAAGAACACAAAAAAATATAGATAACAAAATAACTAATAAAATAATAAAAAAAAGACCATTGAAAAAGAGTAAGAATTGTGGTCTTGTCTGCGTTCTTTGTGGCTTTGCACTTTCATAAATATTTCTGTTGTTGAACTTATAGCCTGTATTGAACCACCTAGAATGAATGTATAACTTGTATTTAGCAATTTTCTTACCCTTTATGTAATTTTCCCTATAGCTAGCAAGTTCCATTGTTGTACGTAGCGGTCCCCCTTTTTCCCAAACCACTTGTTTGGCTCTCACCAGGTTCTGTTACCCAGAATCCCTTGCAAACCTCAAAACTTGTTAAAAAAAACACATTTTCCTAACATTTCTGTGGTGAAAAGTTCTGGAATCTGCGTGGATCCACAAAATTCCACCCACCCCGCATTCCCCAAAGTCTTCCAAGAACAATGGTACCTCACTTGTGTGGGTGGGTCAAGTACCCGCGACAGGCAAGGGCCCAAAACATATTGAGGCGAAATCAAAATTACCTATCACAAAACAACCTGGTTTTGCAAGGGGGGTCCCATGAGTTTTTGGCACTGGGCTCGGCGGCCACCTTGGGAAACCTACCAAACCCACACATTTCTGAAAACTAGACACCCAGGGGAGTCCAGCGAGGTATGGCTTGCATGGGTCCCCCAACATTTTCCTAACCAGAATCCCCTGCAAACCTTAAACTTAGCTGAAAAAAATCTCTTTTTTCTCGAAATTTCTGTGTGAGAAAGTTCTGGAATCTGCGTGGATGCACAAATTTCCTACCACCCAGCGTTCCCCCAGGTCTCCTGATAACAATGGTACCTCACTCGTGTGGGTGGGTCAAGTACCCGCGACAGGCAAGGGCCCAAAACCTATTGAGGCGACATAAAAATTACCTATCACAAAACAACCTGGTTTTGCAAGTGGGGTCCCATGAGTTTTTGGACCCGGGCTCGGCGGCCATCTAGAGAAACCTATCAAACCCACACATTTCTGATAACTAGACACCCGGTGGAGTCCAGCAAGGTATGGCTTGGGTGGGTTCCCAGAATCCCCTGCAAACCTCAATCAATCAATCAATCAATCAATCAATCAAGCATTTGTATAGCGCGCTACTCACCCGGAGGGTCTCAAGGCGCTAGGGGGAGGGGGGTCCGCTACTGTTCGAACAGCCAGGTCTTGAGTTGCTTCCTGAAGGAGAGGTGGTCTTGGGTCAGGCGGAGGTGGACGGGTAGGGAGTTCCACGTCTTGGCAGCCAGGTAGGAGAAGGATCTTCCTCCCGTTGTGGCTCTTCGGATGCGGGGGACGGCGGCGAGGGCGTGGTTGGTCGATCGTAGCTGGCGGGTGGGAGTGTAGAAGGTCAGACGGTCGTTGAGGTATCTGGGGCCTTGGTTGTGGAGAGCTTTGTGTGCGTGGGTGAGGAGTCGGAACGTGATTCTCTTGCTGACGGGGAGCCAGTGCAGGTCTCTCAGGTGTCCGGCGATGTGGCTGTGTCGGGGGATGTCCAGGATGAGTCGAGCTGAGGCGTTCTGGATGCGTTGGAGTCTTTTCTGAAGTTTGGCTGTGGTTCCGGCGTAGAGGGAGTTGCCGTAGTCCAGTCGGCTGGTGACGAGGGCCTGGGTGACCGTCTTCCTGGTTTCGGTGGGGATCCACCGGAAGATCTTCCGCAGCATGCGTAGGATGTTGAAGCAAGACGAGGAGACAGCGTTGACTTGTCTGGTCATTGAGAGGGAGGAGTCCAGGATGAAGCCCAGGTTGCGTGCGTGGTCCGTTGGTTTGGGTGCGTTGCCCAGGGCAGGGGGCCACCAGGAGTCATCCCAGGCGGAGGGTGATGATCCTAGGATGAGGACTTCCGTCTTATCTGAGTTCAGTTTCAGGCGGCTGTTCCTCATCCACTCGGCTACGTCCTTCATCCCTTCATGTAGGTTGGTTTTGGCGGTTGTGGGGTCGTTGGTGAGGGAGAGGATCAGCTGGGTGTCGTCGGCGTAGGAGATGATGTTGAGGTTGTGTTGGCGTGCGATGGCTGCGAGGGGGCTCATGTAGACATTGAAGAGGGTGGGGCTGAGTGATGATCCTTGTGGTACGCCGCAGATGACTTCGGTGGCCTCGGAACTGAACGGGGGGAGGCGGACTCTTTGGGTTCTTCCGGCGAGGAAGGAGATGATCCACTCCAGTGTCTTCTCTTGGATTCCGACGTTGTTCAGGCGTTGCACTAGGGTGCGGTGGCAGACTGTGTCGAACGCTGCGGAGAGGTCCAGGAGGATGAGGGCCGCAGTTTCCCCGTTGTCGAGCAGGGCTCGGATGTCGTCGGTGGCTGCGATGAGGGCGGTCTCGGTGCTGTGGTTGGCCCGGAAGCCGGACTGTGAGTGGTCGAGGGATCCATTCGTCTCGATGAAGGCGGCCAGTTGTCTGTTGACGGTCTTCTCGATGACTTTGGCAGGAAACGGAAGGAGCGAGATGGGGCGGTAGTTTTTGAGGTCGGTGGGGTCCGCTGACGGTTTCTTCAGTAGGGCGCAGAGTTCGGCGTGCTTCCAGCTCTCTGGGAAGGTGGCGGTGTCGAAGGAGGTGTTGATGATGTCCCGGAGGTGGGGTGCGATGACGGCGTCGGCCTTGTTGAAGATGTGGTGAGGGCAGGGGTCGGTTGGTGATCCGGAGTGGATGGAGTTCATCGTGCGGATAGTGTCTTCGGTGTTGATCGGGGTCCAGGCTCGGAGGGTGGAGGTGGGGGACGTTGGAACGGTTGTAGGGTACGTCGGCTGTGTGCTGAAACTGTTGTGTATGTCTGCGATCTTGCTGTGGAAGAACGAGGCGAGCGAGTTGCAGAGGTCTTGCGAGGGGGTGATGTCGTTGTTTCCGGCGCTGGGGTTCGAGAGCTCTTTGACGATGATGAAGAGTTCCTTGCTGTTGTGGGCGTTGTTGTCCAGTCGTTCCTTGAATGCGGTTTTCTTGGTGGTGTGGATCAGCTGGTGGTGTTTTCGGGTGGCGTGTTTGAGGGTGGTCATGTTGTCTGCAGTCGGGTCTCTGCGCCATGCTTTCTCGAGGGCCCGGCAGTTCTTCTTGGATTTCTTGAGTTCGTCGGTGAACCAGGGTGCTTTCTTGTTGCCGGGTCTGATTGGGGGGTCTTCAATGGGGCGAGGATGTCAGCGCAGTTGGTGATCCATCTTGTGAGGTTGCTGGCGGCTTGGTTGGGGTTCGTTGAGCTGGCGGGAGGGTTCTGGCTCAGGGATGTGGTGAGTTGGTCGGTGGTGATCTTGTTTCAGCTTCTGCGCGGGAGCTGTTGCGGGTGGTGGTGCGTGGTGGTCCTGCTGAAGCTGAAGTGGACGCAGCTGTGGTCTGTCCAGTGGAGTCCGGTGGTGTGGCTGAAGGAGATGTCCTTGCTGGAGGAGAAGACGGGGTCAAGCGTGTGGCCGGCGTGGTGTGTGGGGGTGGTCACCAGTTGCTTGAGTCCGAGGTTGGCGAGGTTGTCCAGCAGGGTGGTGGTGTTGCGATCGTTGTTGTTCTCTAGGTGGAAGTTGAGGTCCCCAAGGAGGATGTAGTCGGCCGAGAGGAGGGCGTGCGGGCTGATGAGGTCGGCGATGTCTTCGCTGAATTGTGTGCGTGGTCCTGGGGGTCTGTAGATGAGGGTGCCTCTGAGGGTGGTCTTGGGGTCGGTGTGTATCTGGAAGTGCAGGTGTTCGCCGGCTGTGAAGGTGTCGTCGGAGTTGGTCGTAATGCGGATGGTGTTCTTGTGGACGATGGCGATGCCTCCTCCGGTCTGGTTGGCGCGGTCCTTTCGGGTGATCTTGTATCCGTCCGGGATGGCGATGTCGGGCGCTGAGGAGGCGTTCATCCATGTTTCCGTGAGGAAAGCGACGTCTGGTGATGTGGAGTCGAGCAGGTTCCAAAGTTCCACGGCGTGTCTGTGGACGGAGCGGGTGTTGAGCAGGATGCACTTCAGGTGGTTGCTGCTGGTGCTCGGCGTGGCGGGTGCGGTGCAGGTCCGGAGGCAGGAGAACTTGCAAGATTGGCAGGCGAAGGGTCCGTGGGTGCGTCCTGGGGTGGCACGGTGGCAGCCGGGGATTCGGCCGGTGTTGAGTGCGTTGAGGGTGGGCGTGTCGTAGGTCCGGTGGGTGGGTTGGCTGCTGAGGGGGCCAGGGGTTCTGGCGCTGGGCGCGGTCCAGTCGCGGACGGGCGCAGACGGGCTTGCCTTAGGCGCGCCTTGGCGCGCCAGCGGCGCGGCCGCACAGCGGCCGCCATTTATGGGGAGGTGGGAGGGAGGAGCAGCTGGGAGGCGGGAGGCAGGGGCAGCAAATGGGCAGTCAGGGGGCGGGGCCGCAGGGACGCAGCGGCGGGAATGGCGAGAGGCAACGGGGGTACAGAAGGAAAAAAGGGGCTAGAAAACAGACAAATGCGGGCACAGTACAAATGGGGCAACGGGGGTACAGAAGGAAAAAAGGGGCGAGAAAACAGAGAAATGCGGGCACAGTACAAATGGGGCAACGGGGGTACAGAAGGAAAAAAGGGGCGAGAAAACAGACAAATGCGGGCACAGTACAAATGGGGCAACGGGGGTACAGAAGGAAAAAAAGGGGCGAGAAAACAGACAAATGCGGGCACAGTACAAATGGGGCAACGGGGGTACAGAAGGAAAAAAAGGGGCGAGAAAACAGACAAATGCGGGCACAGTACAAATGGGGCAACGGGGGTACAGAAGGAAAAAGGGAAGGGCGTTCTTACCAGCAGCAGCGGGCGGACAACACAGGCGGAGCTGTGTGGCGGGGGGAGCGACCTACCTGGCAAGGTCAAGGGTCAACCTCAAATTTTGTTGAAAATAATCAATTCATTCTCACATTTCTGTGTGGGAAAGTTGTAGGATCACTGGGCTGACACAAATTTCCTACCATCCAGCATTCCTCCAGGTCTCCCGATAAAACTGGTACCTCACTTGTGTGGGTAGGCATAGTGGTTGCAACAGGAAATGGCCCAAATCGTACTGTGGAGACTTCAAAATTACCTATAACAAAACTACCTGGTTTTGGGGAGGAGGCACCTGGTTTTTTGGCTCCGGGCTCGCCGCCATCTAGGAAAACCTGCCAAACACACACATTTCTGAAAGCTAGACACCCTGGAGAGTCCAATGAAGTATGGCTTGCGTGGATCCCCCAAAGTTTCCCTACCCAGAATCCCCTGCAAACCTCACATTTAGCTGAACAAACCACATTTTCCACATATTTTTGTGTGGACTCACCGTGCCGGCACAAATGTCCTACCCCACAGGATTCTCCTTAGTGTCCCGAGGAAAATGATACCTCACTTGTGTGGTTGTCAAATGCAGAATTGGCAATAAACTTATTTTTTTTTAAATGTAGCGCTTAGAATTCTCGGTGCTATACCCTCAATCCTCAATGTTTTGGGCTCTTCCCAGTCACAGGCCTTTGCCCCACCCACAGCTAAATGTGAAGTTTGCAGGAGATTCTGGGAAGGGAAATGTTGGGGGACCCACGCAAGCCATACCTTGCTGGACTCCCCCGGGTGTCTAGTTTTCAGAAATGTGTGGTTTTGGTAGGTTTCCCTAGATGGCCCCAGGGGGGGGCAGGAAGACTGGAATTTTTGTGGGCAGGTGGGGGCATTGACATGCCCGTTTTGGGCAGCCCCCACCCCTGATTCAAATTGGCAAAAAAAATCCCTGGCGTCTAGTGGGCTTTTTGCCCCCCCGGGGGGGCAGATTGGGGGCTGCTGCCCCCATCTGCCCGCCAGGGGAGACAGAAAGGCTGTCATTTTTACAGGGGGTGGGGGCATTGGCATGCCCGTTTTGGGCAGCCCCCACCCCTAATTGTAATTGCTCCAAAAAATCCCTGGTTTCTAGTGGGCTTTCTGCCCCCCCATCTGCCCCCCAGGGGGGCAGAAAGACTGAATTTGGCCAATTTTTTTAGGGGGGAGCAAAGGCCCTTGCCCAAGGGGCCGCTCTTCCCTCCCTGGTGTCTAGTGGGTGGATCCCTGCTTGGGGATCGCCCTCCTGGGGAGATTCTCTCCTTTCCAATGATACCTCTCCCGTCTTTCTACGTGCTCGGGGGGCTGAGATAGTCCCCTGAGCATGTGGAAAGTGAAACTGAAATGAGCCTCTTGGCTCATTTCAGTTTCGGTTTCACTGAAATGACGTTAGCGCAACATGCGCGCTGATCGTCATTTCAGGGAAACCAGGGGGGGGGCCTCGGGAGCTGCGGAAGCTCTTCCCCAGCTCCCGAGGCTGTTGGGGGTTAAAGGGAATCCCTCTGGTGACCGCATCAGAGGGATTCCCTGTGCCACGGTGTCGGAAGCGCGGGAGCCGTCCGACGCACATGAGCACTTATGCGTCGGACGGCTCCCGCGCGTCCGTCACATAGAAGGGGTTAACATTGTTTTCTTGTTTGTAATTTTGTACAGTGTGATATTATATAACAGAATTTTGAATTCAAAAAGAAAAATGTTAAAAAAATGTTTAGCATAGTTTTTAAAGTTTTTTTCTCTAAATTAAAATTTGTATGATTGCTTTTAATAGGATGAAAGTTGTTTTGTTCTTGTCTTATGATAACTATCTTCTATATATATATATATATTTTTTAATTTAAAAAAGAGTTGCGTACCATCCGCAAACCGACGTGGTGGGTGCGCAGATCCGTTATATGAATTTCACTCTAAAAACCATATTTAGAACAAATTAATGTATTTTTTTGATGTAGAGGTTTATTACTGAGTACATAAAAATAGTAATAAAGAAGTTATAAATTTGTTTTATAATGTTTTTAACAGATTTTTGTGGGCACGAAGGTATGGCGTACCGGTTGTGGATCTCCGCGTTGGGTGCGCGAATGTGTTACATGAATGTAACCCTAAAATACATACTTACACTGAAATGATATATTTTTTAACAAAGTGGTTTATTAATCAATCCTAAAAAAGAGTATTAGTGTTGTTGTGCAATATTTTTAAGATGTTTAAAACACATTTTTATGTACGCGGTACCATCGTGCACCGGACGCGTAGGGGTCGCGAATCCTGCCATCACGTATTTTCGGGTTCGCGACTCCGGCGTTATTTTCAAAAGAATGTTTCAAGTTTAAATATCTGTTTTGCATAAAGACTTTTCATTGAAATACTTTGAAACACAGAATCCTAATAGTAATTTACAGTTTTATATTACATTTAGTACATTTTACGGGTGCATGACGCATACGTGTAGGGTGCGCGACCCCTACACGACTCCATGTGACATAGAAAAAAAACTTGTCATTGGTTGAAGAGCTTTTCATTCTCTTGGTGGGTGGAACCAACACCTGTTCCAGTCCTTTCATTTTGGGTGTGTCTGCCTTAAAGACTACCTGTTTTGTAGGCTCTGTCAATTTTGTATTTTTTGGGGTGTTTTTCATTTTTGAAAATATAAAATGGCATCAGCGTTCCCTGAAGAGCACAAGGAGGAGATGGAAGAGGTGGAGGAGCCAGTGAAGAAGAGAAGGGAAAGTATTGTGTGGGCTTTCTTCACTGTGCCCAAAGGTGAGAAGAAGGTCAATGCTCGTAAGGTGACCTGTACAATCTGCCACAAAGTCCTCTCTAGAGCATCAGAAATGAAGTACTCATGCAGTACTTCTTCAATGAAGAAACACCTGGAAACAATAAACCCTGTTCGTCTTGCACCGAAGAAGAGAAGAAGCAGCCAGTGATGATGGAACACAACCATCAACATCTGCAGGGGTTGGTTTGAATACTCTACAACCTCTCATTGTTCCGGAGTTGGCGGATGCTGGCCTCCACTGCAGAAAATGCTTGACAACTCTTTGTGTTGAAGAGCTCTCCATTGACGCTATCAAGACTCTCCTCAGAGCACATAAGTGTTCATTTTTTTTTTTTTTTGCTTGTGTTTCTTCATTTAAAAGAAACAGCAGAGTTGGACTCTTTAACTTTTATTTTTCATTTAAAAAAATGAAAAACAAAAAAAAATATATATATAAGAAAATACAAAAAAATATAAAATTGTTCCAAAAAAAAGGTTCTAATAGAGCCACCTAAACTGGTTGAAAATAGAAAAATGTATGTAGTGAAAGTGATTGCTTGTACGATTGTGTGTATGATCAATGTTAGAGTTGTGTATAAGTAGTATCTCAGTGAGTGGATGAGCGAATGCATAATACGTAAGTGAATGACTAAGTAAAAGAATAGTGCTTGTGTGATTTGATATGTGCATAATTACTGGCACAGTGAATGGATGACTGTATGCGTAAGACCTGTGTGAATGGTTGAGTGTAAGAGTAGTGTTTGAATGATTGCATAAGTGCATTTGTAGTGCCTGGGTCATTGTATGAGTACATATGTAGTGTCTGGGTGATTGCATGAATGCATGGGTACTACCAGAGTGAAACAATGAGTGCAACGGTACTGCCTGAGGGTTTCTATGAGTGCAGGTGTATTGCCTGGATGATTGGATGAGTGCTTTGGTAGTACCTGAATGAATAGATGAGTGCATTGGTTGTGCTTGAGGGAATGGATGAGTGCATAGGTAGTGCCTAGGTGATCGCATGAGTGCATGGGTAGTGCCTAGGTGATTGCATGAGTACAGGGGTAGTGCCTGTGTGATTGTATGAGTGCGTGGGAAGTACCTGAGTGAAAGTATGAGTTCAAGGCTAATGCCTGGGTCATTGAAAGAGTGCATAGGTAGTGTCTGAGTGAATGGCTGAGTTTAAGAGTAGTGCCTGAGTGATTACATGAATACATGGGAAGTGTCTGGGTGAATGTATAAGTGGAGAGGTACTGTCAGGGTGATTGGATGAGTGCATAAGTACTGCCTGAGTGAGTTTATGAGTCCAAGAGTAATGTCTGGGTGATTACAGCAGTGCATGGGTAGTGCCTGAGTAAAAGGATGACTGTAAGAGTAATGCCTGGGGCATTGGATGAGTGCATGGGTAGTGCCTGAGAGAATGGTTGTGTGCAAGAGTATTGCCTGAGTGATTGTATAAGTACATGGGTAGTACGTCAGTGATTGCATGAGTACAGGGGTAGTGCCTGGGTGATTGGATAAGTGTAGGGGTAGTGCCTGGGTGATTGTATGAGTGCATGGGAAATACCTGAGTGAAAGTATGAGTGCAAGGCTAATGCCTGGGTCACTGCATGAGTGCATGGGTAGTGCCTGAGGGAATAGATGAGTGCATGGGTAGTACTTGAGTGAATGGATTAGTCCAACTGTAGTGCCTGCATGATTGGATGAGTGCATATCTAGTGCCTGAGTGAATGGATGAGTGCATGGATAGTGCTTGAGTGAATAGTTGAGTGCAAGAGTAGTGCCTGAGTGATTGCATGACTGTGTAGGTAATGCCTGATTGATTAGATGTGTGTATAGGTGGTGCCTCATTTATTGCATGAGTGCAGGGTAGTGCCTGGGTGATTGCATAAGTGCAGGAGTACTGCCTGGGTGATTGGATAAGTGCATTGGTAGTGCCTGAGTAAATTAATGAGTGCAAGACTAATATCTGGCTGCTTAGATCAGTGCATGGCTAGTGCTTGAGTACAAGGATGACTGCAAGAGTAATCTGTGGGTCATTGTATGAGTGCAACTGTAGTACCTGAGAGAATGGATGAGTGCATGGGTAGTGCCTGAGTGAATCGTTGAGTGCAAGAGTAGTGCCTGGGTGATTGTACAATTGCGTAGGTAATGCCTGATTGATTGGATGTGTGTATGGGTAGTTCCTCCTTAACTGTATAAGTGCATGGGTAGTGCCTGAGTAAAAGGATGACTGTAAGAGTAGTGGCTGGGTCATTGGATGAGTGCATGGGTAGTGCCTGAGAGAATGGATGAGTGCATGGGTAGTGCCTGAGTGAATAGTTCAGTGCAAGAGTAGTGCCTGGGTGATTGCATGAGTGCAGGGGTAGTGCCTGGGTGATTGTATGAGTGTATGGGAAACACCTGAGGGAAAGTATGAGTGCAAGGCTAATGCCTGGGTCACTGCATGAGTGTATGGGTAGTGCTTGAGGGAATGGATGAGTGCATGGGTAGTGCCTGAGTGAATGGATTAGTCCAACTGTAGTGCCTGGGTCTTTGGATGAGTGCATGGGTACTGCCTGAGAGAATGGATGAGTGAATGAGTAGTGCCTGAGTGAATGGTTGAGTGCAAGATTAGTTTCTGTGTGATTCTATGAGAGCATGGGTAGTGCCTGGGTGATTCCATGAGTGCAGGGGTAGTGCCTGAGTGATTGGATGAGTGTATGAGAAGTACGTGAGTGAAAGTATGAGTGTAAGGGTAATGCCTGGGTCATTGCATGAGTGCATGGGTAGTGCCTGAGTGAATAAATGAGTGCAGGGGTAGTGCCTGAGTGAATGTTTGAGTGAAGAGTAGTGCCTGGGTGATTGCATGAATGTATGGTTAATGCTTGAGTGATTAGATGTGTGTATAGGTAGTGCCTCCTTGATTGCATGAGTGCATTGGAGTGCCTCAGTGAGTGGTTGAGTGCAAGAATAGTTCCTGAGTGATTGCATGAGTACATGGGCAGTACCTGGGTGATTCCATAAGTGCAGAGGTACTGCCTGGGTGATTTGATAAGTGCATGGGTAGTGCCAGGGTGATTGCATGACTGCAAGAGTAATGTCTGGGTACTTAGATCAGTGCATGGGTAGTGCCTGAGTAAAAGGATGACTGCAAGAGTAATCCCTGGGTGATTACATGAGTGCATGTTTAGTACCTGAGAGAATGGATGAGTGCATGGGTAGTATCTGAGTGAATGGTTGAGTGCAAGAGCAGTGCCTGAGTGATTGTATGAGTACATGGGTGGTGCGTCAGTGATTGCATGAGTGCAGGGGTAGTGCCTGGGTGTTTGGATGAGTGAATGAGTTGTGCCTGTGTGAAAGGAAGAATGCAAGGATAATGCCTGGGTTATCCTATTAGAGCAAGAGTTATGCTTGAGAGAATAGATGAGAGCACAGGTAGTGTTTGTGTGAAAGGATGACTGCCTGGCTGATTACATCAGCAACATGATGATAGTTTGCAAATAGTGATCAACATTATTTATATTAGAAACAAATAACATATAAATGAACTTTAAACATTTTTTCATGTTATCATCTATATTATTTTGTGTATTCTTACCTTTCAAGTAATTTAGATACATTACTCAGTAGAAGTATTTTAGAGTAGTATTGTCCTAAACAGCATTAAAACTCTTTTCAAACTTCACCAGTAGCTACTATAAAGAAAAAGAAGAAAAACTGTTATTTAATGTAATGTATTACAGAAATTAAAACATTTTATTTTTAAGAACACAACATAAATTTAGAATTACATAACAGTTTCCCTTTTTTGCTGTTCTCAGATTCCACTTAACTTCACCCTACACAGTGAGTTCAATGTAGTATCATCATTGAACAGCGGGGAAAAAATCAAATTGATTGTAGAAAAAAAAAACAAATCAGCGTAGAACATCATCATGAATATGTGTAGCTATGCCTTTTCCTATCTACACTTTGTTAATTACTTCCTTCATCTACATTATCTCTATTGTTTATCTCAAATACAGTTGCCAAAATGTAGACTCTCATTCACATCTGGTACAATATAGACAACACATATATAAACTATTTGCTTTTAAACAAAATTTTCTAAATGCAATATCAATTACCGCAATTAATATACCAAACACTAATTATAAATACTAATAGTTTGCACTCCTGTCTACTTTCTGTTCACATCTTCCCAATAGGCCGAATGATGTACTCAAAACTTTGGCTGCAGAAATAGCAAATATGAATTTGGTAATTCATAAGGCAATCTAGGTTTGAATTCTGAGTGGGCATTGTTGCGATGTGTCTATCCTTTATTACACTTTAAATACACAGTATAGTGTCCAGATGTTGTAGTAGGTCCATCATGGAAAATTATAGCCACTGCTATAAAAGTTCTTCCTGAAATAGATATTTGACTTCCATTAAAATTTTTAATTTTGGTTTCCAGTTATCTTCCATTTGCTCTACAACGTTGTAGCATTAAAATGAGATATTTTCCAAATCTTTCTATATGTAATGTAGACAACATCTCTGATCTACAATGCAAACATTTCATGTCCTAATTGGCTGTTTTCATCAATTTGTTAAAAGGTACTGATTTGCAGTCTGGTATCGTCAAGTATATGAATCGTTTGTATTTCAGTGGTGGAAGTAAATGAACAATCTTCACATTTATGATCCCATCTGTAACTTAGTCCAAATAAGTTTTCAATCTGTATTCCTTCATGTTCTAATACTCCAAGCATAAGCATTAGAAATTCTTGGGCATTTTGTTGTATATTGAGAGTAAATGTCAATGAACCAGTACATATAGCCAAAAGATGTCGAATGCCAGAAGCAGTATGGATTTTACTTCTGTCAGTTACCAACTGTTAAAATACATGATATAGTAAAGAACAGAATCTTTTTTCACGTTTTCTCATGATTTCACGATGAAGATCTTGTAGATAAAACACAACATTCAGAATCATATTAGCATAACAGTTGATACCTGAACTGTTTTCCAACTGGTATCCTACAATGTCATCAACAGTTTCCATTTTCTTTTTCTTTACTCCTTCAAGTTTCACTTCAATTGCTTTCTTTTTTTGAACCTCAGTTGAATGTTTGACATATTTCCGTTTTGGACACACTACACGTTTCTCATATATGGGATATTCACCTAAATCAGGTGTATAAAGTCTTCTTAAACGATTATACTCTCTTACACAATTTGCATCAGCACTAACCTTTTTCTCATCGAAATCTATCAAATACAAACCAGACAATGTTCTTACTCAAGATAATGCAACGTATGCTATTCCCTCTATGAACACTGTACCTCCGATATTTCCAAAAGCACTGTCTATACTTAAACCTTGAGATTTATGAATAGTTACTGCATATGCTAATGACAGAGGAAACTGTTTTCTGCGAACATACAAATCTTTCACAAGCAAAAAACATACAACACAATGCCCAATCTGTCTTACCTCTTTAATCTGATCAAATTTTATAATCAAAAATTCTATTCCATCTCTGTTTTGAAATTTTACAAAATCAACAATGTTTCCCATTGCTCCATTTACTAAACCTTCTTCTACATTCAAATTATGCTGTAAAATTACCCGACAGTTTATACATACATGTAAAGTCTTTTCTAAGCCTGCAGTTTTAGATACAGACTTTTCCAAAGAAGGCAATTTAGCCTGTAGTTTCTCTGTGAGAAGAATAGTCACTCCCTGGTGTTCAATTTTACCAATAGCTTAAATTTCCACTATTTGTTGTTTTTCCAGTTTGAAAGTTCTTGATCAAATGTAGAACACTCTTGCAGTGTAGGCATTAGACAAACTAGAGACTTCTTTTCTCCAAGCCTATTGTACATTACTTCAGCCACTGTGTTTTCAGTTGTAAACAAGTTTCATAGTAGCCGACTTTCTAAAGCTTGTTTACCAGATTTCGTCAAGACACCAATTCTTATATCTTGAAGAATATTTCCATAATCTTCATCACTTGCTTGTCGCATATCCTTAAATAGGTTCTTTATATTCAAAATGTAACCAAATGTTCACATTTCCAATAATTCCCAAAGATTTCCTAGTTTCTTCATGGACAAGTGTTTTAAAAACAGGTTGTCCTTTTACAGTAGTTAGTTGTAGTAGATCTCCGAATACAATTAAATGTTTTCCTCCAAACAGAACATCGTAATCTTTTTAAAAAATCTGTTGCATTCTCAAGTGTACAAATGCAAGCATTAAGTTTGAGACCATGCTCACCTCATCAATGATTAAAAGTTTCATTTTCTTCAGTACTCCTGACACTTCATAACAAGCTTCTCCAGACAGCTTCTGATATTCCAATTTATTATCACGTTCAACTGGTAGCATAAGTAATCCATGTAAAGTAACCCCTTTAATGTTGTGTGCTGCTAATCCAGTTGAAGCTGTTACAACACAAGATAAATGTGATTCCGTAGTTTTGTGTAGATAACTGGTCGAAACTTTAATTAAGAAACTTTTTCCTGTGCCAGCTTGACCACTGATCTACATTAGAATAGGTTTAAATGATGAACATTGGCATTCTTTTTTCATGCAGCAAACCATGTTGTATCTGTTGTGTCACTTGTAGATATATTTCTTTTTGTTCAATGTATAGTTGTTCTTCTAACTTTTCCAACGGGAATAATATCCTGTTGTGCTTGTTGCATTGCAGTTTCCACCTCATTCATGGCTATTGCTGCTTGATTTTCGATAATTGGTTGTCCCAGTGGATCTTGACTTAGTGGACCAGAACTTTGACTATCTTGAGAACTGTCTCTAGCTGTTTCAGCTGCAATAGTACTTTCTTGTTCAATCTCATCATTTAACATATGTAGATATGTAGGGAAAATTGTCCATTGAATGCTATCTTTACATGCATTAAAAGAATCTTCATAGCAGTCGAAATCTCCAAGTAACTCCGTTTCACTACGCCATGGCTTGAACAGTTGCATAAGTGCTAAATAGAAAAATTCCCTCTTATCTGGACTTTCGCAACTGAGTTTTCTGTGGTTAAGATTTCCTTTGGCATGTTTTGCTAAACATCCGTCACATCCAATTACTGCATATTTTTCTTCTTTTATGTTTTCTGTAACTTTTCTTTTAAAGCTGTAATGTTGAAGTATTTCATACAGACATAGGTTTTCCAGATGTGGTCTCCTTTTGGGATAGTATGTATCCAACATATTAGTTTTAACAAAGCTGTACTTTCTGATTCATTCAGTGCTAAGTATTCGATTTCTTGTAATGTTTTCAATACTCTATATTGTGTGGAGGCAAGACCTAAACTTACCCAAATGATTCCTCTTGACTTTGAATATAAACTGGCAGAGCTCAAGCGATCCGAACATTCATAGGATCCAATCTCTCGATGGGAAAGCATTTTCAAGCTAATGCTGTACAATTTCTTGCTAAGACTCTTCTCTTGTGAAATTTCTTCCCACATTTCTTTCATCTCTGTCTTTTCAGATTTGGTTATATATGATGTAACATAGCGAGCAACTGCAATTGAATTATCTGCAACATATTGAATATCCATGTTTGCATTCCACATTTTCAAAATAACTGGATTGTAGTCATTAATGTACTTTGAATTTTCGGTTCTTTTTAAGTTGTATGTATTCTTCAGAGATTTCCGGGTTATTGAATGCCTTACTGCTGACATTAAACTATTTACACTTCCTTTAGAAATTATTGGACATGGGAATCCAAAACGACATTTTGTATAAAATGTCCCTTTAGACTTGTATTTTCGTCGACAGTATTTTCCACATCAATGACTTTGAAACCATAAAACTTGTTATCTCAAGCTCTTTTCTCCTCCTTCTCTTGGAATGGCATACTGTTCAATGAAAGACAAAACAGTTTCATCAGTATCAGTTCCAAATTTTGGAGCATTCTTTATCCATAATGTAGGAGAGTAGGATCTGCTTCTTATAGTTACCCCCACTTTTTGCTGATGTCTCACTGTTTTTGGCCTAGTTTGACTGGGATCCTGCTATTCAGGACCCCAGTCTATCTGCTTTCTCCTGTAAATTTCCATGCATGTACTTTAGGTACACTCCAGATTGGATCCTGGGGTACCCTTATAAGTCCCTAGTATATGGTACACCATGTACCCAGGGCATAGGTACCCCAGAGGCCTCCCATGGGCTGAAGCATGTATAATGCCACCCCTGAGAGGCCATTCAAAATGACACAACAGGTCTGTTACTGCAGCCTGTGTATGGTGGTGCATGCACCCCTTACTGGGGATATAGGTTCACTATATCCCTTCTAAATCACTACACATATAAACCTATCAGTCACCCCTATGGCAGGCCTTATCAATCCTGAAGGCAGGGTGCTGGGTTTTATGTGAGAGGGCGCCCCTGCATGAGTAGGGCCCCTCTGCAGCCTTCGGAATCCATTCCCCGGGGTTGTCTGTGATGTAGCCAAACCATATATACTTAAGTGCATTATAACCTCGCGGTAAATGCTAACTTTAAAACGGCTGCTTAGAAACATGTCGTGTTTGGTGTCAAACACCTTGGAATCATACCTCCACACCAGTAACAGGTGTGGGAGGTATGATTCCACCCTTGTAGTACCACTACTATAGGTCACCGGTCTACCCGGTACCAGCTTTCTCGACCTGGGCAGCACAAAATGGATGCTGCCAGCCACAGACACGAGTATGCCCTCCTGCTGCTGAGCCGAGCTCGAGCAGAGGAAGGCCTGACAATAGGTTTCCTGTCACAGGGAGGTGTGACCACCTCCCAGACAGGCTTTAGTGTATTGGGGCTGGGTGGGTGCACTCTTAGAGTGCCAGAAAGTCTGCACTGGTGGCACATTTGGTGTCCCCGTGCATAGTCCAGCTAGAACCAGTTCTGGGAGCCGTTGGCTCCTGCTCTGGCGTGAAACTGGACAAAGGACATGGGTGTAGCCACCCCTCTGTCCTGCCCCTCCCCTAGGAGGGTCCCCAGAGTCAGTCCAACCCTTTCCCATGTGTATAAAGTGGGATACCTGATACCAGGACTTTAGATTATACCTGGACAAGACTCTGCAAAGAAACCAAGTACTTCAATGGTCTGCACTTCGCTGGACGACAGAAGAATCTCCCTTGGAGTAAAGGAGTTACTCCCCTGCAGCAGCAGGCACCTAAGCGCATCTGACCGGTTTGCATCTCCTGAGCTCCTGTGGACTTCAAAGATTTCTGCAACACAGGAGGTGTATTCCCTAACGTCCCTGAGGTTGATCTGACCTCTCAGCAACTCTAAGACCAGTATCCCTCGTGGGGACCGTGCAACCTGCTAATCCTGTGCACCGTGCTTTTTGGCAATCCCGGAGGCTGTGCTTTGGACTACGTGTAGACCCCACCTCGAGCATCATTTGCACCAAAGATCTCCGGCCTCCACTCCACGAGTGCTCTGTGGGCTGGTACTTTGTACATTCGCTCAAGGTCACCTCAGGATCCCTGGTCCGTTGACTTGTGGGTCCTGGCGAGGGTCACCTTAATTGTTCTTGGGCTTCCCTGGTTGCTCCAGGTGTGCCCTGACTCCCCATTGCCTGGAGAGTCCCCTGGACCTTGCTGGTCCATACCGTAACCTGTTTCCTCTGCCTGCGTGGGTTGCCGTTGCCAAGGCTTGTTGGTGCTCCAGCCGGACACTGACCCCTCAGCTCTCGACAACCTTTGGGGACAGCTCACCTCCAGACCCTGGTCATCGTTGACATCTCCTGGTCCCCGTGGCTGCATAGACAAGCATCCTATCTTCGCACCTGAAGCATCCGACATCGGTGGGCAATCGACTATCGAGCCCCTGGTCACCTGAAGTGACCCAGACTTTGTCCCCTCTGCTTTCAGGTTCTGCACATCTCGAATCCAGGCTTGGATTCCACCGTACACTCTTCGCCTTCCTGGCAGCAGTACTTTCTTGCAGCTCCCCATTGAAAACAACAGAGGTTGCCGACACCACTTGACCCCTATGCACCCGGCTCATCTGGGATAGGTAACACGGGTACCTCGGTACTCACAAGGGTGCTGGCCTTAGAACCTCTTATGTTCCAAAGGGTTTGCTTGAAGTCCTCCTAGAAGTGTTCTTAAACTGTAACTTTCCAACCGCGACTTTCTCATAGAGTTGCACGGAACACGCGGTCGTGTTCCCACACTGCACCCGTCCTCCGTGGTCTCCCTGTGTCACTCCTCTGGGGGGTTCCTTGGGGTCCCAGCGATTCTACGTGCTCTAGGCACTGTGTCTATTGAAGTCGTGATTGTTATACTATTTTTTTAGTATATGGTTCGGTCTCCCCCGGGAGCCCGCTGTGTATTGTGCTATTTACGTATGTTCTATTGATTCTAAATTATGTGCTTTATGTTTTAATCTCGTGTCGAGATTAGTAGAGAATGTTTTAGTAATAAATACATATTTTTACATAACACTTGTGTGGTTCTCCTTTCATTTAGTCATTCAGGAGGTGATATTCTGGTAAAACAAGCTGCTTTACATTCCTTCAAGATTAAGCCTGAAGGCTGCTCTCCCTAGCTACCACTAGGATAGCTTTCATAAAGGTTATCTGTTGACCTCATACATCATAAGGGTCGTGTGGCCTGGTACAAGGTGCCCACTTTAATTAGTGGACAGCATATACCAACCCACCTTCTCACATTGGTGTGCAGCGGTTGGGATTCAAGCTTACTATTGTTTTACCAGAAAAATCTCATTGAGTGATTAACTGAAAACCACGAAGTACTAGGTACATATAATCAAGATTAGAATAAGTAAGTTCTACTGAACTTGGAGTTGGGTAAGTCAAGGGTCTAGCACACCCTTTCTCCAACTCAAGAGAGTTTAGTCTTCACTAGGTTAGGTAGGTGCCTACACCACATAACACTAGTATGTCTTCTAGAGGAGAAGCCAGTGGCTCTCTGCCAACTAGGTATGACCATCTCTCATTCCAAGATTTGAGAAATATGTGTACATCTAGGAAGCTGAAGACAGGGAGAAGTGCAAGCACCCAGCGTCTCATAGAGATGTTGCTCTTGGATGACCTCAGAAAGACCCCAGGGTCTGATGAAGTAGAAAGAGTGGGTGGGACAGGAGATGAGGAAAGACCAGGAAGTGAACACTTCTTTGAGCTGGACTCAAACCCTGGCCAGGAGGATAAAAATGATTCTAACCTGGAAAATCCAACTCTTCCTTCTGGTGGGGGAGAACGCCCCAGTGGCCCTCTCTTTACTCCACCAGGAAGAGTACAGAGTTTGCCTAGAAGATCCAGAACTCCTTCTGTGGAGTCTAATCACTCAGGTACTTCTGTAGGGACTTCCATATCAAATAAGAGGGAATCCTCTTATGATAGACAGTGCCAACTTCTGGAGCTTGAGAGAATCAAGCTTAGGCTCAAGAAGGAGCAGTTGGCCCTAGACAGGGAATCCCTAGAGCTCCAAAGAGCTACAAAAAGATTGGGACTAGAGTCCCATGGTGGCAGCAACAGTGTTCCTAGAAGTAGGGAGAATACTCATGAACATAGGAACCTGAACAAGATAGTCCCTCCCTACCAGAGTGGGGATGACATCCACAAATGGATAACTGCACTAGAGAGGGCCTGTAAGGTACAGAGGGTCCCTCAGGAGCAGTGGGCAGCTATCTTGTGGCTCTCCTTTGCTGACAAAGGTAGAGATAAGCTCCTCACTGTTAGAGAAGAGGATGCTGACAACTACTCTGTCTTGAAGGGTGCTCTCATTGATGGGTTTGGCTTAACCACTGAGCAATACAGGATTAAGTTCAGAGACACCCAGAAGACACAGACTCAGGACTGGGTAGACTTTGTAGATTGTGCTACTAAGGCTCTGGAAGGCTGGTTACGTGGCAGTAAAGTGAATGATTTTAAGGGATTGTACAGTTTAATTATGAGGGAGCAGATCCTTAATAATTGCCAAAATCAGTTGTTGCATCAGTACCTGGTTGACTCTGATCTGACCTCTCCCCAAGAATTGGTTAAGAAGGCAGACAAATGGGTCAGAACCAGGGTGAAGCAGAAAGCTCAGAACCAAGGTGGTGACTCTAAGAAGCAAGATGCTAAGACCACAGATAAGGGTGGGGAGAAGGGTAAAGACCAGAAGTCTTCACAAGGGCCCCAAAACCTGCATCTGGGGGAGTCACAATCAAACAAGGGTAAAGGCAAAAAGAAACCTTGGTGTCATATCTGTAAAGAGAAGACCCATTGGACAAAGGATGCCAATTGTCCAAGGGCCATGGATTCTACTCCTACCACCACTGCCCCTAAGGCAACTGTTCCCCCTAGCTCAGTTCCAAGTGGTGGTACACAGAACAAGGGTTTAGTAGGGTTAACCTTGGGATCTGAGATGGATTCTGGCCTAGTCAGGATTCCAACTCAGGCTGTTTTAGTCCGTGATGGAGGCATGGATATTGCCTCCATATTTGTAAGTCCCATTAACTTGGGCAAGTACAGGCAACAGCCTTTGATCAATGGTAAGGAGGCCATGGCATACAGGGACACAGGTGCAAGTGTCACCATGGTGACAAAAGAACTTGTGGGCCCTGACCAGATCATACTTGGTGAGATGTACCAAGTTACCAATGCAAGCAATGGTAGGACAGACCATTCCTTGGCAGTTGTGAATTTCACCTGGGGAGGGGTAACTGGCCCTAAGAAGGTTGTGGTAAGTTCAGACCTCCGTGTAGAATGCTTATTGGGCAATGATTTGGAAACTTTAGCTTGGGCTGAAGTGGAACTCAGGACACATGCAGAAATGCTGGGCATCCCTGCAGATGTGTTTGCCATGACTAGGTCACAGGCAAAAATGTCTTCCACTGAACAGGCCCTGGATCCTGGAATAATGGACCAGGTGCCTTCCAAGAGAAGGAGCAGTAGGGGTAAGGCAGTGTCTTCTCCCCTGCCTCAGAGTGAGGGTCAGTCTCTTGAGGGAGCTGATCTTAGTCCTGAAGAAGGAACTGTCTCAGAGGAACTTGAACCTGACCAGGTTGAGTTCTTGGGGACAGGGGGCCCTTCCAGGGCAGATCTGAGCCAGGAGCAGCTGAACTGCCCCTCTCTTGAACCCCTCAGACAGCAACTGCTGCTGAGGCTGCTGGGAGTGCCAGTGGGTCCCATAGGATTTACTGGGATGATGGACTTTTATACTCAGAGGTTAGAGACCCCAAGCCTGGTGCTACCAGGAGGTTGGTTATACATCTGAAGGTTAGAGGCTTCCTATTAACACTGGCACATGATATCCCATTAGCAGGACACTTAGGCCAAAACAAGACCTGGGAAAGAATTGTCCCTCACTTTCATTGGCCTCACATGTCTGAGGACACAAAGGAGGTTTGTCGCTCCTGTATCACTTGCCAAGCCAGTGGTAAGGCAGGTGGTACTACAAAGGCCCCCCTGATACCACTACCTGTGGTGGGGGTTCCCTTTGAGAAGGTTGGGATTGACATTGTTGGTTCCATGGATCCTCAAACTGCATCTGGGCACAGATTCATACTAGTGGTGGTGGACCATGCCACTAGGTATCCAGAAGCAATACCACTTAGGACTACCACAGCTCCTGTTGTGGCTAGGGCCCTCCTGGGAATTTTTTCCAGAGTGGGTTTCCCTAAGGAGGTAGTATCAGACAGAGTTACAAACTTTATGTCTGGTTACTTGACTGCTACGTGGAAGGAGTGTGGTGTGAACTACAAATTCACCACCCCTTATCACCCACAATACAATGGGTTAGTTGAAAGATTCTACAAAAACCTCAAGGGCATGATAAAAGGTCTCCCTGAAAAGCTTAGGCGTAGATGGGATATCCTTTTGCCCTGCCTTCTCTTTGCCTACAGAGAGGTTCCTCAGAAGGGGGTTGGCTACAGCCCTTTTGAACTTCTGTTTGGATATCCAGTTAGGGGTCCCTTATGTTTGGTTAAGGAGGGATGGGAGTTATCTCTCAAACCACCTAAACAGGACATAGTGGACTATGTACTTGGTCTCCGCTCCAGGATGGCTGAGTATATGAAGAAGGCATCCAAAAACCTTGAGGCTAGCCAGGAATTGCAAAAGGCATGGCATGACCAAAAGGCTGTTTTGACTGTGTATCAGCCAGGACAGAAAGTATGGGTGTTGGAGCCTGTGGCCCCAGCAGCTCTCCAGGACAAGTAGAGTGGGCCCCATACTATCCTTGAGCAGAAGGGAGAGGTTACCTACCTGGTGGACCTTGGTACTCCCAGGAGCCCCCACAGGGTGCTCCATCTGAACAGGCTCAAGCCATATGTGGACAGGGCAGACATGGGCTTGCTCATGGCTACTGATGAGGGACAGGAGGAAGAGAGTGATCCACTCCCTGACCTGCTCTCACAGAACCCTGATGATGGTTCAGTTGATGGTGTAGCCTTGGCAGGCAGCCTCACTGACCAGCAGCAAACTGATTGTAGGAAGGTCCTCAATCAGTATAGACACATGTTTTCACTGACTCCAAGTAAGAGAACCTGGTGCACCCATGAAGTGGACACAGGTGACAGTCTGCCTGTTAAAAATAAGATTTACAGGCAACCTGATCATGTCAGGGACTGCATCAGGACTGAAGTCCAGAAGATGTTGGAACTGGGAGTAACTGAACCCACAGATAACACTTGGGCTAGTCCAGTAGTCCTAGTACCAAAACCTCACACCCAGGGTGGTAAGAGAGAGATGAGGTTCTGTGTGGACTACAGGGGTCTCAATGCAGTCACTAGGACTGATGCCCATCCAATACCCAGGGCAGATGAACTTATAGATACTTTGGCCTCTGCCAAGTTTCTGAGTACATTTGACCTGACAGCTGGTTACTGGCAAATCAGATTAGTTGAGGATGCAAAACCAAAAAAAGCATTTTCAACCCCTAGTGGGCATTACCAATTTGTGGTGATGCCTTTTGGCTTGAAGAATGCACCTGCCACTTTTCAAAGGTTGGTGAACAAAGTCCTTACAGGTCTGGAAGCATATAGTGCAGCTTATCTAGATGATATTGCTGTCTTTAGCTCCATCCGGAAGGATCACCTGGTCCACCTGAGAAATGTTTTGGAGGCCCTGCAAAAAGCAGGCCTTACTATCAAGGCCACCAAGTGCCAGATAGGGCAGAGTAAGATTGTGTATCTGGGCCACCTTGTGGGTGGAGGCCAGGTTCAACCATTGGAGAGCAAAATCCAGACCATCATGGACTGGGTTGCTCCCACTACCCAGACTCAGGTCAGAGCTTTCTTGGGCCTGACTGGGTACTACAGGAGGTTTGTCAAAGGATATGGATCCATAGTGACCCCTTTGAATGACTTCACTTCCAAAAGAATGCCTAAAAAAGTTCAGTGGACAGTTAGCTGTCAAAAGGCATTTGATGACCTGAAGCAGGCCATGTGCACTGCTCCCATTCTGCAAAGTCCTGATTATTCCAAACAATTCATTGTTCAAACTGATGCATCTGAGTTGGGGGTAGGGGCTGTGTTATCACAATTGAATGAAGAGGGTCAGGATCAGCCAGTAGCTTTCATAAGCAAAAGGTTGACCCCCAGAGAGAAACGTTGGTCAGCTATTGAGAGGGAAGCCTTTGCTGTGGTTTGGGCTCTGAAGAAGCTGAGGCCATACATGTTTGGCACTCACTTCATTGTTCAGACAGATCATAAGCCCCTCTTATGGCTAAGCGATACAAAAGGGGATGATGGACGGAACGTTTGAGCCAATCAAACACTCACCCCCAGTCAACTGATCTGGGTTTAATCCATCATCATTCTTTAGCTCACTCCACCACCCCAGTTCAGACATGGCCATATGCAAATCAGTCTGACCCTGTGCCTCATGGGAACAGTCCAGCCCGAACTGCCAAGCCATGTCTTCCCTGGACCGGAAACAAGCATCCTAGGACCGGTTTCTGGCATTTCAGCTGTCATCAGCCAGGCTTGCTTGAATCCAGTGGCAAAGTGAGCAAGGGACCCACGTCTGGGCATACCCCGCCAACTTAGGGCGAACAAAGCGATACAAAAGGGGATGATGGACGGAACGTTTGAGCCAATCAAACACTCACCCCCAGTCAACTGATCTGGGTTTAATCCATCATCATTCTTTAGCTCACTCCACCACCCCAGTTCAGACATGGCCATATGCAAATCAGTCTGACCCTGTGCCTCATGGGAACAGTCCAGCCCGAACTGCCAAGCCATGTCTTCCCTGGACCGGAAACAAGCATCCTAGGACCGGTTTCTGGCATTTCAGCCGTCATCAGCCAGGCTTGCTTGAATCCAGTGGCAAAGTGAGCAAGGGACCCACGTCTGGGCATACCCCCGCCAACTTAGGGCGAACAAAGCGATACAAAAGGGGATGATGGACGGAACGTTTGAGCCAATCAAACACTCACCCCCAGTCAACTGATCTGGGTTTAATCCATCATCATTCTTTAGCTCACTCCACCACCCCAGTTCAGACATGGCCATATGCAAATCAGTCTGACCCTGTGCCTCATGGGAACAGTCCAGCCCGAACTGCCAAGCCATGTCTTCCCTGGACCGGAAACAAGCATCCTAGGACCGGTTTCTGGCATTTCAGCCGTCATCAGCCAGGCTTGCTTGAATCCAGTGGCAAAGTGAGCAAGGGACCCACGTCTGGGCATACCCCCGCCAACTTAGGGCGAACAAAGCGATACAAAAGGGGATGATGGACGGAACGTTTGAGCCAATCAAACACTCACCCCCAGTCAACTGATCTGGGTTTAATCCATCATCATTCTTTAGCTCACTCCACCACCCCAGTTCAGACATGGCCATATGCAAATCAGTCTGACCCTGTGCCTCATGGGAACAGTCCAGCCCGAACTGCCAAGCCATGTCTTCCCTGGACCGGAAACAAGCATCCTAGGACCGGTTTCTGGCATTTCAGCCGTCATCAGCCAGGCTTGCTTGAATCCAGTGGCAAAGTGAGCAAGGGACCCACGTCTGGGCATACCCCCGCCAACTTAGGGGCGAACAAAGCGATACAAAAGGGGATGATGGACGGAACGTTTGAGCCAATCAAACACTCACCCCCAGTCAACTGATCTGGGTTTAATCCATCATCATTCTTTAGCTCACTCCACCACCCCAGTTCAGACATGGCCATATGCAAATCAGTCTGACCCTGTGCCTCATGGGAACAGTCCAGCCCGAACTGCCAAGCCATGTCTTCCCTGGACCGGAAACAAGCATCCTAGGACCGGTTTCTGGCATTTCAGCCGTCATCAGCCAGGCTTGCTTGAATCCAGTGGCAAAGTGAGCAAGGGACCCACGTCTGGGCATACCCCCGCCAACTTAGGGCGAACAAAGCGATACAAAAGGGGATGATGGACGGAACGCTTGAGCCAATCAAACACTCACCCCCAGTCAACTGATCTGGGTTTAATCCATCATCATTCTTTAGCTCACTCCACCACCCCAGTTCAGACATGGCCATATGCAAATCAGTCTGACCCTGTGCCTCATGGGAACAGTCCAGCCCGAACTGCCAAGCCATGTCTTCCCTGGACCGGAAACAAGCATCCTAGGACCGGTTTCTGGCATTTCAGCCGTCATCAGCCAGGCTTGCTTGAATCCAGTGGCAAAGTGAGCAAGGGACCCACGTCTGGGCATACCCCCGCCAACTTAGGGCGAACAAAGCGATACAAAAGGGGATGATGGACGGAACGTTTGAGCCAATCAAACACTCACCCCCAGTCAACTGATCTGGGTTTAATCCATCATCATTCTTTAGCTCACTCCACCACCCCAGTTCAGACATGGCCATATGCAAATCAGTCTGACCCTGTGCCTCATGGGAACAGTCCAGCCCGAACTGCCAAGCCATGTCTTCCCTGGACCGGAAACAAGCATCCTAGGACCGGTTTCTGGCATTTCAGCCGTCATCAGCCAGGCTTGCTTGAATCCAGTGGCAAAGTGAGCAAGGGACCCACGTCTGGGCATACCCCCGCCAACTTAGGGCGAACAAAGCGATACAAAAGGGGATGATGGACGGAACGCTTGAGCCAATCAAACACTCACCCCCAGTCAACTGATCTGGGTTTAATCCATCATCATTCTTTAGCTCACTCCACCACCCCAGTTCAGACATGGCCATATGCAAATCAGTCTGACCCTGTGCCTCATGGGAACAGTCCAGCCCGAACTGCCAAGCCATGTCTTCCCTGGACCGGAAACAAGCATCCTAGGACCGGTTTCTGGCATTTCAGCCGTCATCAGCCAGGCTTGCTTGAATCCAGTGGCAAAGTGAGCAAGGGACCCACGTCTGGGCATACCCCCGCCAACTTAGGGCGAACAAAGCGATACAAAAGGGGATGATGGACGGAACGTTTGAGCCAATCAAACACTCACCCCCAGTCAACTGATCTGGGTTTAATCCATCATCATTCTTTAGCTCACTCCACCACCCCAGTTCAGACATGGCCATATGCAAATCAGTCTTATGGCTAAAACAGATGAAGGGTGAAAACCCCAAACTTTTGAGGTGGTCCATTTCCCTACAGGGGATGGACTATACAGTGGAACATAGAGCTGGGAGTAACCATGCCAATGCAGATGGACTCTCCAGATATTTCCACTTAGAACATGAAGTCTCAACTGGTCAAGGTTAGTTTAATGTCCTTACGTTTGGGGGGGGGGGTTTGTAGGAGAGTAGGATCTGCTTCTTATAGTTACCCCCACTTTTTGCTGATGTCTCACTGTTTTTGGCCTAGTCTGACTGGGATCCTGCTATTTAGGACCCCAGTCTATCTGCTTTCTCCTGTAAATTGCCATGCATTTACTTTAGGTACACTCCAGATTGGATACTGGGGTACCCTTATAAGTCCCTAGTATATGGTACACCATGTACCCAGGGCATAGGTACCCCAGAGGCCTCCCATGGGCTGAAGCATGTATTATGCCACCCATGAGAGGCCATTCAAAATGACACACCAGGTCTGCTACTGCAGCCTGTGTAAGGTGGTGCATGCACCCCTTACTGGAGATATAGGTTCACTATATCCCTTCTAAATCACTACACATATAAACCTATCAGTCACCCCTATGGCAGGCCTTATCAATCCTGAAGGCAGGGTGCTGGGTTTTATGTGATAGGGTGCCCCTGCATGAGTAGGGTCCCTCTGCAGCCTTCGGAATCCATTCCCCGGGGTTGTCTGTGATGCAGCCAAACCATATATACTTAAGTGCATTATAAACTCGCGGTAAATGCTAACTTTAAAATGGCTGCTTAGAAACATGTTGTGTTTGGTGTCAAACACCTTGGAATCATACCTCCACACCAGTAACTGGTGTGGGAGGTATGATTCCACCCTTGTAGTACCACTACTATGGGTCACCGGTCTACCCGGTACCAGCTTTCTCGACCTGGGCAGCACAAATGGATGCTGCCAGCCACAGACATGAGTCTGCCCTCCTGCTGCTAAGCCGAGCTCAAGCAGAGGAAGGCCTGACAATAGGTTTCCTGTCACAGGGAGGTGTGACCACCTCCCAGACAGGCTTTAGTGTATTGGGGCTGGGTGGGTGCACTCTTAGAGTGCCAGAAAGTCTGCACTGGTGGCACATTTGGTGTCCCCGTGCATAGTCCAGCTAGAACCAGTTCTGGGACCCGTTGGCTCCTGCTGTGGCACAAAACTGGACAAAGGACATGGGTGTAGCCATCCCTCTGTCCTGCCCCTCCCCTAGGAGGGTCCCCAGAGTCAGTCCAACCCCTTCCCATGGGTATAAAGTGGGATACCTGATACCAGGACTTTAGATTATACCTGGACAAGACTCTGCAAAGAAACCAAGTACTTTGACGGTCTGCACTTTGCTGGAACACAGAAGAATCTCCCTTGGAATAAAGGAGTTACTCCCCTGCAGCAGCAGGCACCTAAGCCCATCTGACCGGTTTGCATCTCCCAAGCTCCTGCGGACTCCGAAGATTTCTGCAACACAGGAGGTTGGTTCCCTAACATCCCTGAGGTTGATCTGACCTCTCAGCAACTCTGAGACCAGTATCCCTCGTGGGGACCGTGCAACCCGAAACCCTGTGCACTGTGTACATTTGCAGCAGCATATGCTTTTTGGCAATGCCAGAGGCTGTTCTTCGGACTACGTGTAGTCCCGACCCCGAGCATCATTTGCACCAAAGATCTCCGGCCTCCACTCCACGAGTGCTCTGTGGGCTGGTACTTTGTACATTCACTCGAGGTCACCTCAGGATCCCTGGTCCGTTGACTTGTGGGTCCTGGCGAGGGTCACCTTAATTATTCTTGGGCTTCCCTGGTTGCTCCAGATGTGCCCCGACTCCCCATTGCTTGGAGAGTCCCCTGGACCTTGCTGGTCCACACCGTAACCTGTTTCCTCTGCCTGCGTGGGTTGCCGTTGCCAAGGCTTGTTTGTGCTTCAGCCAGACACTGATCCCTCAGCTCTCGACATCCTTCGTGGGACAGCTCACCTCCGGACCCTGGTTGTTGTCAACATCTCCTGATCCCTGTGGCTGCAGAGACAAGCATCCTATCTTCGCACCTGAAGCACCCGACATCAGTGGGCATTCGACTATCGAGCCCCTGGTCACCTGAAGTGACCCAGACTTTGTCCCCTCTGCTTTCAGGTTCTTCACATCTTGAATCCAGGCTTGGATTCCACTGGACACTCTTTGCCTTCCTGGCAGCAGTACTTTCTTGCAGCTCCCCATTGAAAACGACGGAGGTTTCTGACACCACTTGACCCCTATGCACCCGGCTCCTCTGGGATAGGTAACATGGGTACCTCAGTACTCACAAGGGTGCTGGCCTTAGAACCTCTTATGTTCCAAAGGGTTTGCTTGAAGTCCTTCTAGAAGTGTCCTTAAACTTTAATTTTCCAACCGCAACTTTCTCACAGAGTTGCACAGAACACGCGGTCGTGTTCCCACACTGCACCCGTCCTCCATGGGCTCCCTGTGTCACTCCTGTGGGTGGTTCCTTGGGGTCCCAGCGATTCTACATGCTCTAGGCACTGTGTCTATTGAAGTCGTGATTGTCATACCATTTTTTTTGTATATGGTTCGGTCTCCCCTGGAGCCCGCTGTGTATTTTGCTACTTACGTATGTTCTATTGATTCTAAATTGTGTGCTTTATGTTCTAATCTCGTGTTGAGATTAGTAGAGAGTGTTTTAGTAATAAATACATATTTTTACATAACACTTGTGTGGTTCTCCTTTCATTTAGTCATTCAGGAGGTGATATTCCAGTAAAACAAGCTGCTTTACATTCCTTCAAGATTAAGCCTGAAGTCTGCTCTCCATAGCTACCACTAGGATAGCTTTCATAAAGGTTATCTGTTGACCTCATACATCATAAGGGTTGTGTGGCCTGGTACAAGGTGCCCACTTTAATTAGTGGACAGAATATACCAACCCACCTTCTCACACATAATAGCATGTGTATATGAGGAGCACCTCTATTTTGGTACTCTTTTTGCCAAAAGAAATCAGTAACTCCTCCAAGAGGAGGAATATTTTTATTGGAGATAAATGACATCATACTTTGAAACCTATGGTTAAAATACCTGCAGACATTTACAGGATCCAAGGAACAGAGTTCTCCAGGTGTCTTCAATTCAATATTTTTTACATTTGAATTTGCTTCTCGTAGAAATTCAAGTAATTCTTCCCACGCATATTCTTCTTTTTTTTTTAATATTTTGTTTATTGAACATTTTTAGAAAGTACAGAAGGGTTCCACGTTATGTACATGAGCAGATTATAAAGACAATGGATACAGTGCAGTTACAGCATTCGGATATGAGCTAGGGGAAGGGGAAGAGGAAACGAATAGAGAGAGGAAGAAAAGAAATAGGAGAGATGGAGGGGGAAGGAACAGTCGGAAGGGGAAGGAAGGGATCCAAGGGTAACTTAAAGTGAAGTCAAGAAGGATATCTAGGGTAGGAAGAGAAGAGGAGTAGGACAGAGAGATAACAGCCCCAAATCGGGGAACAACTCAGTGCAGCAACAGGATTGATATAACAGATAGTTAGGCAGTACATCAGATATGACATTAGGTAGCAGTTCACGGCATGGTGTGTAATAACAAACATGGATCACATAATGGTTACTCTAGTGTTAGGTGCAAAACAATGATCATACACATCAGAAACTTATGAAGCAGAGGCATAACGAGGGTCAATTGCAAGTTGTTATCTAGTGGTCTGTTGTATGAACATCGGCTGTGGTTTGAGATCTAATCCAATCTTGAAAGGGGCCCCAGATATCCCGAGGTCTAGAGGCGGCCGGCATTAGTTCCCAGAATACACCAAGGGGCATATTCACAAGGACTTATCGCCAAATTATCGCCACCTTAACGCATCAAAAGTGGAGATAGAATTAACGCCCCATTAACAAGCGGGTGCAAACTGCAGACATCACCAGTATTCCCGCTATAACTGCCGCAAAATTTATCTCCACTGGTGATACCACCAACTAACCCTAATGAGATGCAGAGTAGGCGTTCCCGTGCAAAAACTCACGAAAACACCACTACACCACTTTCACAACGAACTGCCAGATCAGCGATGCGAACCAAAAACAGGCGATAAGCCGCGGTAGCAGCAGGGAATTAACACATGCCTTTTGCTGGTGTTAAGCAGGACGACTACCTGCAGCATGAAAGGGAGCCCAGCCAAGAGCCACATCTGAAGACCCACAGATGCCATGGAGACAATGATCATGCAGCTCGGAGACCCATGAGGGCCACAACACCCACCGCCACCAGGACCCACCCACCTCCCCAGACCACCACAGAGGCAGTGTACACAAAGACAGCAGACCCACCGTAAACGCACCAGCCGCACAGACCTAACACCAGAGGAGGACATTGCCCGCTACAGGCCCAAAAGGACAACCATCCCCCGCATCCTGACCCACATCGCCCACCGGCTGACGATACCAACACAGTGGACAACCAACATCCCTCCGCAGACAAAGCTGCCGGCTGTGCTGCACATGTTGGCCTCTGGTACCTTCCAACCCACAACTGCCAGAGTCGGAGGAGTCTCACAGCCAGTCCTATCCAAGTTCATCACACCTGTCCTGGATGCCATCATCAGCCTGGAACCCCAGCACCTCCACTTCACCCACACTGCGCAGGAGCAGCTGGAGACCAAGCAAGGCTTCTACACCATAGCTGGATTCCCTCCCGTGTTGGGGGCAATCGACTGCACACATGTACCCCTCATGCCCCCTGCCGACACTGCACACAACTACCCCAACAGAAAGCACACGCATTCCATCAATGTGCAGGCAATAGTGGACCACCGGGGACTCCTCAACAATGTCGTGGCCAACTCCCCAGGCAGTGTGCATGATTCCTACATCTCCTGACAGTCCATCATCAACCAGCGCTCCCAGGATGGCACCTATGGAAATGCATTGCTCGTTTGTAAGTACCAAATGAACACACCACACACCTCCACTCCACAGTCATGCAACTCACGACACTGGCAATGGGCACGCAGCAAAACTACATGCAACATGCCACACAACATGCCAACCGACCAGACACGACAACACGACTCCATTGGGAACCTGGGCTTGCCATGCACACAACCCAGCCACGGCATGGCACCACAGCCACACAATAGCAGAATGTGAGGAGAGGCTTGGAGCAGGCATGTGCGAGAGCGGCAAGTGACTAATGAATGAGAACCTACCCAATGCCAGGTGTGGCGTGGATGTGCCAGACAGACTTCAGTGTGCAAACCACGGAAATGGCCATGTGGACATTAAGTGCTGGTGCATGGAGTGTAGTGGCCAGTGGACGCTACCATGTCCCCACAGGCTGTGGGGAAGAACGTGTAAATGTCGCCCGTTACTTCCCCCCCTGTATGCGCAGGCGGAGTGGGTTGGCCCTGCGTACGCCAGGCCTGCGTTGGGGTGTGAATAAAAAGCCTGTCGCACTGGGCGTGGTTCTCTTTCGGAATGTCCAACATGTCTGCCAGGGCGGCACCTCTCAGCCCGCCATGAGGCCGGCGCCATGCGCGGCGGGGCCTGAGTCCATGTGCGCCTGCTGCACCCCAGGCCGCTGGTCCCCAGACCCGTCATGCCTGCCCCAGCGCACCAAGGAGGCTCCGCTCACCTGCCGACATCGGCGTGTGTCAAAGAGGGCCCACCACGTGCCGGTGCAAGCTCCAAGCCCCAGTCCCGCGACCTTTGCAGCCTCCGCAGACCATCCCTGGCCTCCACAGCGCTGGCCCACAGTACTCCTTTTTCGTTGACATACTCCACTGGCGTACTCTTCGGCCCAGTTGTTGGCACATGTACTGAGTCGTGAGTTTTGAATGGCAGTGTCCCCAAGTCTGTGGCAGCGTCCACATCACTAAACTCCCTCCGATCAGTGAAGCCAAAGTCTGCATCGCAAGCCTGCGACACGTGGTGCCACTAACCCTGTTCAACGCAAGCCTGTGACACGTGGTGCCACTAACCCTGTTCAACGCAAGCCGGCGACTCGTGGTGCCACTAACCCTGTTCAACGCAAGCCGGCGACACTTGGATGAGGGCTCAGGCCTACACAGCGGTCCAGTTGGTCCCACATGTGGAACTGTGTCCTGAGTTTTTAATGGCAGTGACCCCAAGTCCGTGGCAGCGTCCACATCACTAAACTCCCTCCGATCAGTGAAGCCAAACCCTGCATCGCAAGCACACGACACGTGTCTGTGGGCCCGTGCTGACCGCTGCCCCCGGCCTACACTGCAGTCCAGTACGTCCCACATCCAGCACTTAGTCGTGATTCATGAATGGCATAGTCCATACCAGTGAACGCACAGAGAGGAGTAAGAGGAAGATGCGGCTCAGTCCGGATAAAAGCCGGATCCTCGTCACGGAGGTGACCGAACAATAGCAACAACTGACCTGGTGCCACTAACCCTGTTCACCGCAAGTCCGCATCCCGTGGTGCCACTGAACCTGAACTATGCAGGCCGGTGGGACCATCCAACGTAAGCCGGCGACACTCGGATGAGGGCCCCAGCTGACCGCTGCCTCAGGCCTACACTGCGGTCCAGTAGGTCACACATGTGGATCTGTGTCTTGGGTAAGATATGGAGAAGTCCACACCATTGTACACCCCTCATCGCAGGCGGCATCCCCTATCAGCACTGGTGCCACTAACTCTGTGCGCAATGGGTCATAGGCACTTTCTGGTTGGACTTTGGTGGCATCTGAGTCCATGGCCTGGGGGTTGTCTACATCATCATCTGGCTGGGACGGACTTGGTGTTCGACATGTGTCTGTTCCATTCATCTCCACCATAGTGACTGTTTCTGCGTGGTTCTGCCCTCTGCATCATGCCCTGGGGGTACACCTTCCACTGTCCACCGAGACACTCCGCGACAACCCCCTTTGTCATCTACGAGAACCTGCTCTGCTCTCGTGACCCTGCCCCAGTGCACCGCAAGTCAGCGGCCCGTGGCGGTAGGCCCGTGCAGGACGCTGTGCATCCAGGGCCACTAACTCTGTGCAGCTCAAGTTTTGGAGCCTTATGGTTGAATGGTTGTGTCCTTAACGATGGACACTGTTGTTGTTTTTTGACTGCACCAGGCACTCCATGACGGCTGGTGTACACACACCCCACACACATCCAACACAGGTGTCACTCGACATGTGAGCCTGCTAATAAAAGTGGCTGGGCGCACGTGCCCATAGCCATTCACACCATCTAAGCAAGTGTGTCCGTGTGGTCATTATGTCAGCATGATGGGCCCGAGCCCTGCAACATCACAGTGTGCTGTCTTCAGCAGACGATACCATGTCACCTCAGCAGTGGGTAAGACCTTGGACATGTAGCTTTGCCCTCCCCCCCTGCATGCACAAGCAGCGTGTGCTGGTCCGGCGTACATCAGGTCAGCGCACAGGTGTGCTGATTCGGCAGGGGGATCAGGGCATGGCTCTGGTCTGACCTTGAGCAGGAAGTGCGGTAAGCGTGTCTCTGTGTTGGAGTGTTGTCGCCACCAGGGCCACAGTAGTCGATGTTGCAATGTAGCATGCACCCGGAGGGCGGGCCCGAACGTACGGGGAAATGTAGGCGCGCAAGACCGCTTGGGGTCTTGGTTCATATATGCCAAGTGTTATGAGTATCAGTCCTGCGGCTGCATAAGTCAGATGCCTAGCCTCAATCGCAGCGCGATCACAGCCAGCCATGGACTGTACACCTGTGTCCGCCCTGTCCAGACCATTGGCCTACACTCATGTGGCCGCACACCCTCAATGGCCAGCTTCACGGTGTTGTTGGCATGCCGCTGGACATGCGCAGACAGGCATGACAATGGGGTGCCGTAGGAGTGCATGTGATACAACCGTGCAGCGCACACAAGTGTGGGGGCTCGTGGGAGGGAGGAGCAGCTGTGAGGCAATGTGACACACAGTGAGGCCGCTCATGTGCCACGTGCTTGGCATATCATCCATGATTCCCTGGGTCGCAGACATCCCACCCCACCCACGACAGGCCTCTGTACATCTCCTGTATGCAAGCAGATGGTAGAGTTACTGTAGGGATGAAAGGTCCTTTGTCTCAACTATCAGGCGGAAGCACATCTGCAGCTCCGAGCTGGGACTTGCATGTGCCCAGCACCCCCTGACAGATACGATAGCATTTGCTGGCGACTCCCACACTACGCACTGCCCGATGTGAGACCAACATGTACACATCCCACACACAGAAGTCCTTGGTCATAGTTAGCGTGCGTGAAATGGCCTTCACACGTACTCCCACCCCACCCCAGGCCTGCGCCCATTGCACACAGACACTGCTCATTGATCCGAGCTGTGGCATTTCATCCACAGGACTGGCGCGGGTCAGCACAGTGCCGCTTCAAGCAGAGCCACTGACGCAATGGCAGACCATCCCGCACACATGCACAACTCCAGTCACGTGGACCAGTACCGTGCACGTCTGCTGCATGTACTGGGGGCACAGTGCTGCGGATCAGTTACTGGCTAAGCTTCCGCCTTGCCAACGTCACCTGCGTTCAGCCTGTGTTGCATTGTTGCTCGTGCATATTCGAGTGGACCATGGATGTCTGCATCTCCAACGTAACGGTAGCTGACCTGAATTTCGACGTGTGTGTTCGCCCCCTGTTGGCCCATGAGCAGGAGTGTCACCGTGATGCCCGTTTATGGCATGCCTGGATGATTGGCATGCATGCTGGCAACTGGACCTGGGAGATTGCACGAGTCGTCGTGTGCAGTGACCACATTGAGCCGCTCCCCTATTGGGCTTTAGTGCCAATTGGGGCCAGGGGTAGGAGTCAGCACATCTGTCCGGGACAGCTGATGGGTTACGTCGTTGACATGTTAGATGTAGTCGACAACGAGCTCATGTTGGAAATGTTGGCCTACGCTGCTGCACTTGCGTTCATGGACGAGTGACAACGTACCTGCAGCCACAACTGAATGTGACCCATTGCACATGTCCCTTCGCCTGGTAGCATGTTGGGGATCTAGTCACATGTCCCAAGACGACAGTGGACATGGCTGCATTGGCCTGGCCTCTGGATACATGCGCGGACAACCAACGCGCGTTGGCCCTGACTTGTGTGGGTGATGGACTCCCCCGGGGTGGACATGGGCGCCTTCCAACGTTCCTCATTCAGACATGCTGCTGCATTGGTCTGCATGTTGTGGCACTTCTCTTGGCCGTACTGACACGCACCTTCGCTTGTCTCCAACTGTGATGAGTGTTGATATGTATGCAAATGTGTGTGTCACGGCCCATCTGGGTCCCTGCCATACATGCATTGTTACCCCATCAGGGCTGTGGGTTGGTACTTGTGCATTATCATGTCCCTGTTTCGTGCTTTGCTAGATGCGTATGGCCATTTACCGGCCACAAGCGGGTGCACCTGTGTCCTGTGTTCGGTTGTGCAAATGTTGGTGTTTGTACCACTTTGTGTTCGATGTTGGGGTGCTCTGCTTCCTATGTGTGTGTGCTGCATTGTGTGTGAGATGGCCCTTCAGCTCTGATTTGGCTCACCCTTCTCCCTCTCAGGCAGTGTGGTTTTCACTTCTGTGCTTGTTCAGTGGTGTGATATTGCCGACTTGTGTGACTTGTGCTCTTGGTTGGTGTTGTTACTCTTGGGCATGGTTTGTCTGCAGTTGTGCTGTGCTTAATTGTGCATGTGTGCTATTGTGCCCCTCTCCCCCCGTCCCCCCAGTCCCTGGTCGTTCCTCTCCCTGTTGCTGTTGTGTCTGTTGATTTTGAGCTGTTTCCGGTCCCCGACTCCTGCCACCATATCCAGACTGATGTGGTGGACACCATTTCCTCCATGTCATCCAGCTCCTGGTGTGGCGCTGGACTCCCACCTCCGGTGTGCATTGCTGCCTTCTGGTTGTTGGCGTGTTTCTGCTTGGTTTTGCGTTTCGCATCATTCCACTGTTCTGGTTTTCTTCCATTGTCCTCCTCCGCTCTCCAGCTGCATTCACCTTGTCCACGATGGACTGCCATGTACAATGTTTTGTTGCCAATGGGGCTTGTGGGGTTGTGCACTTGCTCCGACTGCCTCCATTGTGCTTCGCCGTTGTTTTCTGTTTGGTTTGTCTTCCTTTTTCCTGCTTTTGTTGTGCTTATTCCCGCCTGCCGTGTGTGTAGCGAGCCTGGCGCTGCTTATCCCTGCTTTCCTCATCGCGAATGGGCTCATTGCACATTTTTTTGTGTTGGGGTTTGTGTTTTTATCTCCGTCGCGGTGGTTGTATCGCGGACATTGGCCACGTTTTCAGCAAACTATCACATGGTACCGCCGTGTTGTGAATTCCATGTTAACACAGGGTTATTTTCCCACGATAGACTGCGATGTGTAAAGTTGCGTTAACATTTTTTGGAGATGTTTAGCGCACGTTCTTGTGAATATACCCCCAAGTTGTTCCTGGCAATATATCACATCCTGTATCCAACATTTAGAATTCGGAGCCTCCGGCCTTCCCCATCCCATAGCGACCCGTCTCTTTGCCAACAGCAACAGCATCGCTAGGAGGCGTCTAGCCTCATCAGTGGTGTCTTTTGTGTATCCCAATATACCAAGGAGAGGTGTCGGCTCTAGTCTCAGTTCTAATATCTCGTTGATATCTCGTTGTAAAAACATCCATACAGTATTTTGCTATCCTGGGACAATGCCATGCAGTATGCAAAAAAGAGACCTGCAGAGAGCCACATCTCCAGCACCTGTCATCTTCCCGTACCCCCATCTTAAACAGCTGAGTTGGTGTTCTGTAGTATCTATGTAAAAATTTAAATTGGATTAGACGAAGTTTGTAATTCGGGGATAACATCTCTAGTTGACCACAGCAGAATATCCACTGCTCCTTGGTGAGGGGCGTGCGTAGCTCCGCATTCCAACCCTCCAGAGCTTTGGGGTGAATAATCGGATAGTTAAGTTGCATGGAGTTATAGAGTCGTGTGATCAACTTATGTTGGGAGGTATTCATGTACGATTGTTCTAGGGCTGCCAGTGCGGGCGGTGGTGCAGGGAAGGAATTGTGTAAGTGACGACAGTTGGCTCTAATACGGTAATATAAAAATAAGTCAGAGAAGTGTGCTGTGCTGTCCTCTGTTGCTATTGGGGGTGAAATGAATGTTTCTCCCGGGTATAGGTCCCTGAATGTCTTCCATCCCAACCTGTTAGTGCGTGCAATGTCTCTCTGGTCAGCCAATGCTGGTAGCAGGGGGTGATACGCGAGTGGGACGGACGGGGCATACAACTGTTTGTGCTGGGCCCTCATGCGCATCTTATCCCAGGCCCATCTCAGTGTCTCCGTGGTTTCAATTTCATGTCGGGGTCGTTTAAATATGGAAAAAACTGAAACATGTAGTGGAATCAGCGCTGTTCTGTCCAGTTCGATGGCTATATGTGGTTGGAATGGGGTGGGGAATATCCAATGATTTAGGACCTGAGCCTGTGCACAGTAAGCGCATAAGGGGATATCAGGTGCACCCAGCCCCCCCTGACTCAGAGGTAGGGTAAGGAGTTCCCATGATACCCTCGCCTGTTTTCTGGCCCACACCAGTTGCACCATTAGGGTTCTCATAGTCTTAAAAAATGCTGTCGTCAGAGGGATTGGCAGGTTGACAAATATGTACAAAAATGTTGGTAGTACAATCATCTTTGCTATAGCTATACGTCCCGCTAAGGATAGGGGCAGCCGTGACCAGGTGTTAATTTTCCCTTCAAACCAACTGACCACACGCCCCAGATTAATCTCTCATAGAACTTGCATGTCGCGGCTGAGCCAAATTCCCAAATATTTAACTGGGCCATCTGCCCAGGTTAGTGGGTAATCCAGAGCGAATGGTTTAGTGCAATCTGTCAGGGGGAAAATCGTGGATTTGGACCAGTTAATCTTGATCCCAGAGAGCCCTCCAAATTTGGTTATTTCGCGTAGTATGGGGAAAGTGTTTTCCTCCGGATTGATGATATATAGCGTGATATCGTCAGCATAGAGCAATATTAAGAGACCTCTGGAAGTGAATCCCACACCCCTATTAGCATGGTGTTGACGGATCCGGGCGGCCAGTGGCTCCATGGCTATGGCAAAGAGCAGTGGGGATAGAGGGCACCCCTGACGTGTGCCTCTGGTGATAGGGAATCTTTCCGAAATCATCCCGTTCACGCGCAGCCTAGCGGTGGGTCTCGCGTATAAAAGTCTGATCTGTGCTATAAATGCAGGACTGAGGTCCAGTCTGCCCAGTATGGTGAATAAATAAGGCCATTCAAGTGAATCAAATGCTTTAGTTGCATCAAGCAACACCATCGCCGCAGGAGTTTCGGGATGTCATTTTTTCCTTATTGGAGATTTCAGTTATCATGCTGAGATTCTATCCAACTCGGATACTGACCAGCTGATCTCAAATATGAGCACTCTTGGACTTGTCCAGCTGGTCACAGGTCCTACCCATAGCGCTGGTCACACACTCGATCTTCTATTCACAAACTTCCCAGGAATTACTGTTGAACCCCCGGCGCCACTATTATGGTCAGACCATCACTTATTAAAATTCACTATCCCTAGATTCCCTACAAAAATGACCAAAAACGATAACAAAAACACATCAACACTGCGAAGATCATGGCGTAAAGTCACTCTGCCTCTCTTCTCAAAATATTTCAGCCCAAACTATTCAGGATCAGAAACCAGTGTACATCAAGCGGCACAAGACCTCGATAAAGCCATTTTGGCTGCGCTAGACAAAATTGCCCCCCCTTACCCAGGTCAAAATCAAGTCCAGGACTGCCCCCTGGTTCACAGACCAATTAAAAACCACAAAGCTTCTGTGTAGAACCACGGAGCGAAAATGGCACAAAAGTAAAAACACGGCTGACCGTGAAATATATAAAAACATCCATCATGGCTACATGACTGATATCAAACTGGCATAAAAACTATTTCTCCTAAATAGGATAAATCAAGCAGAAAACTCTCGCAAAGAACTCTATCAAATCCTGAAAGAATTTACAGTTCCCACCAACCAGCCATCGATCCCTAACTCCCAAACCTGGACCGACTCTCTTTCCGAATTCTTTGAGGAAAAAATCATGGCCATTCATCTGTCTTTTCCACCACCATATAACAACACTAATTCTGAAGATGTGCCAAGCATGTCCCCCGACCCCCCTCACATCTTGGACGAATTCACCAAGCTTGACACCAAGGCAGTCACTACTGTTATGTTGAAGATAAAATCAGGTTCTCCCACTGACTCTGTACCTCCAAAAATCCTTCCCACAATTGCCCCGGTATTACTGGAGAGTCTCACAGGGCTTTTTAATAAGTCACTCTTGGAGGCGGATTTTCCAAAAAGCTGGAAGGCAGCTAGGGTAAGCCCTATCCTGAAAAAATCCACTGCCGACCCAAAACTGCTCCCAAACTACCGTCCAATCTCTCTGCTTCCTTACTTCGGGAAAATATTAGAATCACTCATTAACCAACAGCTCGTTGACCATCTCGAGAGCCAGGGACTGCTTTATCCCTCTCAGTCTGGTTTTAGGGCGGCGCACAGCACAGAGACAGCACTGGTCGAGGTAACAGATAACATCAGGCTGGCCTTGGACAAACATCAGTCGGCCATCCTCGTCCTGCTCGACCTGTCCGCCGCCTTTGACACCATCTCCCATAGCATTCTAGAATATCGGCTTTGGGAGATAGGTGTCAGAGGCAATGCCCTCGAGTGGTTTAAGAGCTATCTAGCCGACCGAGTGACAACAGTACAAATTGGCAATAACATCTCATGTGAGAGACCAGTCAAGATGGGAGTGCCACAGGGCTCCATTCTGAGCCTGACCCTGTTTAACCTGTACATGACGCCACTGGGCAAGGTGATCAGATCTTATGGATTTGATGTCATATCTTACGCAGATGACACGCAGATTCTGATCACTATTGGCCCAGATCCCACTGAAACACAGCAGCGCTTCAATAAATGCCTATCTCACATTGATAGCTGGATGAGCTCCAATCACCTACAACTAAATGGAGCAAAGTCGGAGATTATGCTCTTCGGCAAAGCACAGGAGCACTGGTCCACCGACTGGTGGCCACCCCACCTTGGCCCTTGTCCAACCCCCAAACTGACGGTACGAAACTTAGGCTTACACATGGACAATCAATTGTCCATGAAAAACCAGATCAACCACATCATCGGCACCTGTTTCGGAGTAATGCGTAGCCTGCTGAAGGTTTTCAAATGGATTCCAACTGAGGCTAGGAAACCATTAGTCCAAGGACTAATAATAAATCGAATGGACTACGGAAACGCCCTACTGTTCTCAATTAATGAAAACCTTTTAGACAGACTACAAATTTTGCAGAATACCACGGCAAGGCTGGTCCTGGAGATTCCACCCAGATCCCCTTCCGCACCCTGCCTGAGATCTCTACCCTGGCTTCCAGTAAAAAAACGAATCCTCTTCAAGATCCTCTGTCTGATCCACAAACACCTGTGCGGAAAAGGCCCGAGATACTGGTCCAAGAAACTATGCTGGTACCAACCACGCAGGATGCTCAGATCCAGTAACAAATTTTTGCTTACCCCTCTCAAAATTCACACGGCCAGAAAAGGAGGCAGGTCTTTCTCCGTTCTTGCCCCATCATCATGGAACAAAATTCCTATCCATCTGCATACTGTTTCGGATCATAACTCCTTTCGTAAGAGGCTGAAGTCATGGCTATTTGACATCTGAGCTATCATCTCTTCAGAGCCGTCTGCAAGCGCCATGAGACTTCCCAGTGATGTGTGTGCTGTACAAATGTCCCTGATTTGATTTGATAAGTAATGGAGAAGGGCAAAAAAGGTTCTCAGATTATGGGTCGTAGATCTGCCCGGTATAAAGCCAGACTGATCCGGTCTCGCTATCAAAGGAAGTAGCGGCTGAAGTCGTTAAGCTACTAACTTGGCATATATCTTATTGTCTACGTTTATGAGTGATAAGGGGCGGTAGGAGTCACAGCTGGTTGGGTCTTTGCCAGGTTTTAACAACATCAGGATTACTGCCTCATGCAATGTAGGGGGGAGACAGCCCAGTTCGAGTGATTCCTGGTACACTTCCAGCAACTGTGGGGCCAACAGTTCGCTATACGTTTTATAAAATGAGGTCAGGCCGTCCAAGCCAGGAGCTTTATCATTAGGAAGGCTATTTATGACTCGAATTAGATCTTCCACTGAGTAAGGTTTGTTTAGATATTCTCTGTGGTCCCCGCTAAGCCATAATAATTCGAGAGTATCTAGATAAGTCTGCAGCTCTTTCGGCATGTCAGGGGTAGTGGAAGAGTATGAAGTAGAATAAAAGTCGATTAGGTGGTCTAGTATTTTTTGCGGGCCCCTAATAATGTCATCCTGGTTGTCTTTTAATTTGGTAATGATGGCGGAGTTTCTCGAGGGCCTGAGCATGGCAGCTAGTATTTTCCAAGGCCTATCTCCCTCCCCGTACCTTCGAGCAGCAATGTATTTCCCCAGAAATGTTACTTCCCGATCTGCCTCCTCAGCATATTTAGAAAGGAGCGTTCTAGTCTCGGCCAGATGTTCTCCGACACCTGTATTGAAAAAATTGGTTTAGCTGGTTTTGATTAGTGTCTCAAGGGACTTGAGTCTCTGTCTAATGGACTTCAGCACGCCCCGATTGTTTGGCGATGCAGCAGCCTCTGATAACCACCTTGAAGGCCTCCCATAACGTACCCGCTGTCTCCACCGAGCCAGTGTTATCGGTAAAGTAGTCACTTATATCTATCCTAATTTCTTCCCGGAAGGCAGAGTCCAGGAGAGCAAGGGGGGGGGGCGCCGCACAAACGAGGCCCTGGCGAGGGCTGGAATTTCTATCTGCAGTAAGCAGGGGGGCATGATCAGAAAGAGTTTGCGGTAGAAGGCAGACCTCAGCAGTCAACATAGCAATGTCTTGGGAGACAACATGCATTATGGTGTGAGGTGATACATGATCCCATTGCACCATCAGGGTTATGGCTCCTCCAGACATCTACCAAGTTATTAGTTCTAAAGAGAAAGTTAAGAGCTTCAGTTGCGGGGATTTGTGGTGCCCGAGACGCTCCCCTTCTGTCAAGTCAGTCATTAAGGACTGCGTTGAAATCACCACCCCAGATAATAGTCTCACAATCTAGTCTAGCAATGGTTGCCCATACCTTATGAAAGAAGTCAGGGTCATCAGAGTTGGGGCCATATATGGCTGCAAATATCATCTCCATCCCGCATAGTGAGCCCTTCAGAATAATATATCTCCCTTCGGAGTCAAGGAGGGAGTGCGTGTTTGTCCATTCTAATCCTCTGCGTATCAGTATGGCTATCCCCGTGCATAGTTTGAGTATCCAGTAGTGTATTTCTCCCCCCAATGACTATGTTTTAACTTATCACTAGACGTAGCGGATAAGTGTGTTTCCTGCAAAAAACAACAGTCAATTTTGTGTCGAATCAGATAAGCCTGTGTGAGCCGAGCCTTCCTATGATCATTTAGACCTCTGATATTCCATGTCAGGAATCTTACAGTAGACATTCTAGGGAGAGAATATAAATCCAATATGCGTTGTAAGGTAGCTCAGTATATTCCTGGCGCCTTAGTTGTTTATAATCTAGCTCCCACAGTTTGTAGAATTGTATAACATGCCTGCTGTGGCCACAGTCATGCCATCCACCACCTTCTGAGAGTCGGTACATGCTGCCTGACGCAAGAGAATTGAATAGCTGCACAATAACCAAAACCCGAAACCCCCACCCACACCAACCCCCAATTAGGTTGAGCCATACCATCCCCCCAGCCCCAAACAACAAACAGCCCCTAAACATAGGCAAAAAGAACAAGTGCGGGAGATCTCCCTGGGGGCGAGGTGTCTCCGGCAAGCACCCTGATCAAAGACCAGGTGGCTGAGAGAACCGATGAGAGAACAATTAATGATGCCCATAGACTTATGATGGAGGGGAATGTTTCCGACGGTGAAGCGTACATAGAATCAGAAATGCCTGGAGTGGGAGGCCCAAGCGGCCAACGATCTCTACCTCGCAGCAGACATCAACACTGTACATGAATGACAGCAGAGCAGTTAGTCATTGTCGCTGAGGTGTGCACCAGATTGATCCTGAGGTTTCAGCAAGCGCTTAGTACCGGTAATATGTTTGGAGTATTTGAGTGCTGATTTGGCATCTGTGAAGAAGTGGTTATTACCCTCATGTGTGATCTTGAGATTAGCAGGGTAGAGTAGGGCGTAGGTAATTCCAGTCAGCCGAAGAGTCTTCTTGACCTGAATGAATTCTCACCTCGCAGCCTGCACTGAAGGAGTAAAGTCGGGGAATATGGATATTTGGTTGCCCTGATGTGTGATCTGGCCCATCTCTCTAGCAGCTCGAAGTATATTGTCTCAGTCTCGGTAATTGAGGAGGCGAGCCAAGATGGGCCTCGGCGTGCCGCCCACAGGAGGTCTCAGGGCGAGGGAGCGATGTGCTCTCTCCACGATAAATACGGCAGAGAGAGTGGTTCCAAAGATGTCATTCAGTAGGTCTTCCACAAAGTTCTCCACTTTGCCCATAGCTGTGGATTCCGGAATACCCGTTATGCGGATGTTATTTCAGCAAGAGTGCCCCCTCCAAATCCTCGTTTTTTGCCTTTATGACCTCCAAGACCTTCTCCATGCTTAACAATTGTTCCCTTGATTTGGTGTGGAAGTCGTGTACATCTGATACTCTATTTTCAAGTTCGTAAATGCGCCATTCATGCGTATCCACCTGATTTTTAACTTGGTCAAGGCGTTCGGTCAGCTTGTCGATTTTGTTATCTATTGTTTAAAGACACGTTTTCACGTCCAGGAGGATAGATCGTAGATCATCCCCTCTCTCAACAGCTCCATCTCGGTGCTCAGATTCCGGGTCCTGATCTGATTCAGTGTGTCTGCTTGTACGTTTGTTTTCGAGCGGCAACTTGGTCTGCTTGGTATCGGTTTTCCCCATATTGCAGAATTCAATGATGTCACAGAAGAACTGGGATTATGGTATTTCACATGTACCTCTGCCACAGTGGTCGCACACCCCACAGCTGGACAGTACCGTGGCAGCAGAAACAGCGCTAGGATCACCCACTCATATCGCTGCTAATGATGGCGAGATAGGCTTAAGACAAACCAGTGCCATACTTACTGAAGAGCAGTCCGGTGTACCCCCCACTGTGTCTGCGCAGCAAGTGCCCTCATTCCGTGAATACGAGACTGGTAGGTTGCCTATGTATAACTATCAGAGTATAGATTAAGGGGTACCTCTTCTTAATGCCTGCGACACAGTTAATGTAACAATGATGACTTTATGCCCGCCATGGATCTGGACAGATATTACCAGGATATTTGCAGCAACCTCCAAATGTATTAGACTATTACAACCAGTCTCTACAGATCACAGCAACAACCAGCCCACATGGGGGGCATCCTAAATACACTGTCCGGTTATCCTCTGGACTCAGGAGCTGTCTTCAAATCTCAGGCTATCCTGCACCCCAGGGATGAAGTCCAAGCTACTCACACAGATCTTTAACAAATTTGAGCATGTAGAGCTATGGCTGCCGCCGAAATAAAGGTGAGAAGTTTCCACTGCTACACAGCTACGCGACCCCCCACACATCGGGGAACCGTTTTGTAATGTCCACAGGCAAGGGCCAGTGGGGCATGAACAGTGTCAGTATGGCGCAAATCAATATCATGTAGTGTATCTTCCCCCGGTGCTGTTTGTTCACTTTTTGTTGGGGTGGTCTCCAGATGTCAGCAGCAGTGGCGGGGTTGGATCACCAACACACAATGCACGCAGAAGTCCGTGGTGTGTTACAGGGCAGGATTATGAGCTACAATATGCCCGCAGTGCCTCAGAGTCCGCCGGTACAGTGTCAGATCGCCTGCTTACCTTGTAAATTCTGCGCGCCCTCACATGCGGGATGTATATTCAACATAGTTTCAATGGCGCCAGGGCAGCCGCGCCCCCCAGCCGATCTCCCTACCAGACAGGTCTCGTTGTCCAGCGTTGGCCGCAGTCTGCGCGGCTGTTGCAAGAAGCAATCTCTGGGGCAGGCGGGCCTAAGCAGCAGACCGCCGGCAGCACGGAGCGTTCTCGTCGCTAGCTTCCAGCCGTTTCCAGCCAGGCCCGCTCAGCGCGCTCGGTTGCCTGGACAATCCGGTCTGCCTCTGCTGCCGTCTCAGAAGCGCAGGTCTCCGCCCAAATCTCCAGGTATCTGCCACTGAGTGAGGTGCTCCCGTTCAGTGTACACAGCCCACGCGTGCCGTTCTACATGCCGAACACGGCTGAGTCACGGCCCAGGGCCCGAGCTCCAGTCTCGCCAGATTGGAACAGCCGAATGTCGTATTCAAGGCATAGAGATCCCGGGGGTATATTTGCTTTAGTCGGGAATCGAAGGGCATTTAAAACCAATGCAGCGATGTGTAAAATCTCAATGATGAGTCAGGATATTGGACGGATAGTATCTCAGCCGGTGGAGCTCACTCAAAGAGCAGCCATTTTGCAGCTCGGCTAGACCACGCCCCCCCTTCTCACGCATATTCAGCACAGCTAAGTGTTACAAACCATGTAGGTGTACCTAAGTTTCTTAACATAAATTTAAGTTCACAGTGACAACAAAACCAATATTCATTGGTACCATGTTGACATGCCATCAATTTAATTAACTGTGATACTAAATTTTCATCTCTTTGTTGAATTTTGTCCATGAATTCTTTTGCAGAACCATGTGAAAGATGAACTCCTGTTTTTAATATGTGGTTCACTGCATATGAAAGTGCAGACAAATCACTCTCATACAGAAGATGAAATATGTATGGAATGCACTGTCGAAATCTTGCATCTTCAGAGTACAATCTTGTCGAGCGGTATTCTGAAGCTGGAATCCGTACAGCTCACTCATCAAATCGTCCACCTTTTCCAGTGGGGAACAGCTGTGGAAAACAACAAGCTTCTAAACTTTTTTCCTATACACTCATGGGAGTTCCCTTTGCTTCCTTCATTTGAAATAATTCAATACTGTTTCCTATCACTTCTTTTGAATATAGAGGATGTATAGTATAATGTTCATAAATCTCTTCACTCCTAGACTTGTCCACTTTTTCTATTTGGCCACTTGAAATTTCTGTTTCATCTTCTAAGCATATTACTTGTTCATCAACATTTACATTTTTATAATAAATATTATTCTGTACCAGATATAATGTAGCCTTTTTAAGTTTATTATCATCTACAAACTCTTGCCATATTTTTCGACTCTTCGTTGGCACACCATTAACTAGAATAACTACTGGCTCATTTTCATCCCTGTCTACACCAACAGTTTCAATATTTTTCTTAAAATCGAAAGGTAAGTACACAACTCTTCCTTTCAGACCTCCTTGTAAATCTGTTGGAGGTAGCTTACCTGTTTTAGGCTCCATACGAATTATAGCCTGAAATGGGTGCACAGATTGAATAAGAATGGACTCATATGCATTGAAATCTGCCAGTTCCGGAGGAATAGCTACCAACTCTAAGTTGTTATGTACTGCTCTAGCTGGCATTTTGTTCTCTTCTAATCTGTTGTAACAATATTTACAAATAACTTGATCAGTAGCCAACTCAAACCGACCTTCTAACAACAATTAAGCACCAAATTGCTGCCACTTATTGTTTTCCTTTTCACTTTTTAAATATATCAACATTCCTAGTTTGACTTCTATAATGAGTACGTCAACAACAAATACAAACATAGTTTAGTTTTTCACATGAAACTGTCTTAAACTGTGTGATTTCTTCTGCAAACTGATCAATACTAATGTCTTTCCCATGTTCTTCAACACCTACACTTATCAAGCTCTCACTTCCTCCACACTCCTCTTGTGAACCAAAAAAACAAAACTGTATATCATCACAAACTTTTTGTACATCTGAAACTGAACCTTGCAAAAGAGCTGTGTTCATTTTACTTAAACATACTGCAGGAGATTTTACATAGTAAAGTCTCCCTACTAACTTCCGCATTTCTGAGTGGTGTACTGCTAACATTCTTAAATGATGAAAAGTCCTTTTACACATGTTTTTTGAAAGTCAAGCCAGAGAATAACCCTGCAACTTAGTATATTTTCTTATTTTACATGGATCTAGTCCTTGTAACACCTTAATTTTCTGTTTAAGACTTTTTTTGCATACTCTCATCAAAAAATTCAAAATATATCAATAGATTCCTGTCGAAAACTGCGAATACTGCTACAATCCCACTTATATACAGGAGCTTGTGTACGGTTCCCTTGAACTTCTTCATCTATTACTTCTTCCACACTCCTAACAACCATTTTTTCTTTTGGAATGGGACAACCATCTTTCATCTCATAGCATCGACCACTAGTATCAATTGCATGTACTAATGTGTTCTGTTGAATGTAGCTTTCTTCATTAAAGAAAGGCTCAGTACTAGAAGTGTGCTTCCATTCACCAGTAAAAGTTTTACAAAAGTTACTTCTATTAACAAGTTTCTTTTGCTTTTCTCTTTATAAACACCATTGTTTTATCCAATGTTCTCATTCTCTTCAATATTAATATAAATAATTTTTGTTTCAATTCAAAAGCAGTATCTACTACACTTTCAATGTGTTGCTTCTTCTTATACGCTGCTGATCTTCTTTTATACTTTTTACAATGTTTTATTAAATTTTGAATTACTCTACTTCGAAACATTTGTATACGTATCTCTTTAAATTGTTTTTGTCTTCTTAAAACATGTGTTGTTTTTCCCAAAACTAATGTTTTTTTACCATTAAAAATCTTCTTCTCCTTGTGCTTTGTTGTACAACTTTCCTTTTTCCTTTAATTATTATTCTCTTTCTTTAATCTCTCTGCAACTGTGCTAAGAAACTGTTTAGTGCCCTTACCAGAACAGACTTTATCCTTGGTAACATTTTTGTCTTTTTCTAATACACTCTTTTTACTTTTGTTTAAGTAGATCTGTTTTTTTGTTGTCTTCTCTTTTCAGGTTTTCTTGCCATCTTCAATTTGTGATCCAAACAAAATAATTTTCAGAAAAACAAAGACAGTTTCAATAGTTTGTTACATGAATTAACAATTTTAAATTAATTACATATCAATATTCATATTAACTAGTAAGCAATTACTTACAATTACATTGCTATTCTCTTTATTACAAATAAAAAAACAAAAGTGTAGAAACAAGCAAGAGAACTGCAGAAAGAGGAAAAAAGGTGCTGAAAGAGAAAGAAAGGGACAGAAAGAAAAAAAAGTTTAGAAACACCAAAAAGAAATACACAAAGAAGAACACAGCTACTAAAAAATGTGAGAAATACAGAAAGAGGCAACACAGGTGCACAAAGAGACAATAAGGGATGCACAAATAAACAGAGGTGCACAAACATGCAAGAGAAGTGCACAAAGAGACAAGAGAGATGCAGAAAAAGGCACGAGAAGTGCAAAACAGGGAAGACGGGTGCACAAAAAGGCAAGAGGGGTGCAAAAAGAGGCAAGACAGGTGCAGAAAGAGGAACGAGAGATGCTCAAAGAACCAAGAGAGGTGCAGAAAGAGAAGAGATAAGACAAGTGCAGAAAGAAGTAATAGACGTGTACAAAGAGGCAAGAGAAGTGCAGAAAGGGAAAAGAGGGCTGCAGAAAGAAGCAAAAGAGGTGCAGAAAGGAACAAGAGAAGTGCATAAAGAAGCAAGAGAGGTGCAGAAACAGACAAGAAGGATGCAGAAAGAGGCAAGAGAAGTGCAGAAAGAAGCAGGAGAACTCCAGAAATTTAAAACAGCAATCTTTGCAATGTGTTGTAAGTCTCACCATATTCTTGAAAACATGCATGCATGTGTCTCTACCTTTTAGTGGACGCATCATACAAATAGTTGTATACCTGTACTACATATGTGTAGCATTTTCAGATGCATAACACATATGAGAATTCGTCAAGTAGACACATACCTCAGTCACAAGACCATGCAGACCTTTAAACTTGACAAACTGCACTTCCTATTCCAAGCAAACACCTACAATCATACAGCATACTCCAATGATACCTATCACAGACTCATACAAAATAGCCTAATCACTAATCCCTCTGTCAGCATGTCTTAAACCTCACTTTTCTCTTGCAGCTTCTCTATTCAGCGACTACTCAGAGTGTTGGGTCTAGCCAAATATAAAGCAGCAATCCTTTGCATGTCTCTGTTGTAAGTCTTACCATCTTCCTGAAAGCATGCAGGCATGTGTCTGTGCCTTTTGCTAGTGGCATCAAACATAAAAGAAACATACAAATAGATGTATACCTGTGTTTTATAGGTCTAGCATCTTCAGGTGCATAACACGTGTGAAAATACATGTACAAGCAGAGACATACCTCAGTCACAAGACCATGCAGTACTTTCAACTTGAAAGACTGCACTTCCCATTTCAAGCAGACATCTAAATTTATACGGCGTGCTTCACGTGTACCTTTCCACAAACTCACACAAAGTATCCTAATCACTAATCCCTCTGCCAGCATGTCTTACACCTCACTTTTCTCTTGCAGCTTCACTATTCAGTGACTACTCAGAGTGTTGGGCCTAGCAAAATATAAAGCCGCAACCCTTCGCATGTCACTGTTGTAAGTCTCACCATATTCCTAAAAACATGCATCCATGTGTCTGTGCCTTTTGCTAGTGGCAGCAAACATAAAAGAAACATACAAATAGATGTATACCTGTGTTTTATAGGTCTAGCATCTTCAGATGCATAACACGTGTGAAAATACATCTAGAAGTACAGACATACCTCAGTCACAAGACCATGCTGTCCTTTCAACTGGACAGACTGCACTTCCCATTTCAAGCAGACACCTACATTTATACGGTGTACTTCAAGTGTACCTTTCCACAGACTTATAAGAAGTAGCCTAATCACTAATCCCTCTGCCAGTATGTCTTAAACCTCACTTTTATCTTGCAGCTTCACTATTCAGCGACTACTCAGAGTGTTGGACCTAGTGAAATATAAAGCAGCAACCCTGAGCATCTCCCTCTTGTAAGTCTCACCATATTCCTAAAAGCATGCATACATGTGTATGTGCCTTTTGCTAGTGCCATCATACATAAGTAAAACAGACAAATAGATCTATACTTGTGTTTTATAGGTCTAGCATCTTGAGATACATAATACATGTTAAAATACATGTACAAGTAGAGACATACCTCAGTCACAAGACCGTGAAGTCCTTTAAACTTGACGGACTGCAATTCCCATTTCAAGCAGAGACCAAAATTGATAGGGCGTACTTCAAGTGTACCTTTCGACAGACTCATACGAAGTAGCCTAATTACTGATTCTTCTGCCAGCATGTTTTAAACCTCACTTTTCCCCTACACCTTCACTATTCAGCGACTACTCAGAGTTTTGGGCCTAGCCAAATATAAAGCAGCAACACTTTGCATATCTCTTTTGTAAGTCTGACAATATTTGTGAAAGCATGCAGGCATGTGTCTGTGCCTTTTGCTAGTGGCATCATACATAAAAGAAACATACAAATAGATGTATACCTGTGTTTTATAGGTCTAGCATCTTCAGGTGCATAAAACGTGTGAAAATACATGTGCAAGTAGAGACATACCTCAGTCACAAGACCATGCAGTACTTTCAACTTGAAAGACTGTACTTCCCATTTCAAGCAGACACCTAAATTTATACAGCGTACTTTAAGTGTATCTTTCCACAGACTCATACAAAGTAGCCTAATTACTAATCCTTCTACCAGCATGTCTTAACCCTCACTTTTGTCTTGCAGCTTCACTATTCAGCGCCTACTCAGAGTGTTGGGCCTAGTGTAATATAAAGCACCAACCCTTTGCATGTCACTTTTGTAAGTCTCACCATATTCTTGAAAGCATGCATACATGTGTCTGTGCCTTTTGCTAGTGCCATCATACAGAAGTCAAACATACAAATAGATCTATACTTGTGTTTTATAGGTCTAGCATCTTGAGATGCATAACACAGGTGAAAATACATGTACAAGTAGAGACATACTTCAGTCACAAGACACATAAAATTATGCGGCGTACCTTTCCACAGACTCATACAAAATACTCTAGTAATACCTCTGCCAATATGTCTAAAACCTCACTTTTCTCTTCCAGCTTCACTATTCAGCGACTACTCAGAGTGTTGCTCCAAGCCAAAAATAAACAAACAACCTTTCGCATATCTCTGTTATGTCTCACCGTATTCCTGAAAGCATGCATGCATGTGCCTGTACCTTTTGCTAGTGGTATCATATATAAAAGAAACATACAAATAGATGTATACCTGTGTTTTATACGACTAACATCTTCAGATGCATAACACGTATGAGAATACATGTGCGAGTAGAGGCATACCTCAGTCACAACACCATGCAGACCTTAAAACTTGACAGACAGGACTTCGCATTTCAAAGAGACATCTAAAATTATGGGGCGTACTTTAACTGTACCTTTCCACAAACTGATACAAACTACCATAATCACTAATCCATCTACCAATGTACACATATTACTATGCACAAAATATTTCAATCATCATTTCCGTACAATAAAACAAACTACAATACACATCTGTACATTCCATAACATATTTCAAACATCACACTTCTCTCATAATTTCAAAACTTTGAAAATAATGCTTTTCAAATCTAAAAATATCACTACAAAGAGTGAAGCACTACTACATGATACACAACACACCTTACAAATTTGTAACTCACCTTTTAAATAGTATTGCAGAATATGAAATATCAGAAACTCGTAAAAGATTTTCTTTTGCACACAATAAATGTAATGCACCACTCTCAACAACGTAAAACCAGTAATGGCAAACTTTCCCTCTCTTTCTGCACACAAATAAATGTAAGTAACAAATCAAATTGCTTCCTACATTATTTAAAATTGTGAAACCCATTTCTATTGGTTAGACATATTAACCCTTTCTAACTGTCTTCTAAAAGTGCCCAAACTGGTTCTGTAATTTACTGGAGTTGCGACTTCACCGCGGTGCCGCAGTGTAGCGTCGCGATGGAGACGCAAACCCTTACGGGAGTTCAAAAACCTATTTCTAATAATACTAGCATTATTTTTAAACAACACACTACTTCTACACATACTACTGACTTAGAAAAACTTAATTTAGTAACATATCACTTATATATAAGTTAGCATTTCACATTTTAAAACCACAGTTAAGTTTCAACCCTTCCCCCATTCTGTTTAATACTAGTTTCCATAGTAACACTTTCTGCAACATTCAACTGTAGCAGAAGGTCGCAAGTTCACCATGTTTTCAAGTTCAGCACACTAGCTTACTAATGCAAATAGCAGGTGTGGTTGACTTTTTGCAAAATATTACCTTATCCTATCTACTACCATAACCAATCAGAAACATGCTTCTTCAGGAAAGTAACATACATCCTATTTTTGAGTACACAATGTTGATGATCAGCCAATCAGTTATCGGTTTTCTGAAAAACAGCATGTTCTCCACCATTTTTGATACCTCTCATTCTACCAACTGACTACCTCAGCTACAGACATCTTTTGATTCCTTCCAGGCATCCCTTCAAAATGCTTACAATATGGATTGTAGGGCACATTGTTGTTTTCTGGTGCAAAAGTTATGCTGACCACAGAGGTATTGACAAAGACCTAGGTTTGCAAAATTTTGGATATTAAATGGTTTGCACAGAGAGGACTAAAGTGGCACCAATTGATGCCTTTAGTTAAAACCTTTTTGCATCTCCAACCCCCTGACCTCATGTTTGTGCACTGTGGTGGCAATGACCTAGGCACATTGACTGGGGTTGAGCTGGAAATGCTAATGAAGGATACCTTTGCACAATTGATGTTGCTTTTGCCTCAAACTGTCTGTGTATATTCTAATATATGCCATGTGCATGCTGGACTTTAGGAAAGCAATCAAAACTTTCCTCTTTCCCTCTGTTTAGCCCTTCTTGTCCTTCTGCATTTTTCTTACGCCTATCTGCTCTGTTCTTAGCCCTGTTCCTTCTGACGCTGGCAGCGCCGGGACGCCTCTTTGCTGGGGCAGCTGTGCGCTATATAAACTCAGATAACATAACATAAAGACAAAAATGAAAGTGGTCAAATCAATTCTGTCCACAGATTGAGAAAGCTAGGAAGAATGTCAATAAAGCCGTCTCTGCTTACCTCCAACTATAAAAACAATCTACGTTTTGATATGGATGACATCTACAGAAGTGATGGAGTTCATTTCACAGATGAAGGAAACAGAGTTTTTCTCAACAACCTCAAGTTGTGCATCCGCACTTACATGTAGCTCAAACAAAGTCATAATAAAAACGACTCTTTTTAGAGCCAACCTATAACCCAACAGTGAATCTTATTTATTTTTCAACATACATACTCTTTTTAAATATTTTCCGGATTCGCGAACCCGTCGCGACTCCAAAAAAGAAAAAGCACAAATTCAATGTACTAGAACATAATACACTTTTCAAATTTAACTTTTAATTTTCATTTTTTTATATTATGTCTAACTCTATCAAATGTGATGTGCTTATTAACATCAATCTCACTAGCTCTATAAAAAAACTTCACAAATGCAAAACTACCCTCTGAATTATATACTATTAAATTATTTATGTAAGGCGGATCCCCGAATCCACCGCTCGTTACACGGGGGCCGCGCTGAGAGCCACGATGGGGTCGTGACTTCAATCACAAAAGAAAAAAAAAATTAATACCTCCTAGTTACATTGCCCGATATTGGCCCCAGGGACCCCATCCCCCGGGGCCCGGCCATTTAAAAAAAAAAAATTTTAAAAAGGAGAGTGGGCCGCTCGCCACCTCCTCCCGGGCCATTTTGGGCCCTGGGGACCCCATCCCCCGGGGCTTGCCTGATTCTTTTGTTAAATAGAGCGGCCCCCTACTAGGGACATTTTCAGCCCCGGGGACCCCATCCCCGGGGCCTGGCCTCTACTTTTTTTAAATTTAATTTTTTTTTTTTCAAAAATGGGGAGGGGGGCCTGCACAGCCCCCATAACCGGGCCATTTTGGGCTCCGGGGACCCCATCCCCTGGGGCTTGGCCTCTTAGTGGGGACCGCAGGAAGAGCCCCAATGCCCCCGAATCCATGCCGGCTTCCCGCAACCTGCGGGAGCCGGCATTGCTTTTGGGCAAAGGGAGCTGCTGACATGCAGCTCCCTTTGCCCAAAAGCAATACTGCTTCGCTTCATGGTACGAGAGCAGTTTTCCTTCTCTCGCTTCCATGAAACAAAGCAGATGTTTGGTATGGCAGGGCGGGAGCAGTGCTCCCACCCTGCCATAGCAAAATGCAATGTCCAGGGGGTGGGCATCCCGGGACATTGCTGGAGAAGGCCTAGGGGGGCGGCGGCCCCCAGGGCCATGGAGGGCTCCTCGAGGGGGCCCGCGCAGCCCGCTCCATCACACTTAAAGCCCGGGGAGGTGGTGGTCCCCGGGGCCTGGGGGCCGCTACGGACCCCCATATTTTAATAAATCAATGCCCGGGAAGGTGGTGGTCCCAGGGCAGTGTGGGGGGGAGCCCCCCCACACCATATTAATTTAAAAAAAAGCTGTGGTGGGGGTCCCGAGGGCTGCAGGGGGGGCGCAAGACCCCCCGTATTTAACTATTAAAGCCCCGGGGAGGTGGCGGGCCCCGGGGCAGCATGGGGCCAGGCAGGAGCACCCCCCCTCCCATTTATATTTAATAGAAAGCCCCAGGGAGGTGGTGCCCCCCCGGATATTATTAACAAAGCCCCAGGGAGGTGGCAGTCCCCGGGGCTGCGGGGGCCTCTGCGTGCCCCAGCATAATAATTAACAATTGCCCCCGAGACCCGACCCACCCCGGGGCTTAATTAAACAAAGCACGGAAGACTGTACTTCGTTTTTAAAAACAAAAGTCAGCAGGAGTCGTGCACCATACGCGAATCCCGCCGAAAATTAAAAAAAAGAAGCTTTTTTTGGCCCTCAGGGTTTTTGGCCTTGAACAGGCCTCGAGGGTCAGGGTGTTTCTACTCTGTCCCCTTTTCTTATTTATATCACACACCTCTAGCTATTCAACTCTACACCAATGCACTCCATGCCACTCCAGTCTTCTCCACTCCAGACTATACCACTCAACTGTGCGACATTCCACTCTACGCTATTCAACTGTACGTCACTCCACTATATGACATTCCATTCCACTCTACTCCACTCCACTCTACACCATTACATTATTCTGCTCTCTGCCACTCCATTCTATGCCACTCCACTGTATACCACAACAATCAATGCTACTTCACCATACGCTATTCCACTGTACAGAGCTCCAGTGTACACCACTTCACTGAAAACTATTACACTGTATGCCACTCCATCATATGCCACTCCACTGTATTCTATTCCATTGTACACCACTCCACTGCCACTGCAGTGTACGCTATTCCACTGTATGCCACTTCACTTGACGTCTCTCCACTCTATTCCACTCAGCTCTACACACTCTACAAGCCACTCTACTCTGTGCTATTCAATTCTACACTACTCCACTAGACCAGGGGTGTGGAATTTAACATAATATCTACTTGTCCATGGGGCAGGTATCTTCATAAATCTACTTGTCCTGTAAAAAAAATCCACTTGTCTCTTTTGTGCCATGTAATGCGGAGACAAATTATGGCAGCAATCTCATAAATAGCCTATCTGATTATGCCAGGGCTCCTTCCGTTGTAGGGTTCAAATACTAGCAATTCCCTTATGTTTCCACGTTTCCGCAGATCTACATACTGGTGCTGAAGGTAATGGTAAGCAACAGTTCCAGGGTTGGAATGCCCTTTTGAGTCTGTGCAAACCTACTAACTTGCATGTTTTAAGGGTTTTCACCAACTCTTCTCTAATCTTTTCCCATACTGAGAAAGTTTGGACAATGGCAGACATAAAACTTCTTTCAGGGTTGGAGGGAAAGTGAACTTGCAAGCACTTAGATTTTCGCAGGAGCAAATCTACACCTGCAAATTTGCTCATGCTAAAATGCAGTTCACAAATATTTTCTAGGAGTACTATTTCTTGGCCTACTTCTGTAAAGTCTTGTGAATTCACGAAATCCGTATATCTGCATTTAATGCAAGGACATGGGTGCACTTTTGAGACTTTATTTAATAATTGGGCCCCTAATTAGGTTTGGTGTTAACCTTGACCTTTTGTGTTTATTAACATTCTGTCTCTCTCTCTCTGTCTATCGGCTAACTTCACTGAGTGACAGCATTCTGTTTTTTCACAAGGAGCATATCGACACAGTCGTTTTGTTCATTGCCAGGAACTACTGTGGCAATGTGTGCTTTTTGAGACCAAAACAATTTTTGCTTTTGCCAATGCTTGTTATAATGGTGAGGGTCTGGCAGCTCCCACACCAATAAGGTTTTACATAAGCCATGCCAAAACAAGTCACGCCTTGACAAAACCAAAAAGCTGACCAACAATTTCAGACCCACTGGCTTTACCAGTGCTTGTTTATTTTTATGTTTCCCATAATCTTATTAAAACTAGGCCTGGGTGATAAATTGCGTTCCGCTCGTGGAATTTGGGTCACTTCGCGTTCCACGGAGAACGCGGAATTGCCCAAAATTCCGCAATCCGCGGCTTCGTGGAATTTTTTGCTTGTTTGCGCTTTTAAAATGCGTGTTTGCAAGATATTCCCCCCGAGCACGCAAACAGCATTCGCGAACAGGAAAAAAGCATCGCGAACGGGCGGAACAAGCAATTCCGCGTGTTTGCGGAACTCTGCGTGCTCGCAGAGATTTTTTACTGTTTCGCGGAGCTTTGCGTAGCGTGACTACGCAAATTCCGCCCACCCCTAATTAAAACTGGTTACACTGATTTTCCATTATGGATATTTTAGGGAAATACTAGCATACATCAACATATCTTACTGATGCTGCAAAGAAATTTTACAAAAGTTTAGCTAAATGTTTTTGCATTTTTTGTGAACATTTTATTTTGAAAGCAAAGAATCCTCAATTTTGCTTTCAAGCTTCTGCAACTATTTGCATCTAATCAGAGAGCATTCTGGGAGCATTATACATAGCCTCATATTACTAAACATTGAAAACGTGTGTAAACATTTTTATACTGGAACCACTATCAGTAGTGCAGTCGGAGTTTACAACATTTACTTAGTGCGCTCACCCTAATAATAAAGACTTTGCATTAATGAGCCCTAAATACAAGTTTGAACAGCATTAGCACATGTACACAAATATTACCTTAACTGCAGACAATGCCCTTCCCTGATCCATAATGTGGTACTGTAAACCGGCAGCCAAAGGGCTTGTGCTGTAGGGGGTTGGGCCTACTTGTCCCAAGGCAAAATACACATGAAAACTTGTTGGCCTTGACCCCAAACAATATGTCCCAGGCGTTGGGCTATAGGAATTCCACATCCCTGACTAGACACTATGCCACTCCACTCTAACCACTCTACTGTATGCTATTTGGCTGCACGCCCCTAGGCTGTAGCACACTCCACTCGTGCCACTTCACTCTGTACATCTCCACTATACGGCATTTCACTATATGCCACTCCACTCTACTTAACTCCATTCTATTCCACTGTACAACACTACACTCTACGAGACAGCAGTGTATGACCTCCACTTTAGTGTACGACACTCCACTTAACGAGACTCCACTCAATGACACTAAACTATATGCTTTGAAATACATTTTTATTCAAATTAAAAAACATTAACATTTAGTGAATAAAACAAAGGTTATAGTTAGGAACATATTATTTATTCTTTCTATACCAACAAAACCTAAACTACACAAATAATAAACATCTAAAGCCACTCTAATATACACTGTGTTCTCATAAATCATGTGAGTGTTATTGTTAGACCTGGCATCATTTGGTGTGTTTCCCCCGTCTTTTTGCTTTCTGGCCTCCTGTTGGACTTCGTTTTGCGGGTTTAGTGACTCTGCGCACTTTCTCACTGCTGTTCAGTATTAAAGTGCAAGTGTTCCTACTGTAAATTGTGTTTATGGATTGGTGTTTCTATGTTTGGCTTATTTGATTTACTACTAAGTGCCTAGTAAAGTGCACTACGTGTGCCCAGGGTCTAGAAATCAAATGCTGCTAGTGGGGCTGCAGCACTGATTGTACCACCCATACAAGCAGCCTTTCAAAGGTGTCTCAGACCTGCCACTCCAGTGTCTGCATGCAGTTTTTACTGCCATGTCGAGCAGACAAGTGCCCCCACTTGACATGCCCTAACCTTCCCTTTTCTTACATGTAAGGCAACCCTCAGGTAGGCCCATGGTACCTCCCTGGGCAGGGTGCACTGTATGTGAAAGGTAGGACATGTCCTGGTGTGTATGACCTGTCCTGATAGTGAAATACTGCCAATTTCGTTTTACACTATTGCAGGGCTATCTGTCCCGTAGGCTAACATGGGAGATGCTTCATACTATCTTACACTTATAACTTTCCATTGGGACAAGATAGAGAAATAAAGTTTAGGCTCTCTGAACTCAGAATTTAATAACACATCTTTTTAGGCAGAGGGCTTTTAAATTGTGTGTTTGAAAATGCCACTTTTAGAAAGTGGGCATTTTCTTGTGTAACCATTCTGTGTGCCTCTTCTGGTTTGTGTATTGACTGTCTGGTTTTGGAGTGACAGGGGCTGGGGATGTGCATTCACTGTAGACAGTCACAAAGGGGGTTGATGTGTGTCCTGCCTTTCCTGGGTGACTCATAGTTGGGCTGAATAGGACTGGTCTGCATTTAGAGTGGTGGGAGGAGTTTTCACTAGCACCTGAATAGGCACTGTTTTCTCTGCACAATGCTGTTTCCATCTCCTGTAGCAAAGCTGGGCCAGAGAGGGTAGAACTGGTTTAGACTGGGCTCAGGGACCCCTGCCACAAAGAGATCAAAGAGAAAATGTGGTATACATATTGGGGCCCTGAACCCAGGACTTTAGCACTCTTTTGGATAAGGAACCTGCCAAGAAGAAGAGCTGGAGAAGCTGTGAGGAGGAATTACCACTTTGCTGTGTGCTTTGCTCTGTTGGCCTGCGGTGGCTCCTTCTGTCTTGGGCAGAGAAAGGACTTGACTGAACTTTCTGCAACTTCTTTGTTTTAGATGCTGCCCGCCACCACCACCAAGCCGCTGCTTTCACCGTGACCTGTGAGCACCAGACTTCGCACCGCCTCGCTTCACACCGATACCCTGGTATCCCGGATGACGACGCTCCATGCCGACATCGACGCCGCTGCTTGTTCTGTGGTTTGAGGGCACCACTCATAAGTTAAACGATGCACCGTCCTGTCCCACACCGCAACCTTGGCCTACCGATGCCGGCTCCATCGACTCCAGTTCGTCAGCCCACGACAGCGCTTCAGCAACGACAATGACGCTGCCTGCACCGTGACCTGCTAGCACCGCAACGAGCACTGCACCACAGCCCTGGTCTCACCAATGCTGCTGGACAACCATCACCGAGCCGCTGCCTGCACTGCGACCTGAAGGCACCACATCGCGGCACTTCGCACCACAGCACCGTTGCCCACCAGAGTTCCTAACTTCAACCACACAGAGTTCCATCTCTAATGTGTGTGACTTCAAGGGCCCGAAGACTTCTGCACTGACCTCCGGAACCGACGCTTGCCTAGACCGGCTCTTCGAGGCTCATCGCGAGGCCACTGACGCCCTGAATTTCTAAAGGTACTGTTTGCGGGTCTTTCCAACACCATAGCTGCCCGCGATGCCGCGGTTAGCCAGAACTGTTTGGATTTGTTGTTCAAGACATTTTTGCTTATTGATATTTCTAAGAACTGTATTGGTGGATATTTATCTTGTTTTGCACAGATAAAATATTGGATATTTTTCTAAAACTGGTGTGGTGTCCTTATGTAGTGTCTTTACTGTATGAGTGCTGATTCTGTACAAATACTTTACTCACTGCCTCTTTGATAAGCCTGACTGCTCGCGCAAAAGGGGTTATTTTAGAAGTCTATCTCACTTATCCTGACTAGGAAGACAGGGTAACAACCTGCCAACTAGAGCTACTATTTTAGATGGTATAACCAATATAATATAAAGGTATAAGCAGTGCATGGAGAAGGCACGAGTTGTAGTTATTGCAGTGGGGCTTTCTTTTGAAATTTTTTACCCAACAACATGCAATCACAAAAACAACCACAAGAATAAGCCTGGGCGTTGTTCGTGTAGTCGCGCTACGCGAAGCTCCGCGAAGCTACGCGAAGACGTCGGAGCGCTACGCGAGCTACACGTAGCTTCGCGAGCGCGCGTAGCTGCTTGCCGCGCCCGTTCGCGATGCGTTTTTCTTGCTCGGGAACGCGTTGTGGTTGCTCGGGACGCTGTTTGCGTGCTCGGGGGCGTGATCTTACCCATGCGGTCTCCTATGGGCGCGGCCATTTTGTTTTTCACTTGTCCCGCCCGTTCGCGATCCCTTATTTCCTGTTCCGGGTCGCGTATAGCGTGCTCGCGATGCGCATTCCTTGTTCGGGAACGCGTTGTACGTGTTTGCGTGCTCGGGGACAAATATCGCGCAAACTTACCCACGCGGTCGCGATGGGCGCGGCCATCTTGTTTTACCACTCTATGCTATGGTTCTGGGCCTGCTTTTCTATCCTCCCTCAATCTTTGCAATCCTTAGTTTTTTACACTGTTTTTCAATTTTTCTTTATTTCTTATCTATCTCACTCTCTGCTTAAGTCTATATTTTGCATTTTTTTCTACTTTTTACTGTTTTTTTAACTTTTCGACTGTTTTATATAACTTTCTTCTTTAAGCTCCTACTTCTTCCCCTAACTTTATTTTTCCCTTCTAACTTTTCTTTTTCACCTCCTCCCACCCCAGAACCATGGCGAAGGGTAGCAGCAGCGGCTCAAAGGGCAAGGCGCGTGCGCCCAATCGCCGCCTGCCTTGCAGCAGACTGCGCCCTGCAGGGGTGCAAGCCCGCCAGCTGTTTAATGAGGCGGAGGTGGCCGCCCTTGTTTTTTTTATTCAGCGCCACCTCCCCTTGACCTTGGCAGCAGGCGGCAGGCCAGGCTCCGGGTACCCGACCCAGGAGCATCACCGCCGGTGGGCGAAGGTGCGTCGGGCAGTCTTTCGCTGCTCCGAGGTCCGGCGCACCCATAACCAGCTGGCCCACCGGTGGTCAGACATCCTTGACCGGGAGCAGGACCTGTTGGACCTGCTAGGTGTCGAGGTCGTGGGGCTTGGTGAGTAGCCAATATATATATAGTAGTATAAGTATTGTGATTTGTGTATACATTTTTTACAAATAACAAGAATACTGCTGCTTACATTGCAGGTAAATTACGTTTCAAAATCTTCTGTGATTGTAGGACACAGGTGCTGGGCGGTACTCTTACTTTTTTGCAACTTTGCGCTCGCTTGTCATTATGTAAGAGTTTACTTTAGAGAACTTCAGTTAGGTAATGCTATTGCTAGAGAGACTGTAGTCCTTCCTTTGTCCTCCTGTCAAATAGTGGTGGATGCATTTGATACTAGGTTTAGTTACTATTAGTTGATAATTTTTGAGCGGTCTGCGTGACGCATCCTCTGTCACTGAGTGCTGCTTACCCCAGTCCTTAGAACCTTTTGTAGTTTGTTTAGTGAGTGGTACTGGTAAGCTTAGCTTAGCAGTGTCAGTCAGCTGCAGAACATCAGACGCAACCAACCAACAATTTGGTGTATGCATTATGCACTTTATGCATGTGTCCTCCTTCTCATCTATGCATTTTTGATGTCAATAAAAAATGGAAATGCAGGCTTAATGAACAATTGGCCCGCCTGGAATAGGTGGGCTAGGTCAGGTGGTACTTAGGCTTAGTTAGTGTTCTGGATTTTATTTGAATCAATCAGAATGGAACACTGAATTAGTGTTCCCAAATAAGTAGACTGTCCGTGAATCCCGCAAGGCAGTAGTCGATCGGATTAGATAGGTCAATTTTATTGCAATTTTTGTTTCCTAAAACGTTTTTTGAGCGTTTTTTTAGATAATTTATTTGTTTCACAGCAATCATTAATGTTTGTGTCTTTCTTTTTCTTTATTATATCTTACATGATCACTGATGTGCAGCACCCAGGGGCAAGAAGACGGGGTCAGATTCGGCGGGACAACCACCAGAGGACCGCTCCTCTACTGAGGGCCCTGCTGCTGGTCCCAGTAAGTCCTCCAGTGGTTAATATTAACAATTATATTGCCCTAACTTTTACTGCACCTTATTTTTTCAGAACTATTAATTCTGGCTCCACTCCCTAATTCTATTTTTTACAAAAGATTCTTTGATCTTGACTTGACTATCTGTTTCTAAATTCTGGTTATCCCTGCCTCTAAGTTCTAACTGCCTCTGCTATGAATGTCTGTACTCTGTACTACTAATATTAGTCTGTCGCTAAGCTTGCCCAGTTTGCATTGCCACTCTTTATTGTACGGTTTTGAATAAAACTCAGATTGACCAATACTAATAGCTCTAGCCACTGAGTCCAGTCCTTTTGGTTGTCCTCTTCTAGGCTTCTTAATCTTGAGGCTTTGACAATTACCACAAACAAAATGCCCAACCAGATATTTGACTATTTTTGATAGGATATAGTACATACTACTTGGATTATGCACAGCCCCATGCAGAACTATGCACAATGAAATAGGATGTTGGTGATGCGAGTTTGGAACTTGGACGTTCCTCACACCTCAGTCAGAAGTGAACCCACAATCCCCTGAACGACTAGCTATAGTGTCTCATTAGGTCCCCGAACCCCCACCCGAAGATACCCAATGATTATGATTACACAACCCAGAACATAACACCCTTTCGCTCACTCACTCGTGTAAGTCCACCACCACCACCACACAAAATACCACAGAGTCTATGTGTAAGTTCAAAAGGTTTATTTTTCAACTAACAAGCTCTGTATGTATGTTCTATAAAATTCAGTGTACTCCAGCCAGCTCCAACAGCAAAATGCATAAGATTAAAACAATAAACAGTGTTGCACTTGCAACAAGTGCATGATCATTGATGATATATAAGACAAAAGATCTGTGCGAATTCTGGGCGACTCCTCACCGTAGAACGTAGAATTACTGGTTACATGCATCATTCATAAGCTCTGCAAATCTCTGGTTCGTAGAAGGGAATCCTCTGCCTGAGAAAAATGGTGCGTGTTATTATAGTATAATGCAAGCATTTCTCAGTCCTGCCCAAAAAGTGTAACATGTTACCTATGGCTAAGCAATCCGGACTAACCGAACTCCATAACAAAGTGGCTTGTTTTTCGACCTCTTGTACGCAACGCTCAGACAGTAGCTGAATGTGCTCATGTGGGCTCAAAAGGCGTCTTACTGTTACTGCGCAACAAGCTGCGAGGTAACATGCGCAAAAGACATGAAGCGGAAAATGGTTGCATGGCTCAGGCTAACTTTGCAAAGAGTAGAGTATAGTATAATAATGACCCTAGGGACCATAACACTACTAGTGTCTACTGACTGTACTCTAGTACCCGATTTGGACTATTGAATGTGATTTATAATAATATGTATGTATTAAGTATTTTTTCAATCTTGCTAATGAAAAAGAATAAATAGGGGGAGGTGTACAGGCATCTAAAAATGTGTCATGTTTTTATCTAGGCGGACTAGCAACCACCAGTGGCGGCGGGGCCACCGGCGATTCGAGCCTTCCGGAGGGGGCAGGAGAAGATGCGGCACCTGCAGGAGCTACAGGGGGAGCCAGCAGCGGTGGCGGGCGGTGGTAAGTTATATTCATGACTTATTGACATTGCACTAGCTGGAAGGGTGTGTGGACTTCACTCACTGTACTGTTGTTGAGACTTATTATTAGGTATGAAGTTGTAGTGAACATTATACAACGGTTAAAGAAGACACCCTTTACTTAGCATGAGCAATGCAGTAGCAATAGCATTACCAGCGTGACTTGATTAACCAATGGCCTCTTATACCTGACTCCAACTCAGCTGTGAAAGTTTTATGGAGGAGACTAAAAGTCAGATCAGATGACCTTGATGGATGTGTTGAACAAAAAGGGAAAGAAGGGTTGAAGGAGGAAGGGCGGGCAAGATTTAATATGATGACTGGCAGAGAAGGATACGTTGGAAGCATGGATAGGTGGCTGATAGGAATCAGATGCATGTGTTGTTGAAGGATGGGTGGAAGAAGGTGAAAGAAGAATGGATGCCTGCCTGGGTGGGCGACACAGTATGGGTGGATACTGTGGATAGCAAGAATCATCAGCAGTGTTTGGGTGAAACTCAAAGCCAAGGCAAGCAACGGAGTGAGTGGACGCATGCGTTGTTGTTGGTGAAACAAAGTAAGGTTGGTGGAGAGATTAAGAAGAATGATTGACATTTACTTAGAATGGATGGATGCCTGTATGTATTCATCATAGACAGCATAGGTGGAGACTGTCACGGGATGCACAGTTTTAGGGAATGTAAAAGAAACCGCGCCAGAGTAGCAAAGCCGATGTGGGGAGGGGCAGGGTGGGGGGTAGTAGTAAACAATGTATTACGCGGGCAAATACAGGTAACTTTACTGTAAACATACAAATAAATAAAGCGAATTTCATTGTGCGCACTGCACCGCCAAATGCGATGCAGTGTGCGCAACAAAATTAGTTTCATTTATTTATATGTTTACTTACCTGTAATTGGCCGTAATCCATAGTTTACTACCCCCATCCTGCCCCTACCCACGTCACCGCCCGGCCGAACTCCCCGAGTCCCACCACCGACCGCTACTGACCTTATGTTGTTGTCCCATATAAAAGCAACGATCATTGGATCAGATATATAATCTGCCTTTTTGTAGTAGCCAAGGCACTGTGAAATAATTGAGCAATTGCCCTCCATGTAACAGAGAGAGTATGGCCAGTGCCACCCGTAATAGAAAAATACGAGCTTCCCCACCTGCAAACAGTAGTAAATCCAACTAACGTGAGTCTGCGTCATGACTCGTATGTTTGTCTTGGGTGCAAGCATAGATGACCGAGCTGGCAATGCCGGCTACAACCAGGTTATGTCATTTCGCTAAACTAGAGAAAAGAAGAACACTGGTGTACTGTGTACTGGTTGGAGTCCATAGTGCTAGAATAATGCCTGAAACTCCCACAAATGTTAGAGGCCGAGGAAGTGGGAGGATAGATAGATTATTACCACAAATGTTATGTACTGTGCTTCTTGCTAGTGCTACTGTGCCATTATGTGTTGAATTAATTTTGTGTTACTGTTTAGATAAGAGTACTGGTTACAACAATATTTTTTTTCTTTCTTGATATAGATGGTACTCCTTCCCAAGACAAACCATCACGGAAGGAGTTGGCAGCCAGGGCCCGGCGCCGGAAACTGGAGGCCATATGCCAGGAGTACCGGCGGCTGGTGGCTCAGGCGGAGGAGGAGGAGGCGGCAGCAGCAGCTGCAGCCTCGTCCGATGCCCAGGGCCCCAGCCAGGCCACAACTCCAGCGGTACGGCGCCGCGGTCTGGTAGCCGCCCGCCGCCGCCGCAATTCACTAGCAGCCAGCACTGCTGTCCCCCACCCTGGATGCCACTGCAGGGCATTTCGCAAGAAGATTCTCCTCCGGATGGCACGTCTAGAGGAGCAAATGGAGGAGCGGGTCAAAATCATGGTGGACAAACACCTCAAAGCCCGCCGAATTTAACATCGAGGACCCTTTTGATTTGCCCCTTTTTATTCCTTGTTTTGGTGGGTGGGAATTGGGCGTTGGGGTTTCGGGACATTCTTTGGACTTTTTTCGTTTTGGACATTTGTTGGGGTTAGGGAGAAGGGTGGGTCAGGTGTGGGATAGTTTATTTTTGTTAGGGTAATAAATTATATTTATACTTAAACATACAATGTTAATGTTTTGTGGGGGGTTACTGTTTTACAAATTAATGTCACATTGGTTTCCTTGCTGCTGCAGGGCCGCAGCCAGTGTTTGATTTAAATAATCTGCCGACGATGATGTAACACAAACAGATAGATGCGGTACCCCTCACTGAGTTATTTGTCCTACTAGTACTGTCAGTCTCTCCTCCTAGTCCATTTATACCTCCCACCAAACTTATCTTACCTGTGATTGATGATTACGTTCGGCACAGCGATGGCTGCATGGTTTCCAGAGAGAATGTAGAAGATGCCATGGTTGTGGTGGTAGTAGTAGAGTAGACACTGGCAGTAGCATTTGCAAAAAAATTAAAAAGAGACAGTCACTTGCCTGAAAGCGACTGTGGGAGGAGTAGTAGAACAAAGTAAAATACAGTACAGAAGAAGACTGCCAAACAAACAATATTGCAGTTGCAACTGCTAAAGTCAAATTAAACATAATGGTGGCGGGGACAGACTAGTACAAGAAGTTACAAACTGTAGTTGTGTCGATTGAGTCACTTAACTTAACACAATCGTAATTCGTAACCTTTACTGCTGTGTGGTAGGAGTTTGATGATGAATCCAATCAATGACGGCAATTAATTATGATGTACTACTATTAGCCGGTGACGGCTTGCACAATGCACATAGACTGAGCATGGGTGGCCAAGCAGAAGAAGCTCCTCGCCCTGCCTTGCAATTGAATTAGTGTTGCTTTCACCACATCTGCCCCAGCAAGCGTGTGATCAATTGGTGTACATTTTATGTAGTCACATCACACCTCAATATAAATCACAGCCCGGGGGAAGAGGGTTAGGGTTTGATGAATGGATGGGAAGGGGGTTTGGGGAAAGGTTTGAGAATGAAAAACAGTACGCATGGACAACAAAAGCAAAGCGCAATCTTGGCAGACGACCATGATCTTATACAAAAAATCTATAAAGGGAGAAAAGGGAAATGCATGCATGATGATGAAGATAACTTGATGGTTAATGAGTAGTACTTAATAACTCCTACTAGACAATTAGACAGTACAGGGCAGCAGTATATTCTATGCAATTTGCCTTGCCTGTAATATGCCCTCAGAGACCCAAATTCCATGTTGTACTGGGCTTACTTGTAAAGATAGCAAAGACAATTAAAAGAAAACACAGTTGTAGGGATCAATTAGCAAACAAACACACAACACACAGTCCTAATGATTGAAGAGAAAAAAGGATTCAAATTAATTAAAAGATGAATGATGAATGATACTAAAGTTACTGTATTATCATGCTCAAATTGTGGAGTGGAATCTCGTCCTTCCTCTTGGTCCTATCTTCCATGGACGCTCCGCACATCAATCTTGGTGGCCTTCCTGATGCCGATTGGTAAGGTAAATGTGAGTTGTGTCTCCCAGTATAGCAAGCACAGGGTAAAGGCCGGCCTGTAACGTCTAGATGGAAAAACAAAAGGGGTATTGAAAAATCAATGAATAAAAAAAAACATCAATTACGGTCGAGTCCAAGAAGAGAAGAGAGAACACTTTCAGAGTGAGGCGGCTTGGATATATTGTGTAGATTCTGTTTACAGCATTAAGCTACAACAACAACAGGACAGAACAGGCCCACCACAGCACCAGCCCGTGACCAAACCTCCATTTACCTTAATTTTTGACATAGCCAGACAAAAGGCATACACAGCAACTTAGCATTTTCCTAATTAAGTGACAAAATCAATGCGCCGCTGTGAGTCATCACTACACTCGGCTACACACCACTACATGGACATGTAGGTCTGCTGTGTTTACTTTCTTGTTGAATTGTTGTGTTTATGTTTACCTTATGCCACTTCATGAAATGCAGTTATTCCTTGAATCATCTCCGATCCAACTGAATGACTGCGTGCAAAGATAGTATGGTCATCATCATGGTGTGGTACGTGTTGTCCAACTACAACTCAGTCTGTAGTGACTCCGATTAAGTCCATATTCCATATTAAAAAATTGCAACAGATATTGGCCTGCACCTGCAGTAGTAGGAGTACAATTTGGTTATTAAACAACAAGAAGGGAAACATTGACTGTCACTGACTTGAGTCACTTTGTAGATTAACTAGTAGAGTAGAGTTCGACTTCATGCACAACATCAACAACAAACAACAGCAATCGCTCAGAGTCTGCAAGCATCCAATGCATTCCATCATTACCTGTCTTGCTCTTCTGTTTGGCTGTCAGATCATCAGATGCCTAGTTCTGACAGTTGTTATTTTTTTTTACGGGGCAGTGGCCTCATCATTACTCCAGTCCACATTCATTTTGAGTGTTAGTCGCTGTTTCGGTTTTCGTCTTATTCTTCTGTGGCACTTTGTCACAGTTTAAGTTGCTTCCCATGGTCAGCACTGTGATGATGGGCCGCGGCCTGGGTAGCGCTCATTGATGGTCATTTGAGTTTGCACAAATGTCAGCAAGTTTCTTCGAAGAGTCTCTTGTCTTTCTCTGCCAAGTACCTTCTGTCCTGACAGTGAGGACCTTTGGCTGCCTGCTGAGGCTGTAGCCTTCGGACACTGATGAGTTTCGGCTCGAAAACAAAACGGAGGATAGCTATAGTCACGTTTCACTTCTATGGAGGCGGGACTGGTAAAGGCAACATTTCTTGTACTAATGTCTGGCTTGATGGAAATGTACTTGTGCGAGACAGGAAGATGAAGCAGGACTCTGAAGAGTGGACAGTTAAATGCACAGACATCCAACTCCAATAGGGAAATAAAAAGAGAAGACGGTGGTGATGGATTTGTTGTGATTTGAACCAGAAAGACAGATACACAGACACATAAAGGAAGGAAGAAAGTAACAATTTGAAAGCCTAGTTGTCAGGGAAGAGGAGCTCGTCCTCAAACTCTGGTGGTTCGGACAGAAGTAGGTCCTGTAACGCACTATTTACGTCATCCAAGTCGCTCTCCTCTTCCTGCTGTGATTCACGTATTTTGTAATCCGGTGGTATAAAGTGCTGATTCATTTTGATCATGGTTAACCTCTCCACGCTTTGGGCCGAGAGACTGGTCCTTTTCGAAGTTACAATGGCACCAGCAGCACTGAAAACACGCTCAGAAGAGACACTTGCGACAGGGGAAGCCAGATACTTTATCGCCAGCCTGCTGAGCACTGTCCATTGGCTTCTTTTCCCATACCAATACACCAATGGGTTTCGATCCATGAAGACCTCTGTTGGGTCATCCAGATAGGCCTGGACCATCCGCTCAATGTTCAGGGGTGCTCCGATGTGCTCGGCCTGTTTTGCCTTTGCATCAGCACTGGACTTACCATACCCCTGCTGTAGAAACCAATCAGTTGCACATTGTGCTGTGGATGATCCTGTTCTTGATGTTATTGTTGGTGTAGGTGACTGCTGGGAGGCAAATGCACTGCCCTCAGGCTCCGAAGTAGAACTTGACTCTGGATGCCCTGTAGTACTGGTTATGGCCTGGGGTGGGGGGCCTGTAATTAACAGCCGTTCTCTTTCGAAAATAGTGGCTTCCTTAGCTATCAAAGTATTGTAGTTGGCAACATCCACTTCCGAAAAAGGAATTACTGCCTTGCTGTTCAGAAATACTTTGTACCGTGGATCCAAAATTGTGGCACTAATGTAATGTGGTTGTGACAAAATTTTATTTTTAATCCTTGTATTTTCCGATAAGCGAGCGGCTAAGGTCTCTGCCAAATGATATGCGTCTTGTTTGTCATCCACACCTGCGTACGTTTCAGACACATCCTTCAGCTGTTGCTCTAGCATGTGCAACAATGGGATAGCTTGGCCCATAGTACAGTCCTCCCTGCTGACTTCACGTGTGAAGATCTCAAAGGGAAGTAGCATCTCAGTCAGGCATTTAATGAGGTCCCATTGAGCCATCTCAACGGTCATGCCTTTCACAGTAGGTTCCCCTAATCTTTGCATGACATAAGCATTGAGTGGTATGTACAGTTCAAACAGACGATCAAGCATGTAATAAGTTGAGTTCCAACGTGTTGGCACCTCCTGGATGAGCGCTTTGACTGGCATTTTATGCTCACGTTGAATGACCCTCAGCTGCTTCCGGGCTTTAAAAGAATGGTTGAAATGTGTGCATATTCTTCTGCAGGTGACCAGTAAGTTGCTGACTTTGGATTCATTTTTCAAAAAGTCTTGAACAACAATGTTAATGCAGTGTGCCAAACACGGGACCCTGAAATAGCCACCATTGCGCATGGCCAAAACTACATTACTGCCGTTGTCCGTGGCAACAAAACCAATCGTAAGCCCTCTTGGGCGCAGCCACTCAAAGACCTTGGTGTTAAACTCTTCCAAAATGTTTGCAGCAGTATGAGATTTCTCCATGGCAAACATGGCTACAGTTGCATGTTTGCGAGTGGCATGAAAAATCTCTGCAGTATCAACACCAGCAGATATCTGTTCTCTAACCCCCGCAAAACAGATCCAGTGTGCAGTGATGCACATGTAATCTGTGGCTTGGCAACTGGTCCACATGTCTGTAGTCAGGTGGATACTGTGAACAGCACTCTGCTTCAAGGCCTTTCCTAGCAATTCCAGCACGTCGTGATGTAGTGCTGGAACTGCAACTCTGGCAAAATAGTAGCGGCTGGGAACATGCCATTTTGGGCAGATGGTTGACACAAATTCCACAAAACCCACCCCTTCAACAAAAGAAAAAGGGAGAAGGTCCAGTGCTAACATTTTAGCCAGCTTCGCATTGTACAAACGTGCTATTGGGTGGTTGCATTCGTACTGCCCCTCACCCCCAAACATGCTGATAATGGTAGGCTGCATGGTTTTCCTTTCTCTTAGGCTCAACGCACTTTTTGGTAGTGCGGACCTGGTACTTCTTGGTGTCTCCGGCTGACTCTTACTCTTGTGCCACTGAGATGTTGCTGAAGATGTGTGCAACGTTAAGACTGCACTGCTGGGGTCAGGGACACCTTGTGTACCACTACCAGAGAGAATGTCTCCCTGTCCTTCCTCTTCCACCGTGATCGGATCTTCTTCTACTCCTTTATCCCCACCAACACCAATGGTTGCAGTTTTTTTTCTGTCGCGAAGGTGGTCCTCCCAGCTGATCAAGTGGTGTTTTTTCAGATGGGTCATTTGGCCTCCGGTACCATAGTTTGTACCAAGCTTACCACGACTAACAGAGGTATTACAAATGGAGCATATAGCAATGTTCTCCTCCTTTTCGCTAACCGTAAAGAAGTCCCAAACTGGGGAGCTTAACTTTGGCCTCCTGCTGGAGGTGCCACTTCCAATGCCGGATGATCTGTAGGTTGTGTGTTGAATTTGACTCTGTGCTGCTGTACCACTACCTACTCCTACAGAGGTGGTGGTTGTGCTGGATGTAGGTCGCTGCCGGGCCTTTGCTAATGCAAATATGGAAGCTGTAGGTCATGTTGGTGTTACCTGTGGAGGTATGCGTGCTACATCCCTCGCAGCGATTTTGGATAGGGTAAGAATGTTGGTCTCCATCTCCTCGGGGCCGGGAGTGATGTTCGTGATGACTGGCTCGTCGTCATCATCATCATCTTGCTGTTCTACATCGACCTCCATAAGTGTAAGGCTTTCCGGAACCTTCCTTTTCCCTAGCTTGGTCTTGGAACGTGGCTCCCTCTCAGACTCAGTTTGTGGCTTCCAAGTGGCATCTAGATCATCAGAAGGGGGCTTGGCGAAGAACTTGATGGACTACCCCTCCTTTTCCTTGCTGGGGATTTGGAAGACAATGGATCTTCTGAATGAGTGGCTTCTTCTTCTACCTCTGCATGAGGCTCAATTTCCTGAACTGCCCCTACTTCAGGAGTAACAACAACTACTATTGCGGGCGGTGGTTGCGGCTGTTGTTGTTGACCACTTATCTGCTGTGTTTCCTCCTGCGTTGATTGGGTACTACTTTGAGATAGCGATAAGTTTATCTCAGGCTCAGCATCACTGCTTTCCACCATTAGGCTGGCTACCTCTTCCACACTCATGTGCTTGGGCCTGGGTTGGTGGGTTGGGTCCACTGATGCGGAGGTGCTGCCCCCAGCTTGCCCCCGGACACCGCTGCTGCAGGCGCAATTTTTTCCCCAAAAAGGTATTGGCCGGCACACCAGACTTCAGTGTCACTTGCTTCTTCTGTTCCTTCTTCTTCTCAATAGCAACTTTCTTGGTACTGGAGGACCTGGTACCTGCTTTCTTTGGGCCCATCTTCTTCAGATGTCAGCAGCACTCAGTTGCAGAGATGTCTGGTCAGGTCACACGTCACGTTGTGTTGTGTGTACAGCAGCAGGATGTCTGTCTGGAAGTGCAACAGGCAATGATGAGAGACACACCTCCTCCTCAGTCTTTGTGCACCTAAAAGCAAAAAAGCCAGAACATCAGTCAAACATAGCACAAATCAAACAAATAGAATATAGAACTTAGTGTGTGGTGGCCTCAATTATTAAATTTCAGAAACTCTGTGAACAACAACACACAGTCTAGCCATTTATGAGACGTTGACAACAAGGCCAGGGCTTTCCTGGCTACTGTGTAGTGCTAGTGTACACTCTGGAAGAATAAGAATAGTAAAGAACAAAAACTAAAATGTACTGGAGCATGTTTGGCCTACATTTGTGCATCACGTGGGATGTATTATATAGCAGCATCAGGGAGCTGCAGCTGGCAATGGGGATGGATTTGGAAGCAGTAAGACAAGAGGAACAATGGAAAGACACGCAGGCCTATGTGGCAAAAACAGCACACTAATAACTACCACAACAAAATGGCCCCCAGAAACATGGTGACTCACAGGCACAAGGCACGGCAAACAATGAACTCAAGCAGGCCTATATATGGGCAGACAAAGGATGCCTTATAAAACACACACAGCTTTAATGCAAAAACTAAAATCCACATGGCTAAAAACACTTTGGAAAGTTAGACAACCACTACAACAACACAATTATAATTACACAGTACACACGCAAAAAAGGCATTTATTTAACACACCCAAAAAGTGAAATAGTCAGACCCTCCAAAAAAAACACATTTCGCAATTCAATTGAATCAATTCAATGCCATCCATGGCCTAAATGATGTCAAAATTCCACAGACTACACAGAAACAGTTTTATGCACCCATGGTGACTACCTCTGGGCCTACTGGCATACTGGGCCGCAAGCTTGGAGGCCTATGGCAAAAGCACAGTGGCTGGCTTTACAAAATGGCCGCCACCCACATGGCCAGGCCACCCAAAATAACAAAAAAGTGAAGACAAAGGACAGGACCAGGCAGTTGGAGACTCTGGGCAACTTGCTACCTCTTGAAAAAAATTGTAAAACAAAAAAAAAGTGACTCCTTGCTCACCAAACTACATCTAAATGACAACCTGAGGAGTTTTTTGTGCAAAATGAACTAAATCAACATTTTCGAGAAGGTTTTATGATGCTCGAGAGATATTGTTCGCCAGATTGTAAATTCTGCGTGTTCGGCATCGCGATCGTCACAAAAAGTCGTTATCGCGCGCGCAAAACGTACATTGAGCGCGCGAAGAAGATAAAAGTGTAAGTCCGCGTTGTCGCGCAGTGCGGACTTGCCCAAAGTCCGCGAGCTGAACGCCCAGGGTTACCTACTGGCTGAAAAGGCCTATTTATTTAACAAACACCCAAAAAAATAAAATACCACCCCAAAACCCACATTTTGCAAATCAATCCAATGCCATCCATGGCCTAAATTATGTTACAATTCAACAGACAACACAGAAACAGTTTTTATGCACCCATGAGGATGACTACCTCCGGGCCTACTGGCACACTAGGCCGCAAGCTTGGAGGCCTATGGCAAAAGCACAGTGGCTGTTCACACAAAATGGCCGCCAACACATGGCCAGGCCACCCAGAACAACAAGAAAAGGAACACAAGACAGACAATGCAGGCCTATGGCAAAAGAACAATGCCTGGCTTTACAAAATGGCCGCCACCCACATGGCCAGGCCACCCAAAATAAAAAAAAGTGAAGACAAAGGACAGGACCAGGCAGTTGGAGACTCTGGGCAACTTGCTACCTCTTGGAAAAAATTGTAAAACAAAAAAAAAGTGACTCCTTGCTCACCAAACTACATCTAAATGACAACCTGAGGAGTTTTTTGTGCAAAATGAACTAAATCAACATTTTCGAGAAGGTTTTATGATGCTCGAGAGATATTGTTCGCCAGATTGTAAATTCTGCGTGTTCGGCATCGCGATCGTCACAAAAAGTCGTTATCGCGCGTGCGAAAACGTACATTGAGCGCGCAAAGAAGATAAAATGTGTAAGTCCGCGTTGTCGCGCAGTGCGGACTTGCCCAAAGTCCGCGAGCTGAACGCCCAGGGTTACCTACTGGCTGAAAAGGCCTATTTATTTAACAAACACCCCAAAAAATAAAATACCACCCCAAAACCCACATTTTGCAAATCAATCCAATGCCATCCATGGCCTAAATTATGTTACAATTCAACAGACAACACAGAAACAGTTTTTATGCACCCATGAGGATGACTACCTCCGGGCCTACTGGCACACTAGGCCGCAAGCTTGGAGGCCTATGGCAAAAGCACAGTGGCTGTTCACACAAAATGGCCGCCAACACATGGCCAGGCCACCCAGAACAACAAGAAAAGGAACACAAGACAGACAATGCAGGCCTATGGCAAAAGCACAATGCCTGGCTTTACAAAATGGCCTCCACCCACATGGCCAGGCCACCCAAAATAACAAAAAAGTGAAGACAAAGGACAGGACCAGGCAGTTGGAGACTCTGCGGGACTTGCTACCTCTTGGAAAAAATTGTAAAACAAAAAAAAAGTGACTCCTTGCTCACCAAACTACATCTAAATGACAACCTGAGGAGTTTTTTGTGCAAAATGAACTAAATCAACATTTTCGAGAAGGTTTTATGATGCTCGAGAGATATTGTTCGCCAGATTGTAAATTCTGCGTGTTCGGCATCGCGATCGTCACAAAAAGTCGTTATCGCGCGCGCGAAAACGTACATTGAGCGCGCGAAGAAGATAAAAAGTGTAAGTCTGCGTTGTCGCGCAGTGCGGACTTGCCCAAAGTCCGCGAGCTGAACGCCCAGGGTTTCCTACTGGCTGAAAAGGCCTATTTATTTAACAAACACCCAAAAAAATAAAATACCACCCCAAAACCCACATTTTGCAAATCAATCCAATGCCATCCATGGCCTAAATTATGTTACAATTCAACAGACAACACAGAAACAGTTTTTATGCACCCATGAGGATGACTACCTCCGGGCCTACTGGCACACTAGGCCGCAAGCTTGGAGGCCTATGGCAAAAGCACAGTGGCTGTTCACACAAAATGGCCGCCAACACATGGCCAGGCCACCCAGAACAACAAGAAAAAGAACACAAGACAGACAATGCAGGCCTATGGCAAAAACACAATGCCTGGCTTTACAAAATGGCCGCCACCCACATGGCCAGGCCACCCAAAATAACAAAAAAGTGAAGACAAAGGACAGGACCAGGCAGTTGGAGACTCAGGGCAACTTGCTACCTCTTGGAAAAAATTGTAAAACAAAAAAAAAGTGACTCCTTGCTCACCAAACTACATCTAAATGACAACCTGAGGAGTTTTTTGTGCAAAATGAACTAAATCAACATTTTCAAGAAGGTTTTATGATGCTCGAGAGATATTGTTCGCCAGATTGTAAATTCTGCGTGTTCGGTATCGCGATCGTCACAAAAAGTCGTTATCGCGCGCGCGAAAACGTACATTGAGCGCGCGAAGAAGATAAAAAGTGTAAGTCCGCGTTGTCGCGCAGTGCGGACTTGCCCAAAGTCCGCGAGCTGAACGCCCAGGGTTACCTACTGGCTGAAAAGGCCTATTTATTTAACAAACACCCAAAAAATGAAATACACCCCAAAAACCACTTTTACCAATTCAAACCAATGCCATCCATGGATGCCCGGCCTACATGATGTTTAAACTTTAAATTCAACAGACACCACAGAAACATGCACCCATGGGTACCTCTGGCTCTAGTCCGGGCCTACTGGCTGAAATTCCAATCAAAGAAAAACAACTAGGCCCCTGCCGAAACTACAGGCCACAACAATACATTTTAAAAACTATGGAAATCCCCCAAAAAAATGTAGGTACAAACAAGCCCCAATCAAACAAACAAGTACACCAATTCTCCAACTTACTTGTAATATCTCAAATCCAAGAGTCCTCAAATCCAATCCAATGATATGATGCAGCAGACAGACACAAAAAGTGATCCTTCCAGCTCCAAATCCAAATGAAAGTGAACAGCACATGGACAAAACACTGGGAGGAGCCTGCTGGACAGGAACAGGAAGTTTGAGAATCAGGGGCACTTCCTTCCTCTTGGAAAAAAAGAAAAAGGATTCCTTGCTCACCAAACTACATCTCTAAATGACAACCTGAGGAGTTTTTTGTGCAAAATGAACTAATTCATCATTTTCGAGAAGGTTTTATGATGCTCGAGATATATTCTTCGCCAGATTGTAGTTTCTTCGTGTTCGGGATCGCGATCTTACCAACACTGCCGCCGGAAGTCAGATCGCGCGTCCGAATGACGTGTTCGCGTTCGCACACTCTCGCGGGATCGTGCGGCCGGATTCCAAATCTTGTGGCGCCCGCGAACGGATAGGAAGTCGCGTCGGCGAACGCAGAATCACGGTAGGTCGTTACCGCGCGCGCGAGAACGTATATTGAGCGCGCGAAGAAGAAAAGCAGCTACGCTACGCCGCAAATTGCGTAGTGCACGGTAACTTCGCGTTCTACGCGAATCGCGAAGTTACCGTAACTTTGCAAATTCCGCGAGCGTAGCGTAGTTCACCGCCCAGGGTTACACAAGAAGGCCTTGCACACCAGCTGAAGAGCATAGAGCTCCGGCTCGGAGTACTTGAAAAAATTATGGTAAATTCTCCTGGGATCATGGATTTAATGACCCAGGAGACTTAGGGCATATATACCAATATGTCACGCAGCTCAGCAAGTCACATTGCTGTGCTGCGCAGTGCTGCGTTACAGGGAAATCTGTGCTATTTTTAACTTAATATGGTGCATTTTTTACTTTTCCCATCACTGGTGCACAATGTGTTGCCTATCGCCAATGCAGGCACTCTTGCACCATGGTGCAAGGAGTCCGGTGTTTTAAGCAGGATTGTAATTATGCAGGTAACAACTTCCTGCACAAAAACAATCCCCTGATGCATTTTTTTAATTCTATGTATGCGGTTGTATGCTTCACACATAGAAAGAGGAAAAAATGAGGAGAACAACAATATTTCTATCTCCTTACACCTCACCTGGGGATGGGTAGCAGTTTTGGCACATTTCCAGGTCTATCACTTATGGTAAATCTGCGAATGTGTCAATATCCATTGGTTTTGCATGGGAACACCCATGCACCACCTTGAAATTCCTCTCTGGGGCACAGTAGTGTAAGGCAGCTATTTGTGCTTCGTTACGTCACTCTGGATTTATCAAGCTACTCAGGGCCATTCAAGGTGGACTTGCGTGGCTTGGTAAATCACATTTAAGGGTTGCGTCACGCATGCACCCCATGGTGTGGTACAAAAGCGACTCAACCCTTTCATAAATATTGCCCTTATTGTTTATTTTAATTTGTAGAAGCAGTGAATAATAATTCATTTATTTATTTAGTATGGATGTCCCGGTGCCTACCAGGGACACCCAGATCCTTTTTTTTTTGGTAGGGGCAATGGGGGGAGCCCGAGGGCCCCTACGTACCTGCCTGCTCTCCTGCCAATAGTAAACAGAGGTACTAGCGGGAGCTGGCAATTTGTTTTATAATACTGGGAAGGGGGCATGCAGCCACCCTCCTCAAGCCTTGAGGGCTTTAACAATGAAGTGTTGGCAGCCATCTTGGGACTTGACTTCAAATTCTACTGCACTTGTAATGAGGGCCTAAGTCAGGCTGTATATAACACACCTCTTGTGCAGGTGAGTTATCAGTATTTCAGAACATTGTTTAATATCTATAATTCCTCTCATCTAAAGAGTTCATAACTCTATTTAGGCCTGTAAATTTAAAACTTGGAAACACTTTTATATCTTCTTTGTGTAGTCTTTTATTCAATTATGAAGGTCAAAGCCTAGTAGTACAAAAGGACTACTCATTCGAGGAAAGAGCAGAAACAGTGAAGATCACTTGGAATTCTGAAAGGCAGGGGCTTAGCTCCTGTCCCTAGCAGAAGATGCAGATGAGAATTGGAACCATTCTCCCACTCATGAAGGATATGGATATGGATATGAATAGGGACAACAAGTCTTTAGTGTAAAATCATGCAAAAATCTCCCACAACAAAAATGGAAAGAAAAGCAGATGACTTTAGAACATTTCCACTCATGAAACTGAATGCAAATAGCTGCCACAAGGATGGAAGGATTGATTACATGATCACCAATCTCTTACCTCCGTTTCGCACAGTTTGCCAAACTTTCTCATGTAAAGTGAATTTTAAGGAGGGAAGAGCTGGCCTTGGTCTTAGAATGTCAGCATTATATGGTGAAAAACTTTGCAAAGCTGGATAAAACGTAGACTCTATGGGTAGATGGATTGCTGCTTCCCTCACTATCAACAAAATACCTGTAACATTCTTGAATGTTTATGCTCCCACACAGTTAGATAAATCTTCCTGGCCTGGAATTCTATCTAAATTAATGAATCTCACTGATACTTATCTAATTTTTAGAGGTGGTTGCAGCACGGTTACGGATCCTTTTTATGATCGCAAATCCAAAACCAAGTTTATCCAATCACCCATGTACTTGCAATTTGCTTCTGTTATAAAGCAAAGAGCCTTAATTGATGCTTGGAGAATTTGCAATCCTACCTTACAAGAGTATACTTTTTTTCTCCTACCCATTTCTCCCATTCTTGAATCGATTATTTATTTGTTTCACAATCCCTCGCACAACACATTTTGCAATATGAAATTGGCTCCATTTTAATCTCTGCTCATGCCCCACTTGCACTAAATGTAGATCTAATTCTGCATACTCATGGGAACAAGAGATTAAGATTTAATAACTCTCTTCTCCTCAATACCAATTTCACTCAACACTTTGAAAAGTTTGAAGCTACTTTTTAAATTGAAAATTAAACACCTGATGTTACTCTTCAGGCTAGTTGGGATACTTTCAATGCTGCATTTAGAGATTTCATTTTTTCCTTTGTGGCTCATAGGAAAACAATCAGCCTCCCAAAAATTACTTCAAACTATGAATTATATTAAACAATTAGAACATATGTATAATACCTCCAAACTTAAAACGAGCTTAGATGAAGTAATTCAAGCCAAATTTAGCTTTAATAAAAACTCAACAGAACTTGCTAACTCATAACTCCTCAAATCCAGCACTAAATATTACAGAAAACAAATTAAGTTGGGGAAACTCCTTGCAAATTATCTTAAAATTAAATGGGACCGTATTAAAGTGGTGTCTATCCTGTCATCTACTAATTCCCTTGTTCATAAAAATGAAGACATTTAAACAGAATTCACAAATTTCTTTCATATTCTTTATACTACCGAAACCCAAGATTCTCAAGCAGATGTTCTTCAATATTTAACCTCCACCAACCCACCCCAATCCCCAGATATTGGAATTGCGTACCTAGATAAAGATAATCTTATTGAAAATATTCTTTCTGCGTTTAGTCAAAAAAGGGAAAGCTACAGGAGCGGATGGTTTCACTGCAGAATTTTATTTGCATTTTTCCAAATTTGTAACTCCCAAATTACATCATGTTTTCACTCGTTTTATTTCCTCTAATGCGCCTGGAAGTTCCTTCCAGGATGCTTTAATATGTCTTATCCCCAAAGAACATAAAGATCCAAAAATGTGTATATATTACAGACCCATATCTCTTCCTAATTTAGATTATAAAATATTTTTCAAAATTCTTTTCCTATGTCTAGACCCTATACTTTATCAGTTAATAGGAAGGGAGCAATCTGGTTTTATTAGAGGAATACATCTTTCTAATTAACACTATGCCTTTCTTTTAAGTTTTAAGGAAATACAAATCATATCAACACTCTCTGGCAGCTATTGTGTTAGAAACAGAAAGAGCTTTCAATCGAGTTAATTGGCCTTTTATTTTTACTACCCTCTCTTGGTTCAGTTTTCGTCCAAAATGTATTAATCTAATCTCTTTATTATACTCATCCCCCAAGGCATCTATTATTGTAAATGGTCGTATATCCCCATCTATCTCACTTCATTGAGGTGCTCATCGAGGTTGTCCACTATCTCCCCTCTTATTTGTTCTTGCTCTACAGCTCGTTTTAATAAAAACTTAGTTTGAATCCAGACATTCATGACTTCCAATATGGTTACAATTTTCTACTTATGCTGAAGATATTCTTCTCTTCATGTCTCATCTACAAGCTTTGTTGCTAGCCTTTTTAACGGAAGTCATGAATTTCGCTTCTGTCTCAGGATATGAATTAAACAAAGAAAAATGCAAAATACTCCCTTTGAATAAATTTTGTTTTCATGTTGATTTTGCCTCTTCTCACTTTCACTAGAATCAAGATAAAATTAAATACCTTAGTCTTTTGTTTAATACGTCCATCATAGAAACATTTTCTACTAACCGTCACTACTGTTACGTCGGAATGAAACCCTCTTTTTCTATCTTGGTTGGGCAGATTAGGCACCCTAAAGATGATGTTAGTTCCAGTAATACTCTTTTACTGATCCAATATTCCCCTAAACATTCTCTGTTTTTATTTATTTTTTTAAATTTCTAAATCTTATCTATGTTCTTGTGGAATAATTAACAATCCTGCGTGTCCCTTCAAAAGCTGAAAGATCCTAAACATCTGGGAGGTATATATTCCCCAGATTTTCGTTCATATCATACTGCTTTCTTTCTCAAACAAGCTTCTTTATAAGTAAACGAAGATCAGTCTATTGTATCCCCCTTTGGGTTGATATTTAATGCTCATTTTTTTGCCCCTTCTCCCTTCAAGAATTTGTAACCTTTACTCAGAATCATCTTTCCATGTCTCTTCCTATTCTAAAAATACATGTACGCTTCTCCGTCCTGTCTTTGTCCTCCATAATACTACCAAGGACCAATACTTACATTCTTCAATCTGGCATAATGAATATATATTAAAATTATTAATAAAACTATTTTTGGGAAATCCTGGCATATGAAAGGTCTAGAATGGGTGAACCCCATTTTTGATGATGTTTCTTGTCTTTCTTTTACACAAGCTCATCACCGCTTTTCCTTTCCTGCTTTGTACACCACTAAATATCAATGTCTGCTACTTTTACTCCCCAATTTGCAACATATCTACTATCCTTCCCTCAACTTTTCACATTTACCATAAAATCACAGCTCCCTAAGAGGATCGAGACACGACTGATGAAGAATTATGATGGTAACAGGACTGGATACATCCTTCTCATTTGTTTTGTGGAATAAAGTTTGGATAAAGATATGGAAATACTCTAGAGCAGCCAATTCTATTCAAACATTATTTTATATTCATAACAGGCTATTGATTACTCCAACCACTTTACACAAACTTAATCCCACATCCTCCCCCTCCTATTGGTGTTGCAACCTCTTTCTCTCTGGCCTCAAACACATGCTTTTTGAATGCTCTTCTACACATCAATTTTGGCTGAAAGTATGAAAACAAATAAATATTATTTTTAATACACAAATTCCTTTTAATTTCAAAAATATATTTTTAGGTAGCCTCTGAGGAGACTGGTGTTCTTACCATGACAGGATTGATTATTAGATTTACTTCTTGCCGTTGCATTTCAACAGGTCATAAAGTCATTGAAGGATTCGTCCACTATATCTTTTCAGGCCTGGTGGTATGGCATTTGTTATAATCACAGGTTGGACAGAGCTTATGTCAATCTATTATCTCTTGCTATTAAAAGAGATATCCTTTGAATCCCTGTACCATCTTTCTTAGAATCTTTAATACAATCTACTAGCACACATAACCTTAGGATTGAAGAGGTACCCAAACCTCCCTGATTTTTTCTCACTGTTCTATGCAAATGTAATACTTTTCAACATTAATGCATTTTTAGTTCTATGTTTGAGCAATGATATTGTATCAAAGTAATTTCCATAGAATACTCTACCTTCCCTTCTTCTCTTATGTATAGATACGTTTTGGTTTTCCTTTCTAATCAAACTGTTATATCTGATTGCATATGCATTGACTGTCTTTTTTTTAACTGATAATAAACTTTGGGGCATATGTACAAGGAAGTGACGGAGCGCGGCGTTAGACTTCTTGGCTTAATGCCGCACTCCGCCACTTCTGAAACGCAGGGCTGCACCATATCTACAATAATACGGTGCAGCCTTGTGTTTCTCCCTGTGCTGGCACTAAATTTAACTGCCTAGTGCCAACGCAGGCACCCTTGCACCATTGTGCAAGGGTGCCTGCGTTGCAGAGTAAGATTATTTATGTGCAGAAGTGTGCACCTTCCTGCACATAAACAATCAGTAATGGCGTTTTGTAAATTCTATGTGTGCTGCAGAATGCGGGCACACATAGAAGTTGCAAGTCGTCATTTTTTTAATGATTGTTTATGTCCAGGATGGGATACCTTCCTGTACATAAACAATCAATGGTGTTTTGCTGTTTCTATGCGAACTGCACAACGCAGCACACATGGAAACAGCAAAAACGAGGAGAAATTAAGCATTTCTCCTTGTTTCGCCAGGGTAAGACCAGGTTTTTCCTGGCCTTAATTGTGGCGCTGCCCCATATTTACGCCACCCTTGTAAATATGGGGCAGCGTCAAAATCAATGGGTGTTGCAGATGAACGCCCACCGGAACACCCATTGCCCACCCCTTTCATGCTAAGTATAGCGTGAAAGGGTGCCTTATTTACAAGGCAGCGTTAAGCCAAGTTAATAAGGCAAAGCCTGTATCGCCCCACAACATCAAAAAGTGACGTTATGGGGGCAATAAGGGCTTGTAAATATGCACCTTTATTTTTCAAACTTAAAAGAGAACCACATAATATTATGATTGTTTGTTATATTTCAATTGCACGAGACAATCTAGAAACATAGCCCAAATCAGAGCCAGCATATCAATAAGGCAGTATTCTTGCCAATAGGGAAGGAGGTTCAGACAAAATACATAACACTGCTACTCACATATTGTTTATGTTCTAGATTCAGGCAGGAATACAGTGCTTTATTCAGATCACAGAGAGAGTTTGAGGCACAGGAATATTCTTACAGTGTAGCCCTTCTTCTGTTGGTGATAGACAAATCACCCTTTATGGCAAACACTAAATGATATCCTCTTGCTTTCACATAGCCATCAAGTGTCAGCACCCAGCAGAGTAATTAGACAGAGTCCTGATATTTCTTTTTTCTCTTTCCCCATTTCTTGTTCCCCTTTTTCAGATTGACATATTGCTGTTTTTTATGGTTGGTAGTTGAACAATGAAGTGTAGAAGAGTGATTAACACTTCCACTGTATCCAAACTGCAAGGTTAATGCTTCCTGACTAGCCTAAGTTATCATCAAGTCTTAGCAACAGATTGTGATACTACTCTATCTTACAATTATTAGATATTGCAACCGAAATACAACAGGAAGTCATTTGGTAAGGCCCTGCTGTCATAACTAATGACAGTCAAATAAAAGTTAGATGTAAAGCAAAAAACAGAAAAGAAAGATATTAATCTAATACCATTGCCCTCAGGTCCTTAAGAGACAGAGTCCTGGGCATTGACACTTTCATTACAAGATTAAAAGTTTTACTCACATGCCTATCCAGTGATAACTTCTATAACGCCATTAGCAACTCCAGAGACCTTTATTGGTGACTCAAAAATAAATGAACTTCACATGTCCAAGGCTGAATAACGTGTTGAAGCAGCTAAAAGGCCACCACTACGAACAGGGGGAGAAAGCGGGCTGACTCTTGGCTGCCGAACTGCGGCAGCAGAATGCCGCTCTGTATTCCCTGCCATCCACTCCACAAGTGGCGTAGTCCTCACCCGTCTGCAGGACATTGTTAATGAATTTGCAACGTTCTACCGGACATTATACACCCCAGAGTCGGTGGCTAGTGCGGACCAGGTGTAGGCTTTCCTGGAGGGCGTGCAGCTTCCCCGTCTGTTGGACAAGGGTACGGTTCTATTGGATTGAGGGATCAGCAAGGGCGAGATAGCACAAGAATATGGTGCAGCCTTGCGTTTCCCCCTCACTTGCACTAAGTTTAGCAACTTAGCGCCAATGCAGGGATCCTTGCACCATAGTCTAAGGGGCCGATTCCGATCTCGGCCGGTAGGGCTCCGAATCGGATTTGGCTTAACCGGATCCGATTCGGAGCCCTATTTCCCGACCGATCCGTACGCGCGTCCGGGCGAGCGAGTACGATGCGTATTCGCCGACCGACTCGTCCGGGCGTCCCGACCGCTCCGACCGACTCGATTCCGGGTCGAACCGCACCGACCGACTCGCACGGACACGACTTGCACCGCGCAATGGAGACGTTCCCCGGCCGGGTAAGTACGATGCGCGCCGCGAGCAGTCCGACCGCGCCGCGCACTCCGGCTCGAAAGAGCTGTCGGAGCCGTACTTTGGGGGTCCGTCTTGTGCCCCCCTGTACGCGTAGCCGCACGAGTCGCACACAGGGGGGACCCATGGGTCCCCCCTACCTGTGCGTGTACGGCGCGAATCGCTTCACCGCGTACACGCTGTAGGGAGCGCACTTGTCCGCCTCGCACCCATTGAGTCAATGGGAGCCGCGTACGCGTTATGCGACAGGCTCCCATTGACTTCAATGGAGTCCGACCGACTCGAGTCCGATGGCATACGTGCGCATCGTACTCGTTCGGTCGGACTGCACGGGTCCGATTCGGTCGGAAATCTCTCCGGGTCCGGCTCGGTCGGAGAGATTTCCGGCCCGAATCGGAATCGGCCCCTATGTGTGTTTGCATGCAGGGGGATATTGTTTATGTGTATGAAGGTGTCCCTTCCTGCACATAAGTAATCTTTAAATGCAGTTTTATCACTCCTATGTGTGCTGCTTTATGCAGCACACATGGAAGTTACAAATGTCATTTTTTTATAAAGACACCTTCCTACACATAAACAATCAAGGCAGCACACATGGAAAAAGCAAAAACGAGGAGAAATTAAGCATTTATCCTCGTTTTGCTAAGTTAAGACCAGGTTTCCCTGGTCTTAATTTTGGCGCTGCCTCCTATTTACGCCACCCTTGTAAATAGGGGGCAGCATCAAAATCAATGGGTGTTGCGGTGGAACGCCCATTGCAACACCCACTGCCCACCCCTTTCAAGCTAAGCATAGCGTGAAAGGGGGCCCTATTTACAAGGCAGCGTTAAGCCACGTTAAGTGGCTTAACCCTGTCGTGTAAATAAGGCAAAACCCCTAGCGCCACAGGAACTTTGGAAAAACTGACGTTCCCGTGGCGATAGGGGCTTGTACATATGTCCCTAAGTTCCTCAACCACAGCCAGAAAAGTTGTTTCTGTGCTGTGGTCTGAACCCAGTTTCTGTGGGGTGAAGAATATCGTTGGACTCAAGGAATGCGGAGAGATGTTATTGATATGCTTCTCCAGGAGCTTTGAAAGACCTGGTAACAGACAAATGGGCCTGTAGTTACTCGGGTAGAGGCAATCTAAACCTGTCTTTTTTAGAAGGGGCTTAACCACTGCATGCTTCCATTGTTTTTTTTCCAAACGTTTGCAGTCCTTTTTTAAAGCAAGCATCTTGGCAATAAACCAGAGGGAAGCAGAGGGATGGACTCTCTGCCTGAAGGTTGTTCTCATTGCTAAAGAGCCAGTCGATGGTGTGACCTTTCTCGTGGTTAGGCCCATCTACCACTTGCAACAGTTCGAGAGACACAAGGTCCTGTGACAGATTCTTGGAGGCAGAGTTGTCAGGATCATCAAAATGTAGGTTAAAATCGCAGACTATAGTCAAATAGCCCTATTTATGACTAAGCTTGTGACCAAGTCAGGTAAAGTCTGCAAAAAATGGCCATAGGGGCCGGGTGGTCTATATGATAAGATCCAAGAAAATGTAAAAGTGGGACTGAGTGTTATTGAAAATAAAAGACTTTCACAGTTCTCAGTTATGAGGGGAGAGAGCGTAGCTTTAAGAGTTTCCCTGTATATAAAAGCAATCCCCTTCTCCCTTCTGAGATCAATCAAACCTAGAAATACAGTAGATCTTGGACCACACCTGGAAAAGAACCATCTCACATCTCAGTGAGAAAAAAGCACATCAGGTGCTGAGTCCATTAAAAAACACAAATGTCTAGTTTGTGAGCAGCCAGGCACCTGCCATTAACCATAAACATGTGCCTCACAATAGTTAAAGAAGGCACTTGTGGCTGGGTAAAGTCAAGCCGAGGCTGAAAACCATTTTATCACAGGTTAGTAAAGGGAGATTAGGGTCAAAGAATGAAGACATGGATCAGCTATGGGAGTTTGAAGTTCCCGTAACTGGCTAGCAGTTAAAGTTCCCTTATTTTGAGTGAAAGAACCATCATTCTTGGCCCCTTGTTCCAGATCGACGTGGATGGGTGCAGACGGGCTTGCCTTTGGTACCTTGCCTTTGGTTCCTTGCCTTTGGTACCTTGCCTTTGGTGCCTTGCCTTTGATGCCTTGCCTTTGGTGCCTTGCCTTTGGTGCCTTGCCTTTGGTGCCTTGCCTTTGGTGCCTTGCCTTTGATGCCTTGCCTTTGGTGCCTTGCCTTTGGTGCCTTGCCTTTGATGCCTTACCTTTGGTTCCTTGCCTTTGGTGCCTTGCCTTTGATGCCTTGCCTTTGGTTCCTTGCCTTTGGTGCCTTGCCTTTGATGCCTTACCTTTGGTGCCTTGCCTTTGGTACCTTGCCTTTGGTTCCTTGCCTTTGGTGCCTTGCCTTTGATGCCTTACCTTTGGTGCCTTGCCTTTGATGCCTTGCCTTTGGTGCCTTGCCTTTGGTGCCTTGCCTTTGGTGCCTTGCCTTTGGTGCCTTGCCTTTGGTGCCTTGCCTTTGGTTCCTTGCCTTTGGTGCCTTGCCTTTGATGCCTTACCTTTGGTGCCTTGCCTTTGATGCCTTGCCTTTGGTGCCTTGCCTTTGGTGCCTTGCCTTTGGTGCCTTGCCTTTGGTGCCTTGCCTTTGGTGCCTTGCCTTTGATGCCTTGCCTTTGGTGCCTTGCCTTTGGTGCCTTGCCTTTGATGCCTTGCCTTTGGTGCCTTGCCTTTGGTGCCTTGCCTTTGGTGCCTTGCCTTTGGTGCCTTGCCTTTGATGCCTTGCCTTTGGTGCCTTGCCTTTGGTGCCTTGCCTTTGGTGCCTTGCCTTTGGTGCCTTGCCTTTGGTACCTTGCCTTTGGTTCCTTGCCTTTGGTGCCTTGCCTTTGATGCCTTACCTTTGGTGCCTTGCCTTTGATGCCTTGCCTTTGGTGCCTTGCCTTTGGTGCCTTGCCTTTGGTACCTTGCCTTTGGTGCCTTGCCTTTGATGCCTTGCCTTTGGTGCCTTGCCTTTGGTGCCTTGCCTTTGGTGCCTTGCCTTTGGTGCCTTGCCTTTGATGCCTTGCCTTTGGTGCCTTGCCTTTGGTGCCTTGCCTTTGGTGCCTTGCCTTTGGTGCCTTGCCTTTGGTACCTTGCCTTTGGTTCCTTGCCTTTGGTGCCTTGCCTTTGATGCCTTACCTTTGGTGCCTTGCCTTTGATGCCTTGCCTTTGGTGCCTTGCCTTTGGTGCCTTGCCTTTGGTACCTTGCCTTTGGTGCCTTGCCTTTGATGCCTTACCTTTGGTGCCTTGCCTTTGATGCCTTGCCTTTGGTGCCTTGCCTTTGGTGCCTTGCCTTTGGTGCCTTGCCTTTGGTGCCTTGCCTTTGGTGCCTTGCCTTTGGTTCCTTGCCTTTGGTGCCTTGCCTTTGATGCCTTACCTTTGGTGCCTTGCCTTTGATGCCTTGCCTTTGGTGCCTTGCCTTTGGTGCCTTGCCTTTGGTGCCTTGCCTTTGGTGATCATGTAGATATACAGGGGCATATTTATCAATGTTCAGCGTTGCCTTGCACCACACAAGGTGACGTAGGACGATGCAAAAGCTAGAATGAAATTTACGTAGCCACACAAGGCTACCTTGCATGGCTCTGCATGGCTCTGCGTGGCTCTGTAAATCTGGAGTCGCGCAAGGCAGAGCAAGTCACTGCCTTACGTTAACTTGCCCAAGGGAGGCATTCCTTGGGCGGAGCGTGGGTGTTCCCATGCATCCATCCATGGATTTTGATGCATTCCCGGATTTAGCATGAGTTGTAAACCTGGCAATGCGTCAATATGCTACGCCTTCTCGGAGGAGGAGTAACGGGAAGAAATATCTTTATTTTTCCTGATGAGTTCCTCTTTCTACATGTGTTTTATTCTTCAGCACACATAGAAAGAGCAAAGAGCTTTAAATGGATTGTTTTGGTGCAGGAAGGAGTCACTTACTGCACAAAAGCAATCCTGCCTGTAATGCAGGCACCCCTGTGCCATGCCGCACGGGTGCCTGCATTGGTGCTAGGTAGCACATAGTGCGCCAGTGCACGGAGAGGACAGGGATGTGCCGTATAATGTTAAATATGGAGCCTTCCTGCCCTCTCTCTGTCACGCAATGGAGCAAGGTGTCATGTTGCACTGCATTGCATGATATTTTATTAAATCTGCCCCACTGTGTGGAGACTCCCGCTGTTTCCACTTAGACACAGGGGTGAAAAGCGCTCCGCAGATCTTTTGGACAAGCTGGATTTTGGCTCCGGGGTATCTATCCACTGAATTTTCTTGTTGATGTCTCAATGGTTCTACGCCTCTTCAGTGACTCACTTCATGCGCTCTGCTTGTCAGAAAGCATTACTGAACCCCTGCCACATTTGCAGACATGAAATTAGTCATTCTCAGGCTTGTTCCTTTCTTCGATTGTAACTTTCTATCACTTTACGCATACACTTGGATGCTGTTAGTTGGCACTTTAGTTTGTTTTTGGACTGTTATTTCAACTGTAATTTTGTACTAACTTAATTTACTTTGATTTGTAGGGTCTGAGATGAGGCGAAACACAGAGCACAAGTGGACAGCAGCAGTGACACAGAAGCGCACATCTGCATGCCTGAATGCCTGTGCATTTCATGTCACCAACACTACATGAAGGAGATGTGGCTCCTGTCCTGAGCTCCACACTAGCTCCTTCATTCACCCTCAGGGTGTGGGGAGGAACCATGTTCTCAAACATGGCTGTCACAGCTGCACACAGCAGCTCACTGGAGGGCTGGAGTGTGGAGACCTGATTATGGCTGGAGAGGTCCAGCTTCACCTCTTGGTTCTGTAGAAAGCCCTTTCCCACATGGACTTTGAGGTAGAGCCCTAAATACCATCACTCACAATGCATGCCACCACAAACTCTGTGAGCTGTGTATGACTCACTGACACACTCTGTGCATGCTGGGTGTGGGCTGAACAACAATCTAAGTGACATTTCCGGCAAAGCAATGGCTGCAGGGCGCCGAGCCAAGGCAACTCATGTGTGTGTGTATGTAATTTAGTGTGTTCACTATCCTTTATTAGATAAGGTTTGTCAACAAAGTTAAGGATGTCTTCAACAACAGACCACAAGAACCCCTCTAAGCCTCTTCTCAGTGTAAAACACTGCAGGGGGTCCCCGAAGCACCCACGCACCCCCACCTCACCACTACCAACAATTGTTCTGCAAGCGTAATGCAAAGGCTGCCCAACTGCTAGATATGCAGAACCCACAAACACAATTTAGTAACACTGGAGATTACTTAATATTTATGATATGTAAGTTGTTGTTAAATATATTTTAGTTTTTGATCTTGGTAGAATCTTCTCCAGCAGTTACTTAAATAAGGATCATGTTAGTCAGTGCCGAAGTAAGGCGCTATCTCAAGCCTCAGCCATTCCCAGACTGTATACGTGTTGCAGGCAAAAGGCATTTTGCCCATGTTTTGGCAGTCTATAAGTTGAAAATCCTGCCTTCACTGAGCTATAACTATGAAGTAATGGAGGAGCGGTATTGGTCCCTTTTGAGAGGTTGAAGGGCGTATTTGGCGCCAAATTTGTAGTGTGAATTTCCCAGCTGTACCTTCTGCCCTTCGGCTTGAATTTGGGCTCCTCTCTATGAATGTGTTTGCTATGGCAGCTGTTTTAAGGTGAGAGAATAATATACTGAATAGTGACTTGGATTCTAACTTTGCTGCATTAACATATGATTTTTTTTATAGCTGTAAGGGAAGAAGTGCCATCTTTTCAAACTGTATGAAAGATTTGGATATGTTTGAAATTAGTCAGAATCAGGTGGCACTTCTCCCCAAGCCTATTTTAAAAACCTGATTAAAAACATTCGGGCTATCTTCAGGAACACAGTCTGAAGGGGCAGAGCCAATGGCTGCCTCTCAGCTCTCACAGGGGGGAAAGGAACACCAATGCTGCACCGCTTCACACATATTAGTCCTCGACCACCAGACCTCCTTATCCCTCACTAGGGACGCACAGAACTTATCTTATCTCTTGGGAACATGGAATATAGCTGGATGCAGTAGCAAGCGTAACAATGGGGATTGGCTGTCTATTTTGGCTAATTACCAAATCATTTTTATGCAGGAAACCTGGTAGACCGACCCAATATATATTGACGGGTATAGGTCTTTTCAAACTCTGGCCTTACCGTCTTTAGGGGGCAGGCCAAGGGGGGGGGGGTCTGCTAACGCTGATTTCCAACGTGGTGGAACTCAAAGTGCTGACTTTTATAAATACATCCCCAAATTTCCACATTCTGGTTATTGAAGGACCCGATGCCTGGGATCTCTTATTGATAAATTATTATAACAACAACTTTTTAGATCCAGTGGTGGTTCCCCAGTCTTTAGATAATTTGTTAGAGGAGCTGGTGGAGTCCTACCATAAGCCCCTATATGTAGTCTGGTTGGGAGACTTCAACTTGAAACCTATGCGGAATTTTGGATCACAAAAACGTGTGCATTTCCCATTTTCACCATGATACTCACGGGAACGCCCTTAACACCATATTAATGAAATGGCAACTTGTGATCCACAATGCCATAGACCCACACACGGGCTTCCTTCTTTCACAGAGGTGAATATCTCTCCACATTAGATTACATTATTTCATCTGAGTCCCTTAGCTCAAGGCTTTCAATACCCAGGACTGATTTTACTGAATTTAGCGACCGCGCACTCTGTCCAGTGCTTTGTTATGGCAGGCGTTCAAGCCCCAGAATGGCCCCAAATTTCCCAAACCTATCATAAGTAGATCTAATGGTATTATTCTGAAATGGGAGAAGGTTGACATGGACACTCTTATTATGAGATTTATTTTGGCTAATCCAGAGAGTATAAAAATCTGTCTGGATCCAACCTTAGACCAGAGATGTATAGATGAGGCATTTAACATGTTATTAAGGTACCTAAGATCACAGCTGATACGTTCGCCTTCTGCGCAAGACCCCATACCCCATCGGTGGTTTGATAAGAATTGCACGGACGCTTCCCTAAATCTGCTCAAGGCGCTCAAAACTTCACCCAGAAATGCAGACCAGATCCGTGCGCTTAGGAAAACCTATAAGCTAGCCAGGGCAAATAGGCTAAGCCAGCTGAAACTAGAGGCTTGGGAGAACCTTAAGAAAGCATCTTTCCTTCTGGATAACACAGTCTTTTGGAAAGCTATTAATAAGCCCTTCCTGAATGATAATAATGCTCCATCTTTAGACACCCATATTGATGAAGACTCATGGGTAAAATATTTTCAGGATATCTTTCATGGGGTAGAGGAACCTACAGGAGCATGTGATCCCCTTATTATTGATTCTCCCACATGCCTCTCATTCGACCTTGAAGAAATCAAACTTGCCATGATCCAATCTCCATCTGGCAAAACACAGGGGCCCGACGGGGTCCCTATGGATGTTTTCCTAGCCAACATCCCAATTTGGTCTCCTCTTCTAACTGTGGCTTTCAATGCCATAGCCGAGACTGGTCCCCCTCCCTCTTGGAAACAATCAATATTCATCCCGATATACATAAAAGGGTCGCCTCTGTCCCTGCCAATTACCGTCCCATTTCTTTGCTCGATAGGTCGGCCAAATTAACGGGTTGGTTATTGTTAAAAAAACTAGAAATATGGGCAGTGGAAAGGGCCGTTTTGTCGGAAGTGCATTATGGGTTTAGACAGGGCAGGGGAACTTTGGATCAGTGTTTTAATCAGTAAATATACAAGAGCACAAAACACTCAAATGTATCTGGCATTTATGGATTTATCCAAGGCCTTGGATTGTGTGGTTCATAGTAAGCTATAGGAAATCCTAAAAGAGATGGAGTGGATGATGCCATCACTAATTTTATTAGGGAGCTTTATGCGGATGCTACCGCTATGGCACGATATGGGAGAAAGGGTGAATGCACCAAACCTTTTAAAATTGAAAGGGGTGTCAGACAAGGTTGTGTCCTGGCCCCCTTCTTGTTTGCTCTCTACACAAATAAATTAAATAAAGTTTTGATTGAGTCTGCGAAAGACAACCGCTAGTCTCGTCATCTGCCCTCCCTATGCTGCTCTACGCAGAGGACGCCGACTTAATGGCGAGGACACCCATGGCATTACAAAATCTCATTTCTCAATAAACAGATTTTATGTTTAACCTGGACCTGCAAGTTAATAAAGCCAAATCCTATGTTATGACAATAGGCAGTGACAAAAAGAAGAAAATGAGATATAATTTAGATGGAGAAAAAATAGATCAGGTACATCATTATAATAATATAGGGGTTGTCTTCTACAACAAACAAACATGGAAGGAGATGCTGCAAAACAAAACTAATTTAATGATTCAAAGTATTGCAGCTTTATTTAGATTTTCTAAAACACTAGGCCATAAGCCGATACTAGAAATGTTCACAATCTATATGGCAAAAACGCTCCCAATGGCCACCTATGGGGCAGCAATATGAGGTATCACTGATGTAACTCTACTTCAAGTACAAGAAGATAAATTTATCAAAGGACTGTTGTCAATCCCACACTCAACCAATAACTTCATAGCCCATAAAGAAGCTGGTATGCCCTTTATTATGGATGCCATTAGATTAGCTCCACTTGCTCTCTGGTTATCCATTTGGAGAAGGGACACTGTGGGTTTGAATCAAAAAAATGATTAAAGACGTCTTAACCTTGGACTATGCCCACAGAATCCCTTGGATAACTTGTATTAGAGAAAATCTTTCTTCTCTGGGTCTTGGCTTCTTGTATGATACCCCGTCTCTTTGCAAACATTTCCCTAAATCAAGACTAAAGGCGATCTTTTTAAACCAAGTCACTCTGGATAGGTGGAACACTCATAAAGGGAAACGAACCGTAAAGTCCTATGAATCTATACCGCAGATACTAAATCACTCTCATTCATACCTACGGATAGTTGAGAACAACCAGCATCGATTCATTCTGACTAGATTCAGAACAAACTTCATTCCGTTAATGCTTGGTTACCCAAACAATCAATTTGTTCTTAAGAACTTACCCCCTTGTCCTTGTGACAACAAGTCAGCCCAATCGACGTCACATTTCCCCCTTTTTTGCACACTATACTTAAAAGAGAGGAAGGTTTTTATTGTCCCGCTTTTAAGAAGATTCTCAACACGAACAGTAGCAGCCACCCTCTTTTTATTCTACTCTCTAGATACCCCATTGGTTTGCTTTGCACTAGCCTCCTTCTTACTGGCTGCCTTGAGAATTCGTAAGGCTCTTTGCACTTCACTCATAGCACTTTAAGAACAACTTTCCTATGCCACAGTTTGCCCTTTTAACATATCTCTGTATGTACTTCTAGATTTAACCCTTTTATGTAAAGGTTATTATTGTGGGCTTTGTACTGTATTTTTAAAAAAATCGTATTGACTGCTTGTTTGATTTTAATGTATTCTCCTTTTAATGTAATCTTTTTACATGTGTACTTTTATGCAATTCAATGAAGTGCGAAATAAAGTTTATTAAGACTAAGATTAAAAAATCAATTTATGAAGTGAGCCAGAAGAGGGACATTGTACTTTGTGCTCAGCATGCCCGGAATGAAATTGTAATTGAGAGTAGCATCTGTAAAAACTTCAGGCGTATGTTCTATGGAACCTCCCCCTTGGAGTGTGTAGAACTATTTTGTTACTAAGGTTGAACCTGCTTCCGTAACATATTATCTCTTGGTCCTGGAAAGCTTGTGGGCCTTTTGTTTGAATCATTATTGAAGATTTACATGATGTGATATTTGTGGGTCCTCTCCTACTTTCATTGCAACGTCAATTGCTAAGACAATTGTTCATAAAGTACAATATACCTTCGGAAGCGGAGGCTTGAAAATGTCTCTTTGCACCTCCATTAGAAAAAGTTTGCACAATTTTTTTTAAACATTTCTTAAATATCTTTTAGATATGTTTGTATGTTGTAATTTTATAATAAATTGTATTCAGCTTTGCACCTGTGTAGTGGGGCATTTTAGGCTTTTTCAAAGACTATGTAAGTGTTGTATTACTATTGCTCTGTAAAGCAGAATGATTTTTCTTATTTGTTCAGTCTTCTTTTTGTCATTTCGCACCACTTACCTGCTGCATTGCACTAAGATTGTACCGTTTCCTGTATCGTCCAAGAATTGTACTATGAAAGTTAACTGATTCAATTACGCATTTGCACGTTTTCCATCCTCAGGGCTTTTATCTAAAAGTAGAGAATGGTTGTATGCTAATTGGCTTCTTCTTGCATTTTATAACTTTGTATATTTTATATTGTATGTATTGCCTTTTTGCAAAATGTTTCTCGTATTTATGTGGACCTCTTTGAGTTCCAAATCATATTAAAGTATGTGGCGTGGTCCTTAACTTAATATTTTACTTTTTACTTTCAATCGCATTATTTCAAAGCTTTTGAAATCTTTTACTTCAATTTTATTTTTGCCTAGCCACACATTGTGGAAATTTGATGAAAAATTCCTAGTGCTTTCTTTTTGGTAGTTGGCAAAACAGGATATCCATAAGTTTTATTGGAACAAATTGTAACACGTGGAAATGTTTCAAGGAGACACCCCAAAAAAAAATGCTCAATACAAGAAATTTGCCTACCATCCTTCACCCTGGAACCCAAGAGCATCATCTGTGGCATTCCCCAAGGATCTTCCCTCAGCCTCCCCCTGTTCAACACCTACATGACACCCCTCGCCAACATAGTCAGAGACCACATATCCTATGCAGACAACACCCAACTCATGCTCTCGCTCACTGAAGACCACACCAGCACTAGAACAAACATCTGCAACACCAGGACCAGTGTCGCCGGTTGGATGAGGACCAACTGCCAGAAGCTCAAATTAGATAAGACAGAAATGCTGATCTTTAGGACGAACAGCTTCCTATGGGACAACACCTGCTGGCCCCCAGAGCTCGGACCCACACCAACAGACCACGCACTCAACTTCTGAATCAACCTTGACAGAAAACTCACATGAAGCGTCAAATCAACACAGTCGCCTCCTCCTGCTACCACAACCTCTGCATGCTCTGAAAAATCTTCAGATGTGTCCCTGTCAACACCAGAAAGATCATCACCCAGGCCCTCGTCACCATCTGGCTAGATTATGGATACGCACTCTACACCTGTATTACCACCCAACTCCTAAAGAGACTCCAGACCGTACAGAATGCAGCAGCCAGACTCATCCTCAACCTCCCCAAGTGGACCCACATCACCCCCCCACCTCAGGAAACTTCATTGGATGTCCGTCCAGAAGAGATGCTGGTTCAAGATATTGACACACGCTTACAAGGCTCAACACAACCAGGGACTAGCATATATCAACCATGGCCTGAACTTCCACCAACTCACCAGATACCTTCGCTCCACCTCCTTAACCCTGGCACACACCACACACATTCGCTGAAGCCACAGTAGATGTTGTTCCTTCTCCTCCCTCACCGCCAAGACCTGGAACGACTTACTCCTCTACCTATGAACATCACCCTCCCTGGCAGAATTCAGAAGGGGTGTCAAGATCTGGCTTTCGACTGAGACCAGCAAAAACTCAGCATCAGGATACCCTCTGTGGTGAACGGCAGCACTTTATAAATAACTTATTGATTGACTGATTGATTGAGAAATGCTGTTTTTCCAACATGTTGGAGGGTGTAAATCTATGGGCTGGTTTGGTTTACATTACAAAGTATGTTATTCTAGCTGAACATACATTCCAAGAAATCTCGCTTGTTTACCTTATCCTTAGAAAATGGTTGACCATTAACTATGTTCTTATCACAGCACTAATGCACTTTATATAAGAGTACGTCACCTGGTTGAACCAAGTTTCAGTGGAAATATGCATTAAGGCAGGAATAGCTAAACACACCTATGAACCCAGGCCTCTTTTGTACTATTAGTAATCTGTGAGGCTAAGAGCGGTGCATTGGCGTGCGCTCAGTTATAAGTGAAAATTAATGAGATAAGAAGCCATGAAAAGGCGTCTTATCAGGGTCTTGGATAAGATCTTCATTTCATATCTCACTCACACATTTCTTGTCGGGCTGTGAAGGTTGTCCGATTGGCGCCCACAGCGGTATATTAGGGACCTCTTCTCATGGGTCTGCACAGCTATAACCCAGAGTTATTCCTGCGATACTGTGGACAGAGAGAGAACCATGAGGTGGCTTCTGCTGCTGGGCCTGGTGGCCCTCTCTGAGTGCCTGGTCAAGTGAGTATTATTCAGCGTCATTGTGTTGTACTTTCATGAGATGGGAGGTTAGACAGAGCCTGGTGACCCTCTCAATGTCCCTGGTCAAGTGAGTATTTACTCTGAACCCCTCAGTGTGCTGTAGGGTCCTGAGATGAGAGCTTCAAGAGAGCCTTGTGTCCCTTCCTTAGTGCCTGGTCAAGTGAGTATTTGCTATGAGTCCTTCAGTGTGCTGTAGGGTCATGTGATGGGAGCTTTTAGTGCAAAGCCAAGTGAGTATTTGCTATGAGTCCCTCAGTGTGCTGTAGGGTCATGAGATTGGAGCTTTGAGTGTCTGGTCAAGTGAGTATTTACTATGAGTCCCTCAGTGTGCTGTAGGGTCATGAGATTGGAGCTTTGAGTGTCTGGTCAAGTGAGTATTTACTATGAGTCCTTCAGTGTGCTGTAGGGTCATGTGATGGGAGCTTTGAGTGCCTGGTCAAGTGAGTATTTACTCTGCATGCCTCAGTGTGCTGTAGAGTCATGAGGTGGGAGCTATTAGTGCCTGGTTATGTGAGTATTTACTCTGCATCCCTCAGTGTGCTGTAGGGTCATAAGGTGGGAGCAATTAGTGCATGGTCAAGTGAGTATTTGCTATGAGTCCCTCAGTGTGCTGTAGGGTCATGTGATGGGAGCTTTGTATGCCTGGTCAAGTGAGTATTTACTCTGCATCCCTCAGTGTGCTGTAGGGTCATGGGTGCGAGCTATTAGTGCCTGGTCAAGAGGGTATGTGGTATGAGTCCTTTAGTGTGCTGTTGGGTCATGAGACAGGAGCTTTGAAAGAGCCTCTCCTTGGTCAGAGCTGGGAGACCAATTGTCACAGAATAAAAGACATTTTTGGACTTGTAACTCAATCATACGGGTATTTAGGTACAGTACAGTACTTACAGAGATTAGCAGTAAGTACTACCCGCAAGTGCTGCCCACACTTCATGCACTGTTGAGCAGTGATGTGACACCTGTGCCTGATGAAAGATTGCAAAGCCACTGCAAGGGTACTACCTTAATAACCCTGCAGCTGCAAGGGTACTGCTTTAATAACCCTGTAAATGTAAGGGTACTGCCCACTTACCCGTGTCAATTTAAGGGTACTGACCACTTAACTTTGTAACTGCAAGGGTACTGCCTTGGTAACCCTGTAACACAAAAAGGGACGGCCTAATAACCCCTGTGACAGTAAGGGTACTGTCCAATACCCCTTGTACCTCTAAGGGTACTGTGTAATAACCCTTTGACCTGTAATGGTACTGCCCAATAACCCCTGTACCAGTAAGGGAACTGACCAATAACCCCTGTAAGGGTACTACCCAATAACCCCTGTACCTGTAAGGGTACTGCCCAATAACCCTTGTAATGGTAGGGGTACTGCCCAATAACCCCTGTACCTTTAACGGTACTGCCAAGGTACTCTATTAGAACTTAGGGCAAACAGCGAAGCCTCAGACATCACACCTTCCCAGGACCTATGTAACAAACTCAGCTCCTACTTCCATCTCAAGATCAAGTCCCTCTACGACAACTTCAACAAACAGACACCAGGCACCGAAACCACACCTACCACCAGCAACACCAGCCAGCCTACCATCTCCGCCTGGACCCCGGTCGCCACCGAAGACACCGCCAAGACCATGAAGAGCATTCACTCAAGAGCCCCCATGGACCCCTGCCCAACGCACATCTTCAACAGAGCCGCTGCCACCATAGCACCCGAGCTATAACGCACCATCAATGCCACCTTCGAAGTCGGCACTTTCCCCGACAACTGGAAATGCGCAGAAGTCAAGCCCCTCCTCAAGAAGCCCTCCGCAGATCCTACGGACCTCAAAAACTACAGACCCATCTCTCTCCTCCCCTTCATGGCCAAAGTCACTGAGAAGATCGTCAACACTCAGCTCACGAGCTTCATCGAAGCCAACTCCATCCTCGACTCTTCCCAATACAGATTTCACAGCAACCACAGCACTGAGACAGCCCTCCTCGCTGCCACAGACACCATCCGCGCCGTCCTTGACCAGGGCCACACGGCGGCCCTCATCCTTCTAGACCTCTCTGCAGCCTTCAACACCATCTCCCACCTCCCTCTCACCACCAGACTCCACGACGCCGGCATACAGGGAACGTCCCTCGACTGGATCCGCTCTTTCCTCACCGGCCAAACCCAAAGAATCAGACTCCCGCCTTTCCTCTCTGAACACACAGAGATCATCTGTGGAGTACCCCAAGGATCATCACTCAGTCCCAAGCTCTTCAACATCTACATGGCCCCCCTCACCGCCATCGTCAGACTGCATGGACTCAGCATATTATCCTACGCTGATGACACCCAGCACATCCTTTCCCTCACGAAGCAACCCAACACCACCAGACTCAGCTTCCAGGAAGGAATGAAAGACTTTGCATCCTGGTTGAGCAGCAGTTGTCTGAAGCTCAACTCGGAGAAGACAGAAGTCCTCGGACCCACCCCTCAGCATGGTACAACACCTGGTGGCCCACCACCCTCGACATCCCCCCCACTCCCATGGACCACGCTCGGAATCTCAGCGTCATACTCGACTCCTCCCTCACCATGACCCGACAGATCAATGCCATCTAATCCACGTGTTTCAACACCCTCCGCATCTTTCGCAAGACCTTCAAGTGGATCCCACCGAATCCAGAAAGACCATCACCCACGCACTCATCACTAGCAGATTGGACTACAGAAACACCCTCTATGCCGGAATCAACAAATCCCTGCCCCGAAAACTCCAGACCATCCAGAACACCGCTGCCAGACTCGTCCTTGGCATCCCACGACATGAACACATCACCCACCACCTATGAGACCTCCACTGGCTCCCCGTCAAGAAGAGAGTAACCTTCAAGCTAATCACGCACGTCTACAAATCCCTCCACAACACCGGACCCCAATACCTCAATGAAAGAGTCTCCTTCCACGTACCCAAGAGAAACCTCCGCTCCGCTGACCTTGCCCTCACCGAAACCCCACGCATCCACAGAGCGGGTGGAAGAGCCTACTCCTACATCGCAGCTAAGACGTGGAACGAGCTCCGGCTCAACATCAGATGCTGCCCCAAGCTGCACACTTTCAGGAAGACCTGGCTGTTCGCTGAATTGGAGCTGCACGCCCCCCCCCAGCACCTTGAGATCCTCACTGGTGAGTAGCGCACTTCACAAATCCCTGATTGATTGATTGATTGATTAGGGCGGATTTAGAGTTTGTTGGCTGGATGCTCTGTCACAAACGTGGTAGTTACCCGGAGTACCCATCCCCCACACCCTAAATCAGGCCCTTATGCTTAAAATGTATGATGGAAGATTGTTCTCACTGGGACACATTTATAAATATTTTTTACATGGTAACCCAGGCAATGTTGTTACCAGCTGCTGCGTTTGAATTTCTGTAATCGCTTCTATTTTAGGTTGCTCATATGATTGTCCTACTTCTGACAAAAAGATTCTCTCAGAAGGTGTGTTGTGGACTCCTGGGAGGCCGCTCTGTAGAGGGAAGTGAGTACACTGCCCACAGCCACATCAGAGGGGGCATGTGACATGCTTCATTAATGGAGCAGGCTTATTTAATACAAGGGAAGTGAGCACACTGCCCACAGCCACACCAGAGGGGGCATGGGACATCCTTCATTAATGGAGCAGGCTTATTTTATACAAGGGAAGTGGGCATACTGCCCATAGCCACACCAGAGGGGCATGGGACACCCTTCATTAATGGAGCAGGCTTATTTTATACAAGGGAAGTGGGCATACTGCCCACAGCCATACCAGAGGGGGCATGTGACACCCTTCATTAATGGAGCAGACTTATTTAACACCAGGGAAGTGATGACACTGCCCCCCCACACAAACACAAACACACGCACACACACACCTCAGAGGGGGCATATGACACTGGCTTATTTAATACAAGGGAAGTGAGCACACTGCCCACAGCCACACCAGAGGGGGCATGGGACACCCTTCATTAATGGAGCAGGCTTATTTTATACAAGGGAAGTGGGCATTCTGCCCACAGCCATACCAGAGGGGGCATGTGACACCCTTCATTAATGGAGCAGACTTATTTAACACCAGGGAAGTGATGACACTGCCCCCCCCCACACACACACAAACACACGCACACACACACACACCTCAGAGGGGGCATATGACACTCTTCATTAATGGAGCTGACTTATTTAATACAAGGGAAGTGAGTACACTGCCCACAGTCACACCAGAGGCGAATATTACCCCCTTCATTAATGGAGCAGACTTATTTGAAACCAGGGAAGTGAGGACAATGCCCCCCGACCCACACACAAACACACACACACCTCAGAGGGGGCATATGACACGCTTCATTAATGGAGCAGACTTATTTAATACAAGGCAAGTGAGGACACTGCCCACAGCCACACCAGAGGGGGCATGTGACACCCTTCATTAATGGAGCAGACTTATTTAACACCAGGGAAGTGATGACACTGCCCCCCCCACACACACACAAACACATGCACACACACACACACCTCAGAGGGGGCATATGACACTCTTCATTAATGGAGCTGACTTATTTAATACAAGGGAAGTGAGTACACTGCCCACAGTCACACCAGAGGCGAATATTACCCCCTTCATTAATGGAGCAGACTTATTTGAAACCAGGGAAGTGAGGACACTGCCCCCCGACCCACACACAAACACACACACACCTTAGAGGGGGCATATGACACGCTTCATTAATGGAGCAGAGTTATTTAACACCAGGGGAGTGAGGACACTGCCCACACACACACATCAGAGGGGGCATGTGTCACCATCCATTAATGGAGCAAAGTTATTTACCACAAGGGAAGTGAGGACACTGCCCACACAGACACACGCACACACACACACATCAGAGGGGGCATGTGACACTCATCATTAACGGAGCAGAGTTATTTAACACCAGGGAAGTGAGGACACTGCCCACACACACATCAGAGGGGGCATATGACATCCTTCATTAACGGAGCAGAGTTATTTAACACCAGGGAAGTGAGGACACTGCCCACACACACATCAGAGGGGGCATATGACATCCTTCATTAACGGAGCAGAGTTATTTAACACCAGGGGAGTGAGGACACTGCCCACACACACATGAGAGGGGGCATATGACATCCTTCATTAACGGAGCAGAGTTATTTAACACCAGGGGAGTGAGGACACTGCCCACACACACACATCAGAGGGGGCATGCGACACCCTTGATTAGTGGAGCAGACTTATTTAATACAATGGAAGTGAGAACACTGCCCACACACAAACACACAAACACACACACCTCAGAGGGGGCATGTAACACCCTTCATTAATGGAGCAGAGTTATTTAACACCAGGGAAGTGAGAGCAGTGCCCACACACACATATTTAAGTAAGTCCGTTTTTATATAGCGCAGCTACTCACCCTTACGGGTCTCAAGGCGCTGGGGGCCGTAGTGGAAATTAAGTGAGCTATTGCCCAGAGTCACATGGTGCTGAGCTGAGCTGCCGCCGGAGCCGGGGATCGAACCGTGAACCCTGTGCTCCGAAGTCAGCTGCCCTGGCCGCTGCACCACACCTCTCCACTCAGAGTGACGCATATGACACTTCATTAATGGAGTCGATAGCACCTCAGATGTTTTCACACCAGGGCCCAAAGTCACCATAGTTTTGCACAACAGAAAGCAGCATCCTATTTTGCAGCTCAGCGATGTGCAAAGGGACAACACAGTGCAGTGACACACCTACAGAGATGGCCTGGTGCTGGTGCCACCCCTGCACTGGTGCACAGTCTTCATGCCATGCGCAGAGCAGCGTGTGCACTCTCTTGCATTGGATTTGCACTTGTCGTCTCCCTTCCTAGTACAAACCAGCACGCACAGACCACCACAGAAGGGTCCGGTGCATTGGATGTATGCATCATGTGGCCCCTTGACACAAAGTAACACAAAACAGCATTTGCAAAGACAAAAGTGCACCTTTCCAACACAAAACTCTCTTTCCACTGAACAGTAAATGGCCTTTGCCAGTTAGTTCTGCTTGTCTTTGCCTCCCACCAGGTGCAGCTCGAAGCTGTAGTAAACCTGGACCCAAGTGTTCAGACCCTTGACTGCAGTTATTTTTACTGGTGCCTTGATTAGCGCCTAATCTTGCTGTTAGTCCATAGTGCCTCCAGGGTGAGGTCACAGTGTGTGCTTGGAGATGGAAACTTAACTTTGTCAGAGGGAAGGTGCGAGCTGTCGGACCTATGCATGAGCCTTTCTTCTCACCCACCCAAAGTCACCAGCCTCCTGTGCCCTCCAGCATAAGACTGCACTACACATGTTTTTACTGTCCTTGTCTCTTCCGGTCACTTAATCAACTCTTCTGTGGATTCCTTAGCACTTCCATGAACCATCCGTGATGAAAACTGTGGTATCCCATCACGGTAACCATTCTCATGGCAGCCCATCATGCTTCTTAGTAAAGAGGACTGTGACATGGTGATACACCATCATGTTCAACAGTAATGGAACATAATAGCACACCATGCTCATCAGTCATTGACACTGTGGTATTGAGGCAGCCCATCATGGTCATCAGCAGTAGTACACCATGCAGTGGCGGCTCGCATAGGGCGTGCTGCGTGGCGGTGGGGTAGTAAACTCAGACATACGATGGAACGGAGGAAGGTAATAATTACTTTCCTCCGTTCCGTCGTATGTCCGAGTTTACTACACCCCACCATGCCCCTCCCCCGCCCCGCCGCCCCGCAGCACACCCTATGCGAGCCGCCACTGCTCATGAGTAATAGCAAATTATGCTCATGAGTAATATTAGGGGAGAGGATGTAGTCTTAGGGCTAGAGGGGTCGACCTTGGACCTGGGGAACCGGGTTCGAGTCTCAGCAATGACGCTCAACATCCTGTGATTCTGGGCAAATCACTTAATCTCCCTGTGCCTAACAAAAATGAATGTGTTCATCTGTAACGAAACTGGTGGTCATGTAAAGCGCTCTGATACCTGATGCCTCAGGTCTAGTTCATGCTATATAAAACTAAAAATAAAATAGCAAGTTATGCTCATGAGTAATAGCACACCATGCTCATGATTGTTGGTCACTGTATTACTGCAGTAGTCCATCATAATCCTCATTATTGAGTACTGTGGCAGCCCATTGTTCTTATCAATAATGAGTTCTGTGGAAGCCAATTTTGCTCACTGTGGGTGCCCATCATGGTCATCAGTAACAGAACACCATGCTCAGCAGTGATAGGTACGGCGGTATTAAGGCAGCCCATCATGGTCATGAGTAATACCACACCATGCTCAACAGAGATAGGAACAGTGGTATCAAGGCAGCTCATTGTGGTCATCAGTAGTAGCACACCATGTTCATACGTAATAGCATGCTAAGCTCATGAGTACTAGCACACCAGTAACAACACATCAGTAACAGCACATCATGCTCATGATTGTTGGCCACTGTATTACTGCTGTAGTCCATCATGCTCCTCATTATTGAGTACAGTGGTAGCCCATTGTTCTTATCAATACTGAGTTCTGTGGAAGCCACTCTTGCTCACTGTGGGTGCCCATCATGGTCATCAGTAATACCACACCATGTTCATCAGTGATAAGCACAGTGGATTTAAGGCAGCGCATCGTGGTCATCAGTAATACCACACCATGCTCAACAGAGATAGGAACAGTGGTATCAAGGCAGCTCATTGTGGTCATCAGTAGTAGCACACCATGTTCATACGTAATAGCATGCTAAGCTCATGAGTACTAGCACACCAGTAACAACACATCAGTAACAGCACATCATGCTCATGATTGTTGGCCACTGTATTACTGCTGTAGTCCATCATGCTCCTCATTACTGAGTACATTGGTAGCCCATTGTTCTTATCAGTACTGAGTTCTGTGGAAGCCACTCTTGCTCACTGTGGGTGCCCATCATGGTCATCAGTAATACCACACCATGTTCATCAGTGATAAGCACAGTGGATTTAAGGCAGCGCATCGTGGTCATCAGTAATACCACACCATGCTCAACAGTGATAGGCACAGTGGTATTAAGGCAGCCCATCATGGTCATCAGTAATACCTCATCATGTTCAGCAGTGATCGGCACGGTGGTATTAAGGCAGCCCATCATGGTCATCCGTAGTAGCACACCATGCTCATGATTGTTGGTCACTGTATTACTGCAGTAGTCCATCATAATCCTCATTATTGAGTACTGTGGCAGCCCATTGTTCTTATCAATAATGAGTTCTGTGGAAGCCAATTTTGCTCACTGTGGGTGCCCATCATGGTCATCAGTAACAGAACACCATGCTCAGCAGTGATAGGTACGGCGGTATTAAGGCAGCCCATCATGGTCATGGGTAATACCACACCATGCTCAACAGAGATAGGAACAGTGGTATCAAGGCAGCTCATTGTGGTCATCAGTAGTAGCACACCATGTTCATACGTAATAGCATGCTAAGCTCATGAGTACTAGCACACCAGTAACAACACATCAGTAACAGCACATCATGCTCATGATTGTTGGCCACTGTATTACTGCTGTAGTCCATCATGCTCCTCATTATTGAGTACAGTGGTAGCCCATTGTTCTTATCAATACTGAGTTCTGTGGAAGCCACTGTTGCTCACTGTGGGTGCCCATCATGGTCATCAGTAATATCACACCATGTTCATCAGTGATAGGCACGGTGGTATTAAGGCAGCCCATCATGGTCATCAGTAAAACCACACAATGTTCAGCAGTGATCGGCACAGTGGTATTAAGGCAGCCCATCGTGGTCATCAGTAATACCACACCATGCTCAACAGTGATAGGCACGGTGGTATTAAGGCAGCCCATCGTGGTCATCAGTAATACCACACCATGCTCAACAGTGATAGGCATGGTGGTATTAAGGCAGCCCATCGTGGTCATCAGTAATACCACACCATGCTCAACAGTGATAGGCACGGTGGTATTAAGGCAGCCCATCGTGGTCATCAGTAATACCACACCATCCTCAACAGTGATTGGCACAGTGGTATTAAGGCAGCCCATTGTGGTCATCAGTAGTAGCACACCATGTTCATGATTGTTGGCCACTGTATTACTGTAGTAGTCCATCATGCTCCTCATTATTGAGAATTGTGGCAACCCATTGTTCTTATCAATAATAAGTTCTGTGGAAGCCACTTTTTCTCACAGTGGCTGCCCATCATGCTGCTCATGAGTGATGTGTGCTGTGGTTGTCCTCCACCCTTTTATGTCTCGTCTTCCTATATCCGTGAACTCATGTGTGCCATTGCTCCCCTTGTGTCCTAAGTAGAGACCTTCAACAGTTTAAAAGAAAAAAACAAGAAAACGATGGCCCACATGTGATGGAATTATGTGCTGTGTGTTGGAAAAAGGAATGGTTCTACGGTTTGGTCCCAACCAGTCTGCCAGCTCAAGATCTGAGCGCCATCTTGTCACTCGACCTTTGACCTACGCTTGTCTGCACATGGCAAAATGAGTTGCAAGTCCAAGACCATTCATCCAAGTAGTCATATTTAATGGCCCTAGGGGTCCATTGAGAAGGAGGCTGAGCATGGATGTTCATCTTAGATGCTAAAAAGCATTTGAAACAATATCCCTGATGGGAACTGGGGCCTGGTGTGGATTGCTCACACAAGTAAGTTCTGCCTTCCCAGTCCAAGGCTAGAGGGTGGTCCCTTGGCTTCCACAGGTGGCTGACCTGGAGGACCTGGTGACCACTGGTAGACCCACCTGTTTGCATAATTCACCCACGCTTTGCAGGCACGTACTCATCCCGGAAGTGCACGCAGATTCACTTTGAGTCTAAACCTGAGTCTGGAGTTGGATTGTGGAGGGAACTCTCCCATATTTCATCTGACTTCCTTGAGGAAAGAAAAAAGTTATATGTGCAAATGCCTGTCCGAGTTACATTTCTGTATTTAACACTGTGACGCTGGTTAAAAGTGTACAAGCAAAGACATTCGCAATTGAATACTCCAGGAAATCTGTCTCTGCCATGGACAAACACGCTGACGATTCTTCGCTGATGCCACCTTTCAGAAACTCATGTATGAAAGGTTTGATGGCTCCTACAGGAGCAAAGGTATGACTTGTAATGAAGATACCTTTGCGAATCCGGACAACAGAAATGAGCCCAAGATCATCAATCGTGGCCAAATGCGAAGTCAGGATTAGAACTCTGGTCCTTTGATGTAAGTAGGTAACCAGGAGTGAGTGTGCCATCATGACACCACATCACCTTCCTATAGCAAACAATATCATGCAGTGACTACTGGAACATTGACTGTCGCAAGCCGAAGTTATCATGGTGCAGACCACAAAAACTAAGGGCCTCATTTATTGGGTTTTTGCCATAGGGCAGCGTCACACGCCTGCCTGTTATGCTACCCTACGGCAAAAGAAAAGGGCAGGAATGTGCAGTATTTATTAGATACGGCATATTCCTGTCCCTTTCCCCGGTGCACAATGGGCTGCTGCGTGCCACCGCAGGCACCATTTCACCATGGTGCAAGGGTGCCTGCGTTGAGGGATGATTTTGTTGTGCAGGAAGGCAAACCTTCCTCCACAAAAACAATCAAAAGAGATTTTTTCCTCTTTCTATGTTTGATGCAGCACACATAGAAAGAGGAACGCCCCCAGCAACACCCATGGAATGCCCCTTTCACACAGTTTTCTGCCTGTAAGGGGCACATATTTATATGGCCCTGAAGAGCCACGTAACGTGGCTTTACGTGGCCTTATAAATATACCAGTGGCACATTGCGCCACTGGAATGTGATGTTCCGGTGGTGCAATGGTGCTGGTAGGGCCTCATAAGTGAGGCAGGAAGTCTTGAGTTGGCCAACACGTCACGGCAATAAGAGAGATATAAGAATTTGGGGGCAGATTCAGGGTAGAGCCTAACATTAAAGAAATATTTATTTAGTAGTTTCCTTGTTTGTACTTTCTTCGCTGGAAGTGTAGCCCACGTGAAAGAGAAATTGTTTCCCTTTCTGTGATATGATGTATCTTGCTCTTTCTGTGATTATGTCTGCAAATAATCTAATAATATTAAGTATTAAATGTTTAAAAAAATTATATTGCATTTTGTATTGACATGCAATATTTTGTTTTTGTTATTTTTTACTTACATGGGTATTCTTGCTGAAACTTAAAAATAGTATTTCCGGCTTTCCGTTACATTTTTGTAATGTTACTCAGGTGTGTCCTTTTCTGTTGGGCAACAAAGGCATTTAATTTTATTTTAAACATTTGTTTGTTGGTAGCTAGTGGGGGTGGAGGGAGTTTATTTAGATTATAATTGTTTTAGGGGTATTTTCTGTTTATTACATTTTTTAAATAATGCACTTTTGGATTAAGTATTTGAAGGCATGTAATTCTTGTTGTTTGCCATTAGATTAGTAGTTTCTCGACTCTGCATTATTTTCTTTGTAGTATGTATAATTAGCAACATAAAAGCAGTGGAGTATTTAGCTAATAATTTGTTTTTTTAGCTTTTAAAACATAATTAAGTTAAAAGTTAGTATAGATAAATCTTTTGCTTACTTTGGCAGGTAGTTGTATCTATTTTTCCAATTCTCTTTTGTCATCTTGTCAGAAAATCATCTTCTTGCAGGTTTTCTAGTTTTTGAGTAGTAAGTAGTTATATTTTGAGTGCCTTTTATATTGTTAGTTTAATTGATTGTATAATGTTATTGGTTTATTTGGTTATTTTGTTTGAGGTGTGATTTAATTGTATAGCTTTCTTTGAGTTATAATGTTTTTTTTCAGTAATTGTCTTTTTTGGTGAATGCTAACAAGTGTTTATTTTATAATGTTGCCTATATATTTCGCACTATTTGTTGAAATTAAATGCATAATTTATTTAACTATCACAAATTATTTTTGTATAAAGTTTACATATTAATAAGTTTTGTAAATATATAGCTTGAATACTATTTTGAAACATGGAAGTGCATTTTTTGGGATATTTCTGTTCATTTTAAGGGTGCATGACAGAGGCATGAATGGCTAAACCACGCGTGCCTCTACTACGCTGCCTAAACCATGAATGCATTCTTTTACCAAGCATGCCTATACCACGCAATTTTGTGGTAAAGGCACAAATGGTATAGGGATGTAAGGTAAAGATCACACTCTATGCCACCTGTCCTTAGCCCTAACAACTACCCCGACCACCCCAGCCCTAAAAAGTACCCGACCCACCCTGAGCCCTAAAAACTAACCCGACCCTCCGAGTCATAAAAACTTCTCTGACCCCCCGGAGCCCTACAACGACTCCAATCCCCTCAGCCCTAAAAAGTACGCAGACCCCGCCCTGAGCCCTTAAAACTGCTCTGACCCCCCCTCCCCCGAGTCATAAAAATTTCCCCAACCCCGACCTCCCCCGAGCACTAACAACTACCCTGCACCCCAAGCCCTAAAAGCTACTCCAACCGTCTGAGCCATAAAGGCAACCACGACCCCAGCCCTAAAAACAACCCTGCCCGCACAGCCCTGAAAACAATCCCTAACCCTAAGCCCTAAAAACTACACCCAAACCTTAAAAACTACCCCCAGCCCTCCAAGCCCCAGCCCCACTTACCAGTCAGCCACTGTCCCGATCCTTCCTGTTCCTGGGCCCACCAACCTCAGCATCTAGACCGCACATTGCCTTAACCACGCATATGTGTGGTTAAGGCAAGCGTGGTTGCTCTTGCTTTGATGGGTATGTGTGGCTCTCCCCGCGTTGTTCAGGCGGTTTCCCTTTTTTTAATAATGTGTGATTGTTCTAATGTACTTAGAATATTTTTTGATTAATTAAATGGTTAATTTTATTTTTACATGAAATGTTATTTTTATGTTTTTGTTTTAAACGTGTTGATAATTCTTGATATTAATGTAGTCGATATTTTTGGTTTCAATATTTATTACTATTTATATGTTTATTTATATGTGCCAATATTTTAGTTTCATATATTTTTGTTATCAATATTAGTGGAAATAGATACTTTTAACAGCGATATTTTGGTTTTCGATATTTGTGTTTTTGTTAGTTAATGATATTTATTTACAATATTTTTGTAAGTCAACTTTTTTACATCAATATTATGTCAATGATTCGATATGCCAGTATTTAGACTACTTTAATAATAAAGTAGCTTATTTCTCATAGCAATAAAAAGTAACTTTGGTAATACAATGTTGTATTACCAAGTAGTAATTTTGCCCACGGCAAAGGCAGTCTAATTCAAGACCATGCAAGGTAGAACAATTATTAATTGTTGTAGGACTGACTCTAAATTGATTAATTTTCCACCTTTTAGCAGGCATATTGGGTATGGAAACTTTGAAACTAAACTTCAGAAGCTGTAGAAGTTTCCCCAAAGCTTATCAGATTTTCCCAAACTGCAAAATGTACCTATAATATTGATCATTCAGTGAAGTTCTTCATTTAGGAACAGACTGTGTCTCTCTGGGTTCACCTCCAAAGACTGTCTTGATGGGTTATACCAGTTTGCATTGAGTCAATGGACCATTTTGAAAAGCCTGGACCAAGCAGGCACGTGGCAACTTTCTGGATGCAGTTTCCAATGGCAAGAGAATTCGAACCCTCACCACTTCCAGTGCATGTACCGCGTCACAAGCCTGAGAGGGGGTACGATAAATAATTGATCTCATTATTACAATGATTCACAGATGGTGGTACAATAATAGAGGTATGATTGTTAAAAAGTGTAAAAGAAGTCAAAAGTAACAGGCCCAATCAAATCAATATGTCACACCAATGATTGGCACAACACTCCGTGCTGTGGTTATAGAGCATTTATAGAGTATTTAAACTCTCCATGGACATCTATGTTGGGTGTTCAAAAACAGGCTTTTAGAAACACAGCTCCTAATAAGTGTATTTAATTTGTGATAATCTACTATCAACTGTACATTATCAAGATATTGCAAGTCAACAAATATTTCTGTGAACAAATAGACCCTCATTGCGAGGGGTATTCGAGGAGTGATACTTCTCCACCGTAATATCAGTCGTTTGGTGACTCCAGATCCACAATTTCCAGATTTGAATACACTGGGCCTGATTTGTATTTGTATGACTGTACGTATAATGTTTGCCAGTTTATATGCACTTCAGTAGACCAGTGTTGGTTGCAGTGTCAATCCAGTGGTAAAGGGAATAGGCCTTACTGGTCCATTGGCAACACGTATGTCAAATTCCACGGGTTTCATCTGTTTATCATGAACTTTTATGGCAAGGCCATTCGATCTACCTCACTTGAAATTGTTGTGCTAAAGGCAAGAGTCTTTCAAGAGTGGGTTGACATTCCACTGTGCTGAAGCCTTCCTGTCTTCTGTCACATCTAATCTCTTAGACGTTTGGTGCTGGTGACCAACACAAATGGTGGGGATAGAAGATTTACACTATGATAATTCTTATCAGTCTCTCCTCGGAGGGACTTCATATTGTTTTGACAACTGTAATTTGTACTTTTATTATGGTATACACAATGCATATCTTGTGGGAAAACTTATACTCAAAAGAATAGGTCTAAGTTGTTTAGGTGACGAACAAAAGATAAAGTCTATGGGGCGGATTGTCTTATTAGGAAACATTACTTCAGGTTCCATAGGTCCTGCCTGTTTACTACATAAAGTTACGACAAATGCCGCAGGCCTGATTTATTCGTTATGACACACATATTTTAAAAACAATGGGGCATATTCGCAAGGACTTATCGCTGATTTACCGGCACTTTAGCACCGCAAAAGTGGCGATAGTTTTATCGCCCTATTCTCAAGCTGGTGCAAACTGCCGATATCGCCAGTTTACCAGCGATAGCTTCCGCAAAAAACATCGCCACGGATGAGAGCGACAACTAACACTAATGATATGCAGAGTAGGCGTTCCCGTGCAAAAACACACGAAAACACCACTTCGCGATATTGTCAACGACCAGCCAGATCGGCGATGCGAACCAAAAACATGCGATAAGGCGCGTTAGCAGCAGGCATTTCACACCTGCCGACTACTGGTGTTAAGCAGGACGACAACCTGCAGTATAAAAGGGAGCCCAGCCCAGAGCCACATCTGAAGACCAACACATGTCATGGAGCTACTGATCATGCAGCTCGGAGACCCAAGAGGGCCACAACACCCACCGCCACCACCCCCAGGCCCCCCCCGAACCTCCCCCGGACCACCCACCCCCGGACTACCACAGAGGCAGCGCAGAAGAAGACAGCGGACCTACCGAAAACGCACCAGCCTCACAGACTTAACGCCAGAGGATGTCATTGCCCACTACAGGCTCAAAAGGACAACCATCCTCCGCATCCTGACCTACATTGCCCACAGGCTGACGGTGCCAACACAGCGGAGAACCAATATCCCTCCTCAGACAAAGCTGCTGGCTGTGCTGCACCTGTTGGCCTCTGGTACCTTCCAACCAACAACTGCCAGAGTCGGAGGCCAGCCCTATCAAAGTTCCTCACACCTGTCTTGGATGCCATCATCAGCTTGGTACCCCAGCACCTTCACTTCCCCCACACTGCGCAGGAACAGCTGGAGACCAATCAAGGCTTCTACGCCATAGCTGGCTTCCCGCACGTGTTGGGGGCAATTGACTGCACACATGTCCTACTTGTGCCCCCTGCCGACACTGCACACAATCACTGCAACAGAAAGCACACGCATTCCATCAATGTGCAGGCAATAGTGGACCACTGGAGACTCTTCACCAACGTCGTCGCCAACTACCCAGGCAGTGTGCATGACTCCTACATCTTCTGACAGTCCATCATCAACCAGCGCTTCCAGGATGGCACCTATGGAAATGCACTGCTTGTTGGTAAGTACCAAATGAACACACCACACACCTCAACTCACAACTGTGGGAATGCACACGTTACACCATGCCAAACAACATGCCCCCCTACCAGACTCGACAACCCATGTAACTGTGGCAACCGTGGCCAGCCATGTAGACAAACCAGCCACGTCATGGCACCACTGCCACACAATAGCAGAATGTGGGGAGAGGTGGGAACCAAGTCTGTGCGAATGAGGCAAGTGACCCATCAATAAGAATGTACACAATGCCAAGTGTGACGGTGATGTGCTGGACAGACTTCAGTGTGCAGAGCACAGACATGTCCATGTGGACATATACTGCTGGTGTCCGTAGTGTTGTGGACAGTGGACGCAACCATGTCACCACAGGCAGTGGGGAAGCCCTTGGACATGTAGGTATGTCGTCCCCCCCTGTAAGCGTAAGCGGAGTGGGCTGGGCAGGCGTACGCCAGTACAGCGTAGGAGTGGGAATAAATAGCCCGGGGCACTGGGCATGGTTCACTACCGGGATGGCCACCAAAGTAAATACTGCGCGTGTCTCTGTGTCCGCCACATCCTGGCCATAAGCCTACACACACCTGGCCGACCACCTTCACCGGCCAATATCACAGTGTCGTTGTCAAGCTTGTGGACATGCGCAGGAAGTCATGACAATGGCGTATCTTAGGAGTGCAAGATACGCAGAGTAGGCGTTCCTGCAGCGCACACAAGTAAATAGGCCCAGGGGGAGTGACGAGCAGCTGTGAGGCAACACAATACACATGAATGACGCACATTTGCCACAAGCAACACATGTCAAACATGAATCCCAAAGTCGCACACATCAGACCCCACCAAACTGATAAGCCTGCCAACACAGAATGCAGAACCAACGATTGACACATATCTCTCACCCCTGTCACAGGTGATCAAGGATATGCACTCAGCCCGTGGATGATGACACCCCTCCGAGACACGAACACCCAGGCCCAGAGGCAGTACAATGCGGCCCACAAACGCACCAGGGGCATCGTGGAGCGCTCATTTGGCGTGTTAAAGTCACATTTCAGGTGCCTGGACATCACAGGTGGGAGACTCCTGTACAGCCCGGAAATAGTGTGCAAGATGATCATTGCATGTTGTGTGTTGCACGACATATGTGTACGCACCAATGCCCCATGGATCCAAGTGCCAGATGCACCGGACGATGATGATGAGGATGAGGCAGGTGGACCACACCCCAGTGCAGCAGGAATAGCCCGAAGGAACACAATCATTAACAATTTCTTCACATGAGCACGTCACATTGTGACTGTCCTTAGCAATCATGGGACAGGACAAAATGTCCACAGGCACAGCATGTGCAAATACATACATTCCAACACACATTCCCTGTGTGCATGTCACTCCTCTGCCCCATGGATCCAAGTGCCAGATGCACCGGACGATGATGATGAGGATGAGGCAGGTAGACCACACCCCAGTGCAGCAGGAATAGCCCGAAGGAACACAATCATTAACAATTTCTTCACATGAGCACGCCACATTGTGACTGTCCTTAGCAATCATGGGACAGGACAAAATGTCCACAGGCACAGCATGTGCAAATACATACATTCCAACACACATTCCCTGTGTGCATGTCACTCCTCTGCATAAGCACACCACTCTGACAAGTGTAAGTGCAACATTTAGTGCTAACAATCTCACAAATGGCAATTAGATGGTGGGTGTGTCACCTCTGTACGGAGAGGCTGTTTAGGGTGTCACGTATCCAAAATGCCATGTCAGGGTGTCATAGATGGTACGTAATCCCACTCAGCAGCGTATCACATGTCCAAATTCATGACATAAAGTCGGTCATTTATGACCAAGAAAAGACAACAGGGCATCTTTTGGGGTCAAATATGTACCACCATGATGCAGAGAGTTGCACCCTGTGACTTAAGTCCCACAACATTAGCAACATGGACGTGAGGGGGAATCACTGCCCCTACATTCTTCCATAATTTCATACTTTTTTTTTTTTGTTTATTTATTTATTGATTTTCATGACATACAAACAAAATTCGGACATCGTCCTAAACAAAAACAAACTGTGGCGTGTGGTAATATCAATGACAGTCTAATCATGAGACAGGTCGAGCTCATAAAGTAAATCCAAAACAGTGGGCATGTCGGTGCATAACACATTTACCAACTTCTGCAGTTTTCATTTAGTAAAGAATCAGGCCAGACAGCTCTTAATTTGACAGTAGTATTGCATTTTTCCCCTCCCCTATACCCTCCACGATTCATGCATACAGGACATATTCCACCATCGTCCAACAGAGGCAGACGCTTGGTTCTATTTGGAAACATCACACAGGCTCAACGGTAACTCCGGTGACCTCATTGATATCGATCCTTCAGATCCGACACGGACCCAGGCAATAAAAGGTTCCCATATATCTTTGGGTCTGGAGTTAGGTGGCATTAGTTCCCAGAATATAGCAAGCTGTGTTCGTCCATATGTTACCTCCCTGATCCAGTCCCGGACCGTGGGTCTTCTCTTCTTCCCCCAACATAAAGCTATCTGCCGTTTGGCAAATAACAGTAGCAGCGCATGTAATTTGCGTTTTTTAACATGTGTGTCCCTGACATATCCTAGCACTCCAAGCAGTGGGGATGGAGCCAATGCCAAGCCTAGGATCTGATTTATGGATTCAAACATTTGGGCCCAGTATTCCGTGAGTACCTGACATGTCCATGCCATGTGAAGGAAGGAAGCTTCAAATGCTCCGCATCTCCAACAGCAGTTGTCTTCTCTGACTCCCATTTTAAATAAGCTAATCGGCGTTCTATAGTAGCGGTGGATGAATTTGAAATGTATTAGTCTGAGTTTATAGTTAGGTGATAAGTCTGTCATCTGGGCACAACAATATGACCATTGGTCATCGGACAGAGGGGGATCTATTTCGTTATTCCATTTAAGGCGAGCAGCGGAGACTGCCACAGGTGCATCATTTTGCATATGAGTGTACAATCTGGTGACCAATTTTCTCGGTGATGGTGTAACCAGCAGATTTTCCAGAGCAGCAAGTGGGGTTGGCTGGGATGGGAAGTCAGCGTGTAGCTCCCTACATGCTGCACGGAGTTTATGATATAAAAACGTTAATCCAAAGGATAGCTGTTGGCCTTCCTCCGCTCTCGGGGGGTCCCTGAAAATTCCGCCTGGGTAGAGATCAGCGAAGGTACGAAGCGACATGGTCTGCTCTATCTTTTTAGAAATTTCGTCCTTAAAATTTGGAATGCATTGGGATATGCGCCAGAGGGATTGAGGGCGCGTACAAGATTCGCGCACCTGCTCTTCTACGCAGCCCATCCCATGCCCATCGTAGAGTCTCGGGGGTATCTATGCAATCTACGGGGCGTTTAAATTTCTGGTACACTGCAACTCGGAGTAGAACTGGCGCAACCGCGTCCTTCTCAACAGCTACGTGAGGCTGAAATGGCATCTGGTGTACCCAATATTGCAAGAACTGCGCCTGTGCACATAAAGCGTACAGCTTCATGTCTGGGGCACCCAGCCCCCCCTGCCTGGTCGATAGGGACAATAACTCCCAGGAGACCCTGGCCTGTCCCCCAGCCCACACCAGAGATATTAGCAGAGATCGCAGTATCTTGAAAAAGGATTGAGTGAGTATAAGCGGGAGATTCACGAATAGATACAGAAATTTAGGCAAGACAACCATTTTAGCCAATGCAATTTTCCCTGCTATTGAGAGTGGAAGTTTAGCCCACAGGGATACCTTGTCCTCCAGCCAGGCAATGGCCCTCCCAAAATTTAGACTCCATAGCTCCTGCAGATCCCTGCTTATCCAGATACCTAGGTATTTCACAGCTCCATTTTCCCATCGCAAGGGGAACTCCGAAATAACTGCCCTTGTATTGTCAGTAAGAGGAAATACTACAGATTTAGACCAGTTGATGGTTACCCCTGAGAGGCCTCCAAATTTGATGAGTTCCCTTAACATTGTATCCAAATTACGTTCAGGGTTCAAGATATACAATGTTATGTCATCGGCATAGAGCGAAATCGTGAGACTTCTAGTCCCAAACCCTATGCCTATGTCTGTGTGGTTTTGTCTGATACGAGCAGCCAGCGGTTGCATGGCAATGGCAAACAGTAGGGGGGACAATGGGCACCCCTGTCTGGTGCCTCGCGTAATTGGGAATGGAGTGGATATCATATCGTTCACCCGCACCCTAGCCAGCGGTTCAGTGTATAACAGTCGTATCCATCTGAGGAAAAGGGGGCCAATTCCCATTCGCGCCAGAATATTGAAGAGGTAAGGCCACTCGAGCGAGTCGAATGCCTTAGTGGCATCTAAGAAGACCGCCGCTGCCTGAAGGTCAGGGCGTAGGTATTGTAAAACTGAGAAAACCATCCGAAGGTTATGGGAAGTGGACCTACCAGGTATAAAACCCGATTGATCAGGCAACGCTATCATGGGAAGTAAAGGTTGCAGCCTATTTGCTATTAGTTTTGCCAACATTTTAACGTCTACGTTAATAAGTGACAGTGGTCTGTATGAGTCTAGCTCAGTATCAGGTTTACCAGGCTTTAAAAGAGTAATAATAATGGCTTCCCTCATTGATTGAGGAAGAATCCCCACGTCACATGCTTCCTCATATACCGCGAGGAGTTTGGGCGCCAGTTCCTGCGCATATGTTTTGTAAAACGCGGTCGTCAGGCCATCTGACCCTGGAGCTTTATCCAGAGGTAGGCTCGCAATAACATCTTTGACATCAGTCACTGAGAACGGTAAATGCATATATTCCCGGTGCCTGTCATTAAACCATACCAACGCCACGGAATCCAGGAACTCCTGCATACCGTCCGGGCATATAGTTTGTGTAGCCATGTATAGATTGGTATAATACGATGAGAACTCATTTAAGATGTTTGGGGAGCCCCTGACGGTTTTGCCATCTGGATTCCTGACTTTGGGAATAAAGGCCTTGGAACAAGGGCCTCGAAGCATACCAGCCAGTGTCCTCCCCGGTCTGTCCCCCTCTCCATATCCCCTGGCTACCGCATATTTCCCCAGGAACCTCACCTCGCGCTGTGCCTCCTCTTCATATTCTAACAACCTGACCTTCAACTCGGCCACAAGGGCATCCTCTCCTCCCGCTTGTATACGGGTCTCCAGATCCTTAATTTGTGACTCAATATTACCCAAAGTCATTCGGATTGCCTTAAGAACACCTGCCTTGCGTGAAATACATTGACCCCTTATGACCACCTTGAACGCTTCCCATAGAGAGGCCTCAGTGTCAACTGAGCCCGTGTTAAGTGTGAAGTAATCATTGATATCAGTGCGTATTTCTTCTTTAAATGCCTCGTCCAGGAGCGCCTGAGGGGGCAGTCTCCAAGAAAAGGCCTTTCGTGTAGTGTTTGGCAAGGATAGAGTGAGCAAGCACGGCGAGTGATCTGATAGGGTGCTCGACAGGTGTTTGACATCCACCTCCCAGCTGGCCACATCCTTCGACAGTAACCAATAGTCTAATCTAGACCAGGCGCGATGGTGTTCGGAGAAACAGGTGCCCTCTTTAGTCAGTGGATTTCGAAGCCGCCATACGTCTATCATGTCGCCCTCCTCTAATATGGTGTTTAATTCTCTGCTGGCTGCAGGGTGATGTGTCCTGGCTGTGCCCTGTCTGTCCAATTCATCATGAAGGATAGCGTTGAAATCCCCCCCCAAAGGGTCGTGGTGCAGCCTGTGGCTCTAACTTTGGCCCAGACGTCCTGAAAGAAGCTAGGTGAATCTATGTTGGGGCCATATAATGCTACAATCGTCAATAAAGTGCCACCTAAATACCCTAGGAGTATGACGTACCGGCCATCAGGGTCAGTGTACGTTTCCCTCTCTCTCCAATCTATGCCTTGTTTCATCAACACCGCCACTCCTCTTGAGTAATTCGAGTACACGGACATGTAGGTCGAACCCCAGCGTCTATGTCTGAGTTTTGTCGATTCCTGGGAGCGGAGGTGGGTCTCCTGCAGCAAGCATATGTTGATATTGTGTCGTGTGAGGTATGCCTGAACTAATCTCGCCTTCCTACTGTCATTAAGGCCTTGAATGTTCCATGTTAAATAATTCACCTTAGTCTCGTGGTCGTCAGTGAAGTTTCATGTGTGTCCTCTGCACGCCCAATCTGACATAGATTCCTGCCTATGCGTATATTAGTAGTGTTGTCATTCATCGGCCACACGTCCACAAACAAACCTAGAACAAGCCTAAACCTAGTCCCCCCTCCCACAACAACCCCCCAATCAGGTTGAAGCAATAAACCCCCCCCGATAAAACGCAAAACAAACAATAGCAGGGAAATTTCCCATGGGGGCGCAAGAGTACCGGCCTCTTACCCTACCGTGGCTGGGTGGCTGAGAAACTGCAAGAGACTAGACCTGTAATATAACTAACCAGACAAATTAGGTGATTGTAAGGCAGGACATATGACTACCATCTCTCAACTTGTGGTTACAATCATTCTCCTTCCTCAGCTGCCGCAGCCGATTTCGCTAGATAAACAAACGAGTGTGAATGCAGTTGAGGCCTATCGCATATAAAGCTGTGTACCATGACATAATAATATAATTATAAGTAAATACAATGCACACATGTGTTACAGAGAAGGGCGGGCTTGAGTTCTCGGAATTCGAATACAGTACATGGCATTTACCAAAGATACGAGCAGTGGTGTTAGAGATAACACCGTAGCCCACAGATTGTAATTGTCTATTATTCAGTCATTGTCACTTAGCTGCCTTCCCACTGCGTCTTCTGGTCCCGGGTTTTTCTTGTTCTGTTTACCGCCCACATGCTTAGCGAATTTCAAGGCGGACTTGGAGTCAGTAAAAAAGTGGGCGGAGCCATCGTAGGATACTTTGAGTTTGGCGGGGTAAAGCAAAGAGTAGGGAATCTGCGCCTGCAGTAGGATCTTCTTTGCAGGCAAGAATTCTCTTCTGGCGGCCTGCACCGCTGGGGTGAAGTCCGGGTAGAAGGCGATTTGATTTCCCTGGTGGGTTATTGTGCCCATTGTTCGGGCCTGCCGCAGCACCATATCTCGGTCTTGATAATTCAAGAGTCTCGCCATTATGGGCCGCGGAGGAGCCCCCACCGGGGGCCTCGCTCCCAGAGTGCGGTGGGCCCTCTCCACCGCAAAAACTGGAGATAGATGTGCAGCAAACAGGTCGTGAAGCAAATCGGTCACATAGACTTCCATCTTCGTGATAGCTGTCGTCTCCGGTACTCCCGTGATGCGTAGATTATTGCGTCGCGATCTGGCCTCTAAATCTTCATTCTTGGCACGGATCACATGTAGGAGTCTGTCCATCTGAGATATTTGTTCCTTGGTCTCCACCTGAAACTCGTGCAAATCGGTATGTTTGTTTTCCAAGACATCCAGCCGGTGTTCATGCTCTCCGACCTGTGTCGTCACTGACTCCATTTGTGTTGTGAGGGTATCTAATTTGGCATCTATTGTCCGTAGGCTGGAGCGCATCTCCAACATAAGCGTGCGCAGATCCTCTTCCTGGTCATCGCGCTGCCCATCAGAGGACCCACCCATAGCGGTCTCCGAATCCGACTCTTGTTGTCTGGTGGATCGGCGCTATTCAAAACTAATTTTGGGCTGTTTGGCGTCCTGTTTGCCCATTGTGAAGTGGTATTTATGACCTTTCCCCTCTTCGCCTGTGTCACAGATCAACCACACAGTTCGTGGGTCTGCAATACCCCAGGGTGACCAGAATGCTGTGGGATTCACCAGTTAGCGCCCCCGGTGCAATGACACCCACCTGCGTCAGGGCCCGTCTGTGGTCCCACCTCCAGGTATCAGTCGCAGTAGTCCAAAACACCTCAGGGCCTGATGGTCACGCCACCTCCACGAGGTCACACGCCTCGGGGTCTTAGACAGTTGGATTTACTGTGCCAGTGCCATCCACGTGCATCCACAAGCCAGCCAGCACAGCACGGTTCAAACACTGGTGGAGGGCCGGGTTTTGGCATCACATCCGCGCAAAGGTCCTCAAATGTCCCCAAGCTCAACAGGGCAGCCTCACTGTCTCAGCTTCAGGCCATCCGACAGCGTCTCAGCGTCTCGGGGCTATCCCACCTGCTATAGTGTGTTCGCCTGTGCTCCCACGGTGCGGACGGCAGTGCCGCAGCCAATCTAAAATGGCGCCTCAGGTGTTGCCCCGCGATATCATTCCGGAGGGGCCCCACACAGTTTCACCAGATCTTGGCCGTGGGCGCAGGTTCACCCGCACTCCACGCAGCGCCACGCTTCAGGGTCGAACCACTCCTCCAGCAAGACCCGCGCCGTTACCTTGGCCCGCCGCTGAGCGGGGGTGCATGGCTCAGCCCCGCACAGGTCCCGCCTCACCCAGCGCGCCTGCTTATGTCCTCTGGGGAGCACCTCCCAGCAGTCCGGCTCCGCATACGGGGTGGTCTCGGGGCGTCGACCGCAACGTCGGTCCCCAGCGCGTCCCACCTGGAGATGTGGAGTTGCCAGCCTCTCTTGATCACAACAGCTGCGTGCAGGCCCACAGCGAGACCGCGGTCTAAAGTAGCCAGGGAGGCCGGGTCACGCTTCCAGTCGCTATCGCCTACATCCGCTGCGCTGCATTCCGGAGACCGCAAGTAAGCGGTGAAGGAGTCGGCACGGCCCAAATTGCTCCACCAGTCACCTCATGTCTCGTGCCTTCCGCTGGGTCGGGAAGACAGGATCTGCCTCTATTAAATGTGCGGATAAGTGAATGTTCGGATCTTGGCCGGCGGAGCTCACTCAAAGAGCAGCCATTCCGCAGCCACGCCCCCTCCATAATTTCATACTTGATTGAACATAGACATGGCACATCTGGGTGAATTTAAATGTTATATTCACATTCAGTGGAGTGTTGAAGCTGGAGCAGTCGAGGGCCATGCAAACCCCACTTTACACTGTTGCCCCGTGGAGGGCCAGCCAGAGTCCTTTAGGGAATGACAAGTTCATCGGAAGAGGAAGAGTTCAGTCCGCAGTATGATTGCTGTGTCATTGGTAACCAAGCATGATATGGCAGTCCATGTCGAGGAAAAAGGTGAGTGTCGCAGAGTGTATAGGGGGACAGTGGAAGGTGATGATGCAGAGGACAGAACCAAGCAGAAACAGGCCATATGGCGGAGATGAATGCTACCTCTTCTTTCTTACCACTAAGGCAGTATCATCCGCATCTTCATCCTCTGATGTGTCAGGTGTCTCACATGTGGGTGGTGGTGTTTAGTCTGCCGCACTGTGTGGCACTGACACTTCAGGGGCGGAGATGTCGATGGAGTAGTAGCAGCAGCATTCATCCGCGACAGGCCTTGTGGTGGCAATGCTATGACGAGGATCTGCAGGGCATGGAAGGTCACAGCTACATCTGGCTGGTGTGCAGCCGTGGCAAACATTCTTTCCGCCTGCATCCACTCCAAGCTCTCTATCTTTCTCCTTATGTGTGCCAACTCCCGGCTGACATCGCTGGAGCCACTCTGACTAGACAGTTGTTCTTGGCTCAGAGTCATGACTCCAGCGATGTCAGCCATGGATTGTTGGGGAGCATGGTGCGGACTGTGGGTGTCGGTTAGGGACTGTAAGTCGTCCCTGATGGGACTTAGACACCCACGTATGGCATCTAGTTTGGCTGCCAAGGGGTCTAACCCCTCCCGCAGCTGGTCAGCCAGCTTCTCCTGGCAAAGTAACACACAGCGTTGGAATGCCATGTGTTGGTCGTGGGGGTCCCAGGAGACATGCATGGTGGTGGGTGCTTCCTGCTGTGTGGTCTGTGCAGGGGGTGGGGTCTCATCGATGCAGCTGGGCTGCCCTGCTCCTGGAGGTGGGGTGCCAGAGCTGTCCCTGAGCTGTTGGAGGGCGTCGGTGTAGATGTTGGGGAGGTCCTCTTCATCATCAGTGCTGTGTTGTTGGGTCTGCTCTGCAGGAGGTGTTGATTCTCCCTCTGCAATGTGAAGGGGATATGCAGATTGACATTGTGTTCACATGTATGTTGACGCATTGTACAAGTTTACTGTCAGACTGCATGGCAATGTACATTGTGACTGTTTGTGAGGAGATGCCAATTTGATGCTGGACAGTTGACATTTCTACGCCATCAGGGATGCGAGGTTGTACTTGTACATTATCATCTCACAGTTTCCTGCTATGCCACATGCGAATGGTCATTTTCTACACACAAGCGGCAGCAGTTGTGTCCTCTGCTCTGTTGTGTAAATGTTGCAGTTTGTGCCACATTGTTGTCAATGTGGATGTGCTCTGAATGTTATGTGTGTGTGCTGCATTTTGGGAGAGTCGCCCCTGCAGCTGTGATTTTGCTGCCCCTTGTCCCTTTCAGGCTGTGTGCCTTTGTCTTCTGTGCTTATACAGTGCTGAGATGTTGCATACTTGGGTAAATTGGGATCTTGGTGGGAGTTGGGACTCTGGGGCATGGTTTGTCCGCAGATGTGCTATACTTAATTGTGCATGTGTGCCATTGTGCCCATCTCCCCCCGATCCCCCAGTCCCTGGTCGTTACTCACCCTGTTGCTGTTGGGTCAGGTCATGTTGTGCAGTGTCCGGTCCCCCAACTCCTGCCACCGTCTCCCCAATGATGGTCCCAGGCTGGTCCTCTGTGGGGCTTGTGAGGTTCTGGTTGTCCTCTGTACTTGCTCCGGCTACCTCCATGGTGCTTCACGGTTGTTTGTGTCTTGGTTGTGTTTTTGGTTGCCGCTTTTATGGTGATTTTGCCTGCCTGACTTGTATGACTTGCAGGCCTGGCGCTGCTTATCGCGGAATTGTTTATCGCATTTGGGCACATCGCAACTTTTTTCACGTTCGGGTTTAGATTTTTATCGCCGTGCAGGTAAATTTATCGCAGACATTTGACGCGTTATCGGGAAACTATCGCATGTTACCGCCGTGTTGTGAATATGACGTTGACAAGGAGTTCTTTTCCCGCGATAGACGGCGATATGTAAAATTGCGTTAGCCTATTTTGGTGATGATTATCGCACGTTCTTGAGAATATGCCCCAATAGGCATTTAGGAGTGAATAGTTATTGCAGTGTTAACGCCTGCAGACATATCTTATTACATGAAATCGCACAGATTATTTCTGAGAGGAAGGATTTTGGTGTTATTCACCACCTTAGACAAACCATACTGGTAGACGATTTGCCCAGAACCATCATGGAATGGTATTGCGTATAGTGTGTACTTCTTTTAAAACTCCAAAATGGACAACATATTGGTTTTAAATCCGTTAGCAATTCTGGAAGTTTAAAAACTATACAGTACTTACAATAGCAATGTAATTACTCCGCTGCTGATATATTTTGTTTCTTTTTTATTGCAAGAATCTTCCTGACATGTTTAGGCAGCAGCATGCTTAATTATTTTTACTTTTATTTTTTTAATTCATGCAGCATATGCTTTTGAATTTGTGTGTGTGTGTTTTACTGTAGTTGTGTAAGTGAATGAATGCAAGAATGAGTCAGTGGGTGGATAAATGTTTGCTTGTCTGCAAGAATGGGTGACAAAGTGCATGAATGATGTCTTATTGAGAGACTGAATTCAGCAATGACTGAAGAGGAAGTTTAATTTAAAAGCTCGGTCTATTGGCTTTGCCAATTCTTGATAAAATGTGCTAATTTATCGAGTGCTCAGGTGCCCGTAACAACATCACAAGACTTAGACTGGGGAATTATAAATAACACAGACATATTCTTGTAGTGCCGACAAAAGGAAGGTAAGATTAGTTGCATCCATCTTGAACCTTACAAGGAGTCAGGTGTTCCAAGCTCTCACTTCAATACTGTGGGGCATATTTACAAGCCCCTATCGCCACCACAACATCACTTTTCACGACGTTGTGGTGGCGATACAGGCTTCGCCTTATTTACATCGCTCAACGCTGCCTTGTAAATCAGGCACCCTTTCACGCTGTACCTCGCGTGAAAGGGGAGGGCAATGGGTGTTGCGGTGAGCGTTTCACCACAACACCCATTGATTTTGGCGCTGCCCCATATTTACAAGGGTGGCGTAAAACTGGGGCGGTGCCAAAATTAAGGCCAGGGCAAACCTTGTCTTACCCTGATGAAACAAGGAGAAATGCTTAATTTCTCTTCTTTTTTGCTGTTTCTATGTGTGCTGCGTTGATGTTTGCTGCGTTGTGCAGCACACATAGAAACAGCAAAACGCCAATGAATGTTTATGTACAGGAAGGTCCCCCTTTCTGCATATAAACAATCATTAAAAAAATGCCGTTTTGCAACTTCTATGTCTGCTGCATTAAGCAGCACACATAGAAGTTACAAAACGGCATTTAAAGATTGTTTATATGCAGGAAGGGGGACCTTCCAGCACATAAACAATCTTCCCTCAACACAGGCACCCTTGCACTATGGTAAGTAGTATTTGATGCCTTCTTTTTATAGCATGTCCATAGCTCAATGTGCATGTGACATATGTGTTCTACGTGCTCCTCTGCGCATCTCAGGGCTGGATCCAGCTACAACTTTCAGTGTGGCTTAATTCCTGACCAGGACACAATATGTCACTGTGTTGTTCAGGTGACAGTCACCTGCGTCTGAATGGTATAAAACACAATAAACACCAACACACAGTACTTCCGATCCCCAGATCTTCGATCTCTAATATGGACGGTTTTGATTACATCTTTTTCTTTTTAGGATTCCTCTAAAGAAAGGAAAATCTATGAGGGAACAGATGAGAGAAGATGGAACTCTGAAGGATTTTCTGAAGTCGCACAAAATAGACCACGCTAACAAATACTTGCCAGTCTTGGATGCTGACGCGCTCTATGAGCCCATGATCAACTACTTTGACGTAAGTGAATAAGCCCAGTGTTTTTGGGGATCACCGCGTGCACTAGGAGAGGGTCCTCATCACTCACTGCAAGTGCTGGAGGGATGACTGCCTATTTACTGAATCTTTAACCTTCTTCCATGGAGCCCCAGGCTGCAGCCAGCCCCCAGGCCAGCAAAGTCCAGGCCACAAGCTTTTTACAACACTCTTTAGTTTGAGCACCCCAATTGTGATTAAAATCAAACGTGGAAATGTTTCATCTGAATAAATCAGAATGACAGAATGTCCACTTGATGAAAACCTACATTGAAGAATTGCTGCGGATTTTAGAAACAATAGAGCAAAGCAGCCCCGAATTAGACTCAGATTGCACTCACATTCACACCAACAACCTCCTGTTTTGTGCTTTAAATAAACTCGGTCCCCTCTAATGATCCTTTTATTGCACACATTACCTGCTCTACACCCTCTTCCTTCCCAGGCTCATGGCCGGATGGATTACTAAATGATAAGCACACAACCCTCATCTCTCCACCCCACACCTTCTCCTTCTCTCGAAGAGACATCTTCAGTGCACACCTCCAGCGGTCTCTCTAAGCCTGTGCGTGCTTTAGTAAATACACAATAACACAAGGACGCGCTCTGCACTGCCGCGCCTTACTTTGCATTGAGTGGGTGTATCATGGGTGGAACGTGGGCATCCCACGCATCCACCAATGCATTTTGCTGTAAACCCAGATTGAAAAAGACTTGTAAACCTGGGTTTCACCGCAGTGACGTGGCTACCCGACAGAGGCATAACTATGAGAAATAGCTCTTTTTCTCCTTGATACTTCCTCTTGAAGTGAGTGTTATCATGCACTGCATTTACCATGATGCATTGTGGTAAAATGAGTTCTGGCATGTGAGGCAGTGTGCTCCCACCCTCTTTCTGTTTGAATAAATATAAATAGGCCATTGAAACGCCTCTAATCTTTGCCGGCTCCTTCTTTGGTTCTCAAAAGCTTTGAACACTGAGCACGTAGTTTCTTTTCACTCACAAGGAAAACCCAATATGATTTTCATTTTTAACGTATGCAATTTGTTGATTCACTTCCTACGTTAAATGATTAAAAGCATATGTGTATTTCGTTGAACTAGGGACCATGGTTCCTTTTTAGTACTTGACTGCCCCAGCTCTGTTGACCCCAGGGGTTGTCCTTGTTAATAATGGCCTGATGCACTGAATGATCTGGCACCTGCCCCAGGGCTCTGGCACCTGCCCCAGGGCTCTGGCACCTGCCCCAGGGCTCTGGTGACCCCAGGGGTTGTCCTTGTTAATAATGGCCTGATGCACTGAATGATCTGGCACCTGCCCCAGGGCTCTGGCACCTGCCCCAGGGCTCTGGCACCTGCCCCAGGGCTCTGGTGACCCCAGGGGTTGTCCTTGTTAATAATGGCCTGATGCACTGAATGATCTGGCACCTGCCCCAGGGCTCTGGCACCTGCCCCAGGGCTCTGGTGACCCCAGGGGTTGTCCTTGTTAATAATGGCCTGATGCACTGAATGATCTGACACCTGCCCCAGGTCTAATAATGGCCTGATACACTGAATGATCTGGCACCTGCCCCAGGGCTCTGACACCTGCCCTAGGGCTCTGGTGACCACAGGGGTTGTCCTTGTTAATAATGGCCTGATGCACTGAATGATCTGACACCTGCCCCAGGTCTCTGTTGACCCCAGGTGTGAGAAGTTGGCTGGTATATGCTGTTCACTAATTAAAGTGGACACCTTGCACCAGGGCAAATCGACTCTTATGGTAGATAGGTTTAAGACAACCTTTTAAAGAAAGCTATCCTAGTGGTAGCTGTGGAGAGCAGCCTTCAGGCTAAGTCTCGGAGGAATGTAAAGCAGCTTGTTTTACCATATAATCTCTTGAATCACCAAATGAAAAGACACCACACAGGTATATATATCAAATATATATGTATTTATTTCTAAATAACTCTCTACTAATCTCTTTATGAGATTAGAAGACAAACATATGCACAAATCAACGTTTCACAATAAGTTAAGCACAAAATATGGCTGGGGCCCTAGGGGCGTACCAGACCATATACTAAGTAAGAGACTTAGGGACAACGACTTGCAGGGAGACAAGGCCTAGGGCATTCAGAAGTGCAGGGGCCTCACGAAACCACCCAAGGCAGGTAAGTAAAGGACCCACGGGGGACGCGTGCAGTGTGGATACACAGGCGCGGATCGCCGTTAACTTCAATGGGGCAAGTCGCGGTTGGAAATAAAGAGTTTTAGGATACTTCGGGAGAACCTACAAGCAAGTCACTTACAGGGTAAGTAGTTCTAGGGCCCACACCCACAGGAGCACCGTAGTGCTGGAGTTACCTCACCCAGGGAAGCCGGGTGCATAGGTGTCCTTTGGTGTCGGGTCGCGGCGTCGTTTTCAATGGCGAACAAAGAAGACTTGCTGCTTGCGGGAGCTGAAGAAGTGTCCGGTGGAATCCAAGCCTGGATTCTGAAGAAGGATGACCTGAAAGCAGAGGGGACAGTGTTCAAAGTCACTTGGCAGTGACCCGGGGCAAGGAAGATGGATGCCCACCGTCGTTGGTTGATTCAGGTCGGTTGCAGGTGCCTTGACTCTTCAGCCACGTGGTCCAGGAGGGGTCGACGACAACCAGGAGCTGGATTCGGTGGGTCCCTTGACGTCTGCAGCTGACTGCGGTGTCGGCAACTCGGATGGAGCCAACAAGCCTTGGCAGCAGCAAGTCTCGGGGAGATGAAGAAAAGTCGATGGCACAGACCAACAAGGTCTGAGGGACTCACCTAGCGAGGGTAAGTCAGGGCAGGCCTGGAGCAACCAGGGGAGCCCTTTGGTTTCTTTAAGAAGTCTTCTGGGGACCCACAAGCCGGCGGGCAAGGGATCGCGAAGACACCTCGGGCGGAATCACTCAACAGGGGCCCACGGTCACTCGGGACGGTGTAGGCCTCTGATCTTCGGAGGGATTCCTGCTGGAGGTCGGGACCATACGTGGTCCAAAGCACAAGTTCGTAGAACGTTGTGAAGGGGTTGCACTCGACAATAGTGCACGGTACCCAGGGGTCGCGGTTCCTCGTTACTCGTGGGGTCCACTTGCCTCAGCTTCACTGGGGACTCACGATGGCCTGGGAGAGGTCAGGAAATCCAGTTCTTGGGCTGCAGGGACTTCGGACTCCGGCGGGAGCGGCGTAGTTTGCGACCGTCGTTGTCGTTTTTGGTGCCTGCCAAGCAGGGGAGTCACTCCTTGACTCCAAGGGAGATTCTTCTGTCTTCCAAAGGTAGTGGAACGTCGAAGGGCCAGGATTCTTCTGTAGAGCGTCGTCCAGGGGTTATCTGCTTTGCAATGGCAAGGTTCCCCCTCTTATACTAAAAAGAGGGGATGGACTAGCTCTATGACCCCACCTATGGGAGGGTCAAGGGAGGGGTGGCTACACCCACTTCCCTTTGTCCAGTTTCGCGCCAGAGCAGGGGCAGGTAGCCCCTGAGCTGGTTTGAACTGGCATATGCACAGAGGAGCCTTTTGCTCCCCCAGTGCAGGACTTCAAAGCACTCTAAGAGTGCACCCACCCAGCCCCAATACACATTATCCTGTCTGGGGAGGTGGTCACACCTCCCTGCAACAGGAAACCTATTGTCCAGGCCTCCCCTGCCGGAGTTTCGTCCAGCAGCAGGAGGCCAGACTTGTGTCTGTGGCAGCAGCATCCATTTTGTGATGCCAGGGCTTCAGAAAGAAGTTACCGGGTAAGCCAGAGTTAACATGTCTTTCCCTCTAGAAGGGTGGAATGCTACCCCCGCCGCCAGGATTGGTGGGGGGTAGTATTCCAAGATGTTTGACACCAAACACGACATGTTTAGGTGCAGCCATTCCAAAGTTAGCATTTTACCGCGAGGATATAATGCGCTTAAGAGTATATGGTCAGGCTGCACTACAAACAGCATCAGAGATGGTCTCCGAACGCTGCAGAGGGGCCCTGCTCATGCAGGGGCACCCTCTCACATAGGAACCATGCACTCTGCCTTTAGGATTGATAAGGCCTGCCTTATGAGTGACTTATAGGTTTATATGTGTGTATGTATTTAGTGATATAGGTAACCTATATCACAGTAAGGGGTGCATGCACCACCCTACCCAGGCTGCAATAGCAGACCTGTGGTGTCAGTTTGGATGGCCTTCCAGGGGTGGCATAATACATGCTGCAGCCCCTGGTAGGCCACTGAGGTACCTATGCCCTTGGTACATAGTATACCATATACTAGGGACTTATAAGGGCACTCCAGATTCCAATCAGAGATGTGCCTAAGGCACATGGAAACCTTTTTACAGAGAAAGCAGATAGACTGGGGCCCTGAATAGCAGGATCCCAGTCCAACTAAGTCATAAACCAGCAAAACACCATAAAAAAAGTGGGGGCAACCATATAGTCAGATTCCACCTTCCTACATAACCCCCCAAACGAAAGGAGATAAGGCTAACCTTGGCCAGTTGAGCCTTCATTGACTAAGTGGTCATATAAGGAAGCACCTGCACTAGCATGGTTGCCCCCTGTCTTATGGTCCACTAAGCAATCCCTCACCCTAAGGGTATGAGAGGGTCTCCACCATGGGGAATCACTACCTGTGGTGTGCTTAGGTAAAGTACAAGGCTGGTGAGGTGTCTCAGTAGGGAAGTGAGGCCCTAGGAATGTTGGCCTCAGCTTCCTCAGATCACTGGTCACCATGTATGCCTGTCTTTCCATGACTGAGTTGCACTTTGCTCTAAGGGTCAACCTTTGGCTGCCTACAGCTGTGGGTTGGGGCCCTTTGGATGGACTACTGGAGGGACATGGCAGGTTTGGAACCTTCTGGTCCCAGGTTTGCCCTTGCCTACCAGAGTCCTTCTGGGGAGGTCCCTACATAAAGGTATGGGGGATCCCTCAGTGTGTAGAGGAATTTTCACCTGGCTAGGGCTACTAGACTGGGTGCCCCTAATCTGCTGATGGGGGGCTTCCTCTGGACAGGGGGCCCTGGGGGTCCACTGACCTCCCTGACCTCTGCAGCCCTGGGCTGACTGAGGCAGGGTAGAGAGGGGCAGGTTACCTGCTCCAGACGGGGTACCACCTTGGAAGGGTCCTCTGCCATCAGGGGTGTGGCCAGGCCAGGCCTGACTACCTCTGTGGCAGTTCCTTCACTAGGGGTAGGGTCAGTTCCCTGAGGAGGCTGACCCTTACCTACTTTCTGGGGGGAAGAAGACTCTTCTTCAACCCTTGTGCTCTCTTTTGGGGGAGAGTGGGCCATTCTTTCAGGCTCCATCTCTCCAAATTCTTGGGCTGGGGCTGTGGCCATCACAGCCCCACTAACCTTTACAGGGACGCCCAACATCCTAAGATGGGTTTGGTGTTCCACTTCAGCCCAGGCTGAAATTTCCAGATCATTGCCCATCAGGCAATCTACAGGTAGGGTTGGGGACACTGCCACTCTTTTTGGGCCTGTGACCCCCTCCCAGCTGAGATTGACTATGGCCATGGGGTGATCTGTTCTGACACCATCAATGTTGGTCACCTGGTATTTAAACTCAGGTAAAAGCTGGTGAGGGGGACTAGTTTCCCTGCCACCATGGTGACACTAGCCCCTGTGTCCCTAAATGCCACAGCTTTCTGACCATTAATTATTGGCTCCAATCTGTACCTGCCCAATGCTATGGGACCCATGGTAAAGGTGGCAAATCCTATACCACCATCAGAGTCAGAGGAGTCTGTTGAGGGGTCCCTGTCTAAACTAGGGCCCACCTCTGTTCCTCTTGCAAAAGCACCTAACTTTTTGGGTGCACTACTCCCAACTGGAGGATTACTACTGGTAGTACCAGGAGGGGTGGTAGTAGTTGTGGGAGGAACATTTTCTTTATTGCCAATCCTGGGGCAACTGGGATCAGTTTTCCAGTGCCCAGGCTTTTTACAGACATGGCAATAGGGTTTCTTTTTAGGAGAGGAAGGAGTTTGGGACCCACCCCCAGAAGAGGAATTTTGGGGCCCTGTAGGGGACTTATCCTTAGATTTATCCCCACCTTTCTCTTGGGACTTAGTAGAATCTTTCTTCTGGTCACCACCCTGATTTCTAGTTTTTACTCTGGTTCTGACCCACTTGTCTGCCTTCTTTCCCAATTCTTGGGGAGAGGTCAGATCAGAGTCCACCAGATACTGGTGCAAAAGCTGGTTTTGACAATTATTAAGGATCTGCTCCCTCATAATCAAATTGTACAATCCTAAAAAGTCCTGCACTTTGTTGCCATGTATCCAACCTTCCAGAGCCTTTGTAGCACAATCTACAAAATCAACCCAGTCTTGAGTCTGAGCTTTTGGGTGTCTCTGAACTTCAACCTATACTGTTCAGTGGTTAGGCCAAACCCATCTATCAGAGCACTCTTCAAGACTGTGTAATTGTCAGCATCCTCTTCTCTTACAGTGAGGAGCTTGTCTCTACCTTTGTCTGCAAAGGAGAGCCACAAGATTGCTGCCCACTGCCTCTGGGGGACCTTCTGAACTTTACAGGCCCTCTCCAGTGCAGTTATCCATTTGTGGATGTCATCCCCACTCTGGTAGGGAGGGACAATCTTGTTTAGGTTTCTATGGTCATAAGACCTGTCCCTATCTCTAGGGATATTGCTGCCACCATGGGACTCTAGTCCCAACTTTCTTCTCTCCCTGAGGAGATCTAGGGATTCCCTATCTAAAGCCAGTTGCTTTTTTCTGATTTCCAGCTGAGTTTCCTCATACCGGACCAGCCTGGCTCTCCTCTCATGAGAGGATTCCCTCCTGTGAGAGGAGACAGAGCTCCCTATAGAGGTGCCAGAGTGGTTAGACTCCTGAGAAGGAGATCTAGACTTCCTGGGCACACTCTTAATCCTTCCTGGGGGGACAAAGAGGGCATCATTTTGATCATCCTCATCATCATCCACAGGAGGGATTGGGTTTTCCAGGTCAGGGTCATTGTCACCCTCCTGGCCAGTTTCAGAGGGGGGGCTGGGGGTATTGGTACCCCTGGCCTCGTCCTCTTCTTCTGCCCCACCCTCAGCTCCTACCCCTTCAGTCCCTACAGGCTTACTAAGGTCATAAGCCACCAATAACTCCTTGAGGTGTTGGGTGGTGGGGCTTTGGCCTGTCCTTATTTTTCTCAAGTTGCATAAAGCTCTCAATTCCAAGAATGGGAGTGTATCATACTTGGAGGGTGGAAGCTCAATGGCTTCCTGCAAGGATTCTTTGGATCCTCCCCTTAAAGACATTCTAGTGTTGTGCAGTGTTGTACTACCTACACTAGTTTGTGGCCTACTGATCCTAGCTTGAGCTGTGGAAAGGGTGTGCTATCCCTTGGCACCCAGCTCTAAGTTCAGTAGAACTTATTGATACTAAGCTTGACTTTATATGTACCTTGAGTACCTATAATGGTTTTCAGTTAGTAATTCAAATAGAGATTTTCTGGTAAAACAATGGCAAGCTGGAATCCCACACGCTGCCCACCAATGTGAGAAGTTGGCCTGGTATATGCTGTTCACTAATTAAAGTGGACACCTTGCACCAGGGCAAATCGACTCTTATGGTAGATAGGTTTAAGACAACCTTTTAAAGAAAGCTATCCTAGTGGTAGCTGTGGAGAGCAGCCTTCAGGCTAAGTCTCGGAGGAATGTAAAGCAGCTTGTTTTACCATATAATCTCTTGAATCACCAAATGAAAAGACACCACACAGGTATATATATCAAATATATATGTATTTATTTCTAAATAACTCTCTACTAATCTCTTTATGAGATTAGAAGACAAACATATGCACAAATCAACGTTTCACAATAAGTTAAGCACAAAATATGGCTGGGGCCCTAGGGGCGTACCAGACCATATACTAAGTAAGAGACTTAGGGACAACGACTTGCAGGGAGACAAGGCCTAGGGCCTTCAGAAGTGCAGGGGCCTCACGAAACCACCCAAGGCAGGTAAGTAAAGGACCCACGGGGGACGCGTGCAGTGTGGATACACAGGCGCGGATCGCCGTTAACTTCAATGGGGCAAGTCGCGGTTGGAAATAAAGAGTTTTAGGATACTTCGGGAGAACCTACAAGCAAGTCACTTACAGGGTAAGTAGTTCTAGGGCCCACACCCACAGGAGCACCGTAGTGCTGGAGTTACCTCACCCAGGGAAGCCGGGTGCATAGGTGTCCTTTGGTGTCGGGTCGCGGCGTCGTTTTCAATGGCGAACAAAGAAGACTTGCTGCTTGCGGGAGCTGAAGAAGTGTCCGGTGGAATCCAAGCCTGGATTCTGAAGAAGGATGACCTGAAAGCAGAGGGGACAGTGTTCAAAGTCACTTGGCAGTGACCCGGGGCAAGGAAGATGGATGCCCACCGTCGTCGGTTGATTCAGGTCGGTTGCAGGTGCCTTGACTCTTCAGCCACGTGGTCCAGGAGGGGTCGACGACAACCAGGAGCTGGATTCGGTGGGTCCCTCGACGTTTGCAGCTGACTGCGGTGTCGGCAACTCGATTGGAGCCAACAAGCCTTGGCAGCAGCAAGTCTTGGGGAGATGAAGAAAAGTCGATGGCACAGACCAGCAAGGTCTGAGGGACTCACCCAGCGAGGGTCAGTCAGGGCAGGCCTGGAGCAACCAGGGGAGCCCTTTGGTTTCTTTAAGAAGTCTTCTGGGGACCCACAAGCCGGCAGGCAAGGGATCGCGAAGACACCTCGGGCGGAATCACTCAACAGGGGCCCACGGTCACTTGGGACGGTGTAGGCCTCTGATCTTCAGAGGGATTCCTGCTGGAGGTCGGGACCACACGTGGTCCAAAGCACAAGTTCGTAGAACGTTGTGAAGGGGTTGCACTCGACAATAGTGCACGGTACCCAGGGGTCACGGTTCCTCGTTACTCGTGGGGTCCACTTGCCTCAGCTTCACTGGGGACTCACGATGGCCTGGGAGAGGTCAGGAAATCCACTTCTTGGGCTGCAGGGACTTCGGACTCCGGCGGGAGCGGCATAGTTTGCGACCGTCATTGTCGTTTTTGGTGCCTGCCAAGCAGGGGAGTCACTCCTTGACTCCAAGGGAGATTCTTCTGTCTTCCAAAGGTAGTGGAACGTCGAAGGGCCAGGATTCTTCTGTAGAGCGTCGTCCAGGGGTTATCTGCTTTGCAATGGAAAGGTTCCCCCTCTTATACTAAAAAGAGGGGATGGACTAGCTCTATGACCCCACCTATGGGAGGGTCAAGGGAGGGGTGGCTACACCCACTTCCCTTTGTCCAGTTTCGCGCCAGAGCAGGGGCAGGTAGCCCCTGAGCTGGTTTGAACTGGCATATGCACAGAGGAGCCTTTTGCTCCCCCAGTGCAGGACTTCAAAGCACTCTAAGAGTGCACCCACCCAGCCCCAATACACATTATCCTGTCTGGGGAGGTGGTCACACCTCCCTGCAACAGGAAACCTATTGTCCAGGCCTCCCCTGCCGGAGTTTCGTCCAGCAGCAGGAGGCCAGACTTGTGTCTGTGGCAGCAGCATCCATTTTGTGATGCCAGGGCTTCAGAAAGAAGTTACCGGGTAAGCCAGAGTTAACATGTCTTTCCCTCTAGAAGGGTGGAATGCTACCCCCGCCGCCAGGATTGGCGGGGGGTAGTATTCCAAGATGTTTGACACCAAACACGACATGTTTAGGTGCAGCCATTCCAAAGTTAGCATTTTAGCGCGAGGATATAATGCGCTTAAGAGTATATGGTCAGGCTGCACTACAAACAGCATCAGAGATGGTCTCCGAACGCTGCAGAGGGGCCCTGCTCATGCAGGGGCACCCTCTCACATAGGAACCATGCACTCTGCCTTTAGGATTGATAAGGCCTGCCTTAGGAGTGACTTATAGGTTTATATGTGTGTATGTATTTAGTGATATAGGTAACCTATATCACAGTAAGGGGTGCATGCACCACCCTACCCAGGCTGCAATAGCAGACCTGTGGTGTCAGTTTGGATGGCCTTCCAGGGGTGGCATAATACATGCTGCAGCCCCTGGTAGGCCTCTGAGGTACCTATGCCCTTGGTACATAGTATACCATATACTAGGGACTTATAAGGGCACTCCAGATTCCAATCAGAGATGTGCCTAAGGCACATGGAAACCTTTTTACAGAGAAAGCAGATAGACTGGGGCCCTGAATAGCAGGATCCCAGTTCAACTAAGTCATAAACCAGCAAAACACCATAAAAAAAGTGGGGGCAACCATATAGTCAGATTCCACCTTCCTACACCAGGGGTTGTCCTTGTTAATAATGGCCTGATGCACTGAATGATCTGACACCTGCCCCAGGTCTAATAATGGCCTGATGCACTGAATGATCTGACACCTGCCCCAGGTCTCTGTTGACCCCAGGGGTTGTCCTTGTTAATAATGGCCTGATGCACTGAATGATCTGACACCTGCCCCAGGTCTAATAATGGCCTGATGCACTGAATGATCTGGCACCTGCCCCAGGGCTCTCTTCGCCCCAGGGGTTGTCCTCGTTAATAATGGCCTGATGCGCTGAATGATCTGACACCTGCCCCTGGGCTCTGGCACCTGCCCCAGGGCTCTGGTGACCCCAGGGGTTGTCTTTGTTAATAATGGCCTGATGCACTGCATGATCTGACACCTGCCCCAGGTCTCTGTTGACCCCAGGGGTTGTCCTTGTTAATAATGGCCTGATGCACTGAATGATCTGACGCCTGCCCCAGGTCTAATAATGGCCTGATGCACTGAATGATCTGGCACCTGCCCCAGGGCTCTCTTGGCCCCAGGGGTTGTCCTCGTTAATAATGGCCTGATGCGCTGAATGATCTGACACCTGCCCCTGGGCTCTGGCACCTGCCCCAGGGCTCTGGTGACCCCAGGGGTTGTCCTTGTTAATAATGGCCTGATGTGCTGAATGATCTGACACCTGCCCCAGGTCCAATAATGGCATGATGCACTGAATGATCTGACACCTGCCCCTGGGCTCTGGTGACCCCAGGGGTTCTCCTCGTTAATAATGGCCTGATGCACTGAATGATCTGACACCTGCCCCAGGTCTCTGTTGACCCCAGGGGTTGTCCTTGTTAATAATGGCCTGATGCACTGAATGATCTGACACCTGCCCCAGGTTTAATAATGGCCTGATGCACTGAATGATCTGGCACCTGCCCCAGGGCTCTCTTGGCCCCAGGGGTTGTCCTCGTTAATAATGGCCTGATGCGCTGAATGATCTGACACCTGCCCCTGGGCTCTGACACCTGCCCTAGGGCTCTGGTGACCCCAGGGGTTGTCCTTGTTAATAATGGCCTGATGCACTGAATGATCTGACACCTGCCCCAGGTCTCTGTTGACCCCAGGGGTTGTCCTTGTTAATAATGGCCTGATGCACTGAATGATCTGACACCTGCCCCAGGTCTAATAATGGCCTGATGCACTGAATGATCTGACACCTGCCCCAGGTCTCTGTTGACCCCAGGGGTTGTCCTTGTTAATAATGGTCTGATGCACTGAATGATCTGACACCTGCCCCAGGTCTAATAATGGCCTGATGCACTGAATGATCTGGCACCTTCCCAGGGCTCTCTTCGCCCCAGGGGTTGTCCTCGTTAATAATGGCCTGATGCGCTGAATGATCTGACACCTGCCCCTGGGCTCTGGCACCTGCCCCAGGGCTCTGGTGACCCCAGGGGTTGTCTTTGTTAATAATGGCCTGATGCACTGCATGATCTGACACCTGCCCCAGGTCTCTGTTGACCCCAGGGGTTGTCCTTGTTAATAATGGCCTGATGCACTGAATGATCTGACGCCTGCCCCAGGTCTAATAATGGCCTGATGCACTGAATGATCTGGCACCTGCCCCAGGGCTCTCTTGGCCCCAGGGGTTGTCCTCGTTAATAATGGCCTGATGCGCTGAATGATCTGACACCTGCCCCTGGGCTCTGGCACCTGCCCCAGGGCTCTGGTGACCCCAGGGGTTGTCCTTGTTAATAATGGCCTGATGTGCTGAATGATCTGACACCTGCCCCAGGTCCAATAATGGCATGATGCACTGAATGATCTGACACCTGCCACTGGGCTCTGGTGACCCCAGGGGTTCTCCTCGCTAATAATGGCCTGATGCACTGAATGATCTGACACCTGCCCCAGGTCTCTGTTGACCCCAGGGGTTGTCCTTGTTAATAATGGCCTGATGCACTGAATGATCTGACACCTGCCCCAGGTTTAATAATGGCCTGATGCACTGAATGATCTGGCACCTGCCCCAGGGCTCTCTTGGCCCCAGGGGTTGTCCTCGTTAATAATGGCCTGATGCGCTGAATGATCTGACACCTGCCCCTGGGCTCTGACACCTGCCCTAGGGCTCTGGTGACCCCAGGGGTTGTCCTTGTTAATAATGGCCTGATGCACTGAATGATCTGACACCTGCCCCAGGTCTCTGTTGACCCCAGGGGTTGTCCTTGTTAATAATGGCCTGATGCACTGAATGATCTGACACCTGCCCCAGGTCTAATAATGGCCTGATGCACTGAATGATCTGACACCTGCCCCAGGTCTCTGTTGACCCCAGGGGTTGTCCTTGTTAATAATGGCCTGATGCACTGAATGATCTGACACCTGCCCCAGGTCTAATAATGGCCTGATGCACTGAATGATCTGGCACCTGCCCCAGGGCTCTCTTCGCCCCAGGGGTTGTCCTCGTTAATAATGGCCTGATGCGCTGAATGATCTGACACCTGCCCCTGGGCTCTGGCACCTGCCCCAGGGCTCTGGTGACCCCAGGGGTTGTCTTTGTTAATAATGGCCTGATGCACTGCATGATCTGACACCTGCCCCAGGTCTCTGTTGACCCCAGGGGTTGTCCTTGTTAATAATGGCCTGATGCACTGAATGATCTGACGCCTGCCCCAGGTCTAATAATGGCCTGATGCACTGAATGATCTGGCACCTGCCCCAGGGCTCTCTTGGCCCCAGGGGTTGTCCTCGTTAATAATGGCCTGATGCGCTGAATGATCTGACACCTGCCCCTGGGCTCTGGCACCTGCCCCAGGGCTCTGGTGACCCCAGGGGTTGTCCTTGTTAATAATGGCCTGATGTGCTGAATGATCTGACACCTGCCCCAGGTCCAATAATGGCATGATGCACTGAATGATCTGACACCTGCCCCTGGGCTCTGGTGACCCCAGGGGTTCTCCTCGTTAATAATGGCCTGATGCACTGGATGATCTGACACCTGCCCCTGGGCCGGTCACCAGCAGGATACTGTCTTAGGGATAAGGTTTGCCCAGCTGTGCCTGACCTCTCTGCTGCAGTGAGGAATGAGGAGGCAAGGGCCTCAGGATTTCACAAGGGAGTCACTGCAATCCTCTTCCATCTCCAGTTGTTCCCTACGTATCATGCTGTTCAGCTCCTCACCCCTACTTTGGAAAACAATCTGACTTTGAATAGAACGCAATGTGATATTGTTGCTTGTTTTACTGCTGGAAAATGCAGAGCGAGCACTGGTAGCTGGTGGCAACGCCACCTCTGTTCGCTCTTCCAATCCTTTCATGGTGCATCTGTTGTGTGTTACGGGGCGGCTGAAGACTCATAATGGTTTATATTTGTAATTACCTTTCGAATGATCTTCTTGTCCAACAGGCCACCTATTACGGCTCCATCTCCATTGGGACCCCACCCCAGGACTTCACGGTCATCTTTGACACCGGATCAGCCAATCTCTGGGTCCCATCTGTGCATTGTTCAAGCCCGGCTTGCTGTGAGTATCTCTTGAGGGCACAAAATAGACAAATTGCAGTGTTCATATTCCATCAGCGACATATTCACCGGTCACCAGACCAGCTCCTGAGGTTCACCAGCGCTCTGACTCAATCTGCTCCTCAGCATTTCCAGTCACTGTTGTGCTGCTGAATGAAAACACAGAGAGGAAAAAATGAGGAGAAATAAACATATTAGGTTTTGGCACATCCCCAGGCTTAAAAGTCCTTGTAAATTTGGGGATGCATCAACATCCACGGGTTTTGTGTGGGAAGACCCACTGCGACGCCCATGGAACACCTCCCTTGCGCAGAGTAAGGCTACGCAGCGATTTGCACTTTCTTGCCTTGCTCCATACCTTTGAGGCCATTCAAAGGCGCACAATGTGGCTTTGTGTAGCCTCATAAACATGATTTCAAGGTTTGCGCCTCTGTTGCGTCACAAAAAATGATGCAACAGTGGTGCAAGGGGCTCACACATATGCCCCTCAGTGTCCAGTAAACGGAGAGTAGGCTTCAGGTCAGCTTCCTTTAGTACTTGGCTTGTTTGGGTCAAACGCCTTCAGAGCCGTTAATTAAAGACATAGACAGTCACATCTTGGACCAGACCGACCGGTGGAACATTTCTCTCTCATCGCCAATCTATTGGGCATTAGGAGTATCCTTCCACCTCCAGGGGCATCTTTCCACTGCAGGTTGGGGGTGCGTTGTTTTCAGCATGTGGAATGGATCATTTAGGGAAGCCACATTGGAATGAAAGCTTTCACATTTAAAAACAACTTATTCCATATCAGAAAGGATGGCTTACTTGAAGCGTAACGTAAATACGTAGCTATATACACTATGGGGCAGATTTACAAGCCCCTTGCGCCTTCTCGCACCGCCATTGCGTCACTTTTTTTGGCGCAACGGCGGTGCAAAAAAATGCGGGCTATTTACAACGTGACGCATCTAGGGAGATGCGTCACGTTGTAAAGCCCTGCGTCACATTATACCTGCGTCAGTTATAATGTATGCTGGGTGGGCGTTCCCACGCAAGAAGGCCTCGTAAAAGTGACGCAGTGAAATCTACAAGATTTCACTGCGCCACTTTTAGGACGCCACTGCGTCAAAACCTTACGCCTGCTTGAAGCAGGCATAAGTAGTGAAGCAGTGTAGTGGGAATAGGCCTCAAAATGCATTGCTGGAGTTGCGCCGTGCTTGCCACACGCCTCCAGCAATGCTTGATGTTTGCCCCAACAGATGCGTCAGAATTTCTGACGCATCTGTCAATCCTAGCGCCATGGTGCGCCGTATTGTAAATACGGCGCATCCATGGTGGCGCAAGGGTTTCTCAGAGTGGCGCAGGGAAAGTGACGCATCTCTACAGATGCGTCACTTTCTTGTAAATCTGCCCCTATGAATCTTGACAAGTCTAATGTGCGTATGCTTTATTTTTGTACAAAAATATGATAGTATTCTAAAATAGGATCTGTTGTGTGTTATACTACCTTCCCATGCCTACTTACAACCACACAGGAAGGAACTATCTTTGTTATGCAGGTAATTCTATGATGTGTCCATTGTATTAGGCTCTGTGTTTGTAGGCTCCCTTCACTTGGCTTAGTCGGATAGCAAGGGGGCCTTAAGTATAATCCTGCTTTTGTTTGTACAGAAAACAACTATTAGATAGTAATAAGCCTTCATTGTAGTCCTGCTTTTGTTTCTATGGCAAGGGGACATTGGAGATCCGCAGGGACCACCTTCCAGCTTGTGGTGGACCAGGGGTGAAGCCAGCACTGTCACTAGAGGTGTGACTCCTGCCTTTGATGCAGTGACTCATAAGTACATTTTACTGTACATCAAGGGATAAGCTATACTTAAATTATCAAAGTTATCAACATGTAGCCTTATAGATGGGTTGCAATTAAGGGGATGTTTTTTCACCAAGGGGTTCTGAGGGACTTTATAGACAACAAAAGCGAAGCTCGAGTTGTCTGTGACATCCCCGTAGTCGATGGCTGCCCACCTATAGTTTATGATATGTATATCCTTTGAATGCTCAATCTCTTTTTATGACTTAAGCTGTTTGTAATGTACTATGAGGGTTTATACATGTTTTAATGTTTGTGTGGATTTTGAGCGTCTTTTATGGTGATATTTGAACGAAATAAAGATTTATACTACTACCCTTTCACTATTAAACAGGGTTTTCGAAAAGTGATAACTCCCTGTGAGTAAAAAGAAAAATTGGAAAATTCTGTTTTATTTTAACACACAATTCACATTCCTATATTTATATGCTGTAGCTTTTCTAAAGTAAAAAATCGGTGCCTTTTTGAAGTGTGCTATTTCAGACTGAATTGCACTTTGCTATTTAATTTATTTCCTCTTTCTTAAGTTCTTGGCAAAGGTAATTCTGTGTAGAGTGAGGTGGCCTCACCCACTTCCAAATGCATGTAGGCATTCTTCCTTGAATGGCCCTAGGGCAGACATGGTCACGGTCTGTCAAATCTGCCATTTTTTCCATTTTCAAAGCAGCCCGCGGCAGCATTTTTATGCTTATTTGGGGCGTCGGTCTTGACGTCGCAGTGTGAGGTGAGGCTCCTTGGCTTCATGCGGTACATCACAGTGGTGCTTAATGCGGTTTCTTAACCGCTGCTGTAGTGCACTTGCTGTGGGTTATTTCCATGACAGTGGAAGGAAATGAAAAGTATAGATATAACATATAGAATTATAGATGGGTAACAGTGAATAACATGGATGCTTTTCATTGAGGGGGTCTTAGTGACATCAAAAGACAACGAGAACCTCTCCTTCCTAACGCATATGTGACAAAATGCCTAACCCGCCATCCTTACCCTTCCACCACCATCTCTGCTTTCCTTCCTTCGCCGCCGGCAGCTCTTCCTGCTATCAGCATAAGCAGACAAGCTGCACCGCTCCTGGCCCAGCGGCCTCCATGACGTAGCAACCATGGGTGACGCGTTCTGTTATCAACGGTTGCTATGCCATAAACGTAGATTACCAGGCTAGGAATCTGGTATAAATGGTTGCGGCTTGCTGTGGAAGCCATGCATATCATATGGAACTATATAGATGGGTAACAGTGAATTATGCTACATCATAGCAGTGAGTTATGAGGTTCAGAAAGTGAAATAAACAATAGAGACTGTTCATGAGAGCCATACATAACAAAACAGGCTCTGCTGCCTGAGGACTTTTGCTTCCCCTGTCTACAGAAAACACCAGCCACCTTGTACAACTTCTGCTGGTGGGTATAAAGCTTTTGCTGTTGGCACCACCTGGGAGACACCCAACTCGGTTGATCTGCAAATACGCTACCAGTTAATTTTGACCACTGGACCTTCCTGACAAACGATTTCACTTTCACACAAGAAAAATAATTTTTTTCTGCTTGGGCTGGAAAAATTCATTGGCTGAGCCAATGAGAGGGCAGCGTCAGGAAAGTATAGCTTTCGGTGTCAGGGGAAAGCAATGCAAACCTGTAAGAAGGTCTACAGATCCAGAGAGGATAGAAAGGCACTCCGAGACTGTACCTTCACCATCAGTAAGGCTTGGCAGATGCCCCTTCCTGGCAGCAGCCCTCTGGATACATGAGACGGCGAACGGCCTGACTGGCTGCGAGCACCAGTCCTCCCACTGGCATCTCCTTATTGTCTTTAAAGTCAATTGGAAAAGCCATCTGTGGTGCACACAATCATCATTTGTACATGGTGCCCTGTTTCTAGTTTGGATTATACTATGTGAAACAGAAAACAGACACAATTTCTCTATTTTATTATTCAAAATATTTTCCTAGTGTATTTCTCCTGACGTGTGACTTTACATTTACTTACTGCTTGCAACCTTCGTCCCCAATCAATCAATCAATCAATCAGTCGATTTCTAGAGCGCTGCTTGTCACCCGGGGTGCGGGGGGATATCCAGGTTCTGACGGGCAGTGGTTCAGTCGAAGAGCCAGGTCTTCAGTGATTTTCAGAACTCTGGTAGGTGGGGCCACAGTTGTAAAGGACGTTGCATGCGTGGGTTCGAAGCTTGAACTGACATCTCTTCTGCATTTGGAGCCAGTGGAGTTCCCTGAGGTGAGGGGTGATGTGGGTTTGTCGGGGAGGTGAAGGACAAGTCTGGTGGCTGTGTTCTGTATGACTTGCAGTCTATGGAGGAAGTGGGCGGTGATTCCGGAGTAGAGGGCATTGCCGTAGTCCAGTCAGCTGGTGATGAGAGCTTGAGTGATGGTGCATCTTGAGGTCTGTGGAAACTATTTGAAGACTTGCAGACCATGCGTAGGATGAAGAAGCAGGAGGAAGACACAGCTTTGACCTGGGATGTCATGGTTACCTTGCTGTGCAGTATGATACTGAAGTTTCTACCGTTGTTGGACGTGGAGGGTGCTGGGCCCAGTTCAGCAGGCCACCATGAGTCGTCCCTTGGGGATCGGTTGTTCCCGAAGATCAGTACCTCACAGAGTAGATATGCTTCATAAAACTGTTCATGTTTTTGTCACTTGGGTTGGACCTGGGGAGATTGTCTATAGAAGGTACGTTTATTGGTAATTAAAGGCTGTTCTCTCTGTTCCCACATTCTTTCCTCTGCTCGTCATTGGTTTGGATATGGTAAGGCACAGCATTTCATCTTTTAGAACTTGCTATTTTGAGTACTTTGAGTGCCATTACATTTGGTGTCAGTAACGTCTGTGGTTTCTTTTTCTTTGTCCCATTTGTTTATTTGCACTCAAAAGGAATACACAAGGACCCAGTCAAACTTTTAATGTACTTAAGTCAACATCCAGTGACAGTGACACCTGAAAAATCAGTGAATAGGCCATGTGAGATATTTCCTGTGTTTAAATCATATGAAGCATAATGACAGGTAGGGGGGCAGTTGGGGGCTAAAGGAAAGTAGATAACATTTTCCATAGGAATTAAAAATGGGGGTTTTGTTCACGGTTGAGTCCCTGTAAGTGAGGAAATGGCCCATAGATGCCCTATCCACCCTCACTCTTATATATTATATGTTCGCATTGAGCTATTCATCTTCAGTCCAAGAGCCACTCCTGCTCCGAAGGGATGGTAGTTTGATGCCAGTGTCAGAGAATACATAGCTTGGCTGCAGCTAGGGATGTGGCCAACTACCTCTGACCTTGTGAGGGGAGCAGGATAAACCATTAACATTTACATTGCTTTTCAGAAGGGCTAAATTTATGAATGAGGGGACTGAAACAGCACACACATTTGTCAGGATATCCCATATGCTTGTCCAAAATGGAACACATTATATGTTTTATGGTCACATCTCCAAAAGTCAGAGCGTATCAGTATTTACCTCAGTGTAATTTCTGGGGTCTAATACCAGTCAAGTAGGATTTTGAAAAATAGAAATGTCCTCATTTTCTTGTGGTCCACCAGTAGAGATGACTAGTCCTAGTAGAGTAATTTTTCCATACTAATTTCTTGCAGTAGATTTCTGCACTTCTGTCCATTTGCTTAGGGAGGAGGTCTGTGAGCAGGGCACTGTGGTCTACTGGTCGGGGCTGCCCACTGGGCTTTGATCTCTGCAGCACTCTTCTCTCCCTCATATGGTAAACTGGTCATGGCAAGCAGTGAAGTGCTGGTGCTCCAGGCTCCAGGGCAGGTGGCTTTGGTTTCACTGGCTAATTGACTATCACCCAACAGGGAGACTAACAGGCCTTGGCTCCCAGTCCTGGTCAAGGGCAGAAAAACATCTTGAAGAGGTTCCTCACAAAACTCATCTGGCAGCTTGGCAGATGACAATTTATGGGGACTCAAACTCCCCTTCTAACATTCAATTTCCAGACACTAAATGTGTTTTAGGGTCTGGTTCTTTGAAGTTTTATGCTGGTTTTCTGCTTCTTTTGAAGTGCATACTTCTCCTCTGCCTCTTCCTCTTGAGAAGTGTCTTTCACGCAGGAGAGACTCCGAAGCTGATAGTCCCACAAACCATGCCATGGGAGTGGCTAGGGATCACACATATTAGAATGATATGTAGAATATCTTGAGATGCCCGATGTGATGTATGACCATAGTTTCTGAAGTGATAGTCTAGAGTACTTCCTCCCACCCGAGATGTAAGCACTAATGTCCATGTCTGTTCGAGCCTGCCGGGCCCTGTAGATTGGAAGCAGTGTCTTGCCACATATATAATTATGCCTGGGTGCCACTCCACTAAATCAAAGGTCTTCACTGCATCTTGCAAAGAGGGCCAGCTTTTGAGCAGGCTGTCTCTCGATTTCAAAAAGCAGTGGGATAATGTGCATTAAAGGTACAAAGCCCACTTGGGATGTATTACAAAGAGATTCGCCTACTATAGACTACTTGTCAATATTTTATTCTGAGATTTCATGCCAGTGTTAATGAGGGAGACCTAGCTATAACTCTGACAGAGGAGCATATATTTCCTCTCATTAGCTAGTAGCACAAGGGGGGGTATTTGGGGTCCAGTGTGCAGGTGGCCTCTGCTGCCTTGAAGGCTTTGTAGAGATTATGGCTATAAATGCTTTCCAAGCTTTGTAGAATGCACCAGGGAAGCCATCTTCCTCAGGTGACTTACAAGCGGAAAGATCCAATATGGCTTTTGTGATCTTGCCCCTGGAGATCTGCTCACCAAGCAGGGCTCCACCTTCATCTCAGAGGTCTGGCAAGTGCTAACATTACGCAAATCAATCTTCTAATGGTGAGGTATATGTCCCTTTTGTGCTGTATAGTTCATTGAAACAGGATACAAACTCCTTGGCTATTTCTATAGAATTGGTGTGTTAGAGTTTCTGTTTTTCTCAGAAGACTCCTGTGGACATACATGCTTCTCTTTGGTGTAATTGGACTGCAGGTGATCTGCTTGTTTTTCATTGATGCTCCTAGTGTCATTGTTTCTGTTTTCCTAAAGCTCTCACTGTCTGTTCCTTGAAAACTGTATTCAAGTTAAATTTTGCATAGGGGAAGAGGTGCAGAGTCCCAGTCTGTTGACAGATATTGCTCAGGTCTTGGTCACCCATCAAGTCAGTCAACACAGCTCTGTTAATCCAACTATAAGTATCAGGATGTCCAGGCCTGTCTAGGGTGGGGCCAGAAGCAATGTTGTGTAGAGGTCGCATGGGCTTCAAAGGGGGGCGTGCAAGCTCCACTAGCTGTGCAGAGCCTTAAGGGGATCAACAATGCTCTGAGGCACACCAAGTACACTGAAGCACTGATGGGTGCCGCTGCTTCAACTCCCTCAGGTGTAGTCCCCACCAGCAGATGCTCCTTCTACACAGTGTGCGTGTCTGAGTGCACACAGGTGGAGGGAATCTCCACCTCTGAATTTGTCATGGTTGTCAACAGCCACAGAGTTCGGCTGCTCACCCTCCAGTGTCCCCAGTCTGCAGTCCAGGTTGCTTGGAGCCTCCAATGTAGGTACCATTACAGTGGTGGTGCCATAAAGTGGCAGACAAGGTCCTTGTGCCAGCACGGGCTCACTGAGCTCTAGAAACTGGTGGCCATCTTGGTTACTTCCTAGTACCACCTCCTCTAAATTCACATACTTCATACCCCAGAGAATGAGCTTTTCAAGGGGTAGACAGAGGTCTATTGGAGATTTGAGAGGAGTGCATGATGACAGAATGTCCTGCATTTGTGTGGACACTTAGGACAAAGCAAAAAGTGACAGAACATCAGTAACTGATCTATTATTTCAGGGCCAAGGTGGCAGTATGCCAAGTTTTAGGCTTTTGGAATTTGGAGGTTATCTTACTAGCCACAAAATGTCCGAGCCTGAGTCCATGTGCATGGATGTGGAAATGTGAATATAAGGTCAATAGAAGTCTCTGCATGCTACATGGAATGTGCTCTTCCTTCAGGCAGGGGAACAAGTGGCTACTTGTGTAAGTGAGAACAGATGGGGCTAGAATGGATCTTGGATCATGGAAGCCTACTCAAATCTAAAAGCAACTCTCTATGTTGCAGCCCAATATGAAATGAAAGAGTGACCGAATGGTCTGACTGATTCTGCAGAGTACCCAAACAAGATATCAATATTTCTCTCTTCCAATGATTTTCAATGATCTGAAACTTGCAGCGAACCTTAAAGTTCTTCCAGAGAAGAGGACTTTAGTACTCATATAATAATAGCAGACACTGGGGAATTCATGAAGCTTTGTCAATTTGCTCATCAGGTCTTTCTGGTGATTGAGAATAATGAACACTTTTTTGTCTCCACAGTAAACCACAACAGATTTGACCCCACCAGCTCCTCCACCTTCCACTCCACCAAGAAAAATCTTGCAATTCATTATGGCAAAGGGAGCATGACTGGGGTCCTTGGATATGACACTGTCCAGGTAAGAACCGACAAAGGAATATGACCGGCGAAGAAAAACTAATTATGGAGATAATATTATATGACCAAAGTATAGCATTATATGATCCTCTCTGTCCCTTCAGAAATGGAATAACTAGTGGTGGCAGAAGATCCCTTTAAGAAAAGTACAATCAAATAAACTTGTATTCATTCAAGTAACAGCGGTGGCTGCATAGGGAGATTGAGATGATATCCCTGCTGAGAGAAGGGTCAGCGGGTGGGAGGTGTTGAAGCTGTAATGCAAAAAGTATTTGCCAGAATGAAGGTGTGCTGTGATCAAGCTGTTATCTGTGGTCTCACAATGCAGAGAGATGGAAGGGGTTGTCCTGAAGGATGTCACAAGTATCAACACATGGTTGAAACACACCTTAGTCCATGTGCCATACCCTGGATAAAAGTACTTTACCACAATCTAGCCACTAAAGCCAACTGGACCATTTTTCAGATATTTTGTCAGACAACCTAATAGTAGCAGAGCTAAAAGTGGTTCATCAATACCTACTTCCACTTGGTCTAGTAGCTGGATTTATAACCTTGAAACACAGAAACATCAATTCTAATCCCCACTGTGGACCTTCAGCACACTTTGAGGGAAACTGAAAGAGTCACTTCACCTCCACGTACAGACCATCACATTGGAATGTGTACCTCAAAAGAAATATGATGTGCTGTCAAGGTCTCTCCCACTGACACCCACCTATCTTGAACCTACTCTTGGAGGTATATTTACAAGAGTCTTGCGCCGCCTTTGCATCTCTTTTAGTGACGGAGCAGCGGTGCAAATGTTTCAACCATATTTATGAGGCCACGCAAATTCACTCTGTGTGGCTTTGAATGGCCTCATAGATATAGAGAAAGGCAACGTAGCGCACATCACTGCATTGCCTTACTCTGCGCCCCGGAGTCGTTCTATGGGCATTGCAGTAGGTTTTCCCATGCAGCACCCGTGGATTTTGACGCATCCCCGGATTTAGAACATACTGTAAACCTGGAGAGAAATATATCTTTTTAAATCCCCCTTTTTTCCTCTCTCTATATGTGCTGCAAAATGCAGCACACACAGATACAAGAAAAATCCTCCTAGGTCTGTTTTTGTGCAGACTGTGCTCCTTCCTGCACAAAAATAATCCTGCTGACAACGCAGACACCCTTGCACCATGGTGTAAGGGTGCCTGTATTTGCGCTAGGCAGCCAAAATGAAGACAGCACAGTTGCAAGGGACAGAAATGTCCTATATTATATTGATATGGTGCATTCCTGCCCTATCTGTTTGATGCAGGGCAGAGCAGCAAGATGACATGCTGCGCTGCCCTGCGTCAAAATTTGTAAATTAGGCCCTTAGAGTCTTCTGTTCTAACTTCAGCACTATGTGCTCCTCCTCTGCCAATAAAAAACATATTGTCTTGAAGCCGGGTTCCTGATAGAACAAACACTGAAATATATATACATGATATATATTAAAAAACTCAGGGCCTTATTTATGAGCCCTTTACGCTGTCATTTCATCACTTTTAGTGACACTGCGGCAGCGTAAAATATTTGCCAGACTGCGCCATATTTACAAAGTGACGTATCTAGGCAGATGCATCACTTTGTAAAGCCCTGCGCTACATTATACCTGCTGCAAGTATAATGAATGAAGGGTGGGCGCTTCCCCGCAAAAATGGCTCGTAGTAGTGGTGCAGGGAAATCTATGAGATTTCACTGCGCCAATTCTAGGACGCCACTTGCATCAAAACCTGGCACTGGCCCTTTCACATGGGGCTTGCCCCATGTGAATGGACACATTGCTTGAGTTGCGTCTGTTTTCAGACACACTTTTGCCACATTCTGACATATCTGTAAATCCTTGTGACATGAAGAGCCGTACAGTAAATACGGCGCATGGAGATGGAATATGAAGGAATAGGAATATGGTACTCTCTATATATATATATGTGAGAAGTTGGCCTGGTATATGCTGTCCACTAATTATAGTGGGCACCTTGCACCAGTCCAAACAACCCCTTATTGGAGATAGGTTAAAGACAACCTTTATTGAAAGCTATCCTAGTGGTAGCTATGGAGAGCAGCCTTCAGGCTAAGTCTTGGAGGAATGTAAAGCAGCTTGTTTTACCAGTCTATAATCTCTTGAGTGACCAAATGAAAGAGGACCACACCAGGTATATATTTAAAATATATGTATTTAGTCTTAAACACACCCCTCTAGTCTCTTTATGAGGCTAGAGTTCGAAGTACATAAGTTACAAGTCGAATATCAACAGTAATAGCACAAATACACGTTTGAGCCCTAGGGGCGTACCAAACCATATACCAATAAAGTGGATTAAGAACCACGACTGAGCTAGACACAAGGCCTAGAGCCTGTAGAAGTGCTTGGCCCTCAAGGAACCACCCAAGGTAGTGACACAGGGGACCCACGGGGGACACGTGCAGTGTGAGAACACAGCCGCGAGCCGCCGTTGACTTCTATTGGGAATGTCGCGGTTGGAGTTTTAAAGAAAAAGGACACTTAGAGGAGGACTTGGAGCAAACCCCTTTAGAACTAGGTTGTTCTAGAGTCTATACCCACGGGAGCACCGGAGTACTCGAGTTACCTCACCCAGGGAAGCCGGGTGCATAGGTGTCTTTCGGGGTCGGGTTTTGTCATCGTTTTCAATGGCGATCTGCTGCAAAGTGCTGCTGGCGACCAAGTCGAAAGTGTTCGGGTGGATCCAAAGGTGGATCGAAGATCTGAAGAACCTGAAAGCAGAGGGGACAGAGTCTGGGTCACTAGCCAGTGACCAGGAAGGCGATGAGCAGAAGCCCACCGATGTTGGGTGCTTCAGGTAGGTTGACGGTCGTCTTGACTCTTCAGCCACGAGGTCCAGGAGGCATCTACGACAACCAGGAGCTGGATTCGAGCTGTCCAACAACGTCTGTCGATTTCAGGGGTGTCGGCGACCGGATTGGACCCAACAAGCCTTGGCACGGCAAGTCTTGTAGAAACAAAGAAAGGATGTTGATGCAGACCAGCAAGGTCTGGGGGACTCACCCAGCAAGGGTAAGTCAGGGCACGTCTGGAGCAACCAGGGAAGCCCAAGCAGAAGAAGAGTTGCCTTCAGGAGGGCCCACTAGCCAACGGACTAGCGACCGCGAAGGATCCTCGAGTGGACGCACTAGGAGCTGGCTCACAGGACACTCGTGGAGTGGAGGCCAGTGATCTTCGGTGCAGTCGGTGCTGGAGACGGGGGCTACTCGGAGCCCAAAGCAGAACTTCGTGGGAGACCAAGAAGAGGATGCACTTGCAAATGTGCTCGGTGTCCAGGGGTCATGGTTCCACGTTACCCACGACAGCTACGGGCCTCAGCTTTGCTGGGGACTCAGGGCAGCCTCGGGGAAGTCTGGAAATCCCCCTCTGGTGATGCAAGGACTTCGGCATCCGGTGGGAGCTTCAGCGATGCAGACGGGACAATTGCTTCTTTGGTGCCTGCCAAGCAGGGGAGTCACTCCTTGACCCCAAGGGAGATTCTTCAGTCCTCTAATCTTGTAGTAGAGCGTCGAAGGTCCAGGATTCGGCTTCAGAGTTTCGTCCAGGGTAATCTAAAGTCCTAAGGACTGGGGTCCCATACTTATACAAAGTTAGGGGGTTGGACATACTCTGGGGACCCACCTATGGGAGGGTCAGGGAAGAGGGGTGGTTACACCCCTTCCCTTTGTCCAGTTTCGCGCCAAGCAGGGGCAAGTAGCCCCTGCAACCGGTTTGAACTGGCATATGCACAGGGACACCAAATGTGCCCCCAGTGCAGGACTTCAAAGCACCAGAGGGTGCTCCCGCCCAGCCCCAATACACACTATCCTGTCTGGGGAGGTGGTTACACCTCCTTGGGACAGGAAACCTATTGTCCAGGCCTCCCCTGCCGGAGTTTCAGTCAGCAGCAGGAGGCCAGACCCGTGTCTGTGGCAGCGGCATCCATTTTGTGATGCCAGGGCTCTGGAAAGAAGTTACCGGGTAGCCCGGGGTGTACATGTCTCTCCCTCTAGAAGGGTGGAATGCTACCCCCGCCACCAGAATTGGCGGGGGTAGTATTCCAAGATGTTTGACACCAAACACGACATGTTTCTGTGCAGCCATCCCAAAGTTAGCATTTACCGCGAGGATATAATGTACTTAAGAGTATATGGTCAGGCTGCACCACAAACAGCATCAGAGGATTGACTCTGAACGCTGCAGAGGGGCCCTGCTCGTGCAGGGGCACCCTCTCACATAAAAACCAAGCACTCTGCCTTCAGGATTGTTAAGGCCTGCCATAGGAGTGACTTATAGGTTTATATGTGTGTGCAATTGTAGTGATATAGGTAGCCTATATCACAGTAAGGGGTGCATGCACCACCTTACCCAGGCTGCAGTAGGAGACCTGTGGTGTCATTTTGGATGGCCTTCCAGGGGTGGCACAATACATGCTGCAGCTCCTGGTAGGCCTCTGAGGTACCTATGCCCTGGGTACATAGTATACCATATACTAGGGACTTATAAGGGCACGCCAGATTCCAATCAGAGATGTGCCTAAGGCACATGGAAACCATTTTAGAGAGGAAGCAGCTAGGCTGGGGTTCTGATTAGCAGGGCCCCAGCCAGACTAAAGTCAAAAAACAGTGACGCATCAGCAAAAAGTGGGGGTACCCATGTGAAGCAGATCCTACTCTCCTACACAACCCCCCCCCCAAACGTAGGGACATTAAACTAACCTTGACCAGTTGAGTCTTCATGTTCTAAGTGGAAGTACCTAGAGAGTCCATCTGCATTGGCATGGTTACTCCCAGGTCTATGTTCCACTGTAAAGTCCATCCCCTGTAGGGAAATGGACCACCTAAGCAGTTTGGGGTTTTCACCCTTCATTTGTTTTAGCCATAGGAGGGGCTTGTGGTCTGTTTGAACAAGGAAGTGAGTACCAAACAAGTATGGCCTCAACTTCTTCAGAGCCCAAACCACAGCAAAGGCCTCCCTCTCTATGGCTGACCACGGTTTCTCTCTAGGGGTCAGCCTTCTGCTAATAAAAGCTACTGGCTGATCCTGACCTTCATCATTCAATTGTGACAGTACAGCCCCTACCCCCAATTCAGATGCATCTGTTTGGACAATGAACTTCTTGGAGTAATCAGGACTCTGGAGAATGGGGGCAGTGCACATGGCCTGCTTCAGGTCATCAAATGCCTTTTGACAGCTAGCTGTCCACTGAACCTTTTTGGGCATTTTCTTGGAAGTTAAGTCATTCAGGGGTGTCACTATTGATCCATACCCCTTGACAAATCTCCTATAGTACCCAGTCAGGCCTAAGAAGGCTCTCACCTGAGTCTGGGTAGTGGGAGCAACCCAGTCTATGATGGTCTGGATTTTGCTCTGCAATGATTGAACCTGGCCTCCACCCACAAGGTGGCCCAGGTACACAACCTGACTCTGCCCTATCTGGCACTTGGTGGCCTTGATAGTGAGGCCTGCCTTTTGCAGGGCCTCTAAAACATTTCTGAGGTGGACCAGGTGATCCTCCCAGGTGGAGCTAAAGACAGCAATATCATCTAGATATGCTGCACTGTAGGCCTCCAGACCTGTAAGGACTGTATTCACCAACCTCTGAAAAGTGGCAGGTGCATTCTTCAGACCAAAGGGCATTACCACAAATTGATAATGTCCACTAGGGGTTGAGAATGCTGTTTTTGGCTTTGCATCATCAGCGAGTCTGATCTGCCAGTAGCCAGCTGTCAGGTCAAATGTGCTTAGATACTTGGCTGAGGCCAAAGTGTCTATTAGCTCATCTGCCCTAGGTATTGGATGGGCATCAGTCCTAGTGACTTCATTGAGACCCCTGTAGTCCACACAAATCCTCATCTCTCTTTTCCCACCACTGGTGTGAGGTTTTGGCACAAGGACCACTGGACTAGCCCAAGGGCTATCTGAGGGTTCAATAACTCCCAAATCCAACATTTTCTGGACTTCTGTCCTGATACAGTCCCTGACATGGTCAGGTTGCCTATAAATCTTATTTTTAATAGGCAGACTGTCCCCAGTGTCTACTTCATGAGTGCACCAGGTAGTCTGACTTGGAGTCAGAGAGAACATATGTCTGAACTGATTGAGCACTTGTCTACAATCAGTTTGCTGCTGAGCAGTGAGGCTGCCTGCCAAGGCTACACCATCCACTGACCCATCATCAGGGTTCTGTGAGAGCAGGTCAGGGAGTGGGTCACTCTCATCCTCCTGTCCCTCATCAGTAGCCATGAGCAAGCCCATGTCTGCCCTGTCCACATATGGTTTCAATCTGTTGACATGGAGAACCCTGTGGGGACTCCTGGGTGTTCCTAGGTCTACTAAATAGGTGACCTCACCCTTCTGTTCAACAATGGTATGGGGTCCACTCCACTTGTCTTGGAGAGCTGCTGGGGCCACTGGCTCCAGCACCCACACCTTCTGTCCTGGCTGGTAAACAGTCAGTACAGCCTTTTGGTCATGCCAGGCTTTTTGCAGTTCCTGGCTAGCCTCAAGGTTTTTAGTTGCCTTTCTCATGTACTCAGCCATCCTGGAGCGGAGACCAAGTACATAGTCCACTATGTCTTGCTTTGGGGGCTTGAGAGGTAACTCCCATCCTTCCTTCACCAAGCACAATGGACCCCTGACAGGGTGACCAAACAAAAGTTCAAAAGGGCTGTAGCCAACCCCCTTTTGAGGCACCTCCCTGTATGCAAATAAAAGGCAGGGCAAGAGTATGTCCCATCTTCGCCTAAGCTTTTCTGGGAGCCCTTTAATCATGCCCTTTAAGGTTTTGTTGAATCTCTCAACTAAACCATTGCATTGTGGGTGATAGGGTGTGGTGAACTTGTAAGTCACTCCACACTCCTTCCACATTGCCTTCAAGTATCCAGACATAAAGTTTGCATCCCTGTCTGATACAACCTCCTTAGGGAAGCCCACTCTTGAGAAAATTCCCAGGAGGGCTCTTGCCACCACAGGTGCTGTAGTGGTCCTAAGGGGAATAGCCTCTGGGTACCTAGTGGCATGGTCCACCACCACCAGGATAAATCTGTGCCCAGATGCTGTTTGGGGATCCATGGGACCAACAATATCAATCCCCACTCTCTCAAAGGGAACCCCCACCACAGGTAGTGGTATCAGGGGGCCTTTGTGGTGCCACCTGCCTTCCCACTGGCTTGGCAGGTTACACAGGAGCGACAAAACTCCTTGGTGTCTTCAGACATGTGGGGCCAGTGAAAGTGAGGGACAAGTCTGTCCCAAGTCTTGTTCTGGCCCAGGTGACCTGCTAGAGGAATGTCATGGGCTAGGGTCAATAGGAAGCCCCTGAACTTCAGAGGTATAACCAACCTCCTGGTGGCACCAGGCTTGGGGTCTCTACACTCTGAGTACAAGAGTCCATCATCCCAATACACCTTATGGGGACCACTAGCATTCCCAGCAGCCTCAGCAGCAGCTTGCTGTCTGAGGGGTTCAAGAGAGGGGCAGCTCTGCTGCTCCTGGCTCAGATCTGACCTGGAAGGGCCCCCTGTCCCCAAGAACTCAACCTGGTCAGGTTCAAGCTCCTCTGGGACAGTTCCTTCCTCAGGACTGAGATCATCCCCCTCAAGAGACTGATCTTCCTTCTGAGCCAAGGGGAAGGCACTGCCTTAACCCTACTACTCCTCCTCTTGGATGGCACTTGGTCCATTTTTCCAGGATCCAAGGCCTGTTCAGTGTTAGACATTTTGTTCTGTGACCTGGTCACAGCAAACACATCTGCAGGGATCCCCAGCATTTCTGCATGGGTCCTGAGCTCCACTTCTGCCCAAGCTGAAGTTTTAAGATCATTGCCAAGCAAGCATTCAACTGGTAGGTTTGCACTCACCACAACCTTCTTAAGGCCAGTTACCCCTCCCCAGGAGAAGTTAACAACTGCCAGAGTATGGTCTGTTCTGACATTGCTAGCATTGGTCACTTGGTACATTTCACCAAGTATAATCTGCCCAGGATCCACAAGGTCTTGTGTCACCATGGTGACACTTGCCCCTGTGTCCCTAAATGCCAAAGCCTCTTTTCCATTGATTAAGGGCTGTTGCCTGTACTTGCCCAGATTACTGGGACTCACAGAGGAGGTCACATCCATGCCTCCATCACAGACTAGGACAGCCTGAGTGAGTTCTCTGACTAGGCCAGAGCTCATCTCATTACCCAGGGTCAACCCTACTAAACCCTTGGCCTGTGTACTCCCACCACCAATTGTAACTGCACTAGGGGGAACAGGTGCCTTAGGGGCATTGGTGGGGGCTGGAATAGAGTCTTTGAACTTGGTGCAATCACTGGTCCAGTGTGTCTTTTGCTTACAGACTTTGCACCATGGTTTCTTTTGGCCTTTTCCCTTGTTAGACTGTGAATCCCCACCTGAAGAAGATTTTTGGGGGCCTTGTGAAGAATTCTGGTCTTTACCCTTCTCCCCACCCTTATCAGAGTTTTTAGAATCTTGCTTCTTAGGGTCACCACCTTGGTTCTGTACCTTCTGCCTCACCCTGGTTCTGACCCATTTGTCTGCCTTCTTTCCCAATTCTTGGGGAGAGGTCAGATCAGAGTCCACCAGGTACTGATGCATCAGCTGATTTTGACAGTTATTAAGAATCTGCTCCCTCATGATAAGATTGTACAATCCTGTGAAGTCACATACCTTACTGCCCATCAACCAACCTTCCAGAGCCTTAGCAGAACAATGCACATAGTCCACCCAGTCTTGAGTCTGTGCTTTTTTGGGTATCTCCTAACTTTAACCTGTATTTTTCAGTTGTTAGGCCAAACCCCTCAATCAGAGCACTCTTCAAGACTTTGTAATTGTCAGCATCCTCCTCTCTAACAGTGAGGAGCTTATCTCTACCTTTGTCTGCAAAGGAGAGCCACAAGATTGCTGCCCACTGCTCCTGAGGGACCCTCTGTACTTTACAGGCCCTCTCCAGTGCAGTTATCTATTTGTGGATGTCATCCCCACTCTGGTAGGGAGGGACAATCTTGCTCAGGTTTCTATGGTCATAAGACCTTTCCCTATCTCTGGGGAAATTGCTGCCACCATGGGACTCTAGTCCCATCTTTTTTCTCTGTCTATAGAGATCTAGGCACTCCCTGTCTATAGCCAACTGCTGTTTTCTGAGCTCAAGCTGGCCTTGCTCATACTGAATCAGTCTCTTTCTCCTCTCATGAGAGGATTCCCTTCCATGAGAGGAGACAGAGGTCCCTACTGAGGTGTCAGAGTGGTTAGACCCCTGAGAAGGAGATCTAGTCCTTCTGGGCACACTCTCAACTCTTCCTGGGGGGTCAGAGGGGAGGTCATTCTGGGCCTCCTCCTCTTCCTCAGGAGTAGCTGCACTTTCCAGGTCAGGATCATTGTCATCCCCCTGGCCAGTTTCAGAGGTTGGGTCCTGGGTATTTTCATCCCTGGACTCTCCCTCTTCTTCTGCCCCACCCTCTCTGCCTACCCTTTCAGACCTTATGGGTCTTCTAAAGTCATCTAGCAGAAGCATCTCTAGGAGATGTTGGGTGTTAGCACTTTTGCCTGTCTTCAACTTCCTAACTTTGCACAACTCCCTCAATTCCAAGAATGTGAGGGTGTCATATCTGGATGGGAGGAGCTCACTGGTTCCTGGCAGTGAAGACATTACTAGTGTGGTGTGGTGTATGCACTACCTACTCTAGTGTGGCCTACTAAACTCTCTTGAGTTGTAGAAAGGGTGTGCTATCCCTTAACACACAACTCTAAGTTCAGTAGAACTTACTGTATCCTAAGCTTGATTTATATGTACCTAAGGTACCCTTAGTGGTTTTCAGTTGATCAATTCAATTGAGATTATCTGGTAAAACAATAGCAAGCTGGAATCCCACACGCTGCACACCAATGTGAGAAGTTGGCCTGGTATATGCTGTCCACTAATTATAGTGGGCACCTTGCACTCAGTCCAAACAACTCCTTATTGGAGATAGGTTAAAGACAACCTTTATTGAAAGCTATCCTAGTGGTAGCTATGGAGAGCAGCCTTCAGGCTAAGTCTTGGAGGAATGTAAAGCAGCTTGTTTTACCAGTCTATAATCTCTTGAGTGACCAAATGAAAGAGGACCACACCAGGTATATATTTAAAATATATGTATTTAGTCTTAAACACACCCCTCTAGTCTCTTTATGAGGCTAGAGTTCGAAGTACACAAGTTACAAGTCGAATATCAACAGTAATAGCACAAATACACGTTTGAGCCCTAGGGGCGTACCAAACCATATACCAATAAAGTGGTATAAGAACCACGACTGAGCTAGACACAAGGCCTAGAGCCTGTAGAAGTGCTTGACCCTCAAGGAACCACCCAAGGTAGTGACACAGGGGACCCACGGGGGACGCGTGCAGTGTGAGAACACAGCCGCGAGCCGCCGTTGACTTCTATGGGGAATGTCGCGGTTGGAGTTTTAAAGAAAAAGGACACTTAGAGGAGGACTTGGAGCAAACCCCTTTAGAACTAGTTTGTTCTAGAGTCTATACCCACGGGAGCACCGGAGTACTCGAGTTACCTCACCCAGGGAAGCCGGGTGCATAGGTGTCTTTCGGGGTCGGGTTTCGTCATCGTTTTCAATGGCGATCTGCTGCAAAGTGCTGCTGGCGACCAAGTCGAAAGTGTTCGGGTGGATCCAAAGGTGGATCGAAGATCTGAAGAACCTGAAAGCAGAGGGGACAGAGTCTGGGTCACTAGCCAGTGACCAGGAAGGCGATGAGCAGATGCCCACCGATGTCGGGTGCTTCAGGTAGGTTGACGGTCGTCTTGACTCTTCAGCCACGAGGTCCAGGAGGTGTCGATGACAACCAGGAGCTGGATTCAAGCTTTCCCACGACGTCTGTCGATTGCAGGGGTGTCGGCGACCGGATTGGACCCAACAAGCCTTGGCAACGGCAAGTCTTGTAGAAACAAAGAAAAGACGTTGATGCAGACCAGCAAGGTCTGGGGGACTCACCCAGCAAGGATATGTCAGGGCACGTCTGTAGCAACCAGGGATGCCCAAGCAGAAGAAGAGTTGCCTTCGGGAGGGCCCACTAGCCAACAGACTAGCAACAGCAAAGGAGCCTTGAGTGGACGCACTTGGACCTGGCTCACAGGACACTCGTGGAGTGGAGGCCAGTGATCTTCGGTGCAGTCAGTGCTGGAGGCGGGGGCTACTCGGAGCCCAAAGTACAACTTCGTGGGAGACCAAGAAGAGGATGCACTTGCAAATGTGCTCGGTGTCCAGGGGTCACGGTTCTACGTTATCCACGACAGCTATGGGCCTCAGATTTGCTGGGGACTCAGGGCAGCCTCGGTGAAGTCTGGGGGTAGTATTTCCAAGATGTTTGACACCAAACACGACATGTTTCTGTGCAGCCATCCCAAAGTTAGCATTTACCGCAAGGATATAATGTACTTAAGAGTATATGGTCAGGCTGCACCACAAACAGCATCAGAGGATTGACTCTGAACGCTGCAGAGGGGCCCTGCTCATGCAGGGGCACCCTCTCACATAAAAACCAAGCACTCTGCCTTCAGGATTGTTAAGGCCTGCCATAGGAGTGACTTATAGGTTTATATGTGTGTGCAATTCTAGTGATATAGGTAGCCTATATCGCAGTAAGGGGTGCATGCATCCCCTTACCCAGGCTGCAGTAGCAGACCTGTGGTGTCATTTTGGATGGCCTTCCAGGGGTGGCACAATACATGCTGCAGCCCCTGGTAGGCCTCTGAGGTACCTATGCCCTGGGTACATAGTATACCATATACTAGGGACTTATAAGGGCACTCCAGATTCCAATCAGAGATGTGCCTAAGGCACATGGAAACCCTTTTAGAGAGGAAGCAGCTAGGCTGGGGTTCTGATTAGCAGGGCCCCAGCCAGACTAAAGTCGAAAAACAGTGAAGCATCAGCAAAAAGTGGGGGTACCCATGTGAAGCAGATCCTACTCTCCTACAATATATATATATATATATTCACTGAAAAAACCATAGGTTTCAGGGAGGTTATAGTTAGTTGGACATTTCACTCTTACAAAACCAGAGAAATTCCCCTTATAGTTAGTTCAGCTAACTATAACTCACGCCCCGCAATGCACTGCTGATGACGTCACATATTACATCATTCATGACATGGTCAGTGACATCACTGATGACATCACTGATGACATCTCAAATGACATCACTGATGACATCACTGATGACATCATCCAGTCACTGTGTGTTTCTGTAAAGTTTAAATATGTTTTATATATATGCCAAGGTGTATTGAAGAATGAGTGGGTGTATAAGTGTCTGGATGGATGATTTAGTAGGTGCGTGACTGACTGTATAAGTGAGTGATTAAATGTGTCTTACTGAATGCATGGGTTGGTGAGTATCTACATGAGTGTGTATATCGGTTATTGATTTGTTGCTTGAGTATTTGTATGGGAGACTGAGTGTGTGTGTGGGTGGGTGTGAGGTGTGTGACTGTGCATAGATGTGTGAGTAGTTGATTCACTGGGTGTATGGGTTCAAGAGTGCATGTGAAAACAGCTGTATGGGCGGGTGAGTGTGTGTATGGGTGTGTTGGTGAGTGAATGGATGTCTCAGTGGTACATGTCCAAGTAACTACATAGGGAAAAGGCTGTATGTGAGAGTTGGAGTATAAATGACTATACGTGAGAGTCAGTGATTGTGAGAGTGGCTGTATGGATGAGTGTGTACTTGTATCAGTGATTATATAAGAGAGTAAGTATGCATTACTATCTGTATAGGTGAGTAAATGGGAGTGTGATTGATTATTTGCATGACTGACTAGGTGTGTGAGTAACTCCATGGATGAGTGGCGGTGTGTGAGTGTCTGTATAGGTGTATGAGTGCATATGATAGTGTTGTATTGATGAGTGACTGCATGTATGAGTGATTGTATGGGTGAATGAGTGGATGTGTGTGTAGACCTAGGAATCAGTGAGTGCGCATGCAGTAACGGGTATTGGTGTGTCGATGGTTTCGAAAATGGTAGTTTGTATTTTACAGTGGGTGTATCAAAGGTTATATTAGAGTGTGAGGAGGTGCCTCAGATTTTCACGTGGATGATGTCATCAGTGATGTCATCAGTTATGTCATTTGAGATGTCATCAGTGATGTCATCAGTGATGTCACTGACCATGTCATGAATGATGTAATATGTGACGTCATCAGCAGTGCATTGCAGGGGCGCGAGTTATAGTTAGCTGAACTAACTATAACGGGGGAATTGCTCTGGTTTTGTTAGAGTGAAATGTCCAACTAACTATAACCTCCCTGAAACCTATGGTTTTTTCAGTGAATTTCTAAGGTTTTTTAAATGCTAATTTCTAACTATAACGTCCCTGAAACCTATGTTTTTCCAGTGAATTTCAAAGGTTTTTAAATGCTAATTTCTAACTATAACGTCCCTGAAACCTATGGTTTTTTCAGTGAATTTCAAAGGTTTTTTAAATGCTAATTTCTAACTATGCCTACAAAGGTAGGACATGTGAAGAAAGAGGAAGAAAAGCGCACAAAGAAGCAAGACATGCAGAAAGAGGCAACAGAAGTCCAGAAAGACGAAGAAAAGTGCAAGAAGAAGCAAGAGATGTGCAGAAAGAACCAACAGAGGAGCAGAAAGTCCTCCTGTGCCCCCAACTTTTTGCTGACGGGTACTGGTGGTAACTGACTCTGACTAACCGGCCGTAGAGCCAGTGCTATGCTAAAAGACACTTAGAATACAGTGAAAACACCTACATACACTAGGGAACACTATGCGTTGGGGTACCCCTGTGATTAGCATGACCTCCTCTGTATTTGCCATGAGTTAGTGCCTGGGTCATTGGATGAGTACATGGGTACTGACTGGATGATTAGAGTACTGCAAGGAGAGTGGATGGTGAATTTATAAACGCTTGTGTTTTGGCGGAGTGATTGGATAAGGACATGTTACTCGTTGGGTGATTAGAGGAGTGCATGGGTAGTGACAAAGAGATGGCTGGGCTGCATCAGTAGTGCTCAGGGGATTGTAGCAGTGCATGTGTTAGTGCCTGGGTCATTGTATGAGTACCTGGGTAGTGACTGGATGATTAGAGTACTGCAAGGAGAGTGCATGGTGAATTTATAAGTGCTTGGGTTTTGGCGGAGTGATTGGATAAGTACATGGTGCTCGCTGGGTGATAGGAGGAGTGCATGGGTAGTGACAGGGCGATGGCTGGACTGCATCAGTAGTGCTCAGGGTATTGTAGCAGTGCATGAGTTAGTGCATGGGTCATTGCATGAGTGCATGGGTACTGACTGGATGATTAGAGTAATGCAAGGAGAGTGCATGGTGAATTTATAAGTGCTTGGGTTTTGGCGGAGTGATTGGACAAGTACATAGTGCTCGCTGGGTGATAGGAGGAGTGCATGGGTAGTGACAGGGCGATGGCTGGACTGCATCAGTAGTGCTCAGGGTATTGTAGCAGTGCATGAGTTAGTGCATGGGTCATTGTATGAGTGCATGGGTACTGACTGGATGATTAGAGTAATGCAAGGAGAGTGCATGGTGAATTTATAAGTGCTTGGGTTTTGGCGGAGTAATTGGATAAGTACATGGTGCTCGCTGGGTGATAGGAGGAGTGCATGGGTAGTGACAGGGCGATGGCTGGACTGCATCAGTAGTGCTCAGAGTATTGTAGCAGTGCATGAGTTAGTGCCTGGGTCATTGGATGAGTACATGGGTACTGACTGGATGATTAGAGTACTGCAAGGAGAGTGGATGGTGAATTTATAATCGCTTGTGTTTTGGCGAAGAGATTGGATAAGGAGATGGAACTGGTTGGGTGATTGGAGGAGTGCATGGGTAGTGACAAGGAGATGGCTGGACTGCATCAGTAGTCCTCAGTGGATTGTAGCAGTGCATGTGTTAGTGCATGGGTCATTGCATGAGTGCATGGGTACTGACTGGATGATTAGAGTAAAGCAAGGAGAGTGCACAGTGAATTTATAAGTGCTACGGTTTTGGCGGAGTGATTGGATAAGTACATGGTGCTCGCTGGGTGATAGGAGGAGTGCATGGGTAGTGACAGGGCGATGGCTGGACTGCATCAGTAGTGCTCAGGGTATTGTAGCAGTGCATGAGTTAGTGCATGGGTCATTGCATGAGTGCATGGGTACTGACTGGATGATTAGAGTACTGCAAGGAGAGTGCATGGTGAATCTATAAGTGCTTGGGTTTTGGCGGAGTGATTGGATAAGTACATGGTGCTCGCTGGGTGATTGGAGGAGTGCATGGGTAGTGACAGGGCGATGGCTGTACTGCATCAGTAGTGCTCAGAGTATTGTAGCAGTGCATGAGTTAGTGCATGGGTCATTGCATGAGTGCATGGGTACTGACTGGATGATTAGAGTACTGCAAGGAGAGTGCATGGTGAATCTATAAGTGCTTGGGTTTTGGCGGAGTGATTGGATAAGTACATGGTGCTCGCTGGGTGATCGGAGGAGTGCATGGGTAGTGACAGGGCGATGGCTGGACTGCATCAGTAGTGCTCAGAGTATTGTAGCAGTGCATGAGTTAGTGCATGGGTCATTGCATGAGTGCATGGGTACTGACTGGATGATTAGAGTACTGCAAGGAGAGTGCATGGTGAATCTATAAGTGCTTGGGTTTTGGCGGAGTGATTGGATAAGTACATAGTGCTGGCTGGGTGATTGGAGGAGTGCATGGGTAGTGACAAAGAGATGGCTGGGCTGCATCAGTAGTGCTCAGGGGATTGTACCAGTATGTGTTAGTGCCTGGGTCATTGCATGAGTACATGGGTAGTGACTGGATGATTAGAGTACTGCAAGGAGAGTGCATGGTGAATTTATAAGTGCTTGTGTTTTTGCGGAGTGATTGGATAAGTTCCTGGTGCTCGCTGGGTGATTGGAGGAGTGCATGGGTAGTGACAGGGCGATAGCTGGACTGCATCAGTTGTGCTCAGGGTATTGTAGCAGTGCATGAGTTAGTGCATGGGTCATTGCATGAGTGCGTGGGTACTGACTGGATGATTAGAGTAATGCAAGGAGAGTGCACAGTGAATTTATAAGTGCTTGGGTTTTGGCGGAGTGACTGGATAAGTACATGGTGCTCGCTGGGTGATATGAGGAGTGCATGGGTAGTGACAGGGCGATGGCTGGACTGCATCAGTAGTGCTCAGAGTATTGTAGCAGTGCATGAGTTAGTGCCAGGGTCATTGGATGAGTACATGGGTACTGACTGGATGATTAAAGTACTGCAAGGAGAATGGATGGTGAATTTATAAACGCTTGTGTTTTGGCGGAGTGATTGGATAAGGACATGTTACTGGTTGGGTGATTAGAGGAGTGCATGGGTAGTGACAAAGAGATGGCTGGGCTGCATCAGTAGTGCTCAGGGGATTGTAGCAGTGCATGTGTTAGTGCCTGGGTCATTGCATGAGTACATGGGTAGTGACTGGATGATTAGAGTACTGCAAGGAGAGTACATGGTGAATTTATAAGTGCTTGTGTTTTGGCGGAGTGATTGGATAAGTACATGGTGCTCGCTGGGTGATTGGAGGAGTGCATGGGTAGGGACAGGGCGATGGCGGGACTGCATCAGTAGTGCTCAGGGTATTGTAGCAGTGCATGAGTTAGTGCATGGGTCATTGCATGAGTGCATGGGTACTGACTGGATGATTAGAGTACTGCAAGGAGAATGGATGGTGAATTTATAAGTGCTTGTGTTTTGGCGGAGTGATTGGATAAGGACATGTTACTGGTTGGGTGATTAGAGGAGTGCATGGGTAGTGACAAAGAGATGGCTGGTCTGCATCAGTAGTGCTCAGAGGATTGTAGCAGTGCATGTGTTAGTGCCTGGGTCATTGCATGAGTACATGGTTAGTGACTGGATGATTAGAGCACTGCAAGGAGAGTACATGGTGAATTTATAAGTGCTTGTGTTTTGGCGAAGTGATTGGATAAGTACATGGTGCTCGCTGGGTGATTGGAGGAGTGCATGGGTAGTGACAGGGCGATGGCTGGACTGCATCAGTAGTGCTCAGGGTATTGTAGCAGTGCATGAGTTAGTGCATGGGTCATTGCATGAGTGCATGGGTACTGACTGGATGATTAGAGTAAAGCAAGGAGAGTGCACAGTGAATTTATAAGTGCTTCGGTTTTGGCGGAGTGATTGGATAAGTACATGGTGCTCGCTGGGTGATAGGAGGAGTGCATGGGTAGTGACAGGGCGATGGCTGGACTGCATCAGTAGTGCTCAGGGTATTGTAGCAGTGCATGAGTTAGTGCATGGTTCATTGCATGAGTCCGTGGGTAGTGACTGGATGATTAGAGTAATGCAAAGAGAGTGCACAGTGAATTTATAAGTGCTTCGGTTTTGGGGGAGTGATTGGATAAGTACATGGTGCTCGCTGGGTGATCGGAGGAGTGCATGGGTAGTGACAGGGCGATGGCTGGACTGCATCAGTAGTGCTCAGAGTATTGTAGCAGTGCATGAGTTAGTGCATGGGTCATTGCATGAGTGCATGGGTACTGACTGGATGATTAGAGTACTGCAAGGAGAGTGCATGGTGAATCTATAAGTGCTTGGGTTTTGGCGGAGTGATTGGATAAGTACATAGTGCTGGCTGGGTGATTGGAGGAGTGCATGGGTAGTGACAAAGAGATGGCTGGGCTGCATCAGTAGTGCTCAGGGGATTGTAGCAGTATGTGTTAGTGCCTGGGTCATTGCATGAGTACATGGGTAGTGACTGGATGATTAAAGTACTGCAAGGACAGTGCATGGTGAATAATTAAGTGCTTGTGTTTTGGCGGAGTGATTGGACAAGTACCTGGTGCTCGCTGGGTGATTGGAGGAGTGCATGGGTAGTGACAGGGCGATGGCTGGACTACATCAGTTGTGCTCAGGGTATTGTAGCAGTGCATGAGCTAGTGCATGGGTCATTGCATGAGTGCGTGGGTACTGACTGGATGATTAGAGTAATGCAAGGAGAGTGCACGGTGAATTTATAAGTGCTTGGGTTTTGGCGGAGTGATTGAATAATTACATGGTGCTCGCTGGGTGACAGGAGGAGTGCATGGGTAGTGACAGGGCGATGGCTGGACTGCATCAGTAGTGCTCAGAGTATTGTAGCAGTGCATGAGTTAGTGCCTGGGTCATTGGATGAGTACATGGGTACTGACTGGATGATTAGAGTACTGCAAGGAGAATGGATGGTGAATTTATAAACGCTTGTTTTTTGGTGGAGTGATTGGATAAGGACATGTTACTGGTTGGGTGATTAGAGGAGTGCATGGGTAGTGACAAAGAGATGGCTGGGCTGCATCAGTAGTGCTCAGGGTATTGTAGCAGTGCATGTGTTAGTGCCTGCGTCATTGCATGAGTACATGGGTAGTGACTGGATGATTAGAGTACTGCAACGAGAGCACATGGTGAATTTATAAGTGCTTGTGTTTTGGTGAAGTGATTGGATAAGTACATGGTGCTCGCTGGGTGATTGGAGGAGTGCATGGGTAGTGACAGGGCGATGGCTGGACTGCATCAGTAGTGCTTAGGGTATTGTAGCAGTGCATGAGTTAGTGCGTGGGTCATTGCATGAGTGCATGGGTACTGACTGGATGATTAGAGTAATGCAAGGAATGTGCATGGTGAATTTATAAGTGCTTGGGTTTTGGCGGAGTGATTGGATAAGTACATGGTGCTCGCTGGGTGATAGGAGGAGTGCATGGGTAGTGACAGGACGATGGCTGGACTGAATCAGTAGTGCTCAGAGTATTGTAGCAGTGAATGAGTTAGTGCCTGGGTCATTGGATGAGTACATGGGTACTGACTGGATGATTAGAGTACTGCAAGGAGAGTGGATGGTGAATTTATAAACGCTTGTGTTTTGGCGGAGTGATTGGATAAGGACATGTTACTGGTTGGGTGATTAGAGGAGTGCATGGGTAGTGACAAAGAGATGGCTGGGCTGCATCAGTAGTGCTCAGGGGATTGTAGCAGTGCATGTGTTAGTGCCTGGGTCATTGCGTGAGTACATGGGTAGTGACTGGATGATTAGAGTACTGCAAGGAGAGTACATGGTGAATTTATAAGTGCTTGTGTTTTGGCGGAGTGATTGGATAAGTACATGGTGCTCGCTGGGTGATTGGAGGAGTGCATGGGTAGTGACAGGGCGATGGCTGGACTGCATCAGTAGTGCTTAGGGTATTGTAGCAGTGCATGAGTTAGTGCGTGGGTCATTGCATGAGTGCATGGGTACTGACTGGATGATTAGAGTAATGCAAGGAGAGTGCATGGTAAATTTATAAGTGCTTGGGTTTTGGCGGAGTGATTGGATAAGTACATGGTGCTCGCTGGGTGATAAGAGGAGTGCATGGGTAGTGACAGGGCGATGGCTGGACTGCATCAGTAGTGCTCATGGTATTGTAGCAGTGCATGAGTTAGTGCATGGGTCATTGCATGAGTGCATGGGTACTGACTGGATGATTAGAGTAATGCAAGGAGAATGCATGGTGAATTTATAAGTGCTTGGGTTTTGGCGGAGAGATTGGATAAGTACATGGTGCTCGCTGGGTGATAGGAGGAGTGCATGGGTAGTGACAGGGCGATGGCTGGACTGCATCAGTAGTGCTCAGGGTATTGTAGCAGTGCATGAGTTAGTGCATGGGTCATTGCATGAGTGCATGGGTACTGACTGGATGATTAGAGTAATGCAAGGAGAGTGCACGGTGAATTTATAAGTGCTTCGGTTTTGGCGGAGTGATTGGATAAGTACATGGTGCTCGCTGGGTGATCGGAGGAGTGCATGGGTAGTGACAGGGCGATGGCTGGACTGCATCAGTAGTGCTCAGAGTATAGTAGCAGTGTATGAGTTAGTGCATGGGTCATTGCATGAGTGCATGGGTACTGACTGGATGATTAGAGTACTGCAAGGAGAGTGCATGGTGAATCTATAAGTGCTTGGGTTTTGGCGGAGTGATTGGATAAGTACATAGTGCTGGCTGGGTGATTGGAGGAGTGCATGGGTAGTGACAAAGAGATGGCTGGGCTGCATCAGTAGTGCTCAAGGGATTGTAAGTAAGTCCGTTTTTATATAGCGCAGCTACTCACCCTTACGGGTCTCAAGGCGCTGGGGGCCGTCGTGGAAATTAAGTGAGCTATTGCCCAGAGTCACATGGTGCTGAGCTGAGCTGCCGCCGGGGATCGAGCCATGAACCCTGTGCTCCGAAGTCAGCTGCCCTGGCCGCTGCACCACACCTCTCCACTCCATTGTAGCAGTGCATGTGTTAGTGCCTGGGTCATTGCATGAGTACATGGGTAGTGACTGGATGATTAGAGTACTGCAAGGAGAGTGCATGGTGAATTTATAAGTGCTTGTGTTTTGGCGGAGTGATTGGATAAGTACATGGTGCTCGCTGGGTGATAGGAGGAGTGCATGGGTAGTGACAGGGCGATGGCTGGACTGCATCAGTAGTGCTCAGAGTATTGTAGCAGTGCATGAGTTAGTGCCTGGGTCATTGGATGAGTACATGGGTACTGACTGGATGATTACAGTACTGCAAGGAGAGTGGATGGTAAATTTATAATCGCTTGTGTTTTGGCGGAGTGATTGGATAAGGACATGTTACTGGTTGGGTGATTAGAGGAGTGCATGGGTAGTGACAAGGAGATGGGTGGACTGCATCAGTAGTCCTCAGGGGATTGTAGCAGTGCATGTGTTAGTGCCTGCGTCATTGCATGAGTACATGGGTAGTGACTGGATGATTAGAGTACTGCAAGGAGAGTGCATGGTGAATTTATAAGTGCTTGTGTTTGGGCGGAGTGATTGGATAAGTACATGGTGCTCGCTGGGTGATTGGAGGAGTGCATGGGTAGTGACAGGGCGATGGCGGGACTGCATCAGTTGTGCTCAGGGTATTGTAGCAGTGCATGAGTTAGTGCATGGGTCATTGCATGAGTGAATGGGTACTGACTGGATGATTAGAGTAATGCAAGGAGAATGCACGGTGAATTTATAAGTGCTTCGGTTTTGGCGGAGTGATTGCATAAGTACATGGTGCTCGCTGGGTGATCGGAGAAGTGCATGGGTAGTGACAGGGCGATGGCTGGACTGCATCAGTAGTGCTCATGGTATTGTAGCAGTGCATGAGTTAGTGCATGGGTCATTGAATGAGTGCATGGGTACTGACTGGATGATTAGAGTAATGCAAGGAGAATGCATGGTGAATTTATAAGTGCTTGGGTTTTGGCGGAGAGATTGGATAAGTACATGGTGCTCGCTGGGTGATAGGAGGAGTGCATGGGTAGTGACAGGGCGATGGCTGGACTGCATCAGTAGTGCTCAGAGTATTGTAGCAGTGCATGAGTTAGTTGCTGGGTCATTGCATGAGTGCATGTGTACTGACTGGATGATTAGAGTACTGCAAGGAGAGTGCATGGTGAATCTATAAGTGCTTGGGTTTTGGCGGAGTGATTGGATAAGTACATGGTGCTGGCTGGGTGATTGAAGGAGTGCATGGGTAGTGACAAAGAGATGGCTAGGCAGCATCAGTAGTGCTCAGGGTATTGTAGCAGTGCATGAGTTAGTGCATGGGTCATTGCATGAGTGCATGGGTACTGACTGGATGATTAGAGTAATGCAAGGAGAATGCATGGTGAATTTATAAGTGCTTGGGTTTTGGCGGAGTGATTGGATAAGTACATGGTGCTCGCTGGGTGATAGGAGGAGTGCATGGGTAGTGACAGGGCGATGGCTGGACTGCATCAGTAGTGCTCAGAGTATTGTTGCAGTGCATGAGTTAGTGCATGGGTCATTGCATGAGTGCATGGGTACTGACTGGATGATTAGATTACTGCAAGGAGAGTGCATGGTGAATTTATAGGTGCTTGGGTCTTGGCGGAGTGATTGGATAAGTACACACATGTCACATCAGGCCCGCCCCCTCCCTCCACCACTGTGCAAACACGCCTCCTGGTGGGTTTTAAGTTGGGGGATTAATTCCCCTTGAATCCTGAGGGTCCCTGGGGCCAACTAGCCCACCAGGTACCTCCAGTAAGCGCCACAGAGCTGCGTTGCAGAGAGGTGGTCCAAGGCCACTCCCCTTTTAACACCTCTCTGCAACGCAGCTCTGTGGCGCTTACTGGAGGTACCTAGTGGGCTAGTTGGATGCAAGGGATCCTCAGGATTGAAGGGGACTTAATCCCCCAACTTACAACGCACCAGAGGGCCTGTTTGCACAATTTCTCTGCTTTTGTATGAGTGAAATGTCCAACTAACTATAACGTCCCTGAAACCTATGGTTTTTTCAGTGAATTTCTAAGGTTTTTTAAATGCGAATTTTTAACTATAACGTCCCTATTAAGTCCCCTTGAATCCTGAGGGTCCCTGGGGGCCAACTAGCCCACCAGGTACCTCCAGTAAGCGCCACAGAGCTGCCTTGCAGGGAGGTGTTCCGAGGCCACGCCCCTTGTACAACAGAGAGGTGTAAAAAGGGCCGTGGCCTCGAGCCCCCCTGCATTGAATAAACTAAGCCCCGGGGAGGTGGCGGTCCCTGGGTCTGCGGGGGCCCCCGCTAATTAAATAGGCATTGCCCCCGGGACCTGCCCCACCCGGGGGCTTAAGAATAATGAAGCGCGGGAGGCCACGCTTTGTTTTTTTTTATTGTCTCGGCCGGATTCGCGCACCCAGCGTGAATTCGGCCGATTTCTGTTTAAAAAAATGCTTTCTTTGGCCCTGGGGGTCCTTGTGGGACCCCCTGAGCAAGCCTAGGGGGTCAGGGTGTTTCTACCCTGCCCCCATTTCTTGTTTTTTAACCTTTATTTCACAGTTTTCTTGTGACTCGGTTCTACTGAGTCACAAGATGGCTGCCAACACTTCCTGGTTTGGAGTGTTGGCAGCCAATCAGAGTGAAGCTCGTGCCCGGGAGGGTGCTCAGATATCGAAACTTTTCTTTTTCTAATTTCTCAGGAACTACTGAACGGATTTACACCATTTAAAAAAAAAGGGCTCTTTCTGAACCAAGACCTACCTTTTTGCCAAATTTGGTGTAATTCCGTTCAGCAGTTCGGGTTGTAGCTTTGTCTAAAGTTCCTATGGAAATTAACATGGGGAAAATGCGTTTTGGGACACCCCTTTTTTCTCCGCCCCCGCTTGATGAATCACCCCAAAACTTTCAAGACAGGAGCTGACCGGAGCGCCCCATTAGTTTTGAAAATTTCGCGAAGATTCGTCAACCAGCGCCAAAGATATTGGCAAAAGAAAAAACGCTTTTTGAATAGAAACGAGGTCCTAACTATAACTACCTACTATATATATATATTCACTGAAAAAACCATAGGTTTTAGGGACAGTTATAGTTAGTTGGACATTGCACTCGTACAAAACCCGTGAAATTCCCCTGTTATAGTTAGTTCAGCTAACTATAACTCGCGCCCCCGCAATGCACTGCTGATGACGTCACATATTACATCACTCATGACATGGTCAGTGACATCACTGATGACATCACTGATGACATCTCAAATGACATCACTGATGACATCATCCAGTGACTGTGTTTCTGTAAAGTTTAAATATGTTTAATATATATAGGGAAAGGCGTATTGAAGAATGAGTGGGTGTATAAGTGTCTGAATGGATGATTTAGTACTTGAGTGACTGACTCTACAAGTGAGTGATTAAACGTATCTTACTGAATGCATGGGTTAGTGACTAAACTGTGTGAATGTCTGTATCCGTCTGTTTGTTGGTGTGTAAGTGGATGCATGGATTTGCGAATAGCTACATGAGTGTCTATATGGGTTATTGATTGGTTCTCTGAGTATCTGTATGGCTGCCTGAGTGTTTGTGTGGGTGGGGTGTGTGTGACTCTATACATAGATGTGTGAGTGGGTGATTCACTGGGTGCATGATTTCAAGAGTGCATCTGTGATGGACTGCTTGGGTGGGTGAGTGTGTGTATGGGTGTGTTAGTGAGTGAATGTATATCTCAGTGGTACATGTGCGAGTAACTACATATGTAAAAGGCAGAATATATGTGTGTTAGAGTATTTAAATGGCTATAAGTGAGAGTGTGTTATTGTGAGAGTGGCTGTATGGATGCGTGTGTGCTTGTATCAGTTATTGTATAAGAGCGTAAGAATGTGCTAGTATTTGTATGAGTAAGTGAGCTGGTGTGTGTATAACTGTATAGGTGAGTAAATGGGTGTGTGATTAATTTTTTGCATGACTGACTAGGTGTGTGAGTACCTCTATGGATGAGTGGCGGTGTGTGAGTGTTTATATAGGTGTATGAGTGCATATGATAGTCCTGTACTGAGTGACTGTAAGTACGAGTGACTGTACAGGTGAGTGAGTGGATGTGTGTGTAGACCTAAGAATCAGTGAGTGGGTATGTAGTTTTTGGTGTTGGAGTGTCTGTGGTTTTGAGAATGGCAGTCTGTAATTTAGAGTGGGTGTATCAAAAGTTATATTAGGGTGTGAGAAGATGCATGAAATTATCACATGGATGATGTCATCAGTGATGTCATTTGAGATGTCATCAGTGATGTCATCAGTGATGTCACTGACCATGTCATGAGTGATGTAATATGTGACGTCATCAGCAGTGCATTGCGGGGCGCGAGTTATAGTTAGCTGAACTAACTATAACAGGGGAATTTCACGGGTTTTGTACGAGTGCAATGTCCAACTAACTATAACTGTCCCTAAAACCTATGGTTTTTTCAGTGAATTTCAAAGGTTTTTTAAATGCTAATTTCTAACTATAATGTGTCTGAAACCTATGGTTTTTTCAGTGAATTTCAAAGGTTTTTTAAATGCTAATTTCTATCTATAACGTGCCTGAAACCTATGGTTTTTTCAGTGAATTTCAAAGGTTTTTTAAATGCTAATTTCTAACTATAACGTGCCTGAAACCTATGATTTTTTAAGTGAATTTCAAAGGTTTTTTAAATGCTAGTTTCTAACTATGCCAACAGAGGTAGGACATGTGAAGAAAGAAGAAAAAACGAACAGAAAGAAGCAAAAGATGTGCAGAAAGAACCAACAGAGGAGCAGAAAGAGGCCTTGTTGCAAAATCATCCTGTGCCCACAACTTTTTCAGACGGGTACTGGTGGTAACTGACTTTGACTAACCAGAGCCAGTGCGCGTTTGCACAGTGGTGAAGGGAGGGGGGCCTGAGGTGACATGTGTGCAAACGCGCCCGTGGCACGTTTTAAGTTGCGGGATTAAGTCCCCTTGAATCCTGAGGGTCCCTGGGGCCCAACTAGCCCCCCAGGTACCTACAGTTAGGACCACAGAGCTGAGTTGCAGAGAGGCGTTCCGAGGCCACGCACCTTTTTCACCTCTCTGCAACGCAACTCTGTTGTGCTTACTGAAGGTACCTGGTGGGCTAGTTGGCCCCAGGATTCAAAGGGAATTAACTCCCCAACTTAAAACGCACCACAGGGCGTGTTTGCGCACATGTCACCTGAGGCCCCGCCCCTCCCTTCACCACTGTGCAAACGCGCCCCGTGGCGCGTTTTAAGTTGGGGATTAGGTCACCTTGAATCCTGAGAGTCCCTGGGGCCCAACTAGCCCACCAGGTACTTCCAGTAAGCATCACAGGCCTGCGTTGCAACGCCTGTAACAAATTGTGCAGTTGTGTTTAGGTAGTGAAGAGGGTCGTGCTGGGGGTAGTGTTTTAGGGTTTAGGGTAGTGCAGTGGTGTTTGTGTAGTGTAGGGGGTCATGCTGGGGGTAGATTTAGGGTTTAGGGTAGTGCAGTGGTGTTTGGGTAGTGTAGGGAGTCGTGCTGGGGGAGTGTTTTAGGGTTTAGGGTAGTACAGTGGTGTTTGGGTATTGTAGGGGGTCGTGCTGGGGGTTAGTGTTTTAGGGTTTTAGGGTTTAGGGTAGTGCAGTGGTGTTTGGGTAGTGTAGGGGATACTGCTGGGGGTAGTGTTTTAGGGTTTAGGGTAGTGCAATGGTGTTTGGGTAGTGTAGGGGTACTGCTGGGGGTAGTGTTTTAGGGTTTAGGGTAGTGCAGTGGTGTTTGGGTAGCGTAGGGGTACTGCTGGGGGTAGTGTTTTATGGTTTAGGGTAGTGCAGTGGTGTTTGGGTAGTGTAGGGGTTCGTGCTGGGGTAGTTTTTTAGGGTTAGGGTAGTGCAGTGGTGTTTGTGTAGTGTAGGAGGTCGTGTTTTAGGGTTTAGGGTAGTGCAGTGGTCTTTGGGTAGTGTAGGGAGTCGTGCAGGGGGTATTGTTTTAGAGTTTAGGGTAGTGCAGTGGTCTTTGGGTAGTGTAGGGGTTGTGCGGGGGTAGTGTTTTAGGGATTAGGGTAGTGCATTGGTATTTGGGTAGTGTAGGGGTCATGCGGGGTAGTGTTTTAGGGTTTAGGGCAGTGCAGTGGTGTTTAGGTAGTGTAGGGGGTCGTGCTGGGGGAGTGTTTTAGGGTTTAGGGCAGTGCAGTGGTGTTCGGGTAGTGTAGGGGGTCATGCTGGGGGAGTGTTTTAGGGTTTAGGGCAGTGCAGTCGTGTTCGGGAAGTGTAGGGGGTCGTGCTGGGGGAGTATTTTAGGGTTTAGGGTAGTGCAGTGGTGTTCGGGTAGTGTAGGGGTCATGCTGGGGGTAGTGTTCTAGGGTTTAGGGCAGTGCAGTGGTGTTCGGGCAGTGTAGGGGGTCGTGCTGGGGGTGGTGTTTGAGGGTTTAGGGCAGTGCAGTGGTGTTCGGACAGTGTAGGGGGTCGTGCTGGGGGTGGTGTTTCAGGGTTTAGGGCAGTGCAGTGGTGTTCGGGCAGTGTAGGGGGTCGTGCAGGGGTGGTGTTTCAGGGTTTAGGGCAGTGCAGTGGTGTTCGGGCAGTGTAGGGGGTCGTGCAGGGGTGGTGTTTCAGGGTTTAGGGCAGTGGTGTTCGGGCAGTGTAGGGGGTCATGCTGGGGGTGGTGTTTCAGTGTTTGGGGCAGTGCAGTGGTGTTCGAGCAGTAAAGGGGGTCGTGCTGGGGGTGGTGTTTCAGGGTTTAGGGCAGTGCAGTGGTGTTCCGGCAGTGTAGGGGGTCGTGCAGGGGGTGGTGTTTCAGGGTTTAGTGCAGTGGTGTTCGGGCAGTGTAGGGGTCGTGCTGGGGTGGTGTTTCAGGGTTTAGGGCAGTGCAGTGGTGTTCGGGCAGTGTAGGGTGTCGTGCTGAGGGGTGGTGTTTCAGGGTTTAGGGCAGTGCAGTAGTGTTTGGGCAGTGTAGGGGTCGTGCTGGGGGAGTGTTTTAGGGTTTAGGGCAGTGCAGTCGTGTTTGGGTAGTGTAGGGGGTCGTGCTGGGGGAGTATTTTAGGGTTTAGGGTAGTGCAGTGGTGTTCGGGTAGTGTAGGGGGTCATGCTGGGGGTAGTGTTCTAGGGTTTAGGGCAGTGCAGTGGTGTTCGGGCAGTGTAGGGGTCGTGCTGGGGGTGGTGTTTTAGGGTTTAGGGCAGAGCAGTGGTGTTCGGGCAGTGTAGGGGGTCGTCTTGGGGGTGGTGTTTCAGGGTTTAGGGCAGTGCAGTGGTGTTCGGGCAGTGTAGGGGGTCGTGCAGGGGGTGGTGTTTCAGGGTTTAGGGCAGTGCAGTGGTGTTCGGGCAGTGTAGGGGGTCGTGCAGGGGTGGTGTTTCAGGGTTTAGGGCAGTGGTGTTCGGGCAGTGTAGGGGGTCATGCTGGGGGTGGTGTTTCAGTGTTTAGGGCAGTGCAGTGGTGTTCGAGCAGTAAAGGGGGTCATGCTGGGGGTGGTGTTTCAGGGTTTAGGGCAGTGCAGTGGTGTTCGGGCAGTGTAGGGGGCGGTGCAGGGGGTGGTGTTTCAGGGTTTAGGGCAGTGCAGTGGTGTTCGGGCAGTGTAGGGGTGGTGCAGAGGGTGGTGTTTCAGGGTTTAGGGCAGTGCAGTGGTGTTCGGGCAGTGTAGGGGGTCGTGCAGGGGGTGGTGTTTCAGGGTTTAGGGCAGTGCAGTGGTGTTTCAGGGTTTAGGGCAGTGCAGTGGTGTTCGGGCAGTGTAGGGGGCGGTGCAGGGGGTGGTGTTTCAGGGTTTAGGGCAGTACAGTGGTGTTCGGGCATTGTAGGGGTGGTGCTGGGGCTGGTGTTTCAGGGTTTAGGGCAGTGCAGTGGTGTTCGGGCAGTGTAGGGGGTCGTGCTGGGGCTGGTGTTTCAGGGTTTAGGGCAGTGCAGTGGTGTTCGGGCAGTGTAGGGGGTCGTGCTGGGGCTGGTGTTTCAGGGTTTAGGGCAGTGCAGTGGTGTTCGGGCAGTGTAGGGGGTCATGCTGGGGCTGGTGTTTCAGGGTTTAGGGCAGTGCAGTGGTGTTCGGGCAGTGTAGGGGTCTTGCTGGGGCTGGTGTTTCAGAGTCTAGGGCAATGCAGTGGTGTTCGGGCAGTGTAGGGCGTCTTGCTGGGGCTGGTGTTTCAGGGTTTAGGGCAGTGCAGTAGTGTTCGGGCAGTGTAGTGGGTCGTGCTGGGGGTGGTGTTTCAGGGTTTAGGGCAGTGCAGTGGTGTTTGGGCAGTGTAGGGGGTCGTGCTGGGGCCAGTGTTTCAGGGTTTAGGGCAGAGCAATGGTGCTCAGGCAGTGTAGGGGGTTGTGCTGGGGTGATGTTTCAGGGTTTATGGCAGTGCAGTGGTGTTAGGGCAGTGTAGGGGGTCGTGCTGGGGTGGTGTTTCAGGGTTTAGGGCAGTGCAGTGGTGTTCGGGCAGTGTAGGGTGTCGTGCTGTGGGGTGGTGTTTCAGGGTTTAGGGCAGTGCAGTAGTGTTTGGGCAGTGTAGGGGGTCGTGCTGGGGAGTGTTTTAGGGTTTAGGGCAGTGCAGTTGTGTTTGGGTAGTGTAGGGGGTCGTGCTGGGGGAGTATTTTAGGGTTTAGGGTAGTGCAGTGGTGTTCGGGTAGTGTAGGGGTCATGCTGGGGGTAGTGTTCTAGGGTTTAGGGCAGTGCAGTGGTGTTCGGGCAGTGTAGGGGGTCGTGCTGGGGGTGGTGTTTTAGGGTTTAGGGCAGAGCAGTGGTGTTCGGGCAGTGTAGGGGGTCATCTTGGGGGTGGTGTTTCAGGGTTTAGGGCAGTGCAGTGGTGTTCGGGCAGTGTAGGGGGTCGTGCAGGGGTGGTGTTTCAGGGTTTAGGGCAGTGCAGTGGTGTTCGGGCAGTGTAGGGGGTCGTGCAGGGGTGGTGTTTCAGGGTTTAGGGCAGTGGTGTTCGGGCAGTGTAGGGGGTCATGCTGGGGGTGGTATTTCAGGGTTTAAGGCAGTGCATTGGTGTTCGAGCAGTAAAGGGGTCATGCTGGGGGTGGTGTTTCAGGGTTTAGGGCAGTGCAGTGGTGTTCGGGCAGTGTAGGGGGCGGTGCAGGGGGTGGTGTTTCAGGGTTTAGGGCAGTGCAGTGGTGTTCGGGCAGTGTAGGGGGTGGTGCAGGGGGTGGTGTTTCAGGGTTTAGGGCAGTGCAGTGGTGTTCGGGCAGTGTAGGGGGTCGTGCAGGGGGTGGTGTTTCAGGGTTTAGGGCAGTGCAGTGGTGTTTCAGGGTTTAGGGCAGTGCAGTGGTGTTCGGGCAGTGTAGGGGGCGGTGCAGGGTGGTGTTTCAGGGTTTAGGGCAGTACAGTGGTGTTCGGGCATTGTAGGGGGTGGTGCTGGGGCTGGTGTTTCAGGGTTTAGGGCAGTGCAGTGGTGTTCGGGCAGTGTAGGGGGTCGTGCTGGGGCTGGTGTTTCAGGGTTTAGGGCAGTGCAGTGGTGTTCGGGCAGTGTAGGGGGTCGTGCTGGGGCTGGTGTTTCAGGGTTTAGGGCAGTGCAGTGGTGTTCGGGCAGTGTAGGGGGTCGTGCTGGGGCTGGTGTTTCAGGGTTTAGGGCAGTGCAGTGGTGTTCGGGCAGTGTAGGGGTCTTGCTGGAGCTGGTGTTTCAGAGTCTAGGGCAATGCAGTGGTGTTCGGGCAGTGTAGGGGTTCTTGCTGGGGCTGGTGTTTCAGGGTTTAGGGCAGTGCAGTGGTGTTCGGGCAGTGTAGGGGTCGTGCAGGGGGTGGTGTTTCAGGGTAGTTCAGTGGTGTTCGGGCAGTGTAGGGGGTCGTGCTGGGGCTGGTGTTTCAGGGTTTAGGGCAGTGCAGTGGTGTTCGGGCAGTGTAGGGGGTCTTGCTGGGGGTGATGTTTCAGGGTTTAGGGCAGTGGTGTTCGGGCAGTGTAGGGGGTCTTGCTGGGGGTGATGTTTCAGGGTTTAGGGCAGTGCAGTGGTGTTCGGGCAGTGTAGGGGGTCTTGCTGGGGGTAGTGTTTCAGGGTTTAGGGCAGTGCAGTGGTGTTCGTGCAGTATAGGGGGTCGTGCTGGGGATGGTGTTTCTGGGTTTAGGGTAGTGCAGTAGTGTTCGAGCAGTGTAGGGGGTTGTGCAGGGGTGGTGTTTCAGGGTTTAGGGCAGTGCAGTGGTGTTCGGGCAGTGTAGGGGGTCGCGCTGGGGGTGGTGTTTCAGGGTTTAGGGCAGTGCAGTGGTGTTCGGGCAGTGTAGGGGGTCATGCACGGGGTGGTGTTTCAGAGTTTAGGGCAGTGCAGTGGTGTTCGGGCAGTGTAGGGTGTTGTGCTGGGGCTGGTGTTTCAGGGTTCAGGGCAGTGCAGTGGTGTTCAGGCAGTGTAGGGGGTCGTGCTGAGGCTGGTGTTTCACGGTTTAGGGCAGTGCAGTGGTGTTCGGGCAGTGTAGGGGTCGTGCTGGGGCTGGTGTTTCAGGGTTTAGGGCAGTGCAGTGGTGTTCGGGCAGTGTAGGTGGTCGTGCTGGGGCTGGTGTTTCAGGGTTTAGGGCAGTGCAGTGGTGTTCGGGCAGTGTAGGGGTCGTGCTGGGGCTGGTGTTTCAGGGTTTAGGGCAGTGCAGTGGTGCTCGGGCAGTGTAGGGGTCGTGCTGTGGGTGATGTTTCAGGGTTTAGGGTAGTGCAGTGGTGTTCGGGCAGTGTAGGGGTCGTGCAGGGGCTGGTGTTTCAAGGTTTAGGGCAGTGCAGCGGTGTTCGGGCAGTGTAGGGGTCGTGCTGGGGCTGGTGTTTCAGGGTTTTGGGCAGAGCAGTGGTGTTCGGGCAGTGTAGGGGGTCATGCTGGGGGTAGTGTTTCAGGGTTTAGGGCAGTGCAGTGGTGTTCGGGCAGTGTAGGGGGTCGTGCTGGGGGTGGTGTTTCAGGGTTTAGGTCAGTGGTGTTCGGGCAGTGTAGGGGTCTTGCTGGGGGTGATGTTTCAGGGTTTAGGGCAGTGCAGTGGTGTTCGGGCAGTGTAGGGGGTCTTGCTGGGGGTAGTGTTTCAGGGTTTAGGGCAGTGCAGTGGTGTTCGGGCAGTGTAGGGGGTCATGCTGGGGGTGGTGTTTCAGGGTTTAGGGCAGTGCAGTGGTGTTCGGGCAGTGTAGGGGGTCGTGAAGGGGGTGGTGTTTCAGGGTTTAGGGCAGTGCAGTGGTGTTTGGGCAGTGTAGGGGGTCATGCTAGGGGTGGTGTTTCAGGGTTTAGGGCAGTGCAGTGGTGTTCGGGCAGTGTAGGGGTCATGCAGGGGCTGGTGTTTCAGGGTTTAGGGCAGTGCAGTGGTGTTTGGGCAGTGTAGGGGGTCGTGCTGGGGGTAGTGTTTTAGGGTTTAGGGTAGTGCAGTGGTGCTTGTGTAGTGTAGGGGTCGTGCTGGGGGTAGTGTTTTAGGGTTTAGGGTAGTGCAGTGGTGTTTGTGTAGTGTAGTGGGTCATGTTTTAGGGTAGTGCGGTGGTGTTTGGGTAGTGTAGGGGTCGTGCTGGTGGTAGTGTTTTAGGATTTAGGTTAGTGCAGTGGTGTTTGGGTAGTGTAGGGGGTCGTGCTGGGGTAGCGTTTTAGGGTTTAGGATAGTGCAGTGGTGCTTGTGTAGTGTAGGGGGTCGTGCTGGGGGTAGTGTTTTAGGGTTTAAGGTAGTGCAGTGGTGTTTTTGTAGTGTAGGGGGTCATGTTTTAAGATGCAATGCTCCAATACCTGACCAGTCTGCACTACATAAAACTGCAAAAAACTAAAAATAAAAAGTGTTTTGCACACTTTTGTCATTGGGCTATATGTGGGCTACATCTGGGTAATATTTGTGCTACATTTGGGCTCTTTTTTCACTGGTGGCCATCTTGGGAGACTTATTTGTTATAAAGTTTCCTAATTTCCTCATTTACTACAGTCTCCTCAGTAGGAAATGCTTTCAGTTTTTTACTTTGATTCCATCAAGAAGGCATTCAGATGTGTCTCACATCTGCCATAAATTCAGAATGTTAGCACTCTAGTTGCTCATTAGATCACTGGAGTAAAGCTACTGCTCACCAGGGAGTTAACTGGTAGTCTGCTGCTGGTATTGAAAGTGATTGTTTCAGTCTGCATGTCAGAATTTTCTAATGAAATAGAAGAGGATATGAGATCTCACTTAAAACATGCCCTAATTTTTCTTTCTGCAGCACTAACCATAATTTCTATTTCAAAAAGAACCCCTCATTTTGTTCCTTTTTAAATTAAATGTTTTAAGTGTTACCAGTTTATTCCAATCAAGATGGCTTCAGGTGTGCCATACTTTTGTCATAAGTAAGGCTGTTAGCACTCTAGTTGTTCTTTAGAACACTCTGGGAAGCTGCAGTAGAACACAAAGGCATCAACTGGCAGGCTGCTCCTGTTGAAATATAACAGGAAGATATTTGAGATCACACTTGAAATATGTCCTAATTTTTCTTTCTCCAGCACTAACCATAATTTCTATGACAAAATGAACCCCCTCATTTTGTTCCTTTTTAAATTAAATGTTTTAAGTGTTACCACTTTATTCCAATCAAGATGGCTTCAGGTGTGCCATACTTTTGTCATAAGTAAGGCTGTTAGCACTCTAGTTGTTCTTTAGAACACTCTGGGAAGCTGCAGTAGAACACAAAGGAATCAACTGACAGTCTCTGCCCTTGTTGGATGTACATGTTTTACTGAGAATGTCAGACTTCATTCTCACATGACTGAGAAAGATAATGTGAATTTACAGAAAATATGCTCTCATTTTAGCTTCTGGAGCACCTTCCAAAATTGCAGTTTTATATAGTGCAGACTGGTCAGGTATTGGAGTGCTTTACATGAGCATTGGTTACATCACACAAGGACAAATTCATGTTGGTTGACCCCTACACTACACAAATACCACTGCACTACCCTAAACCCTAAAACACTAGAACCCAGCACGACCCCCTACAGTACACAAACACCACTACACTACCCTAAACCCTAAAACACTACCCCCTACACTACACAAACACCATTGCACTACCCTAAACCCTAAAACACTACCCCCAGCATGACCCCCTACACTACACAAACACCACTGCACTACCCTAAAACACTACCCCAGCACGACCCCCTACACTACCCAAACACCACTGCACTACCCTAAACCTTAAAACACTACCCCCAGCACGACTCCCTACACTACACAAACACCACTGGACTACCCTAAACCCTAAAACACTACCCCCAGCACGACTCCCTACACTACCTAAACACCAGTGCACTACACTAAACCCTAAATCTACCCCCAGCATGACCTCCCACACTACACAAACACCACTGCACTACCCTAAACCCTAAAACACTACCCCCAGCACGACCCCCTACACTACCAAAACACCACTGCACTACCCTAAACCCTAAACCACTAACCCCAGCATGACCCCCTACACTACCCAAACACCAATGCACTACCCTATACCCTAAAACACAACCCCGTACACTACACAAACACAACTGCACTACCCTAAACCCTAAAACACTACCCACAGCATGACCCCCTACACTACACAAACACCACTGCACTACCCTAAACCCTAAAACACTACCCCTATACTACACAAACACCACTGCCCTACCCTAAACCCTAAAACACAACCCCCAGCATGACCCCTACACTACACAAACACCACTGCACTACCCTAAACCCCTACACTATACAAACACCACTGCATTACTCTAAACCCTAAAACACTACCCCCAGCATGACCCCCTCACAACACAAACACCACTGCACTACCCTAAACCCTAAATCGACCCCCAGCACGACCCCTACACTACCCAAACACCACTGCCATACCCTAAACCCTAAAACACTACCCCCAGCATGAACCCCTACACTACCCAAACACCACTGCACTACCCTAAACCTTAAAACACTACCCCCAGCACTACCCCCTACACTACACAAACACCACTGCACTACCCTAAACCCTAAAACACTACCCCAGCACTACCCCTACACTACCCAAACACCACTGCACTAACATAAACCCTAAAACACTACCCCCAGCACAACCCCCTACACTACACAAACACCACTGCACTACCCTAAACCCTAAAACACTACCCCCAGCACGACTCCCTACACTACCCAAACACCACTGCACTACCCTAAATCTACCCCCAGCACCACCCCTACACTACCCAATCACCACTGCACTACCCTAAACCATAAAACACTACCCCCAGCATGACCCCCTACACTACACAAACACCACTGCACTACCCTAAACCCTAAAACACTACCACCAGCATGACCCCCTACACTACTCAAACACCACTGCACTACCCTAAAGCCTAAAACACTACCCCCAGCACGACCCTCTACACTACTGCACTACCCTAAACCCTAAAACACTACCCCCAGCACGACCCCACACACTACCCAAACACCACTGCACTACCCTAAACCCTAAAACACTACCCCCAGCACGACTCCCTACATCACCCAAACACCACTGCACTACCCTAAACCCTAGAAAAGAAACCCCCACCCATGCCCAATCCCCCTTACCTCTCACTCCTTGTGGTTCCTCTCTCCTCGTGGTTCCTGCTTCACGTCGTCTCTGAGGGGCGGTGCACGTCGTTGTGAGGAAACGGAACAGCCTCTGTTTCCTTACAACGACATGGATCGTCTACATGTTTTTAGAATGCATGGTCATTTACCATACATACCTTTACAACAAAATTCGTTGTAAAGGCATGCTTGGTAAATGACCATGCGTTCTAAAAAAATGCGTAGTAATGACTTCGTGATGTACAACGCATGCGTGGTAATGCATGCGATGTAATGGTATCGCAAAGTAAAAAAGTCGTTGTAACAGCTGTTTACCGATCGAAGCTGGCCCCTGTTCTTCAGTGAGACGTTTATTTGATTAATTAGGAGGAAGGAATGTGTTTTTTTTACCGAAAAGTGCATTCCCGGCTGTTGTATTGTGAAAGTGTCCGCGTGGCCTGGTTTCACTTCCGGTGAGAGAGTGGAAGAGTCTGTTTGGATCTAAAGGAGTTCTGTTGTTGGACGGGGCCGGCGCGACATGTCATCAGAAAACATAGCTAATGGAAAGCGTCCTCCCTGAAGTGTGGAGCAGTGCCATGAGAGGTCAACGAGTGTGCGTCCCACCGCAGTATGACTGTACCGCGTGACCCATGTGCCACCTCCAGGGTACGGGAGGCAGAAGCGGCATCGCAGGTCCTCTTGAAGACCGTTGTAGCACTAATTCTACATTTTGGTACTAGGGCATTTTAACTTCGTTGTTCCTGCCAGATACAAAGAGAAGATCCTGTGTTATTCAGTGCCCTCGTTACCTTTTTTGTGGGTTGTGGTGCTTGTCACTTCGCTGCCCCACCGGTGCACACGACTGGGCACCCCACCTCGTGTGCCATCTGCAGGGCCCCTGCCCTCGGATCACTGGTTTCGGTTTCTGGAGTGGCAACATAAACAGTTGCTCCCAAAGGACTAGCCTGAACACTTGGGTGAATATCCCCTGCACCAGCATTCCACGGAAATTCTTTCCTAGCTCTCCCACGTCAACGAGGACGTCATAATAGCACGGCTCCGCTCGCGACACCGTATGACGTCATCGGAGCCATAAGAGAACCTCGTCGGCGTGCTGACGTCAGTTCCACCCATTTTTTCCGTGCCACTGAGGCAAACAGGGGACCGAGACATTTTCACATGTATACATAGTATAATAAATATATATATATATATTCACTGAAAAAACCATAGGTTTCAGGCACGTTATAGTTAGAAATTAGCATTTAAAAAACCTTAGAAATTCACTGAAAAAACCATAGGTTTCAGGCACGTTATAGTTAGAAATTAGCATTTAAAAACCTTAGAAATTCACTGAAAAAACCATAGGTTTCAGGGGCGTTATAGTTAGTTGGACATTTCACTCGTACAAAACCATAGAAATTCCCCCATTATAGTTAGTTCAGCTAACTATAACTCGCGCGCCCGCAATGCACTGCTGATGACGTCACATATTACATCACTCATGACATGGTCAGTGACATCACTCATGACATCACTGATGACATCACTGATGGCACCCCGGGACACTGCAGGAGCCGGCCCTGGGGGGTGGCGGTCCCCAGGGCCACCACAGGCTCCAGGAGGGGGGCCGCGCGGCCCCCCTCCCCACATCAGCAAAGCCCCGGGGAGGTGGTGGTCCCCGGGGCTTCGGGGGTCCAAAACAGACCCCATTTTAATTTGTTAGTGCCCCGGGAGGTGGCGGTCCTCGGGGCATGTGGGGGGCTCGATCCCCCCCACACTGCAAAAAGTAAAAAAAAGAAGCCCCGGGGAGGTGGTGGTCCTCGGGGCTGCGGGAGGGCTCAGAGCCCTCCCGCACCCTTTTAAAAGAAAGCCCCAGGGGGTGGCGGTCCCCGGGCTTGGGGGCCCTTTGAGGCCCCCATACATAAATTTAACCCCCACCATGCCCCCGGGACTTGGGCCACCCGGGGGCAAAATACAATCGATGCGCGGGAGACCGCCTCTTCGATTTTTTTTCGGCAGGATTCGTGCTCCCTGAGCGCATCCTGCCGATTTAAAAAAAAATGCTTTTTCTGCCCAGGGGGTCCTTGTGGGACCCCCTGAGCAGACCTAGGGGGTCAGGGTGTTTCTACCCTGCCCCCTTTGTGCGTTTTGCGCACTTTTTTTACTGCTTTCTTGTTCCTCGGTTCTACACATATATATATTGAGCAGCAAAATCACGGTTAGTCTGATCTTCCGAATCAATAAAGCAGAGAGCGCCACTCCAATCATGGATCCCAAAGGTGTTTATTTCGGGAAAAAGTGAAAACAGGTCAACGCGTTGCTGTTGTTCACACACAATGTTGTTCACGACATTGAATGCCATTGCTCGTTATGCTTATATTGGGACACATGATCAAACAACTGTGAAAATAAATAAAGCATTAGCATATCTTACATGGAGAAAAAGAGAAGAAAGACAAGCAAATAACCAGGTTCATTACTACATACAGCAATGGACATCAATACATACAGAAAGTTGTAAAAAGCATTGGTCCCTCCTTACTGAGAACTTAACACTCAACAACACAATTTGTACCTTTCCTCAGAGCTTCAAACGACCACCAAATCTAAGAGACTGGTTGGCTCCCTCATTTCTGGACGAACCAAAAACAACAGCTACATTCCTCCAGGCACCAAGTGGCTTTCATACTTGCTGCAACTGCTCAATTTGTATACTGTGGCCCCAGGCACAGTAGCCCTGGGGGATGAAACACATGTTGGCAGTTCTTGGAGATGGATCCAATATTTTGAAAATAAAAGTGGAGCTACGAACATAATGGCATGAGTTTGTCTGATTACTAATGGGAAAATATTCCTACGGTCTGTGAACACCCGCCCCAAAGAAGGGATTCCATCTGGCAGGTGGAGGGTGTCAGACCCCTTCCCAATGCACTTGACACCAGCATCCGGTAATGGAGGAGCCATTTAAGAGTCATTGAGACATTTGGAGCAGCAATCTCTTTCTTCTCTTTATTTGTCATAGGACATAATTAAACCAAGTCAACCAAATGAATATCAAATACAAACAGAGTAACCCTAACATGTATACTTGTATCTGCAAGACATTACTTATTTTATTCATATGATTTCCTGTTGTAGTTGAAATATACCATTCAGCTCTATGTAAGTCAGAAGATCAAATGATTTCTGCAAACTTTGATCCTGTTATCACATAAAAAATACACTATTTGGTCAAATGACAGGAAATGACAGTGAAAATAACACTCCCAGGCCACATAATATTTACAACAATTGCTTTTCACCCACTTCATATGTTGTTAATCAATCTTTATTCTCTAACAAATGAGAGGTTTAGTACTGAAAGGAGCTGTCAACTATCAGACTCGCAGGTCTAGAGGTGTTTAATCCAAGTTTTGTTCACTGGTTGTAATTCAGTGTGTGCACACAAGTGGATTAGCCTAGTTTAAGTTCAAATGAATAATGACAATGTTCCTACATCCTGAAAGTTCTCCTTTGGCTGCCAATTTCACTAGCACCTGACCACAGTAGCTTTTTTGCAATTATTTGAAGAATGATCTGTCCAACTATAAAATTAAGGTTTGGGTTTCTAATCCCTTCACTGCCTGTACATTCTGAGGTTTTACTCCTGGTTACGTTCCCAAATTTATATTTGTTTTTAGGGAGTGAGAAAGTCCATTCATCAAGAACATCTCACATGACGCTCTTTGCCTCGAGAGATTTGAAGGGGGGGGGGGTTATGGGCCTGATGTAGATGTTGGCAGTAACTGTCCCACCACTGGTTTTCTGACGGCAAACCCGCCCGCTGCCTTGTCGGTCCACCCACCATGTTTAGATGTTGGCTATCCCATAGACAATACTCCTCCTGAGTCCCGCCGACTCCGCCGAGGATTCCCATGCGCTGCTATGGTGCCATAGGAAAGTGACTCCAGCCACACTTACCACCGAGCAGATATGGATGTACCTTACCACCATGTATAACGTTGCGGTCCGACCTCCACGTCTGGCTTGGCATATTGGGGTGCCAGCGGGTGAAAACTCACCTTTTCACCCCAATCCCACTAACGTTTCTGCTGCACACGACTCGACAGGACCCTCTGGCGCTGCTGATACTGGACCCTGGAGAAAACACTACCCCCTATCCCCGTAGCTGGAAATGAATGTAGGCAACTCGCATTGGCTGTGTACGTTGGGGGGCCGGGTTACTACAAATGGGCATGAGACCGCTGCAGACATATACATGTCACAGAATTGCATGTGTCGGGGGACACGGGTGGGTCAGACACGGATGGGGACACACTTGTTCACAACACTTATCGAACACATACACAACTGTTATTATGGTGTCAGTATTCATTGCTAAATTAATGCTGGCACCAGAATAACGGTACATTCACGCTTGTCAACTGGGCCGATGTGTTCACATTTCAAGTGGACCTGAACCTGTCATGTTGTTCATCGAGTTGTGTGTGTGAGTCAGTATCTGTATGTGTGTGTGTGTGTGTGTATGATGCGATTGGCTGGTTGAGGTGGAGGGAGGTGTAGTGACTGACGTGGTTGTGTCAGTCTGTGTGCCACTTGCGTATGGTGTGGAAGTTGTGTATGTTGTGTTGCTGCATGCAGAATTCAGGGGAATATTGTTGTGTGGTGGTCACCGCAGTGATGTGTGTAGATGTGTGTTTGTGTAGATGTGTGTGTAGTTGTGTTGGTTGTGTCATGTGTGATGCAGGGGGATGCATATGTGAAGGGTAGAGTGTATGTGTTACTTACCTGTATTCCGTGGCCACTGACATTGTCCGATGTCCATTTGGCCCAGTGATGTCCTCCCTCCCTTAGCAAACCGCCAACAGTACAATGCCTGTCCAACTGTAACATCTAAATATGGCCGGCGGGAACCCTCCTGGCTGACAGCTAGGTAAAAGCACTCCGTCGTGGCGGTCTTCTACTCAGCCACCATACATCCAAATACAGTAGGCGGAACATCACTGACTTGACAGTCTTTTTGGGCCCACCGCCAACGCAGCTTGGTGGTACCATCCCCAAGATCAAAATTAGGCCCAACATTATTAACACTTTCAAAAGGTGAATCAGAAGCCTTGAGATTGCTAAATAAAGGTGGAGTGAAATATGTTAGTGTAACCCTCCCCCTCAAAAAAAAAATCAAAAAATCAATTGGGTTTCTTTGCAGTATAATATTTCTAGGATTCTTTGAAAATAACTATAGGAATCAAGTAAGAAGGTATGATAAATGGTTAAACAATAGAAAGAGAAAGGTTTGTCATAAATTGCATGTATTTAAGTCACAATACAGTTTCCAATAACATAGCTTGTTTTTAACAATGAATTTATGAAACAGAAATTAATCAATGCCCGACAGCTGTAACCTTGTCTCATATTGCTGACTGTTGACGTCTACCCTTCTGCTGCAGGTTGGAGACCTTGTGGTCACAAAGCAGGCCTTTGGTCTTTGCACCACTGAAGCCCAGCACTTTACAAATAGGCCATTTGATGGTATTTTGGGCATGGCCTACCCTAGCGATGCTCACGATGATGCCACCCCTGTCTTTGACAACATGTGGAATCAGGGCCTACTGTCGGAAGACCTCTTCTCTGTCTACTTGAGCAAGTAAGTAAAGCACAACAAAACACTTTAGGAGGCAATATATGCTGAGAAACCTGTTACTATATGCATGAGTATTTAAATAAGGTGGCATGGTACTTAAATATCTACATTTTTGTTTAATGTGGATGACTCTTTAAGATTCATTAACAAGAAGCCTTCTCAAAGGTAACATCATTTTTATTTCTTTCAGCAACAATGAATTGAAATGTTATTTAACAAAAGTTGTAAATTGGTTACAAATTGATTTATGAAAGAGGTATTGAAATCTGGGAAGTAAGTAGTTATCATAAATAAACATAAGATTCAGTGTTTGACGGCTGAGTAAACATGATTCTCATAGGAATCATTCACACAATTCTTTTGCATAAACATTGAAATACTACCTCCAATAAATGCCATATAAACACATTATAAATGACCATTTCCCTGTTCTGTTAATCGAAACCAATGTTTATCAAAAATAAACATGAAATAGTAATTGCCATATAAAAAGTAAAAGTGCATTTTGTCCACAGTGAAGAGGAAACCACAACAAGGAGAAATTGGCAAACAATTACAGTAAAAGAAACATTTTGTGTTTGTAACAAACAGCATTAAGTTTTACAATAGTTCTTTAGTCCTTAATGCCCCATGGCTTGATTGCAACTTTTACAGTCAACAACATTTGTACCCTGCTCTTGCCAGGTATGAGGGCGCCATCAGGACTTTAATGTATTCAAGGATATCTGAGTCCCTGCTGTCCAATGTGTGAATCTGTAGGATATGTCCTAATCCTGAAATAACTAAACCAATACAGAAACCTATTTAACTTTGGAACTTTACCAAGAGACACAAGGAAGTGCATTACTTCCTCTCTCTGTCAAACTCCCAGTTACACACTCACAAACAGTATGTTAAAATAATAATTTTTTGTTCAGACAATATTTATATATACAACTTTAGCAATGATTAACATTATAGATAATCACACAGTGCCAATAGACATTATGTAATTATGTTTAAATCACAAGCTTCATTGAAAAGGTATTCTTTGATGTGCCTATCACAAGCTTCACCATCAAGAGTCCATAGGAAAGTGAAAAGGTGTATAGAAAGGAGTAGGGAAGGGAGGCAAATACATGTGTCTCCTTCTTTCAGATACAACCTAGAACAGGGATATGGGTGTACAGTGTACACATAATTACCTAGTGTGGAGATGTCTTCAGCTCCTCCTGGAATTAAGAACTCCAGTAACTATAGAATGTGTGATGAAAGGCGTTCGGAATTAGAATCAACCAAGGTGCCACCTTTACTAATTAACACAGATATTAAGAGGAATGTGTTTCATACATTGCTTGCTCTAACAGTGTTGGCATTTCCAAGCACAGTCATTAACAAGTACTCCGAACATGCATTTGGCACTCAGTGAATCAACTCTGGCAGCATGACAAGCAGAGCTGTGGCACTGTGCTGCATCACCTGGAAAGAGCAGAACTGCATTATATCTTCAAAGAAATGAAGCAGGTCTCTCTCCATGGCTGGCACACTTTGTACTGCCTGGCGCCAACACATCCACCTTTGCGCCATAGTGCAAGGGTGTCTGCATTGTGGTCAGGATATGTTTGGTGCCAGAAGGAGTACCTTCCTGCCCAGAAAGTTTCCTCTGAGGTTATGTCTTCTTTGTATGTGTGCTGCAAAATGCTGCATACATGCAAAGAGGAAACGCTGAGGGGAAATCAAGGTATTTCAAATTGCTATGCCAGCGTCAGACAGGGGCACCATTTTGGCATAAATCAACATCCACAAGTCTTTTTTCTAGATGTGGGTTTGCATCAAAATTCATGGGTGGATGCACGGAAAAGCCCATGCACCACCCACCCAAAGCCTTCCTGATGTGAAGTAAAGCGAGGCAACACAATGCACTGCATTAAAAATTGTTTTAACAATGTGACACAAATAGCTATGATTTCTGGGTCAGATTCATTGTGCTGCGTTGTGTGAAAGGGAGAGAAGAAATACTCTATATTTACAAAGGTATGGAGCGTTTGTGCTCTCCCCAAGCAGGCACCCTTGCACCCTCCAGCACAAAGGGCAGTCTCCTCTTCCTGTGTGTGATGTGGAATACTTCACGTATAAAAAGATGAAGTAAGGAGGAGAAATAAAGATAATTCTCCTCAACACACTTCACTGGGGAAGGAGTAGCATTTTGATGCAGTCCCAGGTTTTCTAGCTTCACTAAATCTGGAAATGCACAGAAATCCATGGGTGAACACGCATGCTCCACCCATTGAAGGCCTCCCAGCTTGAAATGCAATGTAACACAACACAAGCTACTGTGTTGTGTTACATTTCTTTACAAAGCCACGCAAGCTGGGCAAATCTCCTATTGCGTGGCTTGGTAAATATTACTGAATTCTTTGCAAGGCGATGTAAAGATAATGCAAGGGAAGGTTTGATAAAATTGGGCCTTTGTGTTGGGTTTGCATTAAAAAAAGTAACACAAACCTGCTGCAAAACTTTGTAAAACTGTGCCATAATCTCTACACCACAACAGGCTTTTCATTTATTTAGAAATGTTCATCAATGCCATGTCATTCCTTTGCGTGTGCTCCGATAGCTGTCTGAAGGGCCTGATCATTTGAATATGGCTGTGACAAAAATAACGTTTTGAAGTGAAAGAAACACAGAAATTCCCCAGTTATAGTTAGCAGACCTAACTATAACTTGCGCCCCCAACATACACTGCTTATGACCTCACATATGACATCACTCATGACATGTTCTATGACATCATTTATGACATCACTGATGACATCTCAAATTATTCTCTTCTTCCTCTCACAGGGAAGGAGACAGTGGGAGTGTAATGATCTTTGGTGGGATTGACTCATCCTACTACTCTGGAGATCTCAACTGGGTGCCGGTGTCCAGGCAGCGCTACTGGCAGATCAGCATTGACCGGTATGTGTCGCTAATGAACTTTATCATGTAATCCAACAAACATCCTGTCAGGGCATTCTTCAGAGATGCTTAAAGAAGCTTAAATAGCGCCCTGAGACCCTAAGACCCTCATGGGTTATTTGCAGCGCTTTTTAAATATTTCATTCATTGATCTTTCAGGTGTATATATTGGCATTAGTATTTCACCGCTCTTGTCTCCTCTTGCATTGTGGACCTTCGTAAAGACATTTGAAGTTACACCGCACCCAGTCCTTAACTTAGTGTCCCACGCTGAGATGCATTATGCTCATTTTAGTTGTCTAGGTGGTAATGCATTTCATTGCACTACAGCCCATTGGAATTACTGTAATCATTGAGGTGGTGACATGTCGCTGTAGTGCACATTTCTCACTCTGCAAAGCTCTTCAGAGGAGTGACCCCGACAACTACAAAGTCTTACACAGCTTCAAGGCTCAGTACCTGGTCAGTAAAAGGCTTTTCTGCAAGGGAACCTCTATTGTGGTTCAATGTGACTGGCACCTAGGCAGTCATCAATGGAACCAAGGGCACACAGAGCCTGATACAGTCATACAATAGCACTACAAACATGCCATAAAATACTATTCATATACAGCACAAACACACTCCCAAAGAAAATAATAGAAGTAGGGACTTTGCATAAAATATCACAGGAAATATTGCTGAATGATTTTTAAATAGATTAGAATATAACAAAATAATTTAATGTTGAGAAAATCCAAAAAGAACACATATTTATTATTCCATTATAAAATATTTAACAACATTTTTTAATGTATACATCAATGTAACATTTTTGCTTATTAAAATACAATAAAATGTTCTTACTTAATTCTAAACATCACCTTCGCTAATTATTAAAACATAATATAAAATATGTATTTCATCTTTAGGTAGGGATTTAGTATTTAATTTAAACTACGCAAAAATTATTTTAATTTAAGTTAATATATTTAAAATATATATTTAAAATAATTAAAGAATGCATTCAAAATATAGTTAATAGTGCAGTAGCAATTTTTTCCTTTGGTCTAGATTTAAAATAAATATATAAAAAGAATTTACATTAATAAACATAATAAACATAGATTTAATAAGGTTTTTTGAGTTACATTTTTTTTCAAATTTACCATATCTTTTACCACATGAGGACTACACAGTCGTGGCAGAGAGATCTACATTGTAATGGTTCAGGAAAAATAAAAATGGTTTTCAACTCGAAAATAAAATTATAAATATTTTTATTTGAAATATTAATGTCAATCAATTATATATATTTATTTTGAATGTACAACTAGAGGAGAAAATTGTACAGCGCTTTTAACTTAATTTTGAAATACATTTCTTTTTTTTAAGTTTAATAAGCTTTATTGAATAAATGTTACTCATAGAACATCGGCTAAAAGGCAACAAGTTAGGCAATAACCAACATATGAGATACAAATAGGCAATAAAACACAGCAGAAAACTGTTTACATTTTAAGAATTATATAGGAGGGGAGGGAGGAGGAAGGAAGGGAGAAAGGGGAAAATAAGATATACTTTGCAACTAAGAATCAAATAGCAATAGAACTCTAAAGAACAAGAAGAATATAATTAACACGTTTACATATGAATAATACACTGCTAAGAGTTAGAAAAGAGAAAAAAAGGCAAAGAAAAAGAATTCATGGAGGACAGAAATTTTCAGAACAATTACGGGAAACTTGACTAATTGAAATCTTGTTCAAATAAATAGTTAGCGGTAGCCAAAATAGATCTCTATTTACATGCGGATTACAATAGGAGGCAAAAGCAATATCCAATCTATGATAGTGGTATACAGTGTTCCACCAAGATTTGATTGAGAGTTTGTTTGAGCATTTCCAATTTATTGTAATTTGGTGGAAGGCTAAGGATAACATCAGATCAAACAACCCTTTTTCATGAGATAATAAACCTAGAGACTCTGATCAACTTCCCGTAAAGAGAAGAACATTTGTTGCAGGAATATGTAGATTAAAAATGGTTGAGAGGCGGGACCAAATTTGTAACCAAAAAGAACTACGGGGGGCATGAAAACAGGAGGTGGGACAAGTTGGCCAAGGGAAAATCACAGCACCAACATGTCTTATTATTAGTGTGTGCAAAATTAGCTATGGAAATGGGAGTAAAAAACAATCTGTGATAGAGGAAAAACATAGATTGAGTAGTGGATGCAGACCTAGAGATTCTTAACGACCTAGCCCAGATCCTATTCCATAAATCATTGCTCCACTCACAACCCAAATCCGTCTCCCAAGCAAGTTCCATCTTAGTCTTGGAACGCTCCAGATCGGCGGAGTAAAAGTATTTGTAAATCAAGGAGGCTTTTGGAAGTAACAGCAGAATTCTGAGGAGTGGGTCTTGTGTAGACAAGGGATCTTCAGGACGGAGGGAATAAAAAACATCCAGAATCACTTCCATTAGTATCGAAGAAATTTGCAAAAATGAGCAAGGACATTTAAATGTGGCTTGGAATTGAGGAAAGGAACAAGGAGATATACCATCAAACATATCCTGAACCCAGATAATGTCTTTAGTCCTCCAGGATTTCCAAACCACAGGTCTGTTATTGATGGTAATGAGACGGTTATACCAAAGTGGAGAACGTAAAAAAGTGTTTCTAGATATTATTTTTGGTTGACAATGAGGCCTTAACTGTGAGCAAGTGTGTTTTAACAGTGGAAGAGATGTGAGAATAGTCTTGGCAGTAAATGGAAGAATTTCTTTGATAGAAAACGGGGCGAATAAACATTGTTCGACATTGGCCCATAAAGGGGCAAAGGGGAAACATCCGTAAGAAGCTTTATGATATAAGCGAAAGTCTGGAAAATTTACACCTCCGGTAGATTTTGGCTTTCTAAGATGAGATAAAGAAATTCTAGATTTTTTATTGTTCCACAAAAATTTGGAAAGAAAGGAGTCTATTCTTTTTAAATAAATGAAAGGAATATGAGCCGGTATCATTGAAAAGAAATATAGTAAAATTAGAGTAATCATCATCTTGATAGAATCAAGGTGACCCCACGAGGAAAGGAAAAGAGGATTCCAGGAGGAAAGCAGTTTGGAAATGCGATCAAGAGCTTCCTTCATATTAATTTTGACCGAATCTAAAATGGAGTTAGTGAACCATATACCGAGGTATTTAATTCCAGAGCTATTCCAGCGAAAACCAGTTAAGTCAAAATGTTCCTTAACGCAAAATTTTCAAATAGGAAAGATCTCTGTTTTGTCAGAGTTAATTTTATAACCTGACACCACTGAAAAATCAGAGAATTCTTGTAGTAACGGGGGAATAGAGGTTTCTGGGTTTGAGATAAAAAGTAGGATATCGTCTGCACAAGCAGAAAGCTTCAAGTGATGATCTCCATAAAGGAAACCAGAGATAGAGTTATTGTAATGAATATGAGATAGAAAGGGTTCAAGAGATAAGATAAATAAAAGAGGAGATGGGGGGCAACCCTGTCGGACACCACGATGAAGTGAAAAACGTTGTGAAACAAGGCGATTAACTATGGTGGATGCAGTCGGTGTTGAACAGAGTAATGAGACGAAAAATGAATTTAGGGCCAAAACCAAGCCATCAAAGTGCCTTAAAAAGAAAAAGAAAAGGCCAGTCCACCCTGTCAAAGGCCTTTTCTGCATCAATAGAGATCGCAGCTAAAGAATAGGATAGAGAAGATGCCTTATTTAAAACATTAAAAAATAACCAAGAATTATCAATAGTTAATCTGCCTTTGACAAAACCACACTGTTCTGAACCAATTAAATGTGGTAGGAGAGATTCTAGACGTAATGCCAATAGTTTAGTGGAAATGTTATAGTCTACATTTATCAAGGATATAGGGCGATAATTCTTGCAAAATTTGGGATCTTTTCCTTCTTTATGAATAAGACCTATAGAGGCCTCCAAGAAGCTGCCACTCGCCGTACTAGTAGTGCAAAAATATTGAAAGAGTTTAAGGATTTTTGGGAGCAACAATTTTGAATAATGCAGGTAAAATTCTACTGAAAAACCATCAGGGCCAGGGGATTTAGTTTTCTTTAGGGAGTTCAGAGAAGTAGAGATTTCCTGGGTCGAAAGGTCTGTATCCAGGGAAGCAAAATCAAGATCTGAAGAAGAAGGGGGAGGAATATTGCTAAGATAAGTGTCAATAAGAGAATCTGATGTGGGTGTTTCTGGAGTATATACATTTTTATAGAACATTGTAAATTCATCTAGAATGTCCTGATCTTTAAAAAGATGTTTACCATCTGTTGGCTGAATGGAGTCTATCGGCACTCTCTCCTTTCTAGATTTGAGATAGTTAGCTAGGAGTGATCCAACTTTGTTTCATCCGCCATAATAACGGGTGCTGCTTCAAAGTAGACTAGAGGAGGCATTAACAGTAGATATTTTATTAAAGTTCATTTTAGCACGAATAAGCTTCTGCAGGGTGGAATCTGATATGAAAGTATAAAATTGGTGCTCTAAATGTTTGATATTGGTTAGTAGGGCTTTATGTTGATTAAGGGTTTGTTTCTTTTTTCTGGAAACAAAATCAATGATAAAGCCCCGAGCAGTGGCCTTAAAACTATCCCATACCAAAGCAGGAGAAACAGAAGGGTTTTCATTGAAAGAAAAGAATTCTTCAGCAAAGGAAGAGAAGGAGGAGGAAAAAACTGGATCTTGTAAAAGGAAATTATTAAATCTCCACCAAGAAGATTTGGATTGCGAGCTGAGCAAATCAAAATCAACAATCACTGGAGCATGAGCCGAGATCAAAATGGCCTTGATCGAGAAAGAAATGAGATTTTGAGCCAAGGGTTTGGAGAGGAAAATATAATCTAATCGGGTTAAGGAACTGTGTGGAGGGGAGATAAAAGAAAATTCTGTCTGATCTGGGTTACATAGTCTCCAGGCATCTACGAGATATGTCTACGTAATTGTACAGTGAAATTGTTTGCGAGTTTTATGGGGAATAAAACGTACCTGGGATTTGCGGTCAATAAAGGGGTCCATAACTTGGTTACAATCGCCTCCAAGTATAAAAAATTCATCTTTGTGTTGAATACACTTATTTGTAATAGTAGGCCAAAAAGTATAATCTTGTTGGGTTGGACCGTATATATATTAAATACAGTTAAAGAAATGTTATTAATAAGTAGCTTGACCAAAATCCATCAACCATCAGTATCTATGTCTTGCAAAACAATAGAACATTTCAATTTTTTATGGCATGAAATAATGACACCATTCTTTTTTGTATTCGTGGGGCAGACAAGTACTGAACCAACCCAATTACATTTAAGCTTAAGAGCCTCAGTCTCTGTCAAGTGAGTCTCTTCTAATAAGACTAAATCAGGATTGTAGGGGCTAAATGGGAAATAATTCTCTGCCTTTTTATAGGATTAATAAAACCCTTTACATTCCATGTAACAACTCTGAATGAAAGAAAATAACATTATATATGCAACAATAAGGTTAACAATAATAGAGGAGTATAAGAAAAGTAATAGGCAAAGTAAGGATGAAGAAAGAAAATAGAATAAGAGCCATAGGAAACAGTTTGGAGAAAAGATACAGGTAGTGAAAGAGAAAAATAGAATAAGAAAAAATTGCAATACCGTCAAGAAAAGGAAAGGGAAAACAACACTGAAAGGAAAGAAGAAGAGGGGAAAGAAAAGAAGAAACCAGGAGAGACAGTACATGTCAGAAATCTGACGACTGTGATACATACCTTCACAGGGGAACAGAAGGTAAAATGAGGAGTGGCAACGGACAAAACAAAGACAGCACACCGAGAAGGAGCAACGCATCACACCGGGATGCTGGATTAACATAAATAGGAGCAGGAACTTAAGGCGGGTACACATAGAATTCCACGAAACCTGTAAGAACAACAATGACAACAATAACAATGGGGAGGCAAAGTGAATTCTTTTAATCAAAGAAACATTCTTCAATAGAATCAAAAAAGATCAAACGCAACAGAAGAAATTTTAAAGTTCAAGTGTGAGAGGAAGGACCCGCAATCTCCACTGAGGATGAGGAATGGGAATGAATGAATTTCCTGAGATCTGAGGGGCTCTTGAATGAAGAAGTCTTGTTCAAGAAGGTGACCTTAAACAGGCATGGGTGAAATAAGCCATAGCGTGCACTAAGAGAACGAAGAGCAGGGCGAAGGTCTAGGAATTCCTTTCTATGTTTAGCAGTGGCCAATGAAACATCCTGAGAAATAAACAGCCTTGCACCAGACCAAGAGAGCAATTCCTTAATTTTAGCTGCATTGAAAACTTTTAAAAGGTCGGTGAATTCCAAAAAAAGAATAATTACTCCACGAGGTTTGGAAGCAGCAGAGGAGGAAGACAGGCGTGCACCTAATCGATGTGCGCGTTGGATGTTTAATTTAGTCGACCTGGAAATGTCTAGAAGCTATGGAAGGAAATTGGTGAAGAAAGTAAAAGGGTCATCGCTTTCAAGGCCTTCAGGAAGGCCATGTAAGCAGAAGTTATTGTGTTGGTTTCTCTTTTCAAGGTCCTCAGATGATTTTTTAAGTTGCAACACCTCTTTTTCCAATCAAGTAATTCTGGCCGATGAGTCCTGTACTTTCCTGATCTGTTGCTCCACAGAAGATAAACGAGAATCCATATCTGACCATTTGTTATACAAAGTCTGTAAACGGAAATTGGTATCTTCGATAAACGGTCGCAGCGCACGTATCTCCTCCAAAACAATGTCCAAGGAAACAGGGGACATAGATTTAGGTGGAAAAGGGGGATCCTGTTTACTTCTTTTGTTAGTAGATGAAGGTAGTTGTGCCTTAGATGCATTAGTAGGCAAAGTTGCAGAACTAGAGGACACCGACTGCGCCATTTCCTCAAACGACTGTGAAGACTTATGTAAGGAAATATTCTGTGTAGAGCAAGAGGCTGGTTTAGTAGGAGAATGACCCGTAATGGAGCCTAACAGTCCCTTGCTCCTGCCCATGGACCAGCACAACAGGCTGTCAAAGATTCCTTATATAACAAAGTATACCAACCGGCATGAAGCACTACGCCAGCAACAGTATCCCCACAGACAAATGCTCCTCTCAGTATAAAAATACCATTCAATAGCAAAAAGTGAGGAGAAAGTTCATACAAATTATGAAAATCAACATTCCAGAAAAGGGCAGGGCACTTTCTGAGGAGAAAATATGCAGGCTTGAATACAAAATGGCGGCTGTTAAACAGCTGGAGGATTCACCTGCAATAATTAATGCCCATTCAGGAACAAATGACAAAATGAAGACATCTTCCTGAAGAGCAGGTATTCCGATGTCTGGAAACACCTGCAAACCGCCGAAAACAGCGCTGAAACCACCGGAATCACATCGTCGGTCCCTGATGCGATGCGGAACTCCGCAGCTAGGCGGCCATCTTGGGTCGCGTCGCGCACGCCTCCCCTTGAATTACATTTCTAAATAGTTCAAATATTTTACATTAAAAGAAGCTTATTTTTCCGACATTAAAAATAAACAAATACATTTCCACCTTAAAAGAATGTATGCACTAATAGTCAATAAATGTTATGTATAGAATTGATTAAAATTAATTAAGTAATTAATACAATTATTGTTACCTTAATTTTGAAATTCAAATTAGGGCAATAAACTATTTTAGAATTAAATGCTAAATATATACTACATATGTGTGTGTATATATATTTAACATGAACTTACATCTTTATATTTGTAACTATGTTAAATAATGTCATTTATTTTACCCTCAAATCCTATTGGGTTTTATTTTAATTCTCTCTCTATATTATTTTCTATGGAGAGTGTTGCACTACCTGTCGTTGGCTATGTGTGGCGCTGTACTTACTACTGTTTTATTGTTTTGCAATAATTCTTTAGAAGTGAATAGCATTTTATGGTACACTTTGTAGTGCTATGAAAAATACTGCAGGTCACCTGTATTGAAGGGTTGCCCTTCGGTCATCTGAAAATCTGAATAATGCTTACTTCAATGTGTGTTCACCATCCAATCACCATTGCGCATGCAGTCTAATACACCTTTGTAGAAAGGAACATGATTGTCTGAGATCTTTCTCCTTATTAACATTCCCCATTAAAGAAGAACATATTTTATTCCCCATAATAATATAATTCCCCGTATAAATGCCATGAGATGCGATGAATGTGGTGTACTTCATCCAGGAATAATCATGATGTCAAAGAGCCTCTACTCCAGTGCATTATTCTCAATCGGATAGTAGTGGTGTAAGAATGTTCAGTCTCCCATCAGTATTTCTACTTCCTCATGTCAGATCCCTAGGGTACCTTGATCATGATTCAAACCTGGACTGACGACCAGTTGGACTGACAACCAGTTGTGCTGATGAATAGACTTGTGAGAGCTCCTCAGCACATTTATCACAATCTAAGCCTCGACTATCCACCAATGCCGCAGATAAAGAACCTTGTGATACTTTGATCATGATAGAAGCCTGGACTGGCTGCCAGTGCCCTGACCAAGACTTTGTGCAATCTCTTGGGTACCTTCATTATGATACAAGCCTGGACTGACTGCCAATGCCACTGATGAAGAAACGTGCAAGATGTCCGAGCTACCTTCATCAGTGTAGACTGGCAGCTGACGTCCCTGGCGTATAACCTTGGGGCAAGCATGTTAATGATCGCAAATGCTCTGAGTTGGCATTGCAACAGTTTAAATGCCCTTTTCTTATTTACTAATCCAATTTCAGGGGTCATTAAAGGTCTTCCGACTTTTGAAATGAGATTCTGAATGTACACCAATTCCGTATCTGCAAGGGGCATGTTGTAGGTGTCCCTTCCAAATATCCAACTGGAATTATTGTATCAATGTTTTATGACTGAAATCCATTTGAAAACATTAGTATTTTGCCGATGCTTCAAAGAAGGTGGTAACCCAGTCATAAAAGGTAAAGTGTCCCCTTAGGGGCCGTTCCACATTATAAATCTGAAAAAAAGTTTGTTAAAGAGGAGGCAGTGGTCCACCAGATCTCTGCCTCCACTAAAACTAATAAAAACAAGTTGAAAAAGCAATATCTTGGTAGCTGCAAAGCCAGCAAACAGACCAACAAGAAATGATATTCTACTGGGCTATCACGTCCTATAATATTGCTGTTCAAAATAGCGTAGCCAGAATAATAACTACTGCGCTATTGTGAACAGGAGCTAGAGACAGTATGATTGTATTGTTCATAACTCTAGATATGTGTACCTTGATGATAAATATATCTACATATATATTGATGATAGGTAGATGGGGGTTACAAATAGTGGCTACATGCTTACCTAATAATCGACGTTTGCCTCCCTCTACAATATTTGGTATTCAATTTTCAGAGTGAAATATTTTGCAGCATAATATTATTGTACTTCATAGTCCGGAGCGCCACCAAAGAAAAAGTGACTGAAAGAATTGGAATTCCAACACATTAAGAATTGTATAATATCATTCAAAAGACAATACATAATGGTTAGATAAGGATGAGCTTGTGCAACATAGAGAAAGGGTGAACGTTCTTCTTCTTTGAGATTATCTCCGGTCATTATTTCAAGACCTCAGCCAACACGTGTTTCGCCCTTAGAGGCTAGCTGATCAGAGACTTTTTCATGGTTGAAAATGATACACAACAGTATGATATATTTATAAAGCAGTATATAGTGGGCTTTTTTGTAAAAGTATTTCTTACTCACTGTTCTTTGAATATACACTGTGAAAAGCTCTCAGTGACGCACGACAAACGCAGAATATTCAATTGTAAGAGGTGGGAAGAGAAACACCATGAAAGTGACATGGTGAATAATATTCACATGGTATGGCTTACAATGAGCAATGTCCCATGATCAGGTGATGTTCTAGGTTTCTAAATATTACCTTTGGATCTACATGAAAGAACCATATATGTAAAGGTATAAGGGAGAAGGACCCAGGAAGTGAATTTGAGAGATTGCGAAAGTAGACAAGGGGTATGATGACTAAAGATGAAATGCCGCCCCCATAGGTCGGTGTTCATAACAATACCAAGTGTGTCACAGTGACTGCTCTTTTAGGTTCACAGTATTGGACACAGTGGGATCAGGAAGACTAATCACAAGGAAGCGTCATTATGTGGCTACCTTTTTAGACTAGCTGTTAAATGACTAAATGCAAGTGCCAATGGAACAAGCGTTATTGCATTTCTTGCTTAATTTGATAAAAGTGTAGGTGCTAAGGGTTATTCAGATGGGATGACAGAGAGAGACCGGTGTAGTGTTATTTCAGGGAGTATTCACCCCTTTTGGAGTCAAACTGCAAACAGTACAGAACTGCGCCGCAAGGATCCTCATGGGGACTCAGAACCGGCAGTCGGCAAAACCGGACATGAAGGCTCTCCACTGGCTCCCCATCCGGGAGAGAGTCCACTTTAAGGCCTCATGCATTACCCACAAACTGATAGGAGGGAAAGGACCAGAGATTATCTCCTTTATGGTCAAGCCCTATCGAGCTAACAGGCGACTACGCTCAGATGAGCAACACTTGGCAGTCGTCCCCCGAATTCAGAGAGTTAGAAGTGGTGGTCGGCTATTCTCATATAATGCTGCCAAAGTTTGGAACTCCCTCCCTCTTCAGCTACGTAGGGAACCTAATCACCTTGTCTTCCGCAAGCTGCTGAAAACATGGCTCTTCCCTAAGTGATTCCTTGAAGCTTCAGTCATCCGCCAGCGCTGGGATGCCTACGGGTAGCTATGCGCTCTATAAATGTTGCTTCATTCATTCATTCATTCATTAATAACTCTTCAATTGGAAGGATGTTTTGAAATTGAGTCTGAGGGAACAGAACATTGATCAATAAAAAACTGATGTATATGTGGTGATCAATGCATACAGTAAATATTGTTGCTATTTGGAAGCAGAGAAAGTGTACCGGATTGTTCCTGAAGTCAGCTCTAGTTGGGAGTGTTTTTTTGTCCAAAATCAAAACATGCGGCCTGGAAGCAGGAAGATAACTTATATTGTGTGATTGGGATGGTTGTACACTCCCTGTATTGATGGGTGCCATTTTAGTATGCTAAACATGAGTCAAAACACACATTTTGGATGCAGTGTCCATGTTTAACGTATTACCAACAGTGCTGGGATTTATGGAGATTGATTTGGAAATGGTCCACAAATGCCTACTTGCATACCTGCGCTTAAGCCAGATGGCTATTGAACAGTAATAGTATATCAAAAAATGTGATGTAAGAGTGCCATGCTTTCCAGCTACAGACCAATCTTCCTCTCAAAATATCCAGCCAAGGTCTTAAAGAAACTGACTTTCCCAACCACTTCAGAGTCCACCTGCTCGGTGATGCCAGGCACTCTGCAATCAGGCCTAACTAAAGTAGAGAAACAGCGCTTATTGATACTACAGCTGATATCTGCATGATACTTGACATAGGAGACGCAGCAGCCCTCATTCTCCTGGACCTCTCTGTAGCATTTGGCAAGACCTCATAGTCCATCCACATCAGACGCCTGCATAAGATTGGCAGGCGCCTCCTTCTTAATAGATGGAACACAAGCTGTGAGCCTGGGACCTTACTCCTCAGAAACCAGCAAACATATCTGCGGAGTGGCTGATGTTTCATACTCAGCCCTATCCTCTTGAATTGGTACATGATACCTCTTGCCAACTTCAAACATGCATACCAACATCCTCTCCTAAGCCGATGACACACAACTCTTACTCTTCCTCTTGGATGACACACAACTATTACTCTCCCTATCCGACAAGACCCGTAGCGCAAGAAACATATTTACTGCCTGCATAACCGAGGTCGCTAGCTGGATGAAAGCAAAATGGCTCAAGCTAAACACTAAGGGGTCAATTACGATGTTGTACGGAAAGGCGCCGAACAGCATTCGATCTGTTCGAATCCGATTCTGAAGCCTTGTTTCCGACCGATTCTGAAACATTTCGGAACAAACGATCATGATGTTCGGAAACCATTCGGACAGTCCGACTCAGTTCCCAATGACATTCAGAGTAACTGAGTCATTCAGAGCCGACTCGTACAGGTCTATGGACCGCGTTTCCAAATGAGCAATTAGGATGTCAGATTCGGACAGCCTTTCCGAATCGGTTGTTCTGACATGGATCGGCTGTCGGAAGCTGACTTTGGGGGTCCATAGCAGGCCCCCCCTGTACCTGGGGGCCTCTGAATCGGGCCCGTGGGGGTACCCATGGGTCCCCCCTTTCCAACCATGCACAGTGTGGCAGGCACCTTGGGGTGCCCACCACAGGATGCACGATTTCCCACAACCACCCCTTTTTTCAATGGGAGCCTGTGTTCTCGTTCGGAACATAGGCTCCCATTGAAGTCAATGTGAGTCCGACCAAATGATGTTCGGTAGCATCGTAATCGGTCATTCAGACTCGTAGAACCTAGTTCGGTCAGAAACGATTCCGAAACCGATTCGGTCGGATGAGTTCCGAACGATATCGTAATTGGCCCCTAAGTAGTGATCTTTGGCAAGAACACCTTGACATGGGAATCCAACGGTTAGCCAGAAAAAATCAGACCTGCATCCACAAGAAGCAGCCACACTAGGAACCTCGGACTCCTCATCAGCAGCAAACTGGACATCATCACACAAGTCAATGCTATCACTACTTCTTGCTTCCTCACCCTGAAGATGCTGAGGAAGAACTTCAAATGGCTCTAAAGCAACACCAGAAAAACCATCACTCACTCCCTACTTACCAGCAAGTTGGACTACGGGAACCCCTTCTAGGCTAGGATAACCAAACAACTCACCAGAGGACCAACGACCATCCAGAACTCGGCAGCCAGACTCATCCCCAACCGACTACACAGCACTCACGTCACACCACACCTTAGAGAGCTCCACTGGCTCTCAATACATTGTGGTCAGTAGATGTAATATCAACAATCTTATATACCTTTTCGCATTATAGGTTACCATATGGATCTGTTGGAGGTGCTGGCTCCTATGGGTGTCCATTGTTGAGAATTTATATGTGGCAGGTGTGTAAGTGGTTCATATTGGTCCATTCAGAGTTCTGTAGGTCATACATTAATTCAACTCCATCAAGCAGAAATAATTCTTGTTTTGCAATGATGTTTTTTGATGGTGTACTGTGAGGGTGGCAGTGTGATTAAGTTTAATTGTTTTACCCAGTAATGCATTTCACCTTTTTTGTCATTGCTGAACTAAATCCAGCTTTAGACTTAATCACTTTCTTGCCTCCTCATTTTCAATTTACGACTGCATCTAAGGAATCTGTTTGAGACCAAAGGAGGAGAACGTTTGGTTGTGTTCATGTAATTTAGAGTAATGTTCTGCCAGAAGCATTCTTGGGGCTGTTTTGTGCATATTTCTGTAATGTTCTTAAAGCACTGTTTTCAGTGGTTTGAGTGTGCTTATATTCTGTTGCAGGGGCATTTTATGATATAGATGACATGTACTATTGCAATGTATCTACTATTAGGGGTAATTGTGGTTCCAGTGTAGGATTCGAGTTCCTTAAGTTTGTTTTGTCCCAGTTTTCATAAAGAACAATCATGGTGTGTGTAGAAACCTGGTGGTATACCCGGGAAGGTAGTAGTTGTGTTTCTTCTTTATTTAAACTCTGACATTGTATCTTTTTCATGTGTGTAGCTTTTAAGACCCATTTGCTGGTTTAGTGGAATTGTTGGTTGATGGGTTGTTAGATAGTAGGTACCAATTTTTGTGGGTACTTGACTGATCTGGTTGTGTCTATTATGAAAATGTGCAATGAATCAAATCTGGTCGTTCCATGTATAAGATTTTTATAAATGCACCCTATGCTAAAAGTGCAATTGATTGCTTTATTTCCTCTTGCTACGTGTTCCAGGTTGGGTCTTTTGTACTCTCTTTGTTCTAATCTATCAATTAGTTATTGAATGTTTTCTTTACAACCTCTCTATTTGCCTAAGTGTTCCTCTTGGTTCGTAAGAATTACCCTCTGAAACCGTTGTGTATAATGCTAGGCAGATGGCAACTATGAGCCCATAATTTTGAGTTAGCAGCAGTCTCCTTCCTGTGTATTGTAATTTGAATATTATTGTCATTACTGTTGATAGTTAGAGCCAAAAAAACAATTTGGCAGCAAATTTGAGGTAATGTTTCTGTTTCATTTGTTTGAGGTTATAAGTTATAAATATCTACTGAAAATGGATGCAGACCCTTGCCAGATGAGAAGGATGTAATCTATGTTGTGGCCCCAAAAGATAATCTGAGGCGTGAAATTCTGAAAGAGATTGTACCATAGCTAGAATTTCTCCTCTTTTTCCATGGGTATTCACACACAGAGAGGTGCAAACTTTGCACCCATAGCAGTCTCATCTATCGGAGGCATTGTTTTCTATTGAAGCAGCAAATGTTGTCTAAGAGACAAAAGGATCAATTTCTCACTTATCCTGATATTTAATTGTAGAAAGTGTCCTGATTTTGTAGAGAGACATTTTATGACCGCTTTCATTCCGCCTCAAGTTTGATTCATGTGTAAAGGCTCACCACATCCATAGTGATCAGGATGTAGCCCTCTTGCCATTCCATATTGGTCCATTTGCATAAAATATCTTTAGTATCCTTAATATATGAAGGAAGAATTTTCATAAGTGGTTGTAAGTGATTCACCAATATGGGAGCAGCCAGCTATAATTGATCATCCTAGTGAAAGAAATCAATGTTTGTGTATTTGAGGGAGAATGTTGAAGTATGCCATAAAGGGGTGTTCCTTAAAAGGTAATTTGACAAAGGTATGCAAGCCTCCATTATATAATTTTCCTCTTGGTTGTTTTTTTCCATAGGTATGGTTTTATTGAAATTATCATAAATTCCTGAAAATGTATAAACCCGGCCTAGTTTGTAATCCAGTTGGTCTCTCCTGTATTTACTATATTTTCTTTTTATGATGTCCTCCTCAAATTATTTTGAGCTATGTCACCCCAATTGGTGTCCTCAATTTTTTTTGTTAGTTTATCGAGTTTTGCTTTGTAGCTGTCATATTCTTCTCAGTCCACATGAATGGTTGCTGATGCTTCTTTTAGGTCAGTTTCCCAGTTCCATTATTTTTTCAAGGTGAGTAGTTTTCATTGCAGGAAAAAATAGAATTCTATGTCCCCTCTGGATCAATCTGCTTCTAAATAATTCTTATGCCAATCAGCTTCCCACCATTATGTCGTTTTCTTTTTAACACCGTTTTCAGTGATTGAAACATACTTCTTGCTGAGGAAGGATTGGGTTTTGTTTGAATGTTTACTTTTGAAAACTTCATCCATTCTGTCAGTTCTGTTTGCATGCTACTCCTGCAATCTGCCATAGGTATGTCTTGGTTCCTGGCTAGGCCAAATAAAAAGTATTGCCTCTCTTCAAGCATGCTCTGCAAGCTGTTTTAGTACAACTTGTAGAGCTGCTTCAGTACCTGTTGATCCCATGTCTAAGCCCTCAGTATCATGGGATTTGATATGATCATCTGTTGAGGTGCCACCTACTCTCCTTGATCTCATGACAATTGGAAGAAAAAAACCAATGAACTCTAGATGGAAATCAGTGACCAAGTGAGTGATATCCCTAAAAGAGATGCAATCTACAAGTTTTAATCAAAAGTGTAGCCTGAGCACATGACCAAAATTGATTAAAGTATGGAGTAGCATTGGAGCCACTGATGCATCTATCCAGGCAGGAGGTGGCATATAAACCAATAATGACATCAACCAGTTCATTGATCAAGAAGGGTTCAGACAGGATGCTGTCACCAATGTGATGTGATTAGATATTCTGAGTAGTGGACCCTAAATGAAAAAGACAAAACCAACTCACTAGCTCCAGTGGGTGAACCAGCTGGTATACTGGCTCTCATATCTGCAAGAACTCCCAGCTCATCAGTCATCAGAAAGTAAAGTTACGTATAGTAGTGTTTTGCAAGTGACTATGTAGTGCATGACCACACTATTAGAGCTGACAGTTCTACTCTGTTTTCAAAGTAATATTGTGTCCAGACCTAATGCTGCTCCATACCCCCATAAATTTCAGAATTGCAGAAATCAGTCTGATGGAGTAAGCGATCACAGTCGATTACAGAGAAAATCAGCTTCAGTGATATTGGCTCGGATCAATCATACTTAAAGATAGCAGTGAAAAAGTAGGGATATTATGAAACAGATGTGGTGATCACTTTGGACAAGTTTGGAGAGAGAGAGGCACTAATAACCTTGAGGAGGGACTTAGGGTGGGTTCAGAAAAGTGAGAGGAGAGATTGGTTTTGGCAATTGTTTCATCCAAAATAAATGGGGAAACACTTATTTGAAGATGGACGCAGCAGTTTTGAATTTTAATGGTGTGCTCTCACAGACATGTCAATTTTTAGAGGATGCAAATAAGCATTCAGTCTTATTCCCTTATCTACAAATGAGGTAACTCCTCACAATGCTTAGGAAATGGTGTTCAAGCTATCTGATTTAGGCTTATGTCACAATTTTGAAAAGTGTTTTGGTCAAAGTTGTAACTTGCTGTATCTCCTGACTAGAGACAGCTTTAGCTTTCTTGAAAACACCTGTTGTTGCCATTCACAACACACACCTTACATATACACACAATTTGCCCATGTAGAAAGGTGCTTAGATCAGCTGTTCTATGCCAGAGGTTGGTGTGGTTGAGCCCCCTTCAGGACGTGGGCCATAGTGTTATCCATCAAGTTTTTGGACCACAGCATATTGCAGATATTTACAATAGGGAATTACTCCCTCGTCTGGCTTGCACTTACAAATACATACTTTGTACACAATGGTTACTCTGTCCCTCTCCCAAGGATGCAGGCTTGCATTTTCACCCCCGCTTCCCCTGAAACACATGAACCTTTCCTTCTTTCTCTGTCATCCTGGTGCAGCAGGAATCAGGACTGTGAAATAATTATGGAAGCAAAGTGAGAGCTTTGTGTGAGAGTGCATGTGTGCTTGAATGTCTGTGACCACGTTAGTGTCTCTGTTTGTGTATGGATGTGTGTGCCTGGATGTTGACTATCTCTGTGTACAAGTACATGTGTGTTTGCATGCATGAAGGGTGTGTAACTAACCACAAACTGTTGAGGTATTCATCAATATATGCTGTGGAGATGCACATTTCTAGAGGCTCCAGGGACTAGAGGTGCAAAGAGACAGCCAGACTAATCACAGTCTGGAAGTGCAGGCTCCAACACACACAGTAATGAGATTTTACACATCCCCTTGCACATTGTATTGCTTTAGGAGGCTGTTAGGGTACCCAGGCTCCTGTATCTTTGGCATGGATTCTTCAGCCCATTAACATTAAATGCTAGCATGTGTCTTCCAGATTCAATGAAACAGAAATGTATCAGTCTTTTGTGAAGATAACAAAGAAATGTTCTTGGTAGAAAGGTGGCCTTGAAACAACTGACAAGAAGTGTGGATGTGTTATGCATTATAATGGTAGCATTTCTAAACCTCCTTTTGGGTGTTAATGTTAACTTGCACTTGTCTACAGTCATGTCCCAAGGAGGGCATCAAACTGAATGGGAAGCTGTCTGGACCAATCACCCTGTAATTCAAGTGCCTTAGAATGGGATCCTCTAGTACTGGTGACCAACGTACCAATGACTCATCATCAGGGCTTCTGTTTGGACCTTTAACAGCGCCGCTGAGAGACAGAGGGTGATGGACACCAGAAAATGGGCAGGATCTTTCCAGGTTTTGAACTGTTTACCAGAACAAAAACACAACATGACCCTATGGGGCCTTTAATCACAGCTAAGATCAATCCTGGGAATTGGTTCAAGGGTAACTATTGCATTTGTAGCACAGGTCAGACGTTGTGGCAGTCACATACTTTTTTTTTACATTGCGGGGTGGGTAGAAGTCATGATTTAAACAGTTGTTGTAATTGTAGTATTTATGTTGTGATTACGATGGCAAGGCACAATTGGTTTGAATCAGATTATTCAAACAGTCAAAATATCTGACGATGAATGTGCACTTTTGAAATCAATCAGTCAGAAAGTTTTCTTCAGCCTCAAGTGTTTAACACCCTCTAGCATTGTACATTTGCCTCTGGGGGAATCCTATGGACGAGTCCTGCCAACCACCTGCACTGGCTTAATGGCAATTCTTGGCACCTTGGGGGTGTCCAGTGAATGAATCCTGCTGACCACACATGCTGGCCCTGGTCCAATGACAATATCTTGACACCTTGGGTGCATCCAAGGGCAAGTTCTTCTGACAACCCATGCTGACCCTGACTCAATAACAATTCTGGGCACCTTGGGGGCATCCAAGGGACGGGTCCTGCTGACCAACCACACTGACCCTGGCTCAATGGCAATTCTTGGCACCTTCAATGCATCCAAGGGACGGGTCCTTCTGACCACCCACACTAGCTCAATGACAATTCTTGGTACCCTGGGAACATCCTAGATAGGATTCCTGCTGCTCATATGCGCTGGTCCTGGCTCACTGGCAATTCTTGGCATGTTGGTTGCATCCAATGGACAAGTGTTGTTTATTACCTGCGCTGGCCCTCGCTCAATAGCAATTCTTTGCACCGTGGGGTCATCCAAGGGATGAGTCCTGCTGACTGCCCGTGCTGTCCCTCACTCAATAGCTATTCTTGGTACCTTGGGTGCATCCAGTGAACGAATCCTGTTGACCACCTGCACTGGCCCTGGCTCAATGCCAATTCTTGGACCATGGGTGCATCCAAGGGGCAAGTTCTGCTGAGCATCTTTACGGGCCATGCCTCAATGGCATTTCTTGGTAACTTGGATGCAGCCAATGAATGGGTCCTGCTGATGACTCACGCTGGCACTTGCTCAAAGGCAATTCTTGGCATCTTGGGTGCATCCTGGGGATGACTCATGTTGCCCACCCATGCTGACCCTGACTCGATGGCAATTTTTTTTGTATATTGGTGAATCAAAGGGATGAGTCCTGCTGACCACCCATGATGGCCTTGACTCAATGGCAAATTTGGACCTTGGGTACATCCAAAGGATGAGTCCTGCTGACCACCCATGCTGGCCTTGGCTCAATAGCAATTCTTGGGACCTTGGATACATCCAATGGATAGGTCCTGCTGACCACCCATGCTGACCCTGGAGAAATGGCAATTGTTGGTACCTTGGGTGATTTCAATGAAAGAGTTCTGCTAACCACCCCTGCTGGCCCTGGCTCGATTACAATTCTTGGTATCTTGGGTGCATTCAAGGGCCAACTCCTGCTGACCACTCTCTCTGGCTCAATGGCAATTCTTGGCATCTTGAATGTATTCAATACACAATTCATGCAAATCACTTGTGGTAGCCTTGGCTCAACGGCAAATCTTGGCATCTTGGGTTCATCAAATGGGCGAGTTCTGCTGACCATCTGTGTTGGCCATGGCTCAATGGCAATTCTTGGTACCTTGGTGCATGCCATGGACAAGTCATGCTGTTCACCCCTGATGGCCCTGGTTCAATGGGAATTCTTGGTACCTTGGTGCATCCAAGAGACAAGTCCTGCTGACCACGTGGGCTGGCCCTTGCTCAATGGCAGTTCTTGGCACATTATGTTCATCCATGGGGTGAGGCCCTTTGACCACCCTTGCTGGCCCTGGCTCAATGATAATTCTTAGGACCTAGGGTGCATCCATTGGATGAGTTCCATTGCCCACCTGCACTGCCTCTGCCTCAGTGGCATTTCTTGACACGTTGGGTGCATCCTAGAGACAAGGCCCATTTTCTACCTGCTCTGGATTAAGCACAATTGTAAGTCTTGGCACTGTGTGTACATTCAAGGAATGATGGCTTTTATCCACCCATGCTGGCCCTTGCATATTGTCAGTTTTCTTTATTTACTGTTGAGCATCCAGCAGAGGATGCCTGTTACACACATGTGGTGACATTGCATAATGATAGTAACCCTATGCGCGTTGCCCACTCTTGATAACATGCTGGTCCTGGGAAAGTGGTTTTTAGGTCTCGCCTGCGTTGCAGCGCATGCGTTGCACGCTTGCGAGATCTATTGTCGTTGGTTTTCTGTCGGGCTTCTTTGGAAGTGGGGTTGGTGCACGCCCTGTCTCCCTTAGGCCCCGCCCACCCGTCGTCTGTTGCTCGTCATGCATGCGTTGTGTCCTTGCCTCACGCCTGAGCCCCCCTTCTCTGAGAGGCTTCCGTCGTGTCCCACCACCGCAAACCGGTGCTTGTTATAGAGAGGAAGTTGCTGCAGAACGTAGTGCTTCTTGTCCTTTTTTTTTTAGGCAGTGGTTGCAGGTAACTGAAGAGGAAATTGTTTATGGAAAAAACATTCACTCCAGAGTGCTCTTGTTTAGGTATCATCAAGGTAATAAACAAAAGCAACGCGCTCTGATTTATTAAATCATTTTGAGGGGATATTTCGACAGGGAATTAAAGTGTTTTTTTACAGAGGTTTAAAACCAGCAGCCTCGGAACCTTGTTTTAACACTGAGTAATGGTTGCAGTCTTTCAGGATAGTTAACAGTTTGTAGGTATAAACACAGGGCTTTGTGGCCATCTAGTGGTGAATTTTGAGATTGCAGTTGGATTATTGGAAGTTTGGTGTCGGTTACCGCCAATATGATTGAAAGTGAGTCCCTTTACAGGAAGGAATGCTCCGAGACCCCAAACAAAAGCCAGAAATATCATTGTGTTTAGGAACGTTACTGAACAGTCCATTAAGGAAAATTGTAAGCCACATACACAGCAAGAATCCTCAGTCCTTACTTGCATCTTACATTTTCTTATCACTGCTCATTTTCTTCATGTCAGAATAAATGGATGCTATCGTTTCTGTGCACCCCAAGGCCGCGCATCTATACTGTGTACCTCTGCTGCCGCTCTGTATTTCAGCTAATATACCGCATTTGCCGTTTGTTGTTTTTGAATTTAAATAACAATGCTAATAAAGGCTGCGCTCCTAAACGCCAGAGCATTCAGACTAAGCGCCAAGATCAGTCTTCAGTTTAACGAATAATGTTCAGGTCTTGGGTGAGCTGCGCGGGCTTCGCCTTCAGTGTCTCCCTGTTGCGATGCGCACTGAGCTGAGAGTGCCGTGTTTAACTCACAAGGATTTCTGGAAGAAAACTCTTTTTACAGCTATAAAATATCTCATCCAGATAACAAACAGTATGGAGATTATGACGGGGTATCATTTCATCTGAGAAAGTTCCTTAGAAACCATTATGCACACCTATGAAATTCTGTGCAAAAGCAAGGCCTGAACATCAGATAGAATGTGATAAAACACTCCTCTCTCACTTCTTTAGCAACATGGAACGGGCAGTATGCACTAGGAACCACAGCCTACCTCTTTTTACTATAACGCTACCAAGATAGCCAAATCAGAACCCCAACCCGGGGAATACCTGAATCTGACAATTAGGTGGAGGATGTAGGTACAACTGGTAAGCTGGTACCTTAGAAGCCAGCTTAAGTGTCCAACCTAAGCCAGTGGTGATGGCTGTCACAAAACGAGGTGCTTCACTGCATCAAATTCTTGCTGGGTTGGATCTGTGGCGACGCAAAATCAGTTTCAAGGCCTTGCCTCCACCAGGAGGGATAATTATTACAGTAGGAAACAAAACATCTCTCATGGGAATGGAGACAACCCATCTGATTCAGAAACCTCTTTTTATCTATATATTTGAGGTGTTTTATATAGAGCAGACAATTGTCCTGCAAGAGATGTCAGAGCATTTTCTTTTTGTTTTGTTATGTCTTTGCTAACTATTTAAACAAGCATTTCCAATGCAATAGGTCTCGCATTTACTGCGAGTTTGAGCTATTGGCATTGTAAATGACAATGTCTTTTATTTATGTTTTGGTTTGTAAAACAAATAAAGGGCATTGTCATTTACAATGCTAATAGCTTAAACTCTCGCAAATGCGAGACCTATTGCATTGCAAATGCTTGTTAATTCTTTGCAACTTGTGCACATCCATTGGCTGCTGTCCACCCATGGTTAAATCCTGGACCTCACATAATGTTAGTATTTCTTGGCACCTTGCCTACATCCATGGCATGTTGCTCACCCATGAAAACATGCTTGCTATGGCATAATGCTGTTAATTCCTACAATGTTACGGGCTCTTTAAAGTATGATGGTGCCTATTTCTAGAATCATGTTGGTCTTGGGAAAATGGTGGCCATTTTTGACACGTTGTCTTTATCCTTCGACCAGGGAGTCCCAACTATCGAATAATGTTTATCTTGATATATTGTGGGTAGCCATGATATGATAACTCCCCCACCATCAAAATGAAATACGTTTTTATATACTGAATTTTACGCAAGCTCAGAATAAAGGAACTGGAGCAAGTGAAGTTTTGGAATTTGCAAACATCTCTCAAAAAAACAGAACAGAAAGGTCTTCGCAGATGGCTGGATTTTGAAGAAAAGGGTGGCCAATCGCACATATAAATTCTTGCTTGAAAGCAACAGTAAAATGGGGGGGTTCCACTACTTCCACTAAACACAGTAAACGAGAGACTGGTGCACAAGAAACAGACTGCAAATCACCCTACAAATTAACTCTGCCCCTCACTAGGCCAGATCTCCTGATAGGCTAAACATCCATTCTTAAGTATATTAAAGCAATAGCAAAGCCAATAGGTCTGGATTATATATTAAAATGCAAGTAAGACCTACGGGCTTTGCCAATGCTCGTAAATATGCTTGGCTTTCACTTTGAAGTTATGTTGTTTACCTGTGTTTCTTTCAGCACGCAGTAGTGTCTCGTGCTCATATGTAGTGTTTTGGTGCCAGAATAGCTCAAAGGTCCGCAGTGTTTTCTAGCCTCGTTCAGGGCTTGTGAGAACCAGTGTGCTGATCTTCTGTCTTTCCAATGACTTTGCTTCCCGAGTATCAGTAACCTCTATCACATCCAGACTGGGATTGTTCTGTGAGTCACTTGGTTTCTTACTCAGGGATTATATGTTGAAGCGAATGAGCTACTTCTGAATGAAGTAAATGATTGTCGAGGTTCCTCAGATCCCTCACTCATGATTGAGATCTTCTTGACTGCTCAGTCATGATCATAACTGAGGATATGAGAGTGAAAAGGAGGCAACCTTTCTCTGACCTGGTTATTTCAGGCGTAGAGCTGCACCCTTTGCATAGATGAGAGTTGAAAACCATTGGCCGAGGTAACTGTCTCAGACATAAATGAAGCAAGGAGGGATACAGAAGTTTCTCTTTTATCACCCAGTGGAGATTAAAGTCCCCAATGAAGATGTAATTTTTTGATTCAATAAAGGATGTGCTGATGGGTGATATATGATATGGAACACCATTTTCATTGTAATCAACAGGCTTTGAAAGCTGGAGTATTGATTGGTGAACTCGTATATCTCATGAGCTTCTTGGGAATCACAGCAAACTCCACCCATGAGTTTGTTTGTTCTGTCCAGGTGGATGACGGGTTATTCTCCTGGAATAAGCATGCCCTTAATCAATTGTCTCAGTCTCTCTCAGGACAAGATCCAAGTTGTTAGCAGTAATTAAGTCCAGAATTCCTCTGCCACTTTGAGTTCATGACTCACAAAAACTAGACTTATGCTCAGTTTGGATGGTCTAGCCTTCACTTGAATTGGTCTCTTGTCTCCCTTCTTAGTGTCTCCATGAATGGGAAGGTTGTCGCCTGTGATGGGGGATGTCAAGCTATCGTGGACACCGGGACCTCAAATCTTGATGCCTCACCTTCTGGACTTGCAAGTATCCAGAATGTGATTGGAGCGAGTGAGAACTCAGATGGGGAGGTAAGTATCTAAGATTTCTCAGGTTAGGTGAAGAGGTGACCTATAGGGACAGGAGACACCTTTGGAGCGTTATGGCTTCGATCTATATGTGCTTACAATGGTTTTCAATCTGTTGGGCATATTACCTCATGTAGCTTCTGCTTGAAGTGTTGTACTCAGAAGCCTCCAACCTCTAGTGTCTTCAGTAATGAGCTCCTATTAGAATACTTTATAGATTTGTTTCCCTTTAATTGACAAGAAGTATGCTCTTTGAAATAATGACACCATGCATTTCAATGGCATGCCATCTAAAATTAGCCACAGCAGGTAAACATGTGTACCCACTGCGTCAAGCATGAAAACAGGAAAGTGTACACAATGGGCAGACAGATCTGCTCTTTACCACTGAGAAGCTGCCATATTTAACACTCGTTGAGTCTACATTAACATTCAGAGTAGTGCTATACTCTGGAGCCTGTGACCATGTCATATCATTTTGTTATTTCTCTGAAAGGTTATACAATTGCAGGTGCATTTTACCCTATCTCTGACTAGTTTTTGTGATGCAGTTGTTAGCATGCTTTCAAAGAACTTTAAGCCATTGCAAGTATGTACCATACGTCTTACTGATATGCGCATGACAGTGTGTTTGAAAAACATCCAGGCCCAGATTTACTAAGAGATTCAGTTACTTTTTAATCGCAGGATTTAGAAACCAATGAAAATCACAATTTGTGTTGGTTTGTAATGCAAAGTATTGTAACACAGCACAACTCGCTGCTTTGCATTATTTTGCATCAGGGGGACATTCCATGGGTCATGCATGGGTGTTCCCATGCAACCAGCCGTAGGTTTTGATGCAAATCCCCATCTGTAAAGAATTGTATAGAAGGATTTGCAGCAATTTTCATCTTTGATGTGTGCTGCATTCTACAGCACACAAACAAAGAGGAACATGCCTTAAAGCATAGTATTTGTACAGGAAAGGACTCCTTTCTGCTCAAAAACTATGCCGAGTACAACACAGGTACCCTTCCATTATGGTGCAAGTGTGCCCTCATTGACACATGGCAGTCACAAGTGTATCAGTGCAGGGACACAGTAGGACTGTGCCACTTCTAAGTATATATGCCTCATTTCTGGTCTCTCCCATTCACGAAATGGAGCGGAATGCAGAAACTTTACTTGCTGCTCTGCGTTGTGTGAACTATGCCCTCAAATATAATGTGAAGCAGAAATTACAACCTAACATGTTTGCACTATATTGGACTTTATTAGCATATGGACCTTGGCTGGTCAATGAGCCTAACACACGGTGTCTTTTTCTTTCAATTTAGTATGAGGTTCACTGCAGCTCCATCAGCTCCCTGCCAGACATCGTCTTCACTATCAGTGGTGTGGACTATTCTGTGCCGGCCAGCTCCTACATCAGTGAGGTAAGAGTCCTCCCAGAGAGCGCTGTCTTGTCAGTGCTTGAAAGATCCTTAAAGTTCAAACCTCCTGGATGGAACAATCTGGGTCTGGGACATGGTGGCCACCATGCACTGAGGCTTCTCACCTCTCCTCTCCATCATCTCAATATACCTGTGGCTCTAGCCACAATCATACTGTTACGGTTTGCTTGGATAATATGTCCTTTAAACTGGAAAACATAACAATTTTTTTTTAGACAGTTAAACCCTCTTATTCATTATTGAATGGCTGGTGTTAAATGACTTGAAGTGCTATGATGTGGAGTCTTGTGAGTGTGGAAGTGCAAAAAGAATAGACCTTTGCTTGATTTCAATTACGCCAGAGTAATCGGAGTAATTTTGGCAATTCTGCATTAGTCTTTAACACAGAATTACTGATAATAACACAATTACATCTCCTCGCACAATTAAGAGTAATTTGGCGGAAAAAATCCTACTGCAAGAGCCTATTTAGTGAGCACCTGCTTTCTTTTCATAATATATCGCATTTACCACTTTCTTAGCACGCAAGTCATAGTCATAGTCATAGGATTTTGTTAAGCGCACATATCACCTGAGGGTCTCAAAGTGCTAGCGAAAACCAGAGAAGGGATGGAAGACTTCGACAGAAGAAGAAGAGTGATCAGAAGAGCCAAGTTTTTAACCTTTTCCGAAACTGATTATGATCAATAACCATACGCAGCTGCAATGGAAGCTCGTTCCACAAAATAGGGGCCAGATCTGAGAAGGATCTACCGCCATTCCTGGCGGTACGAATCCTGGGCGGAGCGAGACGATGTTTGGTTCCTGACCTGAGGGTCCTGTTAGGTAAGTACCAGTTGAGTTTTTTGGCAAGATAGCTTGGGCCGTTCCTGTACATGGTCTTATGTACGAGACAGCTGATCTTGAAATGGATTTGTTTCCTGATGGGAAGCCAATGGAGAGCTTTCAAACTTGGTGACAACGGAGACCGTGAAGGAAGATTTAATACCAGTCTGACTGCAGTATTCTGTAGGACTTGAAGTTTGGTGAGAAGCTCTTCATTGATAGAGGCCATCAAGGCGTTTCCATAGTCGATCAACTTATGATTAAACCCTGGACAAGCAGTTTTCTTGATTCAACTGGGATGCATTGGAAGATCTTACGTAAGCTTTGCATTAGTCCAAAGCAGGTGCTGGTTACATGGCTAACATGATCTTTCATGGACAATTTGTTGTCGATATTCACTCCGAGTTTACGAACCATGGATTTAGGAGAAGGGCAGGGGCCAAGATTCTGAGGCCACCAGTCACTGGACCAGAATTCATGAGCCTTCCCGAAGAGGATGATCTCTGTCTTACTGGCATTGAGTTGAATGTGGTTGGTTTGCATCCAGATGTTAATGTGGGTCATGCAGTTTTTAATTCTAAGTCTAGTGTCGGTTGGGTCGGGGCCAAGAGTGAATAATAGTTGTGTGTCGTTAGCATACGACACAGTATCGAACCCATGAGATCTGATCACCCCTGGTCAGGGGTGCCAAATAGAGGTTAAAAAGCGTGGGACTTAGAATGGATCCCTGGGGTACTCCTTTATCAACCATCCGGCTGCGAGAGACCAAAGTACCAAGTTGTACCGTCGAGGTCCGGTCTGTTAGATAGCTACTAAGCCAATTTAGGGCAGTTCCCCTGACTCCCATCTTCCACAGTCTATGCACTAAAGTCCTGTGTGAGATGGTGTCAAAAGCAGCTGACAGATCTAATAGTATAAGCATGGCTGACTTCCCGTTGACCTGGGCAAGTCTTATATTGTCAACTACCTCAATCAGCGATGTTTTGGTGCTGTGGGCTGTCCTGAACCCTGATTGAGAAGGGTCCAACAAATTGTGGTTTTCTATAAATGTTGTGAGTTGCTTGTTAACCAAGGACTCAAGTACTTTCCGAAAATATGGGAGAAGAGAGAAAGGGCGATAGTTGCTAGGTTCTTTAGGGTCTGCGGAAGGCTTTTTTAAGATAGGTTTGACCCTGGCTGCTTTCCATTACATAGGAACAGTTGCATGATTTAGGGATAAATTAAAAAGGTCAGTGAGACTTTTGAGGAGTGCTGGGGCAACGTTAGACAGAATGTGGAGTGAAACTGGGTCGGCAGGAGAACCTAATTTGACCTTAAAAAGGGCAACACTGACATCATTTTGAGTGAGTTTAGTGAACTAAGGTAGGTAGGTGTCTGATTGTTATCGGGTACGTTGTGATGATATTCAGTGGTCTGATTAGGAAAAGAGTTATGAATAGTATTGATCTTTTCCTCAAAGACGGTGGATAACATGTCCACCCAGGATATTGAGGTGGGATTTTCAGATTGGCAGGAGGAAGGACTGGTGAATTTCTTTAGTATTTTATACAATTCTTTATTTGAGTTGGAGGCCTTGTTGATTCTGTTACTTATGTATATTTTTTGGGCTGATTTGATGTTATCAGGGTAGGCTCTGTAAATGAGTTTGTACAATGCATCCTCGAGTCCATTTTGGATGAGAGGGGGCATTTTTGCACTAAGAAAATAGCACTAAATACAGAATTACTCTTCTCCTGTAATTCCACCTAATCTTTCAGACTTTTGTGGTAATTCCATGTGATTCAGTTGCACAGAATTACACAAGTTATGCCCACCCCTAGAAAAGATGTGATGCATTACACTGAATGAGTGAGCTTCTTATCCCAGAGAGATTTTGGGTTGTTTTACCACCAAAAATATCCCATTAAAATGAGGCCAAATGGTGCACAATACGCGTTTTACAACAAATTAAAAGTTTAATAGTTCAGTGTCTGGTAAGAAAGCCCTCACAAACGCCTGGTAAAAAGTAACACCTTTTTTTTGATCACCCTCATTGTGCTCTGACTCCTCAAATATGATAAAATTGGTTAGTCCCCATCTGCCATTTTTAACTTTCCAGTAAGGCCATAGTACCTGGCAGATGTTTGGCTGGTATTTAAAAGTGGTACATGTGAAAAGTTACTGACTCCCTACAGTGACCAGCCTCCAAAAGCTATTTTTACTGTTAGGACTGCAATTGGTTCTATGAAGAAAAAGCTATAGTGCAATTAATGTGTTAATTCATTATCTTTGGTTTGGAATAAGCTTCAGAGATGGCTTCACCACTGTTTTTATTATTTATTCAAAATTCAATTCAAGGATAACGTTACATTTTGATAATTAAATGGGAAAAGGAACTTTTAAAAGGTTACGCTTTCCCTATATGACCCCTGCAGGGTAAATATCATTGGTCTTCCTGCAACTGGCGGGTGAGTCCTGCTATGCTTCACTAACTCAAAAGCGACCCCAAGCAAGACCAGTTCTTTTACAACTTAGTGATAAGGGAATCCTGAAAAAGAAAGGTCTTTTGATCCCACTATAGATGTTAGCCTCCTTCCTGGCATTAGGTTCAGTGGAGGAGGGAGTTGGCCCTCAGAATGAGTTTGGAGTGGTTTTGTGGGAGGGGACTCCTTTTTACCTTAAGCAGACCACTCTGTATACCACAAGCTCCCTTCAGGGGCAGGATGATTTTGCTATGTTCAATTTTATTGAAAATGGTGCATGTGGGATAGTTTGCAGTAAGGCAAACAGGATGTGCTACAAAAGTAGGAAGGTTTCTGCTTTGGAATGTTTAGCTCATTGGTCCCCCACCCACTGGCTAGCGAACTAAACAAAAGTAGCACCTTATCCCAGCTCTCCAGAAAAGTTCCTGGACCTGTGGCAGAACAAAAGAGACTGGACCTGCTGTCTGTATCTTGTGTGAAGACCTAGACAGCTAGATCAGCTCCCATATGAACCTAGGACTTTGAAGTGAACTCCAGTGGCCAGTTGGCTGACTTCCTGTGAGGCTACAGGGACATAAAAAGATGCAAGAGGTCTTTTCTTGGAGTGACCAGTGGACCAGTTACAGCTGAAACTGGACTGGACCTTGTTGGTGGCCTTTGCTTCAGTGTGTATGGGTCTTCAAGTATGGTCCCTGTGGTCCTGGAAGTCTAGAAGTGGCAAAAAGGAGCTGCCTCCGAAAATCTTGAAAGTGGGGACTAAGGACAATTTTAGACTTCCAAGGTTTCTGGAGCATCAGCCGGACCTCAAAATGATTTTGGAAGGACTTTTTAAGACTCAGCTTCAGACTTACCCCACTGGAAGATTTGGAGCTCCAAAACTGAGACAAAGTATAAAGGTAAAAATGTGGATGTGGCATAGGTGCAAAAAGTGTCAGTCTGATGAGTAGGCTTCTGTGGCTTTGAAAGTTGAATTTTCCTGCTATGTCCTTTTCCCACCAAAACAACTGCCTTTAGTGGGACCTCGAAGGCATTTCATCTGACACAACATTCAACGTTGCCCTGCTGTAGGATTTTGCCTTTCATAAAGGAGACTAAATTAGAAGGTAAAATAATTGACTGGAACACCCTCCTGGTGTATCCGACATCCATCCCACTGCTGTCAGCCTGAAGTTTCGCCTAGCTTCCAGTCAACTACAAACAGTGATTTCTGGTTGGCGCTTTAATTTTTCTTGGCAATTTTTACCTTAAATCTTTAATTCATTCCCCTTTATTGGATGTTTGTTGTTTTGGTATCATTTGTCTTGTCAGATGTTCCTTAATTTTTAGGATTTGGTTGAGGAATTTTTTTATTGTGTTGTGTTTTGACTTTGCAAATGGTTTAGTGTTTTTAATACTTGACAAAAATTCCTAAATTAAGCCTGTCTGCTGTGTGCCATAGGTACCAGGGGATGAGCCCTGGTTTAAATTATTACTTTGATAGGTCTCAAATCCTACCCAACTAATAGCCTGTTTTCTTATAACCCAATGCAATTTTCGTGGATTTACAGCATCATGGCCTTCATAGATATCACACAAGGGAGCATTCATTTCCACCTGTTGTCTCACATGCATGTTCTAAGAGTTTCTGGCCAGCTCGTTAAAAGATACGTTGAATGACCTTCACACACAAAATGTATCAATAACAGTAAAGTTTATGAGAACACAGGTGAAACTTGGCTTTTGAAATAAGAGAACAGATTATGCACAGCAAGCAGAAACACATTTCATTTAAAATGAGCCTTTCAAATTGAGACCTACAGTGAGTATGGCTAACTTATCTTGAACACACTCTAACTATGAATGATTATTAATGTGAAGTAATGAATTATGGCGCACATGAATACAAAATCGTACTATACTATATGTAAGCTATGATTAAATGTGATGTGAATTAACATGCTGTTAAACAAAAATTAAAAATAGTGACAATCGGGTCATCAAGGTTACATTCCTTCTCTTCCACGACACTAGTTGAGGATGCTTGGTACATTGGGGCCATATTTAGCAATGGGGTTATTCCACTCTTAAACCCACTGCTGACATATTTGAGGTGGTTCTTCGGATGCCCTCCTTTATTCTTCAGCAACTGTGTTAGAGATGTTCAAAGCTGGCTAAGACAAGACAATATACATAGCCCAACAGAAAGACATCATCTTGTTATCTTTTGATGGGCTCCAGAGAGGTCTCACACAAGCAAATATAGTGAAATAGCTATCTGTGAAGATTCAGTAGAGTATGTGGCTTGGTGCTTATTGATGAAGCATTGATCTATAATATTTATCTTAAGGATGCACATCGAAAACAAAAATGTTTGAAAATGAGTAAACCACAGAAAAGCATCCAATTATCACGCAACCTTTACTCAATGGCCACTTTCTGTCTTCCCACAGAAACCCTGCACCGTGAAGATCCATCCCAACCATCGCTTCTGGGTCCTCGGAGACATCTTCATCAGAAAGTACTATGTTGTGTTCGACAGCGCGAACAATGCCATTGGCCTGGCTTCCAGCAACTGAAGAAAAAGCGTCCTCAAATGTCCCAGATTCATCAGGGAGAGACTGGGCAGAATAGCCATGACTGGTTAACAAACATTGGGTAAATCAACATAGAGTAAATCAATTAAAAAAAGCTATTGATGACTAAATCAACTGCAAAACGCTGTCTTCATTGAAAGGAGGTTGTTAATAGAATATCTCTAGAAAGTGGAATAAAGGTCAATGTAGTGGAACAAATGATAGTAGAGACGGAAAGCGTGTGACAGCTAATGCACCTCCTAAGATGTCTGCCAACCAGTTTTCTATTGACTCAAGGTGAGGCCTTGTTGGCTTCTTGTAGTCCAGGGCATGTGAAGAGAGCATTGTTGGGAGAAGACACTTGCAGTCCAGGGCAAGGCAGTTGTGCTCCTCGTGAGTCAAACGTTAAAGCTGCCTCAACTGCAAATCACTTTAGAATAATTGAAAGCAATGTATCCTGCTCATTGTATTCCAAATCTAAATTAAAATCACTTATTTTGACAATAAAACCAGTTTTCTAACCACAAATATGTTGTAGTTTTTTTTTCTTCTCGCTTTAACAGTGATTTAATAATTCTAACATTAACAAGTGCACCTTGAAAATAGGAACTAAAGGAGTAGCCAGGTATTATATATGCAGCGATGGCATCTTAAATCTGACATGTTTATTGAACACTTTGGGATCTGTAAAAAAACATTAAATTACATAATAAAAGTTAATTTGTGTACCAATGTTGGAAGGTGGATTATTAGAAGGGGTAAGTATGCACCTACCACTAGCAATAAGGCCACTAACTCAATACAAGGTCCAGTCAAGGTCTCATTACATTAGCCCCTGGCTCAACCCTTGGTAGCTGGCTGCGAGTCGGCAGGCTTAACTCAGGAGACAGGTATGTACAGCCTTCAAAAACACCAATACATTAAATAAGTAAGACACAACACACAATAAAAATTTCACACTAATTTAAAAAAATTGGAAAAATGTGATCTTCAAAATGACACCAATACAAGAAAAATCCAGCATAAAGAACAGGAAATGTTTTAAAGATTAAAACCTTTATAGCGCTTGAAAACAAATAGTGCCAACTTGGGACATCTGGTTGCACTTGACCACGGCAAAGTCAAAGTTTGAGGCTGACCGTGATTGAGCCCTGGTCCGGTACACTAAGTGGGGGGCCCGTTCAAAATTTTACATTTGGATTTTTTTGGGAAGGTTTTCTCTTGACATCGTGCGGTTCCTTCCAGCAGGCCGATTTCAATGCAACATCATTGGATTGCTTCTCGGCGTGGCCCTGGTCAAAACCTGGAAGTTTGGAGCTCCGGAGCTTTCTGCGGGACAAACCTGAAATCCAGGACAGATCGCGGTTGAGGGTAGCCGGGTTGACTCTCAACGTCAGGCCGGTGCACTTATTGAGATTTTTCCAAAAGTTGGCCACTTCTTTCTAAAGTTCCCGTTGAGGGTTCAAAGTGCCCAGAACACAAATCCAAGGGTATAGAAGCTCTGAGATGGTCCTTGGAAGTTAGGAACTACTATTCCCACAATGCACCTGGCCAAATCCTTGAAAGTCCACTGGATGCACTCCAGGCTAGCGACATCTCAAAGGGAGATGGTGCAGGGAAACTCCGTTAACCTGTTGCTTTCAAGGAGTCCACTTGTCGATCTTTTTTTAAGCAAGGCAAAGTCCTCAGGGCTGTAGTTCCAAGTGTGCAGCAGGCGCAGTCCTTCAAAGGGCAAGCCTTTGGGGTGCAGACAGGGATCTAGAAGGGCAGTCCTTCTTCTCCTTGTAGTTTCAGGCAGCAGATCTGACTTGCTATGCAGCTCTCACATATTTATTCAATGATCTGGGGTGACAAGCAGGGGGGGGCCCTGTCCAATGAGGTGCAGGGGGCCACCCGAAAGCATGATATTCTCCTCCAAAGTGTGGCATATTCTTTTCCCACAAAATACTGCACCTTAAAATTAAAGATGGAGAATTTCTCTCCACAAGAGTAAGACCTGGCTAAACCTACCTACCTATGTGGCTCATTTCCATTAACACTTCCCCTCCAGACCTACTACAGATTCCATTCCTGGGCCTGCCATCTAGATGGGGGTACAGGAAGAGGGGGTAGGCCTGGCATTCCTTACTGTCCTGCTCTCTTTGAAGCCATGTTTGATTTACCCAGCCCCCCACCCTGGCCTGTTCACTGCAGGTGCAGAGCTCCCCCCATCAGATAATTTCTGTCCCTGTGCAGGCCACATATCACCCATCAAAGCAGTTTGGCTAAACCTGTTAAGGCTGACCAATCAGGAGTGGCTGCTAGAGGGCTGGATTTTGGCTCACAGAAAAGAAAGCTCTATAACTTCTTTTTTTTACTAATTATAATAAATTCAACAGTGGCAAGTTGTTGGATTTATCATTACCAATCTTTTAAGTCCTTGAATGAGAACTGGTCCTGGGCCTGGTTAGCAGAGCCCAGGGCACAGTCAGAGTCAGTTACCACCAATATCAGTAAAAAAATGGGAGTGAGCAGGGCAAAGAGGTTGACTTTCTCACAACCAACATGTGCACAACTGTGACATCTAAAGTACACAACTCAGAACATGTAAACCTTGTCATTCCAAAGAGAAAGAAGTGCTACAGTAACAGAATCAGAATGAGAATCAGATTATATTTATTGTTTAGTTAATAAAAACCATAACAATATGCCAACAAGAATAAATACAAAACACAATTAAAATGTACATAAAAAAGAAAAACAAGCCTGTTAAAATTACGAATTATTACAGGGCCTGAGCACATGGTTTGAAAATCAGGACTAACGACATTGTAAGATACATAAAGTGCCAGAAAAATACATGGGGACTAGGCCCAAAGTGCTGTTGTGCTTTGTCCACGTGTTATACGTATGGCAAAGAGAAGAAACATCAGGCTTAGTTGCTAAAACCATTGCTGAACACCAACAAGATTAAATACAGAGCACCATTAAAGTTGTGCAAAAATGCATAAGCCTAATAAAATGTATGGATTGCCACAGGATCTAATGCACGTCATTTGAGTTTAAGGGCTAAGAAGTATCCAATACATGAGGTAACAAAAAGAGTTTAAAGGATAAGGCCCTAAAGTGCTGTTGTGCTTTACCTGTACATGGCGCATATGCTGCAGAAAGGGGACATCACACGTGGTCTTTAAAGTGCCTTCAACTATATTATTATAGCTTTCTCATAATCTGTTAAAACATTTACTAAGTGACAATTGAGCTGAGGGTCATTCGGATCGAAACATCTTAATATGGCTGATCGACAAGTACGAAAGCCTCTTGCATTAAAAAGATTTTTTAATAGTTTTCATCGCGGTTGACTTAGAGCTGGGCAAATGCATACTAAGTGAATAAAATCCTGCGTTAGTGATTCACAAAGGCTACATGACTTTGGACCCTGATACATCCTGACTGGCAAGTCTGCGTTAGATGGCAGCATTCCAAGTTGTATTGCCAGTAACTTAGGGGCCGATTATGATGGCGGGCGCCCCGTGAAATGGGACCGCCCGCTATGTGTGCGGCGGTCCCGCACATGTGATTAGGATGCCGCGGTGGCATCCCGCATTTTTAACATTGCGGCGGGCGGTGCTGCCAGCAGCACCCACCGCAAGGTTAAAAATGCAAGTTGTGCATTTGAATGCACAACGTGACAAGCACCGCGCGGTGCCTGCCATGTTGTATATGCAAATGCAGGGGGGTACCATAGGTACCCCCCATGTGCACCCCCCACCCCCCCAAAATACCTGGGGGCCCTCTACAGGACCCCAATGTCAGGGACCGCGAGCCTTTCCATGGCGGCGACGCCGCCATGGAAAGGCTCATCACCGCCGGCATCATAATGTGGATGGCGGTGTCTTGCAGACACCGCCACCATATTAATCCCTTTTCCGCCCGGTCGACTGATCGGCCGGGCGGAAAACATGCGGACGGTCTTTCCATGGTAATATGGCAAGGGGGAATTTGGTGGCGGACGGACGAAAATGGCCGCCCGACATCGTAATCGACCCCTTAGTCTTTATATATGGAGAGAATGACAAACCCAAATATGTTGCTGGTTGTAATTTTGTGTATGATTGCAGAACCATCCATGCGTGTGCTCGTTTACTTAGCTTGGCTTTGTCCTCAGTTAGTGAATGCTGCTTTGACATCTTCTTTAATAGTTGTTGAAAGGCAGAAAATGATAGATTCCGCTGCCACAAATCAACCGTGTTTGTAATCTTTAGTGATGAATGTAGGTATTTGGTGTAAGCGGGATGGGAATCACCTTGTAGTGCATTCCAAAGCGTATTATTAAGCTGATTTTCACGGTTACTCCATACTTTATACCAAGTTTTTATCGTAACATATCTCCTGTTCAGTTGCTGTTGGTGCAACCCAAATTCTCACCAAATTCTAATCGAATTTGTGCCGGTGAGGAGTTAGTCCTTTGAATTCTGCAGATGCTATAAACTCTCCTGGGGATCCTGATATCAACTGCATCATGGCCATTTGGGCCTTAGACTGGGAATAATTTGACATTTCCTGCACCACAGTTTTTTCATCAGTTGTTGTTGAGAAGGTGGTGGTTACATGGTGTATCCACGCTGACTCCGTGACGCAGGTTGTATTTATGAGTTTTGGCGGTCTTACAAGCGTATTAACTTGTTCCAAAAAGGCCCTTGCATTTGATCGCTTAGCATTGTATAGAAGTTTGGCCCAAAAGTTATGTAGTTGCAGTTTATTGTCCTCCCAAATTTGTTTTTTGTTTTTAAGTAATTGTATTTGAACCCGGGTCATTTTAAGTGGATTTGGGCCTCTTGTGGATCTGATTGCTCCTCTTAATTTTTTTCTCAGGTTTCTGGCTGTGCTACTCAGGGCGCTGCTTTGGACGCCCATCGTACTTTGGCGCAAATTTGTTAACGAGGCAACTTGCAGTAAGCTGGTAAAGAAGGTGGTCCAAGATTCTACCACCACACCTTTCTGCAATTCAAATGTTGTTATCAGTTCCTTTGCCCTTAATGCAATTTGGGGAAGTGTGCGACTAGACCATCTTAAACTTTTAAGATTTGTCGACTTTATTGACGCTATCTCTGTTGGTGCTAACATATGTCTTGGAAAGGAAGTTATCAGTTCAAGACATTGACATGAGTGGTCACTATCGGTGGGATACATGATCAAGAATGATTTTGTTTGGGCGAGCAGCGATAGGGAGACAATTGTGCAATCTATAGTTGAACATGCGTTGGGACCATAATATGTGCAAGCCGACGGTCGATCCTCTGCAGCTCTGCCATTTAATACTCTCATCCCTAGGTTTTCGAGATCTGTCACTAACATCTGCCCCCCATGGTCAGATCGTTGAAACATTGAGCGGGTTTGAGATTGCACTGACCAGACTGCATTTGCTGCGTTTATGTTGTCATCTTCCTCCGGGGTGAATATCAGGTTTGAATTACAGTCGCCTGTTAATACTATTTCCCACGTTGGATGTTCAAACCGAAGTTCTGCTAGAGTTGCAATCAGTAATTTAAATAGCGCTTTTTTTGTCTTGTGTTTCAGGTGCGCATATACGTTAATAAGAATGATAGTGCTTATCACTTTATTAGGGCCCAAATCCATTTTTATTAATTGCATGTCCCTTGTTGTAGTGGGCAATTGGGTTGATGTCATTTTTAGCGTTGTGGAAATATATGCAGCGAGGCCGCCCTTTGGTCTGCCGTACTGCTGTTTCTTACTGCTTTTACGTGATGAAGAATGAGCCCTGGAATGTCCTAAGGAGCTGTTAGCCATGTTTCTTGAAGGGCAATAATTTCAAAGTTTTTCCAGTTCTCTGGTGGTACGTTGTCCTGCAGATCATGCTTTGCACCAGCTATGTTCCATGACAAGATGCTACAGTAACAGTGTGTTCCTCCTCATACCTTTTCTACAGTGCTTCTAGGATCATTACGTTTATTTCTGCCCACTCACCTTCCAAGAGTAAGCCACGTGTGGAGATGCTGGAGGGTGGGACTGGGAGCAGTAGGATCGAATTTCAGGTACAGATTACTAAACCCTAGGAAGCTAGACCAGGACACTGTCCCACTATATCTTTGAGATTAGACCAGGAGCTCTCAGACATTGAGGGGCCTATTAACGAGAATGTTATGAAGTGCAGCGCAGCAAGTCACCTAGCTGCAATGCACTGCGTGACAGGGAAAGGCAGGAATGCACCATTTTCATGTCAATATGGCACATTCCTGCCTTTTCCCCTGCGATTGCGCCCTTTTGGCTACCTAGTGCCAAAGCAACCACCTTGGCACCTTGGTGCAAGGGAGCCTGCGTTGCATTCAGGATTGTTTTTGTGCAGGAAGGGGCACCTTCCTGCACAAAAACAATCACCTGAGGCATTTCCCTCTTTGCATGTGTGCTGCAGAATGCAACACACACAGAAAGAGAAAGTAACAAGGACAAATATAGATATTTCTTCTCGTTATGCCTCTTGTGCACACATATCTTTTAGCATAATTGAAAGATCTTCTCTTACACTTAGAGGAATATTACGTAGTTTGTGTTTGACTGGTGGAATACCTTGCTTTACTTTAATGGAATAGACAAAGTCTGATATCTTCCCCAATTTATCTTGAAATACACTGCAAAACTTTTCATCCCACACATTTTTAGTGTCACTCACAGAACTCAATCTATTTTTCTCGATAGTGATAGGTTGGTCTAAGCCAGGTCTTATTGTGATTCCAAATTTGGCCAGATGAATTAGTCACAGAACATTAATTCCTTTTCTGGCCGCATATATCTTGCCCTTAATAGATTCCTCATAAATGTTGATGTTGGCCCAAAAAAACACAATCAAATTTACTCTACTTCCTTCGAATGCCACAGTTAAAATGTCTGCAGGAGCCAAAACTTTATTATGACAGGTTTTTTTTAATAACTCCTGGGAGATAATGGTAATACGCGCACCAGTATCAACCAATAACTTAATTATATGACCTTCAATGGTGACATTAAGGTTCAGATCTGCAACAAATTTCCCATCATCAGTGCTTACACTTCTTACACCCAGAAGTAGTTCTCTACTCTCTCCATAACTGGCTTCATCATAACCCCCACTGTGTTCATTCAAAACACAACAAACATTACTTGTTCTCCCTCCTCTACACACCCTTAGAAAATGTTGCACATTTCCGCACTTCTTACACTGTTGGCCCAGGGCAGGACAGAACCTGAAAGAAGATACATGTGATGAGGAACCCCTTCTAAAACATCACATTCTCTGAGATTGTTGTAACCCATTATTCGGTCTAAGAACTGGTTTGGATCTAGAATTTCCTGAAAAGTTCCTGGATATGGGTTCACTGCACCTGAAATCATGGACCTAGCTGGGGATTCTTCTAACAATTTTGCATCAATGGAAGAACCCTCAACACACTTGCAAGAACTTGGGTTCTTGCATGCTAGTAATCGTTCCTGTATTTTCTTTGAATGACATCTAGCCACTAGTTGATCACGAATCAACTCTGCGGTGAAAGTGTCAAACTCACACTTGGTTGCTGACAATTTCAATGCTGTAACACATGTATCTATGCTCTCATTGGGTTGTTGTGTTCTTCTGAAAAATGTATACCTGTGCACCACTATGTTCTTAGTTTTGGAAAAGTATTTGTCTATTTGCGCTACTTCTGTATCAAATTAATCTACGTCTTCATCTTCTGCTGGAACATGTTCAAGCAAATGATTGTACACATTTTGTCCTTCTACACCCAGGTGGTAGTACATTAAACTTTTACGCCTTTCTGGTCTAAATTTTTGCCCATCAATTGCTCCTAAATAAGCTTTAAAAGATCGTAGCCAAAGATTCCGTTCCAAAGGTAGCTCTCCAGGCTGGAGGTTGGACACTCTGCAGATTAGCAACACAGGGGAATAAAAAAAATGTAAGAAAAAGGAGAGAATTTTTTTTTGCTGCAATGTGAAATACACCAAAATTACAACACCCCCTTTTTTAGGTCGAGCATTCGAGACTTTAGTATATACTTATATGTGTATGTACTTTGTGGGCTCTGGAGAGCAGCCCTAGGACTTGTATACTTCCGCTTAGGGACTTTTTTTTCTGTTCAAATACCTCTATTTAACTGTCTTGATAGAAAACGACCAGTAGAGGTCAGTAAAATACCACAATTGCTTTCTGATTGTTCAACTGCCTCTATTTAACTGTCTTGATAGAAAACAACCAGTAGAGGTCAGTAAAATACCAGAATTGCTCTCTGCTGAGGGACCTTCTTTTTTTAATTTTTCTGGCAACTGCCTCTACATAACTTTCTTCATAGAAAACGACCAGCAGAGGTCAGTAAAATTACATAATCACTTTGGAACTCTCTAGATTCCAGTCCATAGAAATTGTCTTCCACAAGCACCCGTAGACAATAATATTTTTTTCAAATCTTGTATTTTCAGTGATATGACCTCGAAGGCCCTGCTTTTAGATTAAAAACAGAGCTTTGCACTATACCATTTCCTGCTGAAAGGCAATATTTCTCTCCATGTGTTCCCATACCTGACGTGTCATGCAGTTTGGTGCTTACTTTCCACCATGTTAAAGAACAGTAGATGTTTCAGCACCCAGGCTAATGTGCTGCATAGATAAATACATATAAGGTCCCAAAGATGAGACCGATAGCATTGCAATTGCTTGTTTTTTTATAAGAGAGTACAATGCTTGAGGAGCATGCAAATCGCTGTGGCTTGCAGCCGAAATCACACGCTGAGTGGTAGACAAGTGTGTAAATTACTGATGAGGTGAATACATGAGTGTGCAAATCACTGTTGAAGAATTTACATGAGAAAAAGAAATAATTAAAGAAGGTTCCAGAAAAGCGTCCAAATCGCTGTAGAAGGATTTGCCCAAGAAATAGAAATTATTTGGATAGTTTCATTTTTTGATTCTTTTTTTTGGGTTGTAATAGTTGTTAATGAAAATGGAGAAGTAATCTTTATTTAGGTCCTCTTTCTTTTTCTGCACCATGATGAAGGTCCTTTTTTCTGTCCTTGACTCCTCCTGGGTTGAAGCCAATTACCCGAGAGCCACTTCGTGAGTTTACTGCTTGCTGTGGTTACGATTGTGCGGGCAGCTGAAGATCAACCCAGGGATTGTACGTTACTTTTTCCCCTTTTTTAAAAACATGTAGTAGACTTCACGCGTCTCTGCTGCTGTGCAGGGAAACAGTTTACAGATGAAGCCTCTTTACCTCACGTTTCTTCATGCGCGAGAGGCCACCTTGCGCGTCTCTGTAGCACATTCCCTCAAGCACGAGGAGCCCACGGCTCCCAGCTCAAGAAGCTCATGCCACAGTTGGCGTGGCTCACGGCGGATTGCACTGCAAAGTTTTAAAGCCGCAAAAAATAAAAGCCAAATATCTCTCACCTCAATGTCACTTCTTTCAAAACAGTGAAGTTATCCACTGTGGTTCACACCTTAAATGGCGGAATCTCCGTTCATGGAAACACTGAGGGGTATATTCACAAGAACGTGTGCTAAACATCTCCAAAAAATGTTAACGCAACTTCACACATTGCAGCCTATCGCTGGAAAATAACCCAGTGTTAACGTGGAATTCACAACACGGCGGTCCCCCGAAAACGCGGCCAATGTCCGCGATACAACCACCGCGACGGAGATAAAAATACAAACACCAACGCGTAAAAAGACGCGATGGGCCCAAACGCGATAAGAAAACAGTGACAACCAGCGAGAGGCCAGCAATACCCACGCGTAATGCGGGAAAAAGCACAAGAACAGCATACGGAAAATGCCACTAAAAAGGAAACCAGCTGCAGAGTACCACGGATACACACTGACCGACTGCAGAGGACAACATGAACCCCACATTCCCCACGGAGGAACACCCAGGAATACAGGGTTCGTGGAAGGGCAATGAGAAGAGGAAGAGGAAGATGGGGTACAGTCTACAGGAAAACCCGATTATCGCCACTGATGAGAGCGAACACCACCACCAACTGTACGTCACCTCCAACGTGTCATTGGCAACAAAGAGGCAAAGATGGCACACCACCTCGGACCATGTCAATGCCGTCGCATGGCAGAGAAGGACAATGGAAGAGCACAAGAGGCGCTGGACTGATGTGAATGTCAAAACCAAGCAGAAAATCGCTGCCAACACGAAAGCAGCAACGCACCCCGGAGTAGGGGGGCCAGCAGAACACCAGGAGCTGTATGACATGGAGAAGATGGTGGCCACAGTCACCAGTCGGGAGACAGGTACATGAGTTGGTGATCTGGACACTGCCCAACATGACACAACATCACATCAACATGGTGCGTAGTGACCTGGGAGTGGGGGTACGGGGGAGATGGGCACAATGGCACACATGCACAATCAAGCAGGGCACACTGCACACCCACAATGACTCTGGATCATGTCCCTGATCCCACGGGAATACCTCAGCACACACACAAACACCAAGTAGTCGCACAAACACCATGTGCCCAAAGGGGCACCCACCCAATACATCAACATTCACACAACCAACACATGCCCACGTGCGAAACACAGCAAACATGCATATACGTCAGCCACACTGACAATGCAAGAGACACCACATGACGAGTAGCTTGGCTGCAGTCCTATCATCATGGCAATGTACACGGCCCGACACTGAGGTGGCTGAGTGCGGACAACACCCGAAAAGGAGCAGGTCATACTCAGACACAACTACCTGCACAAACAACCCCTGATGTCAACGACACATCTGCGGACAAACCATGCCCAAGAGTCACAACTCGACAAAGAGCACAAGTCACCCAAGTCTGCAACATCTCAGCACCCTGGAAGCAGAGAACTGACAGGCACACCACATGAAAGGGATCAGTGGCAGACAAATCAGAGCCGCTGGAGCGAATCACCCACCGTGCAGCATACGCACATAAGTATAAGTGCACCTCGACATTGACAACATCCCGGTACAAACAGCAACACCTCCACAACAGAACACAGGCCACAACTGGTGCCGCAAATGTGCACAACATGGAACATTACATCTGGCACAGCAGGAAACTGGAACATGACAATGTACAAGTACAACCTGTAACCTGCAAATATGTTTTATTCACACATGCTGTGCCTGTGGACATGTTGTACTGTCCCATGATTGCCAGGGACGGCCACAATGTGACGTTCTCATGAGAAGAAATTGGCAATGATGGTGTACCTACGGGCCATTCCTGCCGCAGCTGCAGTGGGATGTGGGCCACCTGCCCCATCATCCCCATCATCGTCCGGTACTTCTGGACCTGGGATCCATGGGGCATTGGTGCGTACACAGATGTTGTGCAACACACAACATGCAACGATCATCTTGCACACGATGTCCGGGCTGTACAGGAGCTTTCCACCTGTGCCGTCCAGGCACCTGAAACGTGACTTCAACACGCCAAATGTGCGTTCAACGATGCCCCTGGTGCGTATGTGGGCCGCATTGTACTGCCTCTGGGCGGGTGTGTTCGGGTCTCGGGGGTGTCATCATCCAAGGGCAGAGTGCATATCCTTGATCACCTGGGACAGTGAAGAGAGAAAAGAGTCAATACTTGGTTCGGCATGATGTGATGGCAGGCCCACTAATCCAGTGACGCCTGTGCTGGCTGTGTGTGGGGTGAGTGTAAGCCAGCCCTCAGGGAGTAGCTGGTGTTGGCAACAACTCCAACAGTCATCAGGCACTCAGAAATGCAATGTCAGAACAACAAGGGAGCATGACTTGAGTCGCACAGGGTTAGTGGCCCCGGATGCACAGCGGCCGACACGGGCCTACCGCCACGGGACGCTGACCTGCAGGAGACTGGGGTAGGGTCATGAGGGCAGAGCAGGGTCTCGAATGTCTCAGAGGTGCCTTCCGCGGAGTGTCTCGGGGGAGAATGGGAGGTGTACCCCCAGGGCATGATGCAGAGGGCACATGCCAGCTGTGTCCGGCAACATGGCGGATATGAATGCCACAGACGCATGCCAGACACCAAGTCCGTACCTGCCTGTTGCTGATGACAACCCCCAGGCCAAAGGCTCAGACACCAACGATGTTCCGCCGGAGGCTGACGGTCACTCACGGCGCACAGGGTTAGTGGCACCATGTCAGTCCTTGCTACTGCTTGACCTCCTCCGTGACCGTGATCCGTGTTTCCACCGGACTGTGACGCATCTCAATCTCAGTCCTCCCCCTGCGTACACTGGCATGGACCCGGCAATTGATTACTGATGACTCAGTTCAAGATGTGGGACATGCTGGACTGCAGTGTAGCCCGGCTGCAGCGGTGGAGTATGTCAACGAATGTGGACCCCTTGGGGCCTGTGTCACGGAGGACAGCGATGGCCTGAGGAGGCCGCCAAGGTCGCGGGCATGGGTCTTGGAGCTAGCACCGGCACGTGGTGGGCCCTCTTTGACACACGACGGTGTCGGCAGGTGAGCAGCGCGGCCTTGGAGCGCTGGGGCGGGCAGGCCTGGTCTGGATATCAGCGTCCTGGGGTGCAGCAGGAGCATAGGCTCGCAAGCCCCACTGCTCATGGCGTCGGCCTCGTGGCGGACTGCGAGGTGCCGCCCTGGCAGTGACGTTGGCCTTTCCGGGAGAGAACCACGCTCTGCACCACAGGGTTTTTGTACACACCCCTGCACAGGCCTGGCGTACTCCGGGCCAACCCACTACGCTCACGCACACGGGGGGACCCAGCGAGCGACATTTCCGCGATCTGACCCACGGCCTGGGGTGACATGGTTGCGTCCACTGTTCACTCCTCTCCAGTCACCAGCAGTTGATGTCTGCATGGACATATCTGAGGTTTGCATACCCAGGTCTGTCCACCAGCACATCCACGCCTCACTTGTCGTTGTGTACATTCCCATTCACAGGTCACTTGCATCCTTGCACATGGCTACGTTCCGCATCTCCACACGTTCAGCTGTTGTGTGGCTGTGGTGCCATGATATAGCTGTATTGTGTGCAGGGGAGGCCCATGATCACCATGGAGTTGTGTTGTCATGTCTGGTAGGTGGGCATGGTGATTGACATGTTGTATGTGGTTTGGTCATGTGTGCTTTCCCACAGTTGTGCGTTGTGTGATGGTGTCTTTGAGGTGTTTGGTGTGTTGATTTGGCACTTACCAACGAGCAGTCCAGTTCCATAGAAGCCATCCTGGAAGCGCTGGTTGATGATGGACTGTCGGAAGATGTAGGAATCGTGCACACTGCCGGGGTAGTTTGCGACGACATTGGTGAACATTCCCCGGTGGTCCACTATTGCCTGCACATTGATGGAATGCGTGTGCTTTCTGTTGCGGTAGTGGTGTGCAGTATCCGCAGGGGGCACAAGTGGGACATATGTGCAGTCAATGGCCCCCAACACGTGTGGGAAGCTAGCAAAGGTGTAGAAGCCTTGCTTTGTCTCCAGCTGTTCCTGCGCAGTGTGGGGGAAGTGAAGGTACTGGGGTATGAAGCTGATGATGGCATCCAGGACAGGTGTGATGAACTTTGATAGGGCTGGCTGTGAGACTCCTCCAACTCTGGCAGTTGTTGGTTGGAAGGTACCTGATGCTGCTTCAACACCCTCCGCATGCTTCGCAAGATCTACAGGTGGATCCCGACAGATACAAGAAGAACAGTCACCCAGGCCCTCGTCAGTAGCAGACTTGACTATGGGAACGCCCTCTACGCGGGAGCCCCGGCCAAGCTCATCAAACGACTGCAACACATACAAAACGCCTCCGCACGCCTGATCCTCGATGTACCACGCCACAGCCACATCACCCCCCACCTGAGGAACCTGCACTGGCTCCCCGTCGACAGGAGAATCTCCTTCAAACTCCTCATCCACGCACACAAGGCACTCCACAAGACTGGCCCAGCCTACCTCAACAGACGACTCCTCTTCTACGTCCCCAACCGCCAACTCCGCTCCGCCGACCTCTCCCTCGCCACCGTCCCTCGCATTCGAAGAACTACCACCGGCGGCAGATCCTTCTCCCACCTCGCCACCAAGACCTGGAACACCCTTCCACTAAGCCTACGACAGACCCAAGACCTGCTGACCTTCAGGAGGCTACTCAAGACCTGGTTGTTCGACCAGTAGCAGCACCCCCCCCCTTTTTTTCTCCCCAGCGCCTTGAGTCCCTCGCGGGTAAGTAGTCCGCTTTACAAATTCTGTGATTGATTGAACAAGTGCAGCACAGCCAGCAGCTTTGTCTGCAGAGGGATGTTGGTTCTCCGCTGGGTTGGGACCGTCAACCTGGGGCATATGTGGGTCATGATGCGGATGATGGTTGTCCTTTTGAGCCTGTAGTGGGCAATGACTTCCTCGGGCGTTAGGTCTGTGAGACTGGTGCGTTTTCGGTAGGTCCGCTGTCTTACCCTGCGCTGCCTCTGTGGTGGTCCGGGGGAGGGGGGGTCCGGGTCCTGGGGGTGGTGACGGTCCTGGGTGTGGTGGCGGTGGGTGTTGTGGCCCTGTTGGGGCTCCGAGCTGCATGATGAGTAGCTCCATGGCGTCGTTTGTTCCTCGGGTGTGGCTGTGTGCGGGGCTCCGTTGCCTACTGCAGGTAGTCGTCCGGCTTTACACCAGCAGGAGGCAGGTGTTAAATACCTGCTGCTACCGCAGCTTATCGCGTGGTCTTGACTCGCATCGCAGATCTGGCAGTTTGTTGTGAAAGTGGTGTAGTGGTGTTTTGGTGTGTTTTTGCATGGGAACCCCTACTCTGCATCTCATTAGGGTTAGTTGGTGGTGTCACCCGTGGAGGTAAATGTTGAGGCGGTTATCGCGGGAATACTTGCGTTGTCTGCAGTTTGCAACCGCTTGTGAATGGGGTGTTAATTCTGTCACCACTTTTGTTGCGTTAAGTTGGCGATAACTCGGAGATAAGTCCTTGTGAATATACCCCTCAGAGTCGGTCTTCTGGCCCCTGTTTTTTACATGAGAACCAGTCGTAGTTGGGGTTCCGGTCATCCATTCATCGAAATTCTTGAAGAAGGCGCTGAGACACTTGAGAAGGGTCTGATGTCCTTTATTGGAGACAGAGTCACGTCTCTCATAACAGGGGCCCAGAGACAACGGCCGCACATGGAATCCTAAGTCATCTTAGGATTCCATGATGGCACAGCACTCTAAGCTTACATCACCACAATACATTCAGCTCCTGCTGCTCTTTAATCTTCATATGTCCCGGATCTCTTTGCGTCTCTGCTTCTTGAGCCGTAAGGTCTCCAGTGGAAAATCTGACCTTTCACTGATGCAATGCCATAGTTATTCCAGCTTGACATCAAATGCCAAACATCCTGATTTCATATTGCATGTGTAAAGATTATCACAATTGGCATTCGTCTGCTAAATATCACAACGTCAAGGTACGTCGATTTCTTAGATAATTCTAGGGTCTTTTTGTTTGTGCATAAATCCATGAGCTTCGATATCTTCAGTGTTAAATTATCAGCATGACTTTGACATTCGTTTCCTCAATCTGTAAGATCTCATCCTTGCACTATGGGTCTGTTCTCATGGCTCTTGTAGCTTTTGTACCAGAAAGCCTTCAGAATACAAATATATTGGAACTTGCTTTCTCCAATTCCTGAGACACATCAACCAGTCCTAAGAATGAAGACAGACCTTTAGTGCATACGTTTACAGGGCCATGACTAGTGTGAAGCTCTGTTTGACTCCTTTTCAGGAAAGCATCGTAATAAAGCTGCGCAGGCGCCATCTTAGGAGGGGTGCTGATTGCTGAACTAGGGAGACCAACCATCTGTAAATTTCACAGACCATCTGTCATTTCATTGCCAAGTCCGTTCTAATTCTTTTTACGGACGCCTTTTGTCCGTAATTCTGGGGTTTCCAGGAATCTGCGATGCCTCCTGTGAGAAGCCTCAGGATTTTTAGGTCGAGCCTAGCAGCAACGCGCATGGGCCGCTCGCTCTGCCAGGCATTCTGTATTGGAGTATGCACTAGAAGCCCCGCCCACTCTCCACCCATATTTCTCATTGACTTGTGTCATTGTCCTTCATAAATGCTGACTTTTGATTCGTAAATAGGCTTGTTAGTCCCTCCTTGGTACCGCCTTGTCTGCATTTGTAACCTCCCATAATGACTGGGTCTTTTACTTGCCTTGTTACACGGTCTGCATTATAAGTCGATGAGCACTATTTTGTTTATTGACACTGATGGGGACAATGGCGGCTGCTTTTTGTATTTGCAGCGTGCCCACACAGGACAATGGAGGCCGCTTTTCTTATAGAGCAATATGCCGCTCTAACTTGCATGCTGAGCGTGGGCCTGCTTTAGGAACACCACGCTCAGTTTCAATTTTTTTTTTTTACCTTCATGTTGAGCGCGGTACCCACTTCAGGGACACCACACTCTGCAATACAATAGGTATCGCTTTTGCCAAAGTTTGAACTATTTGTATTGTAAATTACAATGCCTTTTAATATTTTAAAAGGCATTGCCATTTACAATGCCAATAGCTCAAAATCTCGCAATTACGAGACCTATTGCATTGTAAATGCTTGTTATTTACAGCCCTCACTGTTGGGGGCCAGCTCGCATTTCTTTGAAGTGAAGAGGCTTCAACAGCTCCCCCTGGACCTCGCAGACTATCAATTGGCCCCATAGTCATTCTGTCTGTGGACGATTCTTTCATACAAAATGACATTGGGCCATGCTGCAGTTACAGCATGTGGTGTGTGAGCAGGGCCGGACTGGGAACAGAAACCGGCCCTGGCAAACTGCTCAGCCGGCCCCCCCTGGGGTGAGGGGGAGTGCAGCCGAGCAGTTTGCGAGGGCCGGTTTCGGCCGATTTTGTTACAGGGGGCCGATATTGCCGACCCCCGGTAACAAAAACGGCCCCCCCCTGGGCCCAAAACCAGCCCCCACCCTAGCGGCCTACCGGGGAAACGCCCGGTGCCCCCTATGGCCAGTCCGGCCCTGTGTGTGAGTGCCTGCATTCTGCTTTTGAAAACAACAGCTTACAACTGTGGTGGAATGCATAAGCTTTTGGAGACACACTATTAGAAGTGTTCTTGCTAAACTAAATAATAGTAAAATTCTGTCCAGTGTTCGGAAGGATGAATAAATAACAAACTACGTTCAACTTAAGTGCAACTGAAACAGGAGCCATGCTTTGGGGTTCCAGGTGCGCTGCCTTTTGGAATAGAGGGCAGGGCTCATGGCAAAGACTTCTGAGTTCTTTGCCAGCCTGCAATTATTATGCCACCATAAAAATGACAATTTAACTCTGGCGACTGATGTATCTCCTTGAGAGATATCTCAGCTTTGACTAATCCCAGTTTTAAAGTAGAGCAGAGGGATGATGTGCCCCTTGCAAAGCACAAAGTGTAACATGCAGTTCAAAAAATGGTTTTTATGTAGCTAGTTCAGTGGGTTCATTTGGATAATAATAAATGTATATTAGTAAGAACAACCCTCAACCACTATGTTATGTTTTAAACCCAAAAGTATGCATTTCTACAGACCAAGCATTCTTAAAATACAATTAATGCAACTGGAATTAGGCACTTCAGCGGCCCCAGTTTTTTTCTCATAATTATTGATTTGCCACAATTACCATTTAAACCATTATCTATTAGATAATCTGCACATTTAGCAAAAAAAATGTTTCTAGCTCAAATGGATCAAAAGTTACTAAAAGAGTGGCAAATCCTGTTCACGCATCGTGGGAGGCCCTTCAGTGGTCATCTTTCCATTGCTTGTTTATGTATTTAGTTGTTAAGCTGGTACTGATGAGGGGAAATCTTTGCTCAGACAGTATTACCAATTTATCATGTATTAAAATAAAAAATAATGAATTAATACTACAAAATATGTGCCACATTATGCTGCATAATTTGTCTTTACTTACTGTATAATTTAGTCACCCTTGCTGCATAATTCCAGTGGCCCTGCATATAATGCCTTCCAGTATGAATAGCATGTAACTCCTACATCTTGCGGCCCTCATTGTCTTAAGTAACATTTCCTCTACATTGATTACACACTTATATGAATCATTGTCTCTGAATAATATGTGTGTGATGTGAAGTGCTTTTAACACTACATTGGGATGAGTACCACTATAAAAGAAATTAAATACACATGGGAGAGGGTATATGGAGAGAAAAAAGAGACACTGTTGAATAGTAGTACTGAGGGAATCTTTGGAGAATGCGGTATTGGGGGGGGGGGGCGGCACCAACAAAGATGGTCACACTGGGTGGAACCAGCAGTAAAGCTGACCCTGCCAGGGGTGTAGTTATCATTCCTGCAGCCTATGTAGTGCCCCAGGCCCTAAAATAAAAGCACTTCAGGAGCTGATTGTGGGATGGACTGGTACAGAGGCATAGTCTATGAACAGAGAGATTTAATTTTTATTGTAATCCCTGTTTCTGTACAGTTTTTATTTAAAAATGTCTAGTTAATGGAGAACGAAGAGCACAATTAGAAATGTCTAACATAACATGACCGGTGTGCACTAATGCCAAAATCTTTTAGTGCCACACTGTAAGCTGCCAGGCAAGTGCCTCGTGCTGCAGCCTTGGATGGATTTCTCCCTCATTTCCTGCTGCCACCACACCAGCAGTATGACCGCCCTATTTTGAGTTCGGTGGTTGGACTGCTGCAGGCCTGCTGCAACTGCCGGGGAACCAGCGTTTCCCAGCAGTGTTGCATGGTGTGAGGCAGTAATATGCTGGGGTGCAGCTGCGGCACCGCCAAGCATATTACGAGTTTCTTCACTGCCAGCCTTGTCATGGCAGTGAGTCGGCTCTGAAAAGGCTGGCTGTGAGGGAACTAAGAGGTCCTACAGGTCCCCTGGTGCCTCAGGGCCATGGGGATGCATGCAGGGGGGCACATAGAGTGCTGTGCAGGAACTTGCTTTGGCGTTCCCATTGAGGTGCCTTTTTAATAGGCACTGCCATGGGAATGCCAAAGGACCGCCCGCAAGACAACAAGAAAACTCGTAATCTGGGCGGCGGTGAGCTTTGGCAGTGTGGGAGCGTGGCGGTGGCATGCTGCCCTGCACCCACACCGCCAAACTCAGAATCAGGCCCTATGTGTTCAAGAACTGAGGGCAAATGTCAGGCTGTATCGTCTGACAAATTTCTGCTTATTCCTTTAACATGTGGATTGGTGTTTACAAAACTCTCTAACTTTGCAGTCAAAGACAGAATTTTAAAGTGGACTAGTTGTCAGTCTTGTTGTGATGGTAAAGGGCGTGTGAAAACAAAAGCTGTAAGCTGTCAGCTTTTTTGTAACACACAGCAACTTTTAAATACCTGTAAATCAACTGTGCAAATGTTTAAAAACATATCAGCAAATAGAAAACCACAAATGGACCATTTGTTTGTAATTCAGTCATTTTACTTGGTGATGTTCAAATGATACATATTTGCTGAAGCCACATTTCCACACATTATCATTTGTGCGCTATATAATTTTGTCAGTAAAACTGCATGTTGTCATTTTGCTTCCATGCAATGAAAAAAGTTCTGTATGTAAAAGACAGTCCCTCCTTCAGACCTACAATAATGCCTCAACAAAGTATACAGGGGCATATTAGCAAGACCCACGTTAAAATTATCGCCGTTTTAGCGGCAGGAAACTGCCGCTAAAACGGCGATAATGGGCTTGCTAATATGCGTTATAGAATTCAATAGAAGCCCAGGTTAGATGTGCAGGACATCTAACCTGGGCTTCTATTGGAATTCTATAACGCATATTAGGAAGCCCATTATCGCCGTTTTAGCGGCAGTTTCCTGCCGCTAAAACGGCAATAATTTTAACGTGGGTCTTGCTAATATGCCCCACAGTTTCTAGTCTGTATCTCACTACTCTGCATCAATGAGAATCTGCAGTTTACAGCTCACAGAAATGAAATTGCCCACTCAGTATACTATTTCCCATGTACAGGTAAAATAAGGAGGCCTGATATATGGCTAGCCAGGGCATTATGTAGTAATGTCAACTCCTATCTAACTGTTCTGGCCCACAATAATTCCAAAACAATCAGCAGTCTGCAGCCAATTATAGCTTATGCTGGCTGGTTAATGACTCCTTTTTCCTGCTTCATACTCCTACCCCCACACAAGACCTGTCTGCTATGGGTCTTCTTCATCACTCAGTACTGTATCTGCCCCTCAACCAGTCATTACTACTTGAACAGTCATGGAATTCCTAAAGTGATCTTACACATAAAGCTGGTCACTCGGAGGACTGCACTCCAGTCCAGCACTGCAAGTTCCCATTAGCTACATTCTATGCGTGCCGCTTTACGTCTCACAATGGCACTCAGATATGAAATGCTTGTAACAAAATCCATCCGAGCAAATCTTACCGACCACCTCTCTCACCAAACATGCCTGCTCAGGATCATGACCTGTAAACAAAATATCGGATTGGACAACCCGATGCAGGAGCCATATAAATAGATTATGAACATGTGAAATACCACAAAACGACCTGCACAGCTGCTTAAAGCTGCGTGCACACCGAAAAACCATGAAGTGTACGATTGTCTCAACCTAATATAAGCTCATTTGACTTGTACTTATGTTGGTTGTCCATTTAGTTACTTATAAACTATTGCGAGACCTCCTCTTATATTTCTGTAAAACGTACCTATTGTCCTGAATTTTGACCCTCTGTCCTGCATTTTTGTCCTGAATTTTGACCCTTTGTCCTGAATTTTTACACTCGCCATCCTGAATTTGCACCCATGCCAGATGGTCACCCAGGGCTGAACCTCACTTGTTATCACAGTAGATTGTTTTGCAGCAGTTAATGCCGCAAACAAAATGAAATGAGGACTACGGGGTGTCGTCAGAGCCCAGTAGAGCATCAGTCTTCATGGCACCAGCATGGTTGGTGGCTTTGTTGGGGACCACATTGTGATTGCACCTTCTTCCGGTGTGGCGCGGGATAATGCCCCCAACAATCTGCTGCAGAGGCAGTGCCATCAAAAGCCTGCTTTTATATTCAAATGCATCAAAACGCCTGGGAAAATGGGAGCTAAAGTCACCTGTATGATAGATTGGAGAAGCGAGCGGTGCTTTCATCACTGAGATGATCTCGAGAGCGACACCCCCTTCGGTTTTAACTTTAATGCATGCACTTACACACACTTGTGAACTGTGGAAGGCTGGACTTTCTGGTGGGAAACAACTCTTTGAATGCCGCTTGCCACTGTGGCTATTCGTTCTATATTTCTATCCCGATCTGTCCACAGACTGTTGACTATTTGGGTCCATAGGCAAGCTTTCACCCCTAAGGTTAGACCATGCACAGATCTCTGCACGCTCAGTTCAACAATACTCTAGCGTGACCAGAAAGCACCGGTTGGCACTTCATGTTTTTAAGCACTACATTTTCATTTATTCTTTAAAAATTCATTTTTTGACTTCTACCTATTTGACTTTTGTCAATTTGTTCTTGTTTTACTCATAATAATATAAGCTATTTTTCTACTTTGACTTGGAGTATTTTTCTGGTGTTTTCACTGTGTTACTGTTTGAAGTGTGGCACAAATACTTTACACATTGCCTCTAAGTTAACCCTGATTGCTCTGTGCCAGGCTACCAAAGGGTGAGCCCAGGTTAATTTAAAATGTATTTCTGACTTACCCTGACTAGGACTGTGGTTCCTGCTTGGACAGGGTGCGTACCTCTGCCAACCAGAAATCCAAATTCCAACAGTATGTATGTATGTAATGATGCATTTCTATATGTATGTAGATATGCAATTATGAATGTATATATGTATGCAGGTCTGTGTGTATGTGTGAATGTATGTATGTATGTGCACTTATGTAGGTATGTATGTAGATATGTAATTATGTATTTATGTATGTATGTGGATCTGTAATTAGGAATGTCTGTACGCATGTATGTAGGTATGTATGAATGTATGTATGTAGGTATGTATGTATAAATATATGTATGTATGTGTACGTATGTACATATGTCTGTGGTATTTTATAGTGCAAAACTATCTAAAGGTGGCGGAGAGCCTGACATAGTCAAAGACAAGCATAACATCAACAAGTGATAGGAGAGGAAGTTGAGTTCTCGACAATTAATGCCTTGTGATGAAGTGTTCTTTGAAGCGATGAGCCTCCAACTCTTTCCTAAATAGGAATAATGTTATAGTGGTCCTTATGGATAATGGGACGTGGTTCCAGATCCTGGGGGCATAGATGGAAAAGGCCTGCTGTCTTGGTTTTTTTTTGTACACTTCTTAGTCTGCTCTCTAATAGTGTCCTGGCTGCAAGTGTGCTAAGAAGCACAAGTGATGGTGAGCTTGTTTGCAAGATAAACAGGGCTGTTGGCATTGTAAATGATGCAGCTAGTGTTGAAGATGTTGCAGGCTGACAAGGGGAAATAACAAGGTTCCATCAGGATGGGGGTCATGTGAGGAGATTTCTTCAGGCCCTGGATGAGAAATGCTGCGGCGTGTAGCTGACTCCAAGTGACTTGGCATGTAGTGGAAGCTGGTGTTCGAAGCCATTAAGGTTCATGACATTAAGTTAGTTTGTACTGTTTCTCGTTCTTGGCAAATACCAGGAATTCTGTTGTGGCTGGGTTGAGCCTCACGCAAGCACTGGACATCTTGGTCTGGATGATGAGCAGGCAGTGTTTGAGGCGTTGGATGCCTAAAACCAAGGAGACTTTCAAACTTTACTGAAGCTCACCGAAGTGCAAATGACAGACGTTCCTCTGAGTGCACCACACTTTCTGTCTTTGATAGGACTTTAGGAAGCTGCTTGGTGAAGGACTGGAAGAACGTCGACATGATCCCCCTTCATTTACCCCAGTTCCCCTCTAAATCAGCTGAAGGACAAGAATCTTGTGTCCATCTCCATGGCCTGGCAATCCCAAGGTGTGGCTGAAAACCTTTTACCACAATGTAAAAGGTTTTGCCTGCCTGCCAGCACTGCTGGGCCATGGTCCATGCTCCACATCTACTTCTGAGTGTCCCTTGTCAAAGCTGCCTACCGACAAGGATAGTTTCCTCTAGACGGTAGCGGCAGCTGTGTGCTGAGGGTGACGCTGTCATCATCAGCTGTGCAGGCAGCCATAGTCCCAACTTCATGATGAGTTTGACCTTGGCTCTGCTTTGCTGGACTGATTCAACAGCTCTGTTCCTGAGACAGGAGAGGTCCTTTCTGTTCTCGAGGTCCTTCATCGTTAAGTGTTTGTTCTGTAGACCTGCACTTTGCACTCAACAAAGAAAGCCATCCACAACTGTAGGGTTGGCCACAAAAGGGGACAGTGCCAAACAATGGCAATAAAATTCTAATTATCAAATATATTTATTTCATGCAAAGTTAATAACATGTATGGAAATATAAAGCTTGAAAGCAACATATTACAAGGTTATGACAAGCAATATTTTTGATTTGGGTAAAACAGATTTTGCCAGTAAGAGCCGTTATATAGAACCTTCCAGTTTCTTTCCAGTTAAACACAGGAATTTCGCAAGAGGTATATTCAAGCTGGGAATATTTGATCACTTGTCTACCTGAACCAAGTCCTGTTTGTAGAAACGGCTGCCTCAGCAAGGCTCGTCTCTCTTTTACTAAGACTGGGGAATGCAAAAAACATGAGGGCGGTCTCCTCAGTTTGATGACATGTCCTACGGGTCCTACTGGCCCTTGATTTAGACCAAGTTGTTGAAGCAAAATCTGGCACTGGCAATCCACCAAATAGATATGCCATGAAGCAATTTTTAAATCTTTTGAACAGCATGTTCCAAAATGGGTTGTTTTAAATGGAAGTATAGTATTTATTGCTGATTAACGATTTGCCAGCTCATTTTGATAGCTCATTTATATTTTGAAACTATGAAACACACCGCTTGTTTTTCGTGAGGAACTTTTTAAATGTATTTAAATGGACTGGGGGGAGCCACAGCTCTCTTAGTTGGAAGTCCATTGACGATTCCTGTAAGTAGTTTCAAAAGGAAACTTTTCCATTTGAGTTCATATCATCTAAGCCAGTTAAATGGTCTAGTGTGTCTTCTCGCGATGGCCCTTGTCAGGCAGGCCAAATGTGATTGTGTCCGGAAGTTTGACTGCACCTCCAAGGCAGCTTCACAGCCGTTTGCGATAATGGAGCAATTTAGTGATCCAGCGCTAACAATAAAATTTCTCCTCCTATTAGGTCTCGGACAATCTCTTTTTCTCACAATTACATACACATGACGGTGGGGCCCATGACACCGCCAAAACCATTCACACTCTCATATATTTCTCATAGAACCTGTCCGTTATACCTTAGGAGAATCGGATACTGAAGTGCTGGAAAGAGACGGGATACCTCTTTTAATTCTTATCACAAATTCGTTTTTGTCTTTTAGGTATTCCGCTCATTTGTCGATGGATCAAACTAGTAAGAAGATAGTTAAATGGTGACTAAGACCAGCTCAATCACGATAAACTCATTAATACAGTTACATTTATCATTGAGCTAAAGAACCATAGACTCATTTAGTTTAAAATTAATAATATTTATCTAAAGTTTAGAAGCATGAAATAAATCTTTGTTTTAATAATCAGATTGTCACATTTAGCAGCATAATAAGAAAATAAATCAAATTTTGCAATGCATACCTATTAGTTGGAAAAATAGCATTCGTTGTAGAAAAGATTCAGGTCACAGCAAAGAACTCCCAAAAATCGTCTATCTAACCCGTAAACGGGTCTCCGCAAATGAACCACCAATACGGGGCTCCCTGTCTCAGTCTCTATCTTTCTTGGGTTTTTAAGAAAAATTCTATAGAAAATGAAAAATAGGATTTCTATGAAAAATCTAATGCTCAATAAAACATGAACTGCAAGTTTCTCCTTCTATCTCCATCAACATTTATCTCCAAAAAGCAGCATTAGCAGCAGCATAGAGTTTCCCCAAAAGCATCAAAAATAATGTGCACCTAACTCCTCCCCAAACTAGGCCTTCTTATACTCTCATGTTAGTTTAGTAAGTGGGAAAGTTGCATTCTTGGTGGGCTAGAGTCTCTCTAATTGGTCCATTTAGATCCGCATACATCACATTATGAATATCTTGGCTTTATCAGTTATTCTTGCAAAAGTTCATTCTTCGGGCCTTTCCCACAGCCTGTGACATTATTCATCCGCACATTAGTCTCTTTTGTATCTCTTTTGATACTTGTTAATATTAGGCAGGTCTTTGTCCATTCATAGGTACATTGCAGCTTCTCACGCCTCAGATTCAATTCTCTTTGGCACACGCTGAAGCAATAAGGTCATCATGGCCTTGACCATGCTCCCATCCGAAGCTTTGAGACAACCACGTGATCTCTCACAGTTCTGCTTGCTCGCAGTTTTCAGATATTCGCCCATGCGCACTTTATCCCTCTACTCCGGCGGCCATTTTAGGTTACGGCACATTGGTCTAAGCGAACTATTTTTAAAGATAAACAAAATATAATTTGGAAAATAAGGAAAATAAGCCTTTTCGTTTCCCTCCCGTCACTCTACGTACCACAATTAGGTATTACCTAGCAGAAAGCAAACATATAAGCGTTCTCTTACTTACCAATCACTTTGTTTTGCCACTAGACAGCCTTAATTTAAGCACAGATCATGCAATAATTATTCTAATTAGTACGCAATTCACAATTACTATATTTACACGTCACCAACATGTAAGTAGATTAGTTTGCACATGTATAGCATGTTAATATGAACCCTTTATAATAAACATGCATGGTTGATTAATAACTATGACGAATTTGAAGTTAATTATCGTTACAATTATTAGGAGGTTAAAATTTTTCAATTTGTCTGCTCCATCAAATCCCCTTTTGGTGATTTTTAACATCACCACAAAATCCAGGTTATACAAATTTTGACAGATAGCATATTTCTTGACCCATTTACTTTTGTTAGTTCTCCTTACACTACAGTATCTTCTTCATCTTGTTTCTTAGTTTCATTATACAACTTTTCTTTAATCTCTTCCAGCTCAATTTCACTCTTTTCTCTTTCCCTTTCCTTGTTTTTCTTGTTTTCTTTTTCTATTTTATTCTGTTTTTTCTTCTTTTTATACACATAACAACTAATTTCACTATTAAAACTATTATAACTATTATTGTCGCCACTATTATTAATTTCCCTACAATTAGTTTACTCATTCTAGTGAACCAGTTAAGTATGGAGGAAAAACTCTTACCAAGTTTTCCCAAAGCACTTTCAACCTCCAGTGGAACAAGTTCTTTGTGCAAATTTTTAATATTTCTTATATACTTTTGTATATTCTCGCTTTTATCCGGAATGTAAGTGCAACAATGTTGGACTTTCAACATTCCACAGACTCCACCCTCTTTTGCCAAAAGAATGTCAAGGGCAAGCCGATTTTGCATCACCATAGCTCTCATGGCAACCATTTCGGTATTTACCATCAAGAACCCTCCAGCAGTATCAGTAGATAAACGATCTACCACTGTGGATAATTTCCGAATTTTAACTGCATTCAAAGATATTCCCTCTGTTGGTATCAATGCTCCAAAAATATCACCTACTATTTCTGAAAAACTTTCTCTCCTTCTACGTGTATATGTTTTGGCCATTTCGTGTGTTCCTTGTTCTGCCCTATCTACATGAAAAATCTTTGGAAAGACCAGGCCTAAATAACATGATCCATACCAATGGTCTGGCAACCTATAATAAGCTCTGTTCCCACAAACATAATAGATCCCAGGAAATATTGGATCTTTTCCCCCTTTGAATCCCCATCCACCTAAAATATTGTAATTATCCCAACAATCACTGGAACCCACAAAATAGTTATCATATCTTGTTTTATTTCTTCTAATGCATAACCTTCCCTGTTGAGGCCAATACAGTGTCATAGCTGCATTTGTCTTTTTCGTGTCATGATTTTCTTCCTTAGACGCCCTAAAAGGTGTTTTTATCTCTTCAACCACTTTTCTCTGAAATTGTATTCTTCTTTCCTCGACCATTTCTAAAAATTCTTTTTCTTCCTCTCTTAGCTCACAGATAAGGTTGTTTTTAATTATCTCATCTATTGTTAATTTCTTATCTTCTAAAAAATATTCACCAAATACTTTTGCTTTTTCTAACTCATTTAGTCCAGATACTATAGGAATTTCTGCAAAAATCTTATTCACGTTAGTATAATAATACTCTAATCTTCCTATTTTATAAAATAAGCTTGCTAAAACACTACAGGTTATTCCATACGTCAAAGGAATGTGATGATAGGTCACACCCTCAGCAACAGAGGCAGGCAATTGCATACAAACATAGCAATCTTTTGCATCCATAGTCTCTACATATTCATACAATAATTTTGAAAAAACATTCTTTGAAAAATCTGTTATTGACTTATCCTTATGAAACTCTATATTATTTCCTATTTTGTCTACTTTTCTCATGTTAATTTTTTTATCATTTTCTGTATTATTTTTCAATATGGATATTTCATCTATAGCTAAACTAATAGGAACTGTTAATGCTAAAATGAGCCACACAAATATTATTAATCCGGTGCAAATGCAACACATTTTACACCATCTCCGTAGAAATTCACACCTACTTGTTCTATTTCTATTATCTGACATTTTCTTTACTTAACTATTTATTTTTATTATACACAATGGGGCCGATTCCGATTCGTGTCGGTAATTTCTCCGACCGAGCCGGCCTCGGAGAGATTTCCGACCGAATCGGACCCGTGCAGTCCGACCGAACGAGTCCGATGCATTCGTATGCCACCGGACACGAGTCGGTCGGACTCCCAGTGAACTCAATGGGAGCCGGTCGTACAACGCGTACGCGGGCTCCCATTGCCTCAATGGGTGCGAGGCGGACAAGGGCGCCCCCTACAGCGAGTACGCCGCGAGCGCTTCGCGGCGTACACGCACAGGTAGGGGGACCCATGGGTCCCCCTGTGTGCGCCTCGCACGGGTACGCGTACAGGGGGTCCGACACGGACCCCCAAAGTACGGCTCCGACAGCGAGTTCGAGTCGGACGGCGCGAGTCGGTCGGAGCGGTCGAGGTGCGCATCGTACTTACCCGGCCGGAAAACGTCTCCATTGCGCGGTGCGAATCGGGTCCGAGCGAGTCGGTCGGAGCAGTACGATCCGGGAACCAGTCGGTCGGAGCGGTCGGGTCGCCCGGACGAGTCGGTCGGCGAATACGCATCGTACTCGCTCGCCCGGACGCGCGTACGACTCGGTCGGAAAATAGGGCTCCGGATCGGATCCGGTAAAACCGAATCCGATTCGGAGCACTACCGGCCGAGATCGGAATCGGCCCCAATGTGTTTTCCACACCCCCAAATGAATGACTTTTCTAGCCACTCTACTTTCTCTTTTTGTCTCGTTTGGTGCTTTCTTTAAGTTCACTTAAGAACCCTTTCTTGTCTTCGCCAGTGTTTTGTCCAGTCCGGTAGAAAAGTGTTGTCTTTGCCAGTGTTTTGTCCAGTCCGGTAGGAAAGAAACTTTGAATTTCTTTCAAACTTGTTGCACTACACTTTCACCCATTTGCTTGCAGTTTTGTTCTGGGTTTTCGTGAGTGTTCTTTTCTTCTTCGATATCAGTCAAAGCAATATAAGTCCATTCAGGTGATTTGTACTTTGAGTTTACTTTCCTCACTCTTTTTAATTTCTGTAGATGTTTTCCACCTCGATTTTCTGTTTCCTTTTGACTTGTTACTTCATTTACTTGTTCAGCATCCTTTCCATCCACTCGTATAATTTTACATCTCAGTCTTTTAACTTCATAGGGCCAATTAGCTCCTTTTCTTGGTCTTTTCGGTTCACTTTCCTTTTCCTCTCTTTCTGTTTTCCAAGTTCTTTTTCTAGTTTCTATCTTCTGACTTCCTTCTTCTCCACTTTCTTCTGACTCTGTTTCAATTCTCTCTAAATTGTCCCTTATCTTGAACTTTATTATTTCTCTTTCTATTTCTGGCGTTGATCCTCCTGGTTCATTTCTTTCATCTTCTATTTATGTCCCTCCTCGAGGTTCTTCCGAATTTGTTTTATCCTTTCTCTCTGTTTCTAAATTTCCCTGTTCTTTTATTTGTTGATCTGTCCCTATTACTCCTCGGGAATCTTCCGAATTTTCTAGCTTTCTACTCGCACCTATCCCTACTTCATTCCTCAATGTGGTATCAGGAAAATCTGCACCATGACTTGTACTTTGTTTTTCATTATTATTTTCTTCAGTTATTTCCTTTATAGCTCCAACTTTCCAATTTTCTTTCAGATTTTCTTCACAGTCAGAATTTTCTGTATCAGATGCTGAACTGGCGTCAGATATTTCCAGATGTCGACTCACATGTCGATCTTCAGATTCTGGAATTTCTGTTATTATTTTTTCTTCTTCTACCGTTTCACTGGTACTTGGGTCTTCCAGATGTCGACTTACAGGTCGATCTTCAATTTCTGGAACCCTGTTTGAATTTTCTCTTGCATTAGATGTGGACCTTGGTTCTGTTATCTCCAGATGTCGATTCACAAATCGATCTTCAGGTTCTGGGACTCTGATAGTGTGGCTGGCATGTATCCAGTTTTTCACTCCTGCACACTTGACAGCTGTTGTTGTCACCAAAATCACTTGACGTGGTTGATCCCAGCGAGGAACCAAACAGTTTTTTCTTCTGTGGACTTTTATGCGGACCCAATCTCCTGGGTTCAAATCATGAGCTGAATTTCTTTCAAGAGTGGTCGCATCCGGTCCAACCTGATGAAACACAGAACGCACCACATCAGCCAATCCTTTGCAATAATCCAACACGAGATCATCAGTTATAGTCAGCAGTTTGTTGACAGGTACATGTGCTTGTCTCATAGCTCGTCCCATGATAATTTCATGAGGACTCAGTCCTGTCTTTCTTTCAGGGATGCTTCTAATTGTCATTAGGACCAATGGCAGGGCATCTGGCCATTTGAGTCCAGTGGCTTGACACATTTTTCCTAGCCTGTTCTTTATTGTTCCATTTACCTGCTCTACTACTCCAGAAGCCTGTGGTCTGTATGCACAGTGTAGTTTCTGTTTAATGCTAAGTGCTTCACAAATTAATTTAATCAGTTCATTCTGAAAATGTTTTCCTCTATCTGATTCAATTGTTACTGGAAAACCGTACCGTGGGATGAATTCTCGCAGCATGAGTTTTGCTACGGTGATTCCATAATTTCTTCTGGTCGGGTAGGCCTCCACCCAACGAGAAAACAAACAGACAACTACCAGAACATATCTTAGTCTATTGCTTGGGGGCATTTCTATAAAGTCCATCTGTAGTCTGGTGAAAGGAACTCCCTCTCGCCCTATTGTTCCTAAGCTCACTACTGTCTTTCTTCCTGGATTCAATTGTTGGCATATTAGACACCTTTGACAAAGACTTTCAGCTATGGCTCTGAATTTTGGGTTATACCATGTCTGTCTAAAAAGTCTGATCATTGCATCTCTCCCAATGTGTGCTTGCCCATGGTACGTCCGTGCCATGTCAGAAATCATGCTATCAGGCATTACTGGTCTTTCATCTCTGTATACCCAATCAATCAATCAATCAATCATGTCACTTATAAAGCGCACTACATACCCGCGAGGGTCTCAAGGCGCTGGGGGAAGAGGGGGGTGGTGCTGCTACTGATCGAAGAGCCAGGTCTTGAGGAGTCTTCTGAAGGCCAGTAGGTCTTGGGTCTGTCGGAGGTTGGTGGGGAGGGTGTTCCAGGTCTTGGCGGCGAGGTGGGAGAAGGATCTGCCGCCGGCGGTCATTTTCCGGATGCGGGGGACTGTGGCGAGGGCGAGGCTGGTCGAGCGGAGCTGGCGGGTGGGGGTGTAGAAGCTGAGTCGTCTGTTGAGGTAGGCTGGTCCGGAGTTGTGGAGTGCTTTGTGTGCGTGGGTGAGGAGCTTGAAGGTTATCCTCTTGTTGACATGGAGCCAGTGCAGGTCTCTCAGGTGGGGTGTGATGTGGCTGCGTCGGGGATGTCGAGGATAAGACGTGCAGAGGCGTTCTGGATGCGTTGCAGCCGTCTCAGGAGCTTAGCCGTCGTTCCTGCATAGAGGGCGTTTCCGTAGTCCAGCCTGCTGGTGACGAGGGCCTGGGTGACTGTTTTTCTTGTTTCGGTGGGGATCCACTTGAAGATCCTGCGGAGCATTCGGAGGATGTTGAAGCAGGATGAGGAAACGGCGTTGACCTGCTTAGTCATGGAGAGGGTGGGGTCGAGGATGACCCCTAGGTTGCGTACGTGGTCGGTGGGTGGCGGGGCTGTTCCCAGTGATGTTGGCCACCAGGAGTCGTCCCAGGCTGAAGGGTTGGAACCAAGGATGAGGACCTCCGTCTTGTCTGAGTTCAGCTTCAGGCGGCTGGTCCTCATCCATTCGGCGACGGCCTTCATTCCTTCATGGAGGTGGGCTTTGGCGGTGTGAGGGTCTTTGGTGAGGGAGAGGATCAGCTGGGTGTCGTCGGCGTAGGAGATGATGTTGAGGTTGTGCTGTCGGGCGACGTGGGCGAGGGTGCCATGTAGATGTTGAACAGCGTTGGGCTGAGGGAGGAGCCTTGGGGTACGCCGCAGATGATCTTGGTGGCCTTGGATCGGAAGGGGGCGAGGCGGACGCTTTGTGTTCTGCCGGAAAGGAAGGATGTGGTCCAGTCCAGGGCCTTCTCTTGGATCCCGGCGTCGTGAAGGCGTGTTCGTAGTGTGTGGTGGCAGACCGTGTCGAAGGCGGCTGATAGGTCCAGGAGGATGAGGGCTGCTGTTTCTCCGTTGTCTAGCAGGGTCCTGATGTCATCGGTGGCGGCGATGAGGGCGGTTTCGGTGCTGTGGTTGCTGCGGAAGCCGGACTGGGAAGGGTCCAGGATGTTGTTCTCCTCGAGGTAGCGGGTCAGTTGTTTGTTAACGATTTTCTCGGTGACCTTCGCGGGGAACGGGAGCAGAGAGATGTGTCGGAAGTTCTTGAGGTCCTTGGGGTCTGCCTTGGGTTTCTTGAGTAAGGCGGTGATCTCGGCGTGCTTCCAGCTTTCCGGGAAGGTTGCTGTCTCGAAGGAGATGTTGATTATTTTCCGGAGATGGGGCGCGATGGCTGTACTGGCTTTGTTGAAGATGTGGTGAGGGCACGGGTCTAGCGGTGAACCGGAGTGGATGGTGTTCATGATCTCGCTGGTGTCCTCATCGTTGATGTTGGTCCAGGAGAGCAGGCGGTTGGTGGTTGTGGGGGCAGTGGTCTCGGTGGTTGCCGGGGCGGTCGTGGTGTTGAAGCTGTCGTGGATGTCGGCGATTTTGCGGTGGAAGAAGGTGGCCAGTGAGTCGCACAGGTCTCGCGACGGCTGGATGTCGTTGGTGTTGGAGCTGGGGTTGGAGAGTACCTTCACGATGTTGAAGAGCTCTTTGCTGTTGTGTGCGTTGTTGTCTAGGCGGTCTTTGAGTGAGGCCCTTTTGGCGGATCTGATGAGGTGATGGTGACTGCGGGTGGCGCTCTTGTGGGCGGCGTAGCTGTCCGCTGTCCGTTCGTGGAGCCAGATCTTCTCCAGTTTTCGGCATGTTCGTTTGGAGGCCTGGAGGTCTTCGGTGAACCAGGTGGCTTTCTTGCTGGTGTGGTTGTTGGGCGGATTCTTGAGCGGGGCGAGGGTGTTGGCGCAGTCGTCGATCCACTGTCTGAGGTTGCGGGCGGCGGTGTCGGGGTCGGAGGGTTCGGCGGGTGGGCTCAGGGCGAGGGTTGTGGTTAGCTGGTCTTCCGTGACTCTGCTCCAGCAGCGGCGAGGCATTTGTTCGGTGCGGTGGTGCGTGGTGGGCTTCCTGTAGGTGAAGTGGATGCAGTGGTGGTCAGTCCAGTGGGGTTCGGAGGTGTGGTTGAAGGAGACGTGTGGGCTTGCGGAAAAGATGGAGTCGAGCGTGTGGCCGGCGGCGTGGGTGGGTGTAGTCACGAGCTGTCTGAGTCCGAGGGTGGCGAGGTTGTCGATCAGGGTGGTAGAGTTGGTGTCCTTGTTGTTCTCGAGGTGGAAGTTCAGGTCCCCGAGGAGGATGTAGTCCGTGGAGGCGATGGCGTGTGTGCTGACGAAGTCAGCGATGGAATCGCTGAACTGTGGTCGGGAGTCCGGGGGTCTGTAGATGAGGGTTCCTCTGAGGGTGGTGGTGGGATCGGTGTGGATCTGGAAGTGCATGTGTTCGGCGGTGCTGAGGGTGTCGTCGGTGTTGGTTGAGACTCTGAGGGTGTTCCTGTGGACGATGGCGATGCCTCCTCCGACTCCATTGGTGCGGTCCCTGCGGGTGATCTTGTATCCGTCCGGGATGGCAATGGCGATGTCGGGGGCTGAAGCGGGATTCAGCCAGGTCTCCGTCAGGAATGCGACGTCTGGGGAGGTTGAGTCGAGAAGGTCCCAGAGTTCGATGTAAAGGTTTTGCAATTAATGAAAATCCACTTATCCATTGTCGACAGTATCCAACCATTCCTAGAAACATTCTCACCTCTCTTTGTGTCATTGGAGCTCTCATTCCTTGAATTATTTTTATTCTTTCAGCTGTCACTTTTCGCACTCCCTTCTCAATTTTATGCCCTAGATATTGGACTTCTTGCTGACAAAACTGTAATTTTGATGGGGACACCTTATGTCCTCCTTTCACTAAATGATTCAACAAGGCAATCGTGTCTGCAACACATGCCTCCTTCGTTTTTGCGGCCACCAGTAGGTCATCTATGTATTGGATCATTACCGACTTCTCTGGCATTTTTAGGTCTTCCAACGATTTCTTTAAAATCTGATTAAAGATCAAAGGACTCTCTGTATACCCCTGTGGGATACGACACCATGTATAAATACGCTCTCCGAACCTGAATGCAAATAGTGACTGGCTATCTGGATGTAATGGAATAGAGAAAAAAGCATGGCATAAATCAATGACTGTGTACCATTCTGCATCTCTTGGAATCTGATATAGAATCACAGCCGGATTCGGTACGATTGGGCAACATGGGACAACAATTTTGTTAATCTTTCTCAAATCCTGTACTATTCTATAGGTTCCGTTTGGCTTTTTAAGTCCCATTATCGGCGAGTTACATGGACTGCTCATTATCTCTTTCAAAATTCCTTGTTCAATCATTTTATTTATTACTGGTGTTATTCCTTCAATTATCTCTGGATTTAATTTATACTGTGACGTTTCTGGGTAATTTATTCCTTCTTTTACAGAAATTTTAACAGGATCTACTCCCTTCATTAACCCTATATCTTCACCTGTAAAATCCCACACCTCCGTGGTCACTGTCTCTTTTAATTCAATTGGGATATTTTCAATATCAAACACAGGGAATAGATTATTTTGTTCCATTTCTGAATTTACCATTGTCATTTTATATAGGACATCTTCATCAGGAGTTTGAAATGCAATTCCATCTGGCGTACAATAGATGGTGCAATTCATCTTGCAAAGTAGATTGCGTCCTAATAGATTCACAGGACTGCAATCGCACACTACAAATCGGTGCATTTCACTGAATGGTCCAATTTTTACCTTTATTAATTTGGTAAGAGGTGCCCTAATTTGCTGGTTTGAGACTCCTACAACTTGGATATGTTCACCTGAGAGAGGAAGGTTTGGAATTTCCACTGATCTAACAGTAGAACGGGTAGCTCCAGTGTCCACAAGAAATGTTACATTTGCACCATTCACTTCTCCATCCACAAATGGACCTGTCTGATCTACCTCTAGAGTTGCGCCAAGTACGCACTCCTCCTCCTCTCCTAGGCACCGTCACAAACTTTCATCCGATTCAGTCTCCTCCTGACGCATCCAAAACTGAGATATAGCAGCTGTGCGCGGCAATTGTGTTACCTGCTCTCCTCCGTAGAATCCTGTTTCTGCACTGTATCTCTGGGAATTTACATTCTTGGGAAGTGGTGGTTGAGGCACCTTACTTTGCTGAGTAACTACCTGTGGTTGCTGTGGCTGTTGGAAACTCACCTCACTCTGCACCTGTGGATTTAATAATTGATTTTCCGCATTAGTTCTTGGTGGAAACTTACACTCGTTTCTCCAATGCCCTATCTTTCCGCAATTGTGGCATGGCCACTTTTTCTTTGCCTCTTCTATACTCATCTGTCCTTTTCCCTTGCCAATATTTGGTCTAGATTTTATCTGTCCAGTCTCATTAATTTGATTACTTAGTTGAGCTTCCTGCTTCTCTGCAACTTTCACTTGTGCCCACATCGCCTTTTCTTTTAATTTACTTTGTTTACTCTCAATTTCATCACTACAATATTTTGCATATCTCAAAATTTCGTCTACCGAGCTATTCTGCCATCCGATCATATGCTGCTTAATCATATCACCTACTTCTGGTTTTAATCCAAAAACAAATCTGTATACAAAATGACTCATATCCTTTTCACTCAGTGTCTCATACCCACTATACTGTTTAAATACCAACAGCAATCTCTCATAATAAGCGTGCACAGATTCTTTATTTTCTTGAGTAGTTCTGTCTATCTTTACCCAGTCGGTTTCTTTAGGCGGGATTTTATTTTTCAAAAAGGTGATTACCTGATCATACTTCCTCATCACTTCTGGTCCTGGCGCTCCTGTTTTTACATCTCTTGGATATTCTGAAGTTGGCCAATCAACCGTAATCTTACACTCTGTTCACAAATCAGCTGGCACTACTATGTCAAATAATCCATCTAAGTCTATCCACAATACCTTTGACACTTTTACAAACCTTTCCACTTGTCTGTACCATTCTACAGGTTTCTCTCTCAATTTTGGAAAATCATTCGTAAATGACAATATATCTTGTCTAGACCATGGTACATGCACATAACTACCTCCCGGAGTTCCTCTCATCGGATACTCCTTTATGACAGCCTCCTTTTCTGCTACAGCAAAAGCCAATGACGCCTTGTCTATCGCTTTCTCACTTCTTTTAGTCCATCTACTTTTCCATCTATCCACATCACCCCATTTTCTCAATAACACAATCAATTCTTTTATTTGAGTCAATCGTCCTGATGTATTCAAATTTTCTATATCTCTCTCACAAAAATCTACTCTGTATGGTTTCTGCAGAGTTTTTACTTTCGCAAATTCTACTACTAATTCACTAGCCACTTCCTCTAGTCTGTCATGCAAATTTCTAGCTCTCCATGTAATGCTTTTACATAAAAACATAATCTCCTCATCCTGATATGTTTTTAGTTTCTCGCTACCAATTGTACCTTGAATCAATTCTTCCATATCTATTTTTAACCTGATCACATCTAATGGTTTTGGTTCTGTCTCTTTCTTTTGCAAATTTCTCATCCATTCATTCAGTTCATCTGGAGTTGGACCTAAGGGTGTACTATTTAGTTCTATCCAATTCATGCCTTTTTCAGGTGTCTCTGATGCCGACTCAGTTCCCATAGGAATTCTCCCGAGCTCATTTTCATTTACTGTTAAATTAGTAGGTGGGCTGGGTCGGTATGCACTATTTTGACTTCTTGCACCTTCTTTTTCCAATTCTATCCCTTCCCTTTGCCTTTGCAAATTCGAATTCATAGGAATAACTAATGAACGCTCTTCCATCTTTTGATTTTCAAATACTGGTATTACCGGACCTATCGTTACTGGTACTGTTACAGCTTCCATATTCATAGTTAATTCTCTTATCTTTTCAGTCAATTCTTTCGTGGTTTTTGCTAATTCGGTTGCATTATTACTCTCAATTCTCTCGCTTTGTGGGGTTTTTATTTGATCCTGTGACCTATTTATTTCGTATCTTTGTTCGGGCGTTTTATGTCTCTCAATTTACATTGGCGGTGAATTAGGTGTCACCACTGCAGGACTTTGCTGATAAGGGGGTGGGTTACTGTTTAAAATGTCTTCCAGCAATTCATCATCCGTCTCACTACTACCATACCCTTGTCTTTCAGTAACTAAATGCTTCTTTTTCTCTGTACGTTTTCGCTTAGCTTCCTCTTCAACTGTAAAAGCTGGAAACAAACCTCCTGTCATATTTGCATATCTCCAACGCTTTATCCTGTCCTCATGATTCAATCCCCATAATCTTCCAGGCATAAATTCCTGATTCTTAAATCCTCGACTTCTCTCTCGTTCATACATCTCGTCTTCCCATTCACTTAGCGCTTCAAACTGTGTCGGTCTAGGTTTAGGCTCAAGCTTCGTCATTTTTTCTCTCAAATTTCGAAGGACAGCTACATTAAATGAACCATTTTCAGGGAAAGCTAAAACTCCATCATTTTTAGTATATTTTGTCCAGTTTTCTAACCAAATGCAGGTATGATACCCGTATTTCAACATCATGTGCGAAGCTGGTAACTTCGGCGGAGGAATTATTTGACCCTCTCTAGTCACTACCTTTTTGTCTTTCTTAAAAAGTTCCTAATTTTTGACATTCATGACGTTTTCTTTCTGCCATACTCATAATAAGCCATAATTCACAATTTCTTTCTCTTCTCAAATTCCGCGATTCAACACTTGTTCTCTATACGTTTTTCAGACCAATCCCAGTGCGACTCACACCAACGCTCCAATCCTAAGCTTCTACGTCACTCACTTAGCTGACCAATCCCAGCGCGACTCACACCAACGCTCCAATCCTAAGCTTTTGTACGGCAGCGCACTGTCCAATCCCAGCGCGGCTTTTGTCTACGTCAGTTCTGTGTAACTAGCGCACTGTCCAATCCCAGCGCGGCTTCTGTCTACGTCAGTTCTGCTCCTGACCCCTCCTTTACAAAATTTATCGGCAATTTTCTTTTCAACAGTTTTTTGTTAATAACAAAATAAAAGACACATTTCCATTGTCCGATTTTGCTAAACAAAAGTGACAGTTTTGTTCTAACTCACAAGAATTCTGTATTTCCAGTAGGCAGCGCTTACCTCTACCCTACCACAGAATTTTCTTGTTTCGCCGATAAAGTAGCACTTCCCTCTACCTTACCCTTCTTACAAGCAAGGAGTAAACCCGTTTCTCTGGGGATAAAACACATGTGGAGACTATACAGCTCCTGAGAATTAAGGCCAGAGTTTCACAAGAAAACCGGTTGCTATTTCACTCACACGCCTTTCATACAGAAAATGTCCCTACCATAACACAACCTGTGTTTTCACCAATATGAACTCAGACAATGCACTATTCCATGTGGCTTCTCTTACCACACGTTTTCCACTTCCTACTTCCCGGAAGCGTTAAAACCTGGACTTACATGTAACGTAACGTGACTCAACATAGAATGTTAGACATAGAGTAATCAATAATCAATAATCACCAAAACTATTCTATAGTAACCATAACTCTGCTACCAAGAATTCTGATCCAGCGCTAACAATAACATTTCTCCTCCTACTTGGTCTCGGAACAATCTCTTTTTCTCACAATTACATACACATGACGGTGGGGCCCATGACACCGCCAAAACCATTCACACTCTCATATATTTCTCATAGAACCTGTCCGTTATACCTTAGGAGAATCGGATACTGAAGTGCTGTAAAGAGACGGGATACCTCATTTAATTCTTATCAAAAATTCGTTTTGTCTTTTAGGTATTCCTCTCATTTGTCGATGGATCAAACTAGTAAGAAGATAGTTAAATGGTGACTAAGACCAGCTCAATTACAATAGACTCATTAATACAGTTACGTTTATCATTGAGCTAAAGAACCACAGACTCATTTAGTTTAAAATTAATAATATTTATCTAAAGTTTAGAAGCATGAAATAAATCTTTGTTTTAATAATCAGATTGTCACATTTAGCAGCATAATAAGAAAATAAATCAAATTTTGCAATGCATACCTATTAGTTAGAAAAATAGCATTCGTTGTAGAAAAGGTTCAGGTCACAGCAAAGAACTCCCAAAAATCGTCTGTCTATCTAACCCGTAAACGGGTCTCCTCAAATGAACCACCAATACGGGGCTCCCTGTCTCAGTCTCTATCTTTCTTGGGTTTTTAAGAAAAATTCAATAGAAAATGAAAAATAGGATTTCTATGAAAAATCTAATGCTCAATAAAACATGAACTGCAAGTTTCTCCTTCTATCTCCATCAAAATTTATCTCCAAAAAGCAGCATTAGCAGCAGCATAGAGTTTCCCCAAAAGCATCAAAAATAATGTGCGCCTAACTCCTCCCCAAACTAGGCCTTCTTATACCCTCATGTTAGTTTACTAAGTGGGAAAGTTGCATTCTTGGTGGGCTAGAGTCTCTCTAATTGGTCCATTTAGATCCGCATACATCACATTATGAATATCTTGGCTTTATCAGTTATTCTTGCAAAAGTTCATTCTTCGGGCCTTTCCCACAGTCTGTGACATTATTCATCCGCACATTAGTCTCTTTTGTATCTCTTTTGATACTTGTTAATATTAGGCAGGTCAGTGGCGGTTCTTTTATATGGGCGGAGGGGCTACGCCCTCGTCCTTTTTCTGCCCCCTAGTTGTGCTTTTTACTCTACAATTAAGAGTAAAAAATTATTTCTGCAAGTAAACTGCCTCAGGCTGTCTGCTACGCAGACATTGACTTCAGGCAGCGTTCGCAAGTCAGGTTTATGGCAGGCACAAATCATGCTCTCTGAGCATGCGCCAGCAATCCTAGATTTGCCCGGCTGATGAGCTCACAGCCCTGAGGTTCATGACATCACCAGCTCGGCAAAGCCATTGTATTCCTTGCTGAAGGACCTCCCCCGCCAATAGAGTTAGCCCTGGGCGCTGTCTGCTTCAGCTCTGCAGAGGCCTGGGCTACACATCAATCACAGTTCATCAAGCCTCACTGTAATGTTAACCCCACCCTTCCCTGCCCTGTGACCAATTAAACAAGGGCGGGTTAAAGTGAAAAGAAAGAAGCCGCGCCATGATTCCTTGCACCTCCGGTGAGTGAAAATTAAAACGTACATATTTATAAAGGGTTCAAAATGCATGTGCCTGTTTCATCTCTCAGCGAGCCATAAAAGTGATTAGTAGTGCTCAACTGTGTTCGTGCCCTCCTGTCAGGTATTAGTTTGTGGCTGGAATCCCGAAGTGCATGATAGCTCCGTTCAACCTTAAGGGGCCATAAACTGTAGCTAGGATTTAGTTGTCAAATTGAAAGCACGTGTGAAATCCTTTTTGAAAGGCGCATGTTGTTACTTGTTAATAATTAATATGTTGTCATCAGAGGCCAACATTGGGTGCTGACGGCTGTGGTTCAGGGCAGAGTCAACAGATCTCATGACCATAGAGAGCTGGGAAAGGCAGAAGGCGGACCGGAGACTTTGTTGGGGTGGGTGAACTCTGTAGGCTGGAAACCTCCATTATTATTACTGGTTGGATTTGTAAGGGGCTTGGGTGGAGTCACTGTGCATATGGGCTCTTGTAAGGCACGCGTGCGGCACCTTGTAATCCTTTCACTGGCTTATAGGCACTCGCTGTGCACGGACAGTGAGTGCTTTAAGTACTGTTGATGTACCTGCAGTGTACAGTGTCACCGCAATTCGGCCCTCTTTTACTCTGCTGCATGGCAGGGTCTTTAAGTGGCTAAAGCAGGGAGTATGACACTGGGGGTCACACTGCTCGGTGATTTGTAGTGGTTGGAAGATCATTGTCACGCCTGGTGTCGCGCTCCGTGCTGCAGTCAGTTGAGAGAGAAGCGAGCCAGCCATGCAGTAGACTAAATGAGTGCTGGCTGTGTAACTAGTGCTGATGTGTGTAACGGTTTGAGAGTGTGTTTTTGTGTGTAAGTCCACCTATCTCAGTGTGTATGGCTGCTGATGTGTTGTTTAACTGTGAAAAGGGCCTAAGTGAAGCGTTATTAAACACTTTCATATTGCAATTGTGAAGGTACATTCTTCCTGCTTCAAAGTAGCTCACATAGAGCACTCTAATATTTTTGAGTCAAGTTCGAGCTATATATAAAAATAAAAATAAATAAGTTGTTTATCTTACTCTTGTACATAAAGTACACGGTGTGTGTTAATCATTGAAGTGCTGTCAATTCCGGGCAATAGGTTAAAGACAAATTCATATATCTTTATTGTGGGACATTCATCAAGTGTAAATTGAATCACCCGACACCATATGTGACCTCCCCAGAGCTTGCATGAAAAAAGACCGCCATGTCTAGACTGCGTCAGACAGCTGACTGATGTTCCAGATCAGTACAACTTGCCAGCGTCGGCCAGTATTGACTCAAAACCACGACCTCCAGAGGCACAAGAGACCGTTGTATTACACCTACCAGTGCATGCCCTTGTATTACACTCACCAGTGCACACCCTTCCGTGCACGTCCTTGCATTGCACCCACCAGTGCACCCCCTTGTATTACACCCACCAGTGTATGCCTTGTATTACACCCACCAGTGCACGCCCTTATATTACACCCACAAGTGCACGCCCTTGTATTACACCCGCCAGTGCACGTCCTTGCATTGCACCCACCAGTGCACCCCCTTGTATTACACCCACCAGTGTATGCCTTGTATTACACCCACCAGTGCACGCCCTTATATTACACCCACAAGTGCACGCCCTTGTATTACACCCGCCAGTGCACGTCCTTGCATTGCACCCACCAGTGCACCCCCTTGTATTACACCCACCAGTGTATGCCTTGTATTACACCCACAAGTGCACACCCTTGTATTACACCCACCAGTGTAACCAAAACATATGCAACGCCAAATAAACTAGAGGACAGCAGGGACATGAAAGACACGTAAAGAAATATTTATGGTAATAGTTAGCATCTGTTCTGCACTTATGGTTTAAAGCACACTGATTCTTTCTTTAATTTTAATAAGCTCACTTAGTGAACTTAGCATGCCCCTAAGTTAACACTGATGCCAAAAACATGGATTGACTTGCAAACCATGAATGTTAAAAACGTCGAGGGAATGCATTTCAGCGATTTAGTTCCTCTCTTATTTTACATGCTTTACTTAATCTTGCATTCCCCACGAGTAAGCTATTTTATAATGTTGTTGTTTATCTGTATTTTATTCTGTGCACACTTTGAAGCTTGAGCCATGCCAGGTGTTTGAGGGGCTTTGATTGAGTACTCAGGCGCTAAGGCTGAAGCTAGACAAAGTGCCTGTCAGTGGGTTGGCCTCTCTGCAGAGCACACAGAACAATGTTTGTGTATTCCATTTGCAACTGAAATTCTGTGGATATGTGTGTGAAGGGGGTACACTGATGTCAAAATATTTGCAAGGCAGAAGTAAGAGAAATGAAAGTGCTTAAATTTGAGGGAGTGCAGTGCATGTTGGGGGTGGTGAAGTGACAGAGACACAGGAAGGGCATTCGGGGAAGAGTGAAAAAAGGATGCTGAAGAGGAAAGAGAGGGGGTTGAAGATGTGCAGATGGACAAGATATGCAGAGAAAAAGAGGATAGATATCTAAAGCACACATTACTGAAGGCCAAAACTCCTTCCACAGGCCTCAATGCTATTTAATTCACAGACTCACTATTTCAGAATTTGAACATTTCCAATGTTAATTATTTATAAGAAATCATTGTTGTTACTCATTTATCTTAAACAGCTAACACCCAGTGACAAAGCCAATCAAACTGACAGGCTTTAGGTGTATGTCAGTTGCTGTGCCATTTATCTGGATTAAATTATATCTCAGAGAGAAACCAAAATACCGGTCTGATGGCACACTATGGGAATCACAGAAATGTATTTGGCATGTTCCTTCTTCTGCTCTTTTTCTCCAAAGTCTATATAATTCCTGTTCCTTTTTGGTCTTTTAGCCCTCTAATATTTTTCTCCACTAATTCCTCCACCTGTTTTTTCCCCTTTTCTCTCGTGCCACTTTTTCTTTCCCTTTCTCTCGCTCCCATCTCTTTTCCATTTCTCTGTTGTTTTGGCCTTCTTTCTTCTCTTTTCCCTTGTCTCTACTCCGCTCTATTTTCTTTATCCGTCATTCTTTTCCCTACCTGCGTTTCTCTCGTCGTCATATACCCCTCTCCCCTCCCGTTTTTGTTCCTTACACCTTAGACTTCCGTTTCTCGTTTCTCTTTCTTTTCTTCCTGTAGATAGCTTTCTCCATCTCTGTGTCTCTCTATCCTTCTTTTCAATAACCCCAACGCTTCTCCCTCCTTCTTTTCCTTCCTGCCTCGCAGCGCTCATCTGTTGCCCTGTCTTAACTACCTTTCCTCTCCCAAGAAAGTAGTGGCATTTACATACATTACGGGACAAGAACCGTCAGGCCTTTTGAAAAGGTAATGCGGGTGGGAAATGGCCCCTACATAAGACTTTACAGACTGTGATAGAAAATAGGCCCGGGCACCAAAATAAAGGTGGTCCCCGTCACTGAATTAGGTAGCTAAGAAAATGCCCCACCTTTTCAAATTGGGGCAGTTTTTAACTTGTTAAGACAAGCAGTGTAGTGTAGGTGTTTTGCAAGGTATAGTGGACTGCATGCATTGGTGCTTGCTGCAGGCATTGTTTGATACCAGAGAAATCAACATTAAAAAATGGGTCACCAGACTCTAAAGCAGGCCCACAAAAAGCCGAAAAGATGGTCCACACACTGACCTGAAATACCAGCTCTTCTGGCACTGCCTGATTACCATACACTGTATAGACCTGCTACTGCCCTGGGTTGTGGTAATGAGAGGGAGGGTACTGAGCCCCATGCATGGCATTTTTATTTCCAATTCCGTAGGTGGGGTACTGCCACCTCCCCTCTCCACTCAGTGTAGTTGGAATTCCACAACAAGAGCCCGACACACGGAAGGCTCCATGGATGCACAGCTCTTCGGCCCTTAATTGTAAATCTTCGGGCGTGTTTCCTTGTCTTCACAAGCAGCACCCTTGATGAGGCGGCAAGAGGTGAACAAACAGCGCCCTGACACCGGCAGATAGACCGGCTGCTCTTGCACCTTAATGTGGGTGCTTCTTGCACTCCACTCACATGATTTCATGTGCATTGCAGGACTGTCAGGTAGGCACGTGGCTGGTCCGGAATGGTGAAGAAAGGAATAGTTGGACAAAGATCAGCAGCGGATGCACAGGCCTGGGCCCCCAACCCCAAAGGGGGGCACCTCTCTCCCTCACCTGCAGCTTGCACGAACAGCCTCCAGCCACCCACTTGGACCAACTGCCACATCGCTGACAAAAATACGCCATTCGCCACAAGGAGGGTTATGTGGTAACCTTGGAAACGGGTGTGGCGGACTGCATGGTGGAGGCCGGTACTGGGCCAACTTCACCTTCACTCGGTCCAGAATATCTCCACACACTTGTTCGGGATGCGCTGCTAAGTGCAAGTCAGCTTACTATATACACCAAGAAAGAGGTGCCGACTCAAGTTTGCAGCTTCAATACGAGCACCATGGCTGAGTGATTAGAGAGGTAGTAGGCCATGTTAGTAGAAAAAGCACTACACATACCCTGCTGGGTCTATAAGGGACAGGAGTGTAGTGCATTTTCTTGAGCAGACGTGCTTTCCGTATCACTATTGCCTTCAGGAAATGCAGCTCGCACTTTCGGCACCACTAATGACAGGTGGCCGGAGTGGGGTACCAGTGGCATCAGCAGAGGGGGAGCGGCAGATGAGATGTGTGTGCAGAGTCCACAGGGCTGCACTGGCCTCGGCTCTCGTGTGAGCCTTGATGACTTCATCAACCAATACAGTAAAGAGGCAGAGATGTGTTACAGGTAGAAAACACTTAGAGGTCCTGTTTCCATTGGATGTATGTGCTTGGCTTGGGGGTCATTTTGCAAGCAGAACAGTTAGAGGATTGGGCACATTTTTGATGTTTCTAATGTTTTCTTCACACTTGTGCTTTAAAATGCTATATTTGGATCCTGTTTTTGCAACAATTTGTAGTAAATATGTGGTGTAAAAGCCACCATTTAAATCCATTTTTTGCAAAATTTTCTTGCGGGGGCAGAACCCCCCCGCACCCTCCTTTTTCAGTTCGGGCTCGCTTCGCTCGCTCGCACGTCGTACTAGGGTACAATTATTCGCCTCACCACTTTCAAAATCCACCAGCCACCACTGGTCTTTGTCCATTCATAGGTACATTGCAGCTTGTCACGCCTCAGATTCAATTCTCTTTGGCACACGCTGAAGCAATAAGGTCATCATGGCCTTGACCATGCTCCCATCCGAAGCTTTGTGACAATCACGTGATCTCTCACAGTTCTGCTTGCTCGCAGTTTTCAGATATTCGCCCATGCACACTTTATCCCTCTACTCCGGTGGCCATTTTAGGTTACAGCACATTGGCCTAAGCGAACTATTTTTAAAGATAAACAAAATATAATTAGGAAAATATGGAAAATAAGCCTTTTCGTTTCCCTCCCGTCACTCTACGTACCCCAATTAGGTATTACCTAGCAGAAAGCAAACATATAAGCGTTCTCTTACTTACCAATCACTTTGTTTTGCCACTAGACAGCCTTAATTTAAGCACAGATCATGCAATAATTATTCTAATTAGTGCGCAATTCTAATTACTATATTTACACGTCACCAACATGTAAGTAGATTAGTTTGCACATGTATAGCATGTTAATATGAACCCTTTATAATAAACATGCATGGTTGATTAATAACTATGACGAATTTGAAGTTAATTATCGTTACAATTATTAGGAGGTTAACATTTTTCAATTTGTCTGTTCCATCATTAGCCTCATTTATCATTTTATCAGGACACAAAGGTCAAACCCCGTAAACTCTTGTAGAGGTCAAGGAAGGCTGTCACTGTCACCAGAGCAAAGGCTTTCGATGTAGTAAGCTGTAGAGGTCGAGGAAGGCTGTCACTGTCACCAGAGCAGAGGCTTTCGATGTAGTAAGAGTAGAGGTCAAGGAAGGCTGTAACTGTCACCAGAGCAGAGGCTTTTGATGTAGTAAGCAGTAGAGGTCAAGGAAGGCTGTCACCGTCACCAGAGCAGAGGCTTTCGATGTAGTAAGCTGTAGAGGTGAAGGAAGGCCGTCACTGTCACCAGAGCAGAGACTTTCGATGCAGTAAGCTGTAGAGGTCGAGGAAGGCTGTCACTGTCACCAGAGTAGAGGCTTTCAATGTAGTAAACTGTTCAGGTCAAGGAATGCTGTCACTGTCACTAGATCAGAGGGTTTCGATGTAGTAAGCAGTAGAGGTCAAGGAAGGCTGTCACTGCCACTAGAGTAGAGACTTTCGATGTAGTAAACAGTAAAGGTCAAGGAAGGCCGTCACTGTCACCAGAGCAGAGACTTTTGATGGAGTAATCTGTAGAGGTCAAGGAAGGCTGTCACTGTCACCAGAGCTGAGACTTTTGATGCAGTAAGCTGTAGAGGTCAAGGAAGGCCGTCACTGTCACCAGAGCAGAGGCTTTTGATGCAGTAAGCTGTAGAGGTTGAGGAAGGCTGTCACTGTCACCAGAGCAGAGGGTTTCGATGCAGTAAGCTGTAGAGGTCAAGGAAGGCTGTCACTGTCACGAGAGCAGTGCTTTCAATGTAGTAAGCAGTAGAGGTCAAGGAAGGCTGTCACCGTCACCACAGCAGAGGCTTTCGATGTAGTAAACTGTAGAGGTGAAGGAAGGCCGTCACTGTCACCAGAGCAGAGGCTTTCGATGTAGTAAGCAGTAGAGGTTAAGGAAGGCTGTCACTGTTACCTGAGTAGAGGCTTTCGATGTAGTAAACTGTACAGGTCAAGGAAGGCTGTCACTGTCACCAGAGCAGAGGGTTTTGATGCAGTAAGCTGTAGAGGTCAAGGAAGGCTGTCACTGTCACCAGAGCAGAGGCTTTCGATGTAGTAAGAGTAGAGGTCAAGGAAGGCTGTCACTGTCACCAGAGCAGAGGCTTTCGATGTAGTAAGCAGTAGAGGTCAAGGAAGGCTGTCACCATCACCACAGCAGAGGCTTTCGATGTAGTAAACTGTAGAGGTGAAGGAAGGCCGTCACTGTCACCAGAGCAGAGGCTTTTGATGTAGTAAGCAGTAGAGATTAAGGAAGGCTGTCACCATTACCAGAGTAGAGGCTTTCGATGTAGTAAACTGTAGAGGTGAAGGAAGGCCATCACTGTCACCAGAGCAGAGGTTTTCGATGTAGTAAGAGTAGAGATCAAGGAAGGCTGTAACTGTCACCAGAGCAGAGGCTTTGGAAGTAGTAATCTGTACAGGTCAAGGAAGGCTGTCACTGTCACCAGAGCAGAGGCTTTCGATGTAGTAATCTGTTCAGGTGCACTCCCGTTACAAGGACATGGTGGTAAATGACTCACAGGATGAATATTGCCCGGAAAGCCAAACATTAAAGGAATATAATCAAACAAAACTTTGTCAGGATGTATCTGTGTTGGGAGTTCTGGACAACAGACAGGTATGATTGTAATACACCCTTTATCGGAGGAAGGAGGCTATATACAATTATGAAACTTTTTTCTTTATTCTTTTCCCATCTATCCCCTATAGCTTTTGCTAAACTTGCCCAATCCTCTGACCTAAGCACCAAACCCATTAATTTTGCTCTGCAATCAAATAAGGAGATGGGTCTGTAGTTCATCGTGTCTAGCCTATCATCCTTTTTGTAAATAGGAATGATTATTGAATGTTTCCATGTACTTGATGGCCCATGTCTGGCTGCAACATTAAAAACATTTGTCAGGGCGGGGCCCCACAGTGCCTTAGTTTCTAAGAATACATCCACCGGAACCCCATCTGGACCAGTCGCCTTCAGAGGGGTAGTCTGGGCTAATGCACAGTCTATTTCTCCCATTTCAGAGGATAGATGGGTGAGAGGCTGATCTTCTATGATATAGTTGGTATTTATAGTCACCTTAGTATTTTTTAATATATTTTGAAAATATAAAACCCATCCATCCTCCTCTATGTGCCTATGTAATGACGGGGTCCCATCTATTTTAAAAAAGGGGCCTTTACCACCTTCCAAAACTCCCGGCTGTCCCTTTCAGCACTGCCTGTCTTAGGACTCCCATGCTTTATCTTTTAAATCTTTTAATCTAGCCCATCTCACCTTTTTATAGGTTGCGCGTAAGGATCGTATCAGTAAACGATCTCTGGGCACTATTCGTACAGCAATAGTCAAGTTCCTGGCAGTATCAGTACAATTCTGATCAAACCATGGCTCTTGGATAATCTCTCCATTCTTAAATGGGTGTGTCAAATGATTTTTTTATCCCTTTCAGGACTTCCTCCAATGCTGTTATCACCTGTTCCGCTGGGGCACTGTCATCGAGACAGACCATGATCTCAATGTACTTGGCAGCAACCAGGGAATAGAGAAAACCTTCCCCCTCCACCCTGTCCTATTTTAATATGTATCTATTCTTTCTGGCCAGGACAGGTTTTGGTACTAGCTCTATTTGGTTATTAGTGTTAGACTCCCACCTCATATCATGTGTAAGAAAGGCATGATCACTAAAAGCCATAAAATCAACCTTCTTATTGCTAAATCTAGCACTCAAGGGTTCAGAATCAAATATAAATCAATGGTGGAACCTGCATCGGAGCACTCATATGTTTTATCCACATCCCTCGATATCAAATGAATACTAGTTTCAATCCCCAAATTCCACATGACTAAAATCCTATTCAATGACTCTCCATAGGCACTATGTTGAAAATGAATGAGCGGGTCTCCACCACAATCTGTTACCCCACACATGGGGTTGTCCAGCAAATGACAAGCTCTGATATTAAAATCACCCATCCAAATGATATTCAGTGTTTTGGGAAGTTGGGTACTAATTTTGTCAATCACCCTTTCCACTTCAGTTACAAAAGTGTCCATCGTGCCATCAAATTTATTGTTATAAAAATTGATTATAAATAGGTCCCAATTTTCTTGTTCCTCAAATATTAAATAATGAAAATATAGTGAATCATTAAAAAACTGCCATGTTCCAGGTGATTATTTTAATTTCCGTTGTTTCCTCCTTGACCTTCTCATTAACCCTGGGCGTAGTTTGCGTAGTAGCACTTCACGTAACTACGCGAAGTACATTTTGAACTACACGTAGCTATGCATATTGCATAGCTGTGTGTTTGACTGCACTGTACAATAATTGCCAAAGGCATCTTGCACAGTGCAAGTTAAAATAAAATAACTATCGCTGTCTTTATATGCTAAAAATGCATATAGTTATTTCACAAAAGTGAAAACGATAAATTAACAAGCAGTGAGAGAGGTGATGATTTTGGAATCCTCCCTAACCTAGGGAGAGAACCAAGCAGATGCCTTGAAAACAAAAAGCACATCTTTTGAATGATTCGGTGGTGGTCCCATCCTCTTAGGACCACCCCAAGCACAGTTATTGGCAAAAATACAATCCCAACCAAAGGCCCTGCAAAGCATTATGGGACGAGATTAGCAGTGGGCAGTGAATATTATAGCATCCAATATCAAAATAATTCTACAAAGAGCTGCAGTTCCACTAGTCGTTACTAGATGTCCCTCACGAGTCAAATGCAAAAGCTTCATGAAAGGGTTTCAATGCTTTTGCATTTGACTCGTGAGGACATCTAGTAACGACTAGTGGAACTGCAGCTTGATGTATTAATAATTTCAATGCTTTTGCATTTGACTCGTGAGGGACATCTAGTAACGACTAGTTGAACTGCAGCTCTTTGTAGAATTATTTTGATATTGGACACTATAATATTCATTGCCCACTGCTAATCTCAGTCCCATAATGCTTTGCAGGGCCTTTGGTTGGGATTGTATTTTTGCCCATAACTGTGCTTGGGGTGGTCCTAGGAGGAAGGGACCACCACTTAATTGTTCACATGATATGCTTTTTGTGTTCAAGGCATCTGCTTGGTCCTCCCCCTAGGTTAGGGGGAACACCAAAATCATCACCTCTCTCATTGCGTGATATTTTATTGTCAAAGTTCACTTTTGTGAATTGGTTATATGCTATTTAGCATAGAAAATTGCTTTATCAAAGCATTTTGAAGGTGTTTATTTTACTGCTGCTACGCTATGTCAATTAGCACAGTTTTTCACTCTGCTACATGCATTTTGCGTAGTGCGTAGTAGCACAAACTTTGCATGCTCCGTGAGCGTAGCGAAGTATTACGCCCAGGCTTACTTCTCATACTCCTTGTTAGGCAGTCACCTATCTTCATCTTCATTACCTCATACATTAACCTGCTCCGAGAGTCAATCACATTCCTCTAAGCCCATTAGTACAAACTTCATTAAACCCTCTTGGGAGGTTTGCTTCCCTTGGAGAGAAAACCACATTATCTGTAGCCCCTGGATCCTACAAACATCATGGTGTTTATAGAAAAAAAAAAACAGTGTTAGAGCATATATTTTTGTTCTGCTGATAGGGCAGAGGGTAGCTTTCCGAACAGGTCCCTCACCAATTCTCGACTATTAAAATTTATCACAATACTATCTACTGGGATAGATTTTGGGGACGGTTCCACCCAGGGGATTCTCCTAGCCATAAGAATATGTCCAATAATAAATGTGCCAATTCTGCCAAATTTAGTCAGCCAATTAAGTGTTTTTTCATAATTTGCTCTGTTGTCTCATATTGTGATTCTCTTAATTCTGGGACATTTTTTAGGACATATGGGCTTGCTTCAGGTGGGAGAGAAAGGGTCTGAACTCAATTCCTCTCCCCCTCCCACCCTACTTGTTTTTCCCTCACTGCCATGTCCCTTGGATACGCCCTTCTTTCCTCCCTATCTGAGTCTACGTTGGTCCCTATATGAGAATTGAGAACTTGGGATTCTCCAGGGGCTGAATTGATATGGATGTTAGAGGCGGTGGTTCTAACTGCAAAGAAAAGGGGCCCCCTGGTACTAATGTGAAGTTCACCTAGACAGGGAAATACATATTGTAAATAATCTAGGGCAACTTCAAAACAGTGAGAATCTCAGAACATGTCAGAATAAAAAATATAAAAAATATAAAAAAATTGTGACACTAGTGTTTAGAAAAATACAAAAGTAATTTATTCAAAGTTCATAATTCTGTTATAGATATAAAAACATGATAAATCTAGTCCTACAGAGACCTTAATTTGAACAACATCCTAACTAACCCTGGGCAAAGCACTACGCTACGCTCGCGTAGTTTGCGAAGTTTGCGCTACTTCGCACAACGCGAATTGCACGTAGCACAGTACAAACACGCGTAGCATAGCGTAGCGTAGTGCGGAGGTCATTTTTTGCTTGCTCGCGGTCCTCAACGTCAAGTTGGCAACCGCGAGCAAGCAAAATGACATCCAGGCGAGACTTTTTCCTCGTTCGCGATCAGCAACATCAAGTTGCCGATCGCGAGCGTGGAAAATAAACCTCCCGGCGAGATTCTCAACGCGGGGAGGTCAGGTTTATCATTGCGAGTGGTCGCGTATGCTCGCGACCGCTCGCGATGAGAAACTACCAGTCCGCGTTGAAAGCTGCCGCTCGAGTAAAAATCTACTCGAGCGGCAGTGCAGACAGCTCGCACTGTGCAAGATGCCGTTTTCAATGATTGCACAGTGCGGACAAGCATCCGGCACTGTGCAATCATTGCGAACAGCGCACTACGCAGTTCGCGTAGTGCTACGCGTAGCTCGCGTAGTGCGAACTGCACTTTGCTTAGCTTCGCGTAGCGCTACTTCGCGAACTACGCCCAGGCTTAATCCTAACTACACACATCCATCACACATTCATACTACACTCTTTCATATCGATATATATAGTCTGTTTGAAAACTATGCGAATCACAATTAGGTCAAAATTGATATAACAAAACATCTCAATGAAAACATGATTGTTAGGGTGGTTTCCAGATTATCTCTACGCGCGTTTCGGCAGAACACTGCCTTCCTCAGGAGTTCCACCACCGAATGTTGTGCTCTGTAACGACAATATATGCATCACAATAAAAATATATACACTAGTGTCACTATTATATACAGTGAGGTTTATTCACTTTATCTCACCTGTTAGCTATGCAAAAATAGATAAATGCTCACATCTTATTAATAGTTTGAAGAGCCTTACATCGAACATATAATATCAAAGAGTACAAACACACATACAGACTTTTAAATAAAATATATAAAACAGACACCAATTATAAATTTTTAAAGATAAGACAAAAAGGTACACAAAACACACTGTGTGAAGATGTGATAACGCTGAAACTGTGCAATTCTGTACATTGTCTTTGGTTATAAGTTCACTTGTCCTGTACATGGAGACTTAAGTTTAAAGATATGATAACGCTGGTTCTGTACAATAAAGTACATTGTCTTCGAATTTAAACTCATTAGTCCTATGCATGGAGACTATTAATTCATCATGGCTTTTTTGGGGATATAAATGTGATGAATATAAAAAAACATCACTAACATTCAAGGTAAAGCAAAAACTCCCCCTTACCAGAATGGTAAAAATTTCGACAGGAGAAGATGTAGGATAAATAATATGAGAATTTCCAGGTTCAAACCCTGCGGAAAAAAAAAAGAGGCGGTGGTTCTTACAGGGATACCTATGGAACCAGAACCCTCCCTTGCTACTGAACTCTCCCTTAAAGATAACTCTTCTCTATTCTGGCCCAATGGTTGTGCACACATTTGCAGTGGGTGATTATGTGGTTCCTGCGTACCTCTCCGCTCCCCCGATTTGGCACAAATTATTTTGATCTAGGGTTCAGGACTTTTGAAGCACCATTAGGAATAACAACCGAACCAGACTTCTGTGCTGACTCACCCTGCTCAATTAATGAAATAAATAATGGATTCAACCCAGATCTGTGACTAAGGGTGAGTGTCTGAAAAGTTTCAGCGCTCCGTCCATCATCTCTTTGTGTTTGCTTTTTTGCCCTAAGTTGGCAGGGTATGCCCAGACGTGGGTCCCTTGCTCACTTTGCCACTGGATTCAAGCTAGCCTGGCAGATGAGGGGTGTTACCCAGAAACCAGTCCCAGTATGCTTGGTTCCGTCCTGGGAAGACCTGGCTTGGCAGTTCGGGGTGGACTGTTCCCTGAGGCACAGGGTCAAGACTGATTTGAATATAGCTGGGTCTGAACTGGGGTGGCGAAGTGAGCTAAAGGATGATGATGGATTCAACCCAGATCTGTGACTGGGGGTGAGTGTCTGAAAAGTTTCAGCGCTCCGTCCATCATCTCTTTGTGTTTGCTCAATTAATAACACTAAACATTGTTCTAAGGACTCCAATCATTTTATCAAAGGCTGGATCAAATTTAACAGGGCATGTTCTAACTTTATATACACTTCTTGCATATTTTCGGTTGACAAACCCTAGGTGTTCATTTGATCGACTCCAGCAATCATTCCCTTCGAGATCCTCATCTTCAGGGTTGCTGCTATCTGGCCCCACCTCCCTTCCTTTTTACAAGTGGTTCCTTTGGGAAAATGACTGCACTTTTATTTGGGCCAATCTCAGTGATGGAAGAATCAGAATTAATAAGCTACGGAGGATCGATAGAGACGGTGCCCAATGGGGTCTCATTAGTAGCGTCCCCACTGTTAGGTTCTCCAAGTGACAGGGCATTCTGTAAGTTCTATCCCTTTTGAGAGTACATTAGCAGCCCTTACTAAAAAAGAATCAAGAGGTGTAATAATCTCCTCACCTGAGTCCGCTTGCTTGGTCATTCTTTTCCCCATTCTTATAATATTATTAAACTCTGGAACCAAACATCAGGGGGATGGCCCAGCCAAGCCTCTGATGGGCACGAATGAGCCCACACTTGGCCCGGGCTTCACCCCGCCGCATCCCGCCTTCGTCCCGCGCCGCGAGACAGCAATGTGCTTATGAGCGCAACGGGGTGTGGTCTTGGCTGGAGGCTGCTGGGTGTTGTGGTCCCCCCAGAAGTACAGGGCCATTGTACAGGCAAGAGTCTTCTCGTTGGTGGCTACACTGGCTGTGAGACCGCAACACTCTTATGTGTGCGAGCGGGGGCACGGTCTTGGCTGGAGGTAGCTAGGGGTTGTGGTCCACCATGAAGTACACGGCCCCCATGCGGGCAAGAGTCCTCTCTTTGGTGCCTACACTGGCAGCGAGATCACGACGTGCTTATAAGGCTGATGGTTGTTGTGTTCCTCCCAGAAGTGCAGGGCCCCCATGCAGGCAACAGTCCTCTCGCTGGTGGCTCCTATAGCATAGTTTTGAGGGTTATATATATGAATCTAACTATGAGTTTTTAGGTCCGTTACCTGGATGACTGGTTTGGGTCCCCTATATCCGACCCCTCTCGGCATGGTTCAAGATCCATCAGAGGACCAAGTAAATGGCTCTGAAGTGTAGTGTGAGGAAATAAAGTAAGACAAAGTAAATAAGCCCAGTGGTGCTACAGAAAAACGTTCCTGAAATCCTTAAAATTATCCAACCACCTCTACTCAGACTTATAAATGTGAAAGAATTTAGTGAAAAACTTCAGCAGTCCCAAAAAAATTTAATCTTGACCATTTCCACTCCAGGAATAAAAGAGTGGCTATGATTGACATTCTACTCTACAGGAAATGTGGATTCTCAGTGTTTATGCCAATCACTTAGAGACATTGACAAACGTGTAAATCTGCCTGTCAATCAGTCCTGGTGCCTATGACATCCAAGATGTTGCCTTCAGACCCTCACAGGTGATTTGCTGAGTTTTATAAATCTTTGATTGACTGATTGATAGATGTATTAAAGAACTCCAGGCCAAATATATAGCCCTTGCTATTGCACCCATGACTCCAAAGGATAGTCCTGAAGTCATCAAACATCCACTGCCAGGTTCTGACAAGGTATCCATTGATCAATACCATACCACCACGATCTCAACCACCACGTCAGTGACTCCGGACTCTAACTGTGTAGTAAAGGTCCGACACAGAAGAAGTTCACTCAGAGCTTTAATAGGAGCATCCACATAGCAAGGCAGCCACAGGTAAACTGAATAGAACACCACAAGGAAAGGAATGCTCTTACACAAACCAATGAAATTAAAGAGACACAATGATAATGGAGAAAAGAATGTTCATTCAACCAAGCTTGGTTAAATGAACATTACCACATACCTCCCTTCCTTAAAACAAAACAAAAAGAAATACCAAAATAAAATCATTGTACTTTGAAGGTAACTTAACAAATTCTTAATACATAACAAAATCACTGTACTTTGAAGGTAACTTAACACTTCTCTTAATTCTTTCAATAGATTCAGCTTCAGGTACAGACTCACAAAAAATGTCCTTGTTGGAACTGTTACTAGAACAGGAATCACTTCCAAAATCAGGAATATTTAAAAAAAATTGTGGATAAGATAAGGTAAGGTACCAGCAGAAGAGCATGTTTTAGCTAATCTGGACAAGCTCCACCAAGATCCATTGTCTAATAAAGCTGATGTTTTACCAATTTTGACAATTTTCCTGACAGCTGAAAATGTAGAAAAGCCCTTATGCACATGAAAAGGAAGTTTGATCTTAACATAATCACCAATAACTAACTTTTTCTTTGAAACATTAGAGTCTTGAATCATTGTTTTCGAAGACTTGGTTTCTACATTATGTTTGGCCACATCATACATATGTTTAAGATTACAAGAATCTATTTTGGGAAATAACCATCCAGGATTAAGTTTATGTCTTGGGGACCTCCCTTTAAGTAACAAGAAAGGAGAAAATTTTGTAGTGCAGTGATATGACCACAATAAATCAGCAATATGTTTTTTAACATCAATTCTAGACTTGCGAGCCAGTTGAATTCCTTCCACTAAAGTTCTATTAAACCTTTCCACCAAACCGTTCATATTCGGTGAATAAAGTGCTGTAGTAAGGTGACAAATACTAACTTGTTTAAAGAAATCTTCCATGGCAAGCGAAGTAAACAAAGAACCATTGTCAGTAACAATACTGTCAGGAAACCTTCCTTCTTAAAGACTTCTTGCAAAAACTCAATAACCGAAAAGGTATCAGGATGAAAAATCCATTTTAATTCCACCCATTTTGAAAAATAATCAATGAGAACTAAAATATAAATCTTCCTAGAATCAATACCTTCATATGGTCCTAACAAATCCATGGCCAACTTAGACCAGGGTCTGTCTGGAAAAGTAGTTTGAATATGATCGACATGTTGAGTTTTTAAAATCTTGTCAGATTTAATGCACAATGGACATTTTTCAACAAATTTGACAATATCATTGTCCATATAAGGCCACCAAAAAAAATTCCTGACTTTTTTAACAGTGCTAGATTGACCCAAATGACCTAAATGAGCAATAGAAATCAATTTGTTTCTGATACCAGAAGGAGGAACAAAACAAGAATCTTTAATGATAAGATCATTTTCGAGAAATAAATCATCTCTGACTTTCCCAAAAACTTGTAACTCCTTAGATAAATGTTTTTCCAAAGGCCAACCATCCAAAATAAACTTTTTGAGAGAAACTAAAACCTCATCTTGGGACATAGCTGCAAGCCATTCCTCTTTAGAAATAACCTCACCAACAGAGAGAATCACATCATCGATGGATGCAACAACACATACTTCCGAAGAAGAACAAATAGGACTTGAAATGACATCCCCTGTCAACCGAGAAAAACAATCCGCCCGGACATTTTGAGATCCAGGAATGTAACACACAGTGAAATTATACTCATAAAGCTTTGATAAAATTCTAACTAATCTAGAGGAAGCCTTGCCCATGCCATGTTTGGAAAGTAAAGAAATCAAAGGTTTATGATCAGTTCTGAGATGAAAATGTTTTCCCCACAAATACATTTTAAAATGTTCAACAGACCATGTACATCCCAAAGCTTCACGCTCAATGGTGGAGTATCTTGATTCTGCAGTAGTTAAAGGTCTGGAAGCGAAAGCAATAGTGCGTTCAACACCATCCTTGATTTGACTAAACACTGCTCCGAGCCCTGTAGAACTGGCATCAACAGTGATGACATTAGTTCCATATTGTGAAAGGGCAAATAATGGTTTGGATTCAATAATAGAATTTTTAAGGGCATTGAAAGCAGAATCATGTACTTCCAGCCACTCAAATTTGACACCTTTTTTAACAATAATCTTAAAGGTAAAACAATGTCAGAAAACTTTTGCACAAATCTTGCATAAAACTCACACAAGCCTAAAAACGATTTGAGTTGGTCTTTACATTTGGGAACATGCATGTCACGGATAGAGTTAAGTAAATCTTCTTTAGGAGCAATACCAGAGCTAGATATGGTATGTCCTAAGTACTCAACTTCGTTTGTAAAAAATGTACACTTATCTAAGCGTACAGTCATACCTTTGTCCTCCAAAATAGACAAAACTCTACTTAGTAAGGAAGCATGCTCATCATTGTTTTTGGAAAAAACAAGAATGTCGTCTTGAAAGCGACTACCCCTTTGATACTCCCAAAAAGACAAAACATCAATTTTTGAAAGACCGAAGCGGCAGACGCCAATCCAAACGGCATTCTGATATATCTAAATGCTCCATCAGGTGTAATAAAGGTAACTATATGTTTTGACTGGGGAGAAAGTGTGACTTGATGATAAGCTGATTTAAGGTCTATGGTGGAAAAGACCTTAGCACCATCCAATTTAGATAACAAATCCTGAATACGGGGAAGGGGATGACAATCAATTAGGATTTGTTTGTTAACAGACCTAAGGTCTGAGCAAAGACGAAGTTCCCCATTTGTTTTTTTTAACTAGAACAATGGGAGAAACCCATTCTGATGAGTTCACAGGTTCGATAATACCTTCAGCAGACATATTTGTAAGCATTTGGCATCATTCAGAACGAATAGACAGAGGAACGTGTCTCAATTTATGTTTCACAGGAACAGCATTTTTTAAAGTTGAATGTGATGTGAGAATCCTTTAACCTGACCTAATTCTTTCCGGAAGAGATTTTTATGTTTATCAAGGATAGATTCTAGTCTGTTATCTTTCTCCAAAACACTCTGAACAACGTCCAGATCTTCAGCAAAACAAACTTGTACTTTTGAATTTGGGCGAAGAGTAATGTTAAACTTTCCTTGATGTCTCCAGCCTAAGACCTATAAACCATCAACAGCTACATATACTTTTCCTAAAATAACTTTATGTCTGAATTTAATCTCAGACACAAAATAACCGCTTATAGCGATTTCTTTTCCACCAAACCCATAAACTTTAATGTCAGAGGGTTCCAAAATTTTGTTATTCCAATTCTTCTTAAAAAATGAATCAGAAATGATGGTGTATGGAGAACCCGAGTCCGCCATGACTTGTAAAGTTTTATCATCAATACTAATTTCACACATAGGTGGGACATAAGGTTCGCCATCAATGCCTGCCAAAGAAACACCAGAAATCAATTGCTTTGCTTCCAAACAACTCAAATCAGAAGATAAATCATTAATATGTTCAACAGAAACTGAATCTTGAGAATCAACCATGCAATCATTTTTCTGCTCAGAAAAGGTAGAACTTTCTCTAATGCATAACATAACATTTTGTGTGCATTGTTCTTCATTGATATTTTCTTGGATAACGGAAACTCTTTTACCTTTGTTTAAGCATACATTGCCAAAATGACCCATTTTACCACAAGAATAAAATTCTCTATTCTTGGCAGGACAAAATTTAAATTGAGCTGAATGGGTTTTAGATCCACAACGATTACACCCCATTTTCAAAAAGGAATTATTGTATGGAGTAATAGGCTTAGAAAATTTAGTTTTGGAAAAACTAGTTTTGTTACTATCTTTAACAGATAATGCTGCTACGCCATCAACAGTTGAGTCAACATTAATTGTTTTAAAAGAACTAATAGAACGTTCTACACTTTTAGCAATGTCAATAGTCTCTTGGAGGGAAGGATTGCGTTGACGAAGGAGCTACTCTTGTATCTTTTTGTTTGAACAACGAATTATAAGCTGATCTCTGATATAGTTATCAACCTCAGCGCCAAACGCACAGTCAGCAGCCAAAACTCTCAATGTAGAAACATATGCATCCACAGATTCTTCAATCAATTGATGACGAGTGTAGAAGTGAAATCTCTCTAAGACTATATGTGGCTCCTCCTTAAATCTTTTCTTTAGTCTATCAAGGGCTTCAGAAAAACAGTCATAATCCCCAGCTTCTACTCCGTGTGGGGGTGCTGAAGCAGGTAAGTGCTCAAAAATATCCTCAGCATCATTACCCATAAGATTAAGGAGTAAAGCTGTTTTCCTTTGTGGAGAAAATGTAGCGCCATTTATAGCCAATAAAGAGTTGTTGAAATGACGAAGCCATTTGTCCCATTTCATGCTGGGTTGATTGGGACCTTTAAAAAACGGTGGTGGGGGATTACCACAACTTGAACTTGCCATGTAGAGGAAATGAAATCCAACTTCAAAAATTAGATTTTTTTTTTTTTTTAAAGTGAAAAGCACAACGTGTAAAAAGAATGAAGCAGAGCAAAATCTAGGAAAAACTGTGAACTTTCATGAAGAATTGCTTCAGATAACAGCGTGAATCCAAAACGAGCTGTAATTAATATCCAGGAAACACTTTGCACTTTTATAAAAAATGGCTTCAAGTGGCAGCGTTAACAAGGAAACACTTTACATATTCAGAAGAAAATCTTAAATGACCAGGTGGCTCCAAGGCATGCTGTAGCTAGGGAACAAAGGGGCATATTATCAACGGCCAGCGATAATTATCGCTGGCCGTGCTGAGCGCCGAATTCCCTAACGCAGGCTATCTCTGGTATGTATCGCCCTGGTAGCGCGTTATTAACAACGCGTTTCCCCAGGGCGATAAGAATTCCAGAGATAGCGAGGTTATCGCCGTTTTGCAGGGAACATCGCTGGTTTTCCAGCGATGTTCCTGCAAAGCGGCGATATCTGCTGCTGATACGACCCACAGGGTCGTATCAGCATAATCCATCCCCTATGTCTAACATAGGTAAGTCAGGATTTTAGCAGACGTTAGATTTTGGCGAAAACTGCCGTTTTGCCAAAATCTAGCGTCTGCTAAAATCCTATGGGCTGCCTTGTTAATATCGCGATGTGAACATCAGCGATATTCTCAAGGCAGTCCATCCGGGGTACGCCCAGTGACGCCCACTTTGCATCTCATTAGAGATGCAAAGGGGGGCGTCGGGAAAAAGGGTGCTAACATGCGAATATGCATGTTAGCACCCTCTTGTTGATAGGGCGATAGTTTTATCTCCGTTTTTCTGGCTTTTAAAGCCAGAAAAACGGAGATAAAGCCCTTGTAGATATGCCCCAAAGTATCTGAAATTGACGAAAACACGAGTACTTAATCCAACAGAGCTCATGTGTAAGAAAGAACATATAATGTTAATTCTCAACTTGGTCACTAGATGGCAGCATAGAATTACATTGCAGAACCTATCCTTCCAATGCTGTGTGTGTCAGCGCGAGAACAGATGTTCATTCAACCAAGCTTGGTTAAATGAACATTAACACAAACTGGGGCATGTGCTTGCTAAAATGTGAGGATGCAGGAAGCCTCTGAGATGTTCACTGCCTATGAGTAGTATCAAAGAGGCTGTTTGAGCACTGTCACTGTGAGTCTCATGTCATCACTGCTAAATTTAAGCTTGTCTCCTGGCCTGGGACATCATACTGCCAAGGAAAAGAAAAGGTAAATACAACTGCTAAATAATCAACACCCTGCCTAAAAGTACCACTTATGGCATAATACCACTTAAGCATTGCCATTGCTTTGTCTTCCTCTCTCCCAGAGACACAATAGACGGATCTCACATATCACTTACAAAGCTAAAGAAACCAGCCTTTCTTAATGCTGGACGCCAAAAATGTCACTCAATGGACACTCCATATACCAGTCTCGACACTCAGGGATGATTTTTCATTCCTCTGTAAACTGCATATTGATCAACTACTCACCTTCACTCAGGACCTCTCACTGAAGACGACATGATACAAACCTCAGATTGACATAAGAGAGAGGAAATCCTTGACCACATTACACTACCAGCTAAATCACATTGACAATAAGGTGTTATCTATCAAGCTTCCATAAGTCAAACATCCATCTGAAGGGAACTGCTTTTCACCCAGCAGACCTCACGGGCAGTGAAGTAGCATGCACTAAAGTTAACTAAAAATTAACCTCACACAAAATAAGGTGTTTTCCGCTCATGGAGACCTCACAGTCCCCAATGAGACGTTGACCAAAGTTACCTAAGACATCTTATTCACCCAAAAATGAAGTGATCTCCACCCCAATGGGCATCCCTTTAAAGCTTTGATGAAACGTGTGCTATGTTAGTGACCTGTTTCTTCACTCCCCGATCAAACAGTTTCCAAAGAGAAACAGCCATTACAATGTGGGCTGAGCCACGCGTGCCGTTACCATGCAAGCAGAACAACGGTTGCCCAAACCACAAATCTGTCTTAACCACGCATATGCCTAAATCAAGCTTATGCATGGTTAAGGCAATCAGCGGTCTAGATGTGTGGATGTGCGTGGAGAAGAACATGAAGGAACGGGTGAGGAAGCTCCAGGACACGGTCTGGTAAGTGGGGCTGAGGCCAGGTTTGGGGCCTAGTTTTAGGGGTGGGGGTCGGTTCATGGGCTCAGGCCGGTGGGGGGTCATGGTAATTTTTTTGCAGGAGGCAAAGTTTTAGGGCTCAAGGCAGGGGACCGGGGTAGTTTTAAGGGCTGGGTTTTAGGGCTCAGGGCCAGGGGAAGGGGCAATTTTCAGGGGTGAGGGTCAGTTTTAGGGATCAGGGTGGGGGGACTGTGGTCGGGGTAGTTTTTGGGCATGGGGCAGGGTTTTAGGCCTCAAGGCAGGAGGAGAGGAAGGGGCAGTTTTCTGGGCTCGGGGTCAGTTTTAGGGCTCATAGCAGGGGGTCTGGGTAGTTTTTTGGCTGAGTGTTAGAGCTTAAGGTGAGGAGTAGGGTTAGGTTTAAGGGTTCTGGCAGGGTCGATGGCATGGCTGGGGTTTTGGCTGTGATGGTGCAGGGTGGGGGCTGGGGTGTGCAATTAACCACACATATCCCTTTAGCAATCATGCCTTTACAACGAAATTCATTGTAATGTCATTTGTGGTAAAGGCATGCATGGTAAAGACGCGGTCATGGTTCAGACCGTGTTGTTTAGGCATGCGTCGTTTAGGCATGTGTGGTTGTATCATACAGCTGTTTTTGAAGCATGGTCCAATGCATGTATGACTTATCAATGCATCCCTTTTCCCAAGGGAATTTCCAAGAGGCTCAAGGTAGGGTATGTTCACTCTCACTGTAAAACATTATGATGTGACCCCACTGATTTGAACTGCTTCTCTCCCAGTCGTAGATCCTCCTCCTAGTAAACACCATGGACAGGTTGTTGCTGGTTATTGCCTTCAACAAACCATTAACTAACAGGTAGTTCAAGCCACCACACTGTAGCCAGTCAGCTTCCATCACACATGCAGGAGGCTGTTCTTCTTCTGCTTTGATCGTCAGAAACCACGGGCTCAACATCGTCTTCTATGCCGATGACACCCAGCTCATCCTCTTCCTCACAAAGGAACCCAACATCACCAGGCACAACTTCCAAGAAGGGATGAAAGCCGTCACCACCTGGATAAAGGACAGCTGCCTGAAACTCAACTCAAGGAAAACAGAAGTCCTCATCTTTGGCTCCACCCCCTCTGCATGGGATGACTCTTGGCGGCCCCTCGCCCACGGAAACCCCCCGCCCCAACAGACCATGCATGAAACCTCGGAATCATACTGGACTCATCCCTCACTATGAACCGGCAGATCAACGCTGTATCCTCAGCCTGCTTCAACACCCTCTGCATACTCTGCAAAAAGTTCAGATGGATCCCCTCCGAATGCAGTAAAACGGTCACGCACGCCCTCATCCCTAGCAGGCTAGACTACAGCAATGCCCTCTATGCCGGAATCAATAAAAAACTCCTTTGCAAGCTCCAGACTGTCCAGAACGCCGCAGGCAGACTGATCCTAGACATCCCCCGCCACAACCACATAACCTAACACTTCCACAAACCTCATTGGATCCCCATCGAAACAAGAATAACCTTCAAGCTCCTCACTCACGCATACAAGGCCCTCCACAACATCGGACCAGCATACCTAAACAACCGCCTCTCCTTCCACGCACCCAAGAGACACCTCCGATCAGCCGACCTCTCTCTGGCCACCATGCCACACATCTACAAGACCAGAACAGGTGGAAAGTCCTTCTCCTACCTCGAAGTCAAGACCTGGAATGACCTCCCCCTTTACTTCCGGCAAAGCCTGACACTGCTCCAATTCAGTAGGGACGTCAAGCGGGGCTCTTCGGATGACCCCAGCACCCTACTGAGCCGCCCCCTCCAGCGCCTTGAGACCCTCATGGGTGAATAGCTACACTATACAAGCCTCCATATTGATTGATAGATTGTTTGATGTTAATGCTGAATACATAGGTCTACATTATACTGTCTACAAACCTTACTGCAGCATCTGCATGATAAATGAGGTCACGTGGTGCTGCCAGCAGGTCTGTTCAAACCCACTGTGCTATGAATCTAGGCCTGCATGGCCACCGAAAAGACTGAGTAGGTCAGTCGGTCAATAAAACATTATTCAACCATGATTGACCATAAAAGAATACAAAATTAATCAAACTGTCAATTTAAAAACAGGATAAAAAATGCAATTATTGTTATGGCACACACATTTTAAAACCAACATGATACATGTATCAAAAAGATGTGCAGGTCAAAATGTATTAATAATTGGCACAAATTAGCAGCGGCATAGATACAGAAAATACAGAATAAAAACTGGAAAAGTTGCAAAAGTCGCGATTTCATGGTTCGCTGTTTGCTGAGACCCTAGGGGGCATATTTAACAATTAAATTGGCGAAGCGTGGCATTAAGGCAAGAAGGCTAACGCCACACTCCGTCACTTTAAAGAAAGACAGGGCTGCACCATATTTACAACAATATTGTGAAGCCTTGCGTTTCCCCCTGCGATGGCGCTACCATCAAGGGTGTTTTTCTGTTTCTATGTATGCTGCATAATGCAGCACACATGGAACCAGAAAAAACTAGGAGAAATTAAACATTTCTCCACATTGCGCCAGGGTAAGACCGGGTTTTCCCTGGTCTTAATTTTGGCACTTCCCATTCTTACGCCACCCTTGTAAATAGGGGGCAGCGTCAAAATCAATGGGTGTTGCAGCGGAACGCCCACAGCAACACCCATTTCCCTCCCCTTTCACGCTAACCATAGCGTGAAAGGGTGTCTTATTTATAAGGCAGCGTTAAGCCATGTTAAGTGGCTTAACGCCGCCTTGTAAATAAGACGAAGCCCGTATCACCCCAACAATGTCTTTAATAGTGATGTTGTGGTGGCGATAGGGGCTTGTGAATATGCCCCTAAGGTCTCTCCTAATCCTTAGAACGTGATGGATAAAGCCAATAATAGCATGGCAAATGGACTCAGACATCAGACACTGTAACACCTTGAGGCTCTGTCAAGCCCATCTACAATGAATGGATCATAAAATTGGGATTACATTTTAACTCTGGGAACTGTGAAAAAACTACAAATAACTTAAAATGCATTGTAAATTGCAAGCTGGTATTATCACGAGGGCAGCGGGACAAAGACGGGAGCCAGCTGCCCTGTTGTGGGAAGGTGACCAGAAAAAGAACAGTACACAGCCTAAGGCGTGCTAGATTAGGGATCCATACTAGGTAGGATTCAACCCCTCTAGTGCGGTGATCTGCATATGGTAGCGTGATGTGTCCATGGCCTGGGACTTATTACACCTTTTCAGGATCTAATGTGACTGGAAAAGGGAGCAGATCAGGGACTTTGTGTACCCTGTGATCTCACTAGGAGAATGAAAAAGCTGTGGGACTCCCAGATCTGAAGAAGATTTCCTAACATATGCTAGCCAAGCGACATTGTTGCTATGGTCTAAAGTAATGCAATCTGATCACATGCGATGAGAGAACTTAGTAAATGGGGAACTCCAGATTTTGGCCCATAAAAGAAGAGGTGCTAATTTAATTGCTTCTTCGATGTACCGGAGGCCAACCTTGGTATGGGTAATAATAGAGGCGGTACTATTGGGAACTGCCAACAACCAGGAGAGGAATTTATTTTCAACTACTTGTAAACAATCTAAATTTGCATGCCCCCAAACCTCCACCCCATTGGTACCCACTGCAAAACATTTTGCTTTATAGAGAGATAAAAGATCTTTTAGCGGTTTTTGTTTAAGTTTACTAGCGAATATAATAATGGCCTCGGCTGCACTGCTCAGTTTGTGCCCTCTCTGTTCAACGAGTTTACCCCAACTAAAATTAGCATCCAGTTTCTAGGGCCAAGTGTCATAATAAATGATTTTATGTGATTGACCCTTAATTTCAAATCCAACATGAAATCATTAGGCGTATACAAGTGCTGAAGCCCATTCTCTGTGCGTGACAGCAGCACAGCGCCAATAGCATACAATAATACGGGTACGCTCCCACCCCCTGATCTAGAAAGATTCTGGCTCTTCTGCTGTAGAGTTAGATTGAGTGAATTATTATAAAAAAGAAAAAGGGCTAAAATACCCCCATTCCTAACTCCTTTATCAACTTTGAAAGTGGGCGTACACTCCCTGTCATGGCCAAAAAGTACCTGGGCTATAGTGTCCCAAAGTAAGCACTGAAGAAGTTCAACCAAGCTCACACTCATAAGTTCCCACAACCGGCCCCTGTCCACAAGGTCAAACACACTGGACAAGTCCATGAAGGCAAGATGTAATGTGCCTTTCTTGGCCATAGAATATTTCCCCGAGATCAGGAGCAGATTGAGGGACTGTTCGACTGTGCCCACACCTGGTCGGAAGCCATACTTCAGAGAGGAAGCCCCTATCAATTGCCAAGACCTCCAATTTCTTGAGAAGTACCCTGCCTAAAGGTTTCACAGAGGAGTCCAACAGCAAGACAGAATGAAAACATGAAGGATCCCCTCAGTTGCACTTTTTAGAAATTGGGGCAATGGTTAATCTTTTCCATGAGCTAGGGCTTTCGGCGAGGAATAGGCGGCAGAGTACATCTGTCAACAATAGGGTCCAAAAAGGTATATTATGACAAAAAAAATCAATTGGAACCCCATTAGGGCCAGGGGCCTTGCCAGGAGAGCTCTTTTAAGTTGCTCACATCTATCGGAAACTGATGTGAATTGCCAGCTGGCACGGAAGGGGCAGAGTGACTCAGATTGGGAGAAGATGTAACAAGCGGTCCAGGGTCAGTCTAGACCTCAAAGATATGGGAGAAGTTGGTCAGCCTGTTTTCTGAAGAGACATGACAAGTAATTTTTGGGGCATTCTCATCTGTAAAAAAAGGGTGATTAATCACATCGCTAAAGACCTTTACATCCTGTAAAGCAGAGGCTTTAAGTAGGTCTTCCTATGCCTTCTCTCTAATTTCTGTTCTTCTATTTTCCCATATCGTCTTAAAGGCCCGTCTGGCAAGCCTAATTTGCTCTATGGGCCACATTATGATGTTGGTCAGACCGCAACCAACAGGCCGTCGGTTGCGGTCCGACCAACATCTATCAATGCAGTCCGACCGCTGCATTATGATGCAACAGTCGGAGGCAGCAGGCGGAGGGACCGACCGCTGCCTTTCCGACGGGCTCAAGGAGCCCGTCGGGGCAGCGGTCAGAACGTAATCTCTACAATAGGGTTGGTGCCTCCTCAGGCACCACCATAGGGATTAAGATGTCCTTTTCCTACAGCCTTTCTCCAACCGCCATAGAAAGGCTGTCAGAAAGGGATTTTGGGGGCCCCTAGCAGGGCCCCCGTCCCCCCTGGGCCTCCGCTATGGGGCCCAAGGGACTCCTATGGTCCCCCAAAACATCCATGCATTGTGCGGCAGGGACTGCATGGTTCCTGCCACACGGTGCATGGATGTTTAAAATGTGTATGTTTACTAATCCCGTGTGTGCTGCTGCCCACAGCACGAGCCGCAATATTAAACATACACTTTCCGACCGCTGTGAAGGCGGTTGCATCGTATTTCAGAATGCGGGACCTCTGACCCCTTGTCGGGCGGCCTCATTTCCGACACGATGTTGGTCGGACACTCGTCTGACCAGCATCGTAATAGGGCTCTATGTTTCTATTGGGTAGTTGGTTGTCATTTTCAGCTTTTTCAAGGTGGTGGTGCAAGCATGGATGAACCACCAGTGTGGGGAGTGCGCAAAAGCAGCTTTTTTAGTGGTCAAAAAAACAGACATAATTGAACACAATTATTCAAAAATACCCAGTAACATGTGAGGTGAGGCTATGTCGAAAAGACAACAGAACATGTTTTCCGTCTCCTAGATCAGTGTAAAACTTCTCAGGATTCACATTTTTCCACTTCAAGGGAATCCCCTTATTGTTTACTATAATGCAGGTTTAAGAGGCTCACCGGAGCAGGTATCTGAGTGTCTATGTCTGGGAAAAATTCTCAGATTGAGACAGGATTATGATCACTCAGATTAAAGGACAAAGTTAGAGAGTCCGACACCAATGGGGCTAAAAATGAAGAGAACAAAATAAAACCAATGACAGAACCACCTCCTCTACCTGTGATGATTGGCGTAGGTTCTATATCATTTTTAACAAAGTCCGCATTGAAAAATAAATTATGTTTAAAAATGATGTTATTCAAAACGTCCCCATAAGGGCTATGATAAAATGGGGTAAATTGTCACTCTGCCAAATTGTAAAGTCACATTCACTGTCACCTGGTCGGGGGCATTTTTAAATGTGAAAGTCTCCTGCCCAGATAATAGTTACCCTTTCCAAGCCGCACTGAATGAAATTTGATATAAGAATGTTCAATTCCTATAACAGTTCCACAGGATGATTTACAAAGAAGTTAAAAGTAAAATTTATCAAAAGAAGGATGGAGAAACTGGGAAGACTCAAAACCAAAATCTAATACCAAGGATACCAAGAAGTAAACTAGAAAACATCTAATTTTGTAATTTACAGCTTCAGGGAAATAATCATTCCTAGCCCGCCCTTAGGGTGGGCTGACGTGGGAAACAGCTTTACAACGGAAGCGTTACAACGCATGCCATTACAACGCATGTCATTACAACGCAAAAGGCTTGTTGTAGGGGGTAGAAGGTGTTGGAGCTAACTCCAACACCTTCCCTATTGTTGCACACACTGGAGTTGGAATAGTAAATTATACTATTCCAACTTCCAGCGCACCCCTGACAGCAAGTCGGGGTAAAGGTATGCGTTGTAACGGCATGCGTTGTAATGGCATGCGTTGTAACGTCATACAACCGCCACAGACCCCATCAACCTCTTGACTGCCAGTGTAAATGGGATGGACGGTAGAGGTAACTAAGGTGTAGTGCGCAGATTTGAGCATGTTCAGGAGTTACTGAGTAGGTCAAGAACAGTGCATATGAAGTCAAGAAGGTTTGCAGTTGATGTCCATGAGGATCAACCGGACCCTCAATGAGGTCAAGCAGAGAGTCTGTGCACCATAGGGGGTGAGATCAACCGGACCCTCGATGAGGTCAAGCAGGGAGTCTGTGCACCATAGGGGTGAGGTCAACCGGACCCTCGATGAGGTCAAGCAGGGAGTCTGTGCACCATAGGGGTGAGGTCAACCGGACCCTCGATGAGGTCAAGTAGGGAGTCTGTGCACCATAGGGGGTGAGATCAACCGGACCCTCGATGAGGTCAAGCAGGGAGTCTGTGCACCATAGGGGGTGAGATCAACCGGACCCTCGATGAGGTCAAGCAGGGAGTCTGTGCACCATAGGGGTGAGGTCAACCGGACCCTCGATGAGGTCAAGCAGGGAGTCTGCGCACCATAGGGGGTGAGATCAACCGGACCCTCGATGAGTGTGAGAAGTTGGCCTGGTATATGCTGTCCACTAATTAAAGTGGGCACCTTGCACCAGTCCAAACGACCCTTATTGATGATTAGGTCAAAGACAACCTTTATAGAAAGCTATCCTAGTGGTAGCTGTGGAGAGCAGCCTTCAGGCTAAGTCTCGAAGGAATGTAAAGCAGCTTGTTTTACAAGAACAGAACCTCCTAAGTGACCAAATGAAAGGAGAACCACACAAGAGATATATAAAATATATGTATTTATTACTAAACACTCTCTACTAACGTCTTTATGAGATTAGAGCACACAGTACACAACATTAAATCATTAGAATTACAGTAAATAGCACAATACACAGTGGGCTCCAGGGGGAGACCAAACCATATACTAAGAAAGTGGTATAACAACCACGACTTCAATAGACACAGTGCCTAGAGCACGTAGAATCGCTGGGACCCCAAGGAACCACCCAAAGTAGTGACACAGAGGACCCACGGAGGACGGGTGCAGTGTGGGAACACAGACGCGAGCTCCGTACAACTCTATGGGAAAGTCGCGGTTGGAAAATTACAGTTTAAGGACACTTCGGAGAGGACTTCAAGCAAACCCTTTGGAACATAGAAGGTTTTAAGGCCAGCACCCTTGTGAGTACCGAGGTACCCGTGTTACCTATCCCAGAGGAGCCGGATGCATAGGGGTCAAGTGGTGTCGGAAACCCTCGTCGTTTTCAATGGCGTGATGCGAAAAAGTACTGCTGCCGTGGAGAAGAAAAGTGTCCGGAGTAATCCAAGCCTGGATCCGAGGTGAGAAGAACCTGAAAGCAGAGGGGACAAAGTCTGGGTCACTTCACGTGACAAGGAGCGGAGCAATCGAATGCCCACCGATGTCGAGTGCTTCAGGTGTGAAGATAGGATGCTTGACTCTGCAGCCACGGGGACCAGGAGACGTCGACAATGACCAAAGTCCGGAGGTGAGCTGTCCCACGAAGGATGTCGATGACTGAGGGGTCAGTGTCCGGCAGGAGCACCAACAAGCCTTGGCAACGGCAACCCACGCAGGCAGAGGAAACAGCTACGGTGAGGACCAGCAAGGTCCTAGGGACTCTCCAAGCAATGGAGAGTCAGGGCACATCTGGAGCAACCAGGGAAGCCCAACAGTTAGAAGAGTGACCCTTGTTAGGACCCACAGGTCAACGGACCAGGGATCGCAAAGGGACATTGAGTGGAAACATGAAGTACGGGCCCACAGAGCACTCGTGGAGTGGAGGCCAGCAATCTTCGGTGCAAATGCTGTTCGGAGTGGGGACTACACGTGGTCAAATGCACAACTTCAGGAATCATCGTGAAGAGGATGCACTTGCAAAATGATGCTGTGCTCAGGGGTACAGGTTGCACGGCCCCCACAAGGGATACTAGTCCCAGGATTGCTGAGAGGGTAGATCGACCTCAGGGACCTTCAGGAACCCACCTCCTGTGTTGCAGAAATCTTCGGAGTCCGCAGAAGCTCTGGAGATGCTACCGGTCAGTTGCATTTTGGTGCCTGCTGCTGCAGGGGAGTAACTCCTTTACTCCAAGGGAGATTCTTCTGTCATCCAGCGAAGTGTAGACCGTCGAAGTACTTGGTTTCTGTAGCAGAGTTTAGTCCAGGTAAAATCTAAAGTCCTGTAGTCAGGGTTCCTACTTTATACCCAAGGAAGGGGTGGGACAAACTCTGGGGACCCACCTAGGGGAGGGTCAGGACAGAGGGGTGGCTACACCCATGTCCTTTGTCCAGTATCGCGCCAGAGCAGGAGCCAATGGCTCCTGCAACCGGTTTGAGCTGGACTATGCACAGGGACACCAAATGTGCCCCCAGTGCAGACTTTCTGGCACTCGCAGAGTGCACCCACCCAGCCCCAATACACTAAAGGCTGTCTGGGAGGTGGTCACACCTCCCTGTGGCAGAAAACCTATTGTCAGGCCTATGGTGAGGGCCTTCCCCTGCTCGAGCTTGGCTCAGCGGCAGGAGGGCAGAATTGTGTCTGTGGCTGGCAGCATCCATTTTGTGATGCCCAGGTCGAGAAAGCTGGTACTGGGTAGACCGGTGACCCACAGTAGTGGTTCTACAAGGGAGGAATCATACCTCCCACACCAGTTACTGGTGTGGAGGTATGATTCCAAGGTGTTTGACACCAAACACGACATATTTCTAAGCAGCCGTTTTAAAGTTAGCATTTACCGCGAGGTTATAATGCACTTAAATATATATGGTTGGCTGCATCACAGACAACCCCGGAAAATGGATTCCGAAGGCTGCAGAGGGGCCCTACTCATGCAGGGGCACCCTTTCACATAAAACCCAGCACCCTGCCTTCAGGATTGATAAGACCTGCCATAGGGGTGACTGATAGGTTTATATGTGCAGTGATTTAGAATAGATATAGTGAACCTATATCTAAGTAAGGGGTGCATGCACCACCTTACACAGGCTGCAGTAGCAGACCTGTGGTGTCAGTTTGAATGGTCTCTCAGGGGTGGCACAATTCGTGCTGCAGCCCCCGGGAGGCCTCTGGGGTACCTATGCCCTAGGTACATAGTGTACCATATACTAGGGACTGATAAGGGTACCCCAGTATCCTGGAGTGTACCTAAAGTACATGCAATCAATTTAGAGGAGAAAGCAGCTAGACTGGGGTCCTGGATAGCAGGATCCCAGTCAGACTAAGTCGAAAACAGTGATACATCAGCAAAAAGTGGGGGTAACCATAAGAAGCAGATCCTACTCTCCTACACAACCCCTTCCCCCAAACACAGGGACATTAAACTAACCTTGACCAGTTGAGTCTTCATGTTCTAAGTGGAAATATCTGGAGAGTCCATCTGCATTGGCATGGCTACTCCCAGGTCTATGTTCCACTGTATAGTCCATCCCCTGTAGGGAAATGGACCACCTCAAAAGTTTGGGGTTTTCACCCTTCATCTGTTTTAGCCATAAGAGGTGCTTATGGTCTGTCTGAACAATGAAGTGAGTGCCAAACAAGTATGGCCTCAGCTTCTTCAAGGCCCAAACCACAGCAAAGGCTTCCCTCTCAATAACTGACCAACTTTTCTCTCTGGGGGTCAGCCTTCTGCTAATAAAAGCTACTGGCTGATCCTGACCTTCTTCATTCAGTTGTGATAACACAGCCCCTACCCCCAACTCAGATGCATCAGTTTGAACAATGAATTGTTTGGAATAGTCAGGACTTTGCAGAATGGGAGCAGTGCACATGGCCTGCTTCAGGTCATCAAATGCCTTTTGACAGCTAACTGTCCACTGAACTTTCTTAGGCATTCTTTTGGAAGTTAAATCATTCAAAGGGGTCACTATAGATCAATATCCTTTTACAAACCTCCTGTAGTACCCAGTCAGGCCCAAGAAAGCTCTGACTGGAGTCTGGGTGGTTGGAGCAACCTATTCCATGACGGTCTGGATTTTGCTCTGCAATGGTTGAACCTGACCTCCACCCACAAGGTGGCCTAGGTATACAACCTTACTCTGCCCTATCTGGCACTTGGTGGCCTTGATAGTGAGGCCTGCTTTCTGCAGGGCCTCCAAAACATTTCTCAGGTGGACCAGGTGATCCTCCCAGGTGGAGCTAAAGACAGCAATATCATCTAGATAAGCTGCACTATAGGCTTCCAGACCTGTAAGGACTTTGTTCACCAACCTTTGAAAAGTGGCAGGTGCATTCTTCAAGCCAAAGGGCATCACCACAAATTGGTAGTGCCCACTAGGGGTCGAGAATGCTGTTTTGGGCTTTGCATCCTCAGCTAATCTGATTTACCAGTAGCCAGCTGTTAGGTCAAATGTGCTCAGAAACCTGGCTGAGGCCAAAGTATCTATAAGCTATTCTGCCCTGGGTATTGGATGGGCATCAGTCCTAGTGACTGCATTGAGACCCCTGTAGTCAACACAGAACCTCATCTCTCTCTTACCACCCTGGGTGTGAGGTTTTGGTACCAAGACTACTGGACTAGCCCAAGGGCTATCTGAGGGCTCAATCACTCCCAGTTCCAACATGTTCTGGACTTCAGTCCTGATGCAGTCCCTGACATGGTCAGGTTGCCTGTAAATCTTATTTTTAACAGGCCGACTGTCACCTGTGTCCACTTCATGAGTGCACCAGGTAGTCTGACCTGGAGTCAGAGAAAATATATGTCTGTACTAATTGAGGACCTTCCTGCAATCAGTTTGCTGCTGTTTAGTGAGGCTGCCTGCCAAGGCTACACTATCCACTGAACCATCATCAGGGTTCTGTGAGAGCAGGTCAGGGAGTGGATCACTCTCTTCCTCCTGTCCCTCATCAGTAGCCATGAGCAAGCCCATGTCTGCCCTGTCAACATATGGTTTGAGCCTGTTCACATGGAGCACCCTATGGGGGCTCCTGGGAGTTCCTAGGTCCACCAGGTAGGTTACCTCTCCCTTTTGCTCAATGATTGTATGGGGGCCACTCCACTTGTCTTGGAGGGTGCTGGGGCCACAGGCTCCAACACCCATACTTTCTGTCCTGGCTGATAAACAGTCAACACAGCCTTTTGGTCATGCCAGGCCTTTTGCAATTCCTGGCTAACCTCAAGGTTTTTGGATGCCTTCTTCATGTACTCAGCCATCCTGGAGCGGAGACCAAGTACATAGTCCACAATATCCTGTTTAGGGGGTTTGAGAGGTAATTCCCATCCCTCCTTCACCAGACATAAAGGACCCCTAACTGGATGTCCAAACAGAAGTTCAAAAGGGCTGTAACCAACCCCCTTCTGAGGAACCTCTCTGTGGGCAAAGAGAAGGCAGGGCAAAAGTATGTCCCATCTACGCCTGAGCTTTTCAGGGAGACCTTTAATCATGCCCTTGAGGGTTTTGTTGAACCTTTCAACTAACCCATTGCATTGTGGGTGATAAGGGGTGGTAAATTTGTAATTTACTCCACACTCCTTCCACATAGCAGTCAAGTAACCAGACATGAAATTTGCAGCTCTATCTGATACTACCTCCTTAGGAAAACTCACCCTGGAAAAGATTCCCAGGAGAGCTCTAGCCACCACAGGAGCTGTGGTAGTCCTAAGTGGGATTGCCTCTGGATATCTAGTGGCATGGTCCACCACCACTAGTATAAATCTGTGCCCAGATGCAGTTTGAGGATCCATGGGACCAACAATGTCAATCCCAACCCTCTCAAAGGGAACCCCCACCACAGGTAGTGGTATCAGGGGGGCCTTTGTGGTGCCACCTGCCTTACCACTGGCTTGGCAAGTGACACAGGAGCGACAAAACTCCTTTGTGTCTTCTGACATGTGTGGCCAATTAAAGTGAGGGACAAGCCTGTCCCAAGTCTTGTTTTGGCCCAGGTGACTTGCTAATGGGATATCATGTGCCAGTGTCAATAGGAAGCCCCTAAACTTCAGAGGTATAACCAACCTCCTGGTAGCACCAGGCTTGGGGTCTCTACACTCTGAGTATAGGAGTCCATCATCCCAGTAGATCCTGTGGGACCCACTGGCACTCCCAGCAGCCTCAGCAGCAGCTTGCTGTCTGAGGGGTTCAAGAGAGGGGCAGCTCAGCTGCTCCTGGATCAGAGCTGCCCTGGAAGGGCCCCCTGTCCCCAAGAACTCAACCTGATCAGGTTCAAGTTCCTCTGAGACAGTTCCTTCTTCAGGACTAAGATCATCTCCCTCAAGAGACTGATCTTTATTCTGAGGCAGGGGGGAAGACACTGCCTTACCTCTACTGCTCCTTCTCTTGGAAGGCACCTGGTCCATTATTCCAGGATCCAGGGCTTGTTCAGTGGAAGCCATCTTGGCCTGTGACCTGGCCATAGCAAACACATCTGCAGGGATGCCTAACATTTCTGCTTGTGTCCTGAGTTCCACCTCAGCCCAAGCTGAAGTTTCTAAATCATTGCCCAACAAGCATTCAACAGGGAGGTCTGCACTTACCACAACCTTCTTAGGGCCAGTTACCCCTCCCCAGGTGAAATTCACAACTGCCAAGGAATGGTCTGTCCTGACATTGCTTGCATTGGTCACTTGGTACATCTCACCAAGTATGATTTGCTCATGGGCCACAAGATCTTTTGTCACCATGGTGACACTTGCACCTGTGTCCCTAAATGCCATGGCCTCCTTACCATTTATAAAAGGCTGCTGTCTGTATTTGCCCAGAATACTGGGGGTTACAAACAAGGAGGCAAGATCCATGCCTCCATCACAGACTAGCACAGCCTGAGTTGGAATTCTGACTAGGCCAGAATCCATCTCAGATCCCAGGGTTAACCCTACTACACCCTTATTCTGAGTACCACCACTTTGGACTGGACTAGGGGGAACAGTTGCCTTAGGGGCAGTAGTGGTTGGAGTAGATTCCTTGGATTTGGAACAGTCATTGGTCCAATGTGTCGTCTGTTTACAGATATGACACCAAGGTTTCTTTTTGCCTTTTCCCTTGTTGGATTGTGACTCCCCCCCCCGATGAAGACTTTTGGGGCCCTTGTGAAGACTTCTGGTCTTTACCTTTCTCCCCACCCTTATCTGAGGTTTTAGCATCTTGCTTCTTAGAGTCACCACCTTGGTTCTGAGCTTTCTGCTTCACCCTGGTTCTGACCCATTTGTCTGCCTTCTTTCCCAATTCTTGGGGAGAGGTCAGATCAGAGTCCACCAGGTACTGATGCAACAACTGATTTTGACAATTATTAAGGATCTGCTCCCTCATAATTAAATTGTACAATCCTTTAAAATCACACACTTTACTGCCAAGTAACCAGCCTTCCAGAGCCTTAGTAGCACAATCTACAAAGTCAACCCAGTCTTGAGTCTGTGCCTTCTGGGTGTCTCTGAACTTAATCCTGTATTGTTCAGTGGTTAAGCCAAACCCATCAATGAGAGCACTTTTCAAGACTGTGTAATTATCAGCATCCTCTTCTCTTACAGTGAGGAGCTTATCTCTACCTTTGTCAGCAAAGGAGAGCCACAAGATAGCTGCCCACTGCTCCTGAGGGACCCTCTGTACTTTACAGGCCCTCTCCAGTGCAGTTATCCATTTGTGGATGTCATCCCCACTCTGATAGGGAGGGACTATCTTGTTCAGGTTCCTATGATCATGAGTATATTCTCTAGCTCTAGGGACACTGTTGCTGCCACCATGGGGCTCTAGCCCCAACCTTCTGGAAGCTCTCTGGAGCTCTAGGGATTCCCTATCTAAGGCCAATTGTTCTCTCTTGATTCTGAGTTTGGTCCTCTCATACTCAAGTAGCTGACACTTCTTCTCATAAGAGGAGTCCCTTTTTTGAGAAGCAGAGGTCCCTACAGAAGTACCTGAATGATTAGATTCCTGAGAAGGAGATCTTGATCTTCTAGGTAGACTGTTTACTCCCTGGTGGAGTAAAGAGAGGACCACTGGGGCCTTCTCCCCCACCTGAGGGAAGAGTAGGATTGTCCAGGTTGGAATCATTTTGATCCCCCTCGTCAGGGTTTGAGTCCAGGTCATAGAAGTGTTCACTTCCTGCTCTTTCCTCATCTCCTGTCCCACCCAACCTGCCTGCCTCATCAGACCCTGGGGTCTTTCTGAGGTCATCTAACAGCAGTATCTCTATGAGACTTTGAGTGTTTGCTGTTCGCCCTGTCCTCAGCTTCCTAGAAGCACACATGGCTCTCAATTCTGGAAATGAGATACCATTGTATCTAGTTGGCAGAGAGCCACTGGGCACTTCTCTAGAAGACATACTAGTGTTATGTGGTGTCGGCACCTACCTAACCTAGTGGGAACTAAACTCTCTTGAGTTGGAAAAAGGGTGTGCTAGACCCTTGACTACCCAACTCCACGTTCAGTAGAACTTACGTATTCTAGTCTTGATTTATATGTACCTAATACCTTTAGTGGTTTTCAGTTAATCAATCAATGAGATTTATCTGGTAAAACAATAGCAAGCTTGAATCCCAACCTCTGCACACCAATGTGAGAAGTTGGCCTGGTATATGCTGTCCACTAATTAAAGTGGGCACCTTGCACCAGTCCAAACGACCCTTATTGATGATTAGGTCAAAGACAACCTTTATAGAAAGCTAGCCTAGTGGTAGCTGTGGAGAGAAGCCTTCAGGCTAAGTCTCGAAGGAATGTAAAGCAGCTTGTTTTACCAGAACAGAACCTCCTGAGTGACCAAATGAAAGGAGAACCACACAAGAGCTATATAAAATACATGTATTTATTACTAAACACTCTCTACTAACCTCTTTATGAGATTAGAGCACACAGTACACAACATTAAATCATTAGAATTACAGTAAATAGCACAATACACAGTGGGCTCCAGGGGGAGACCAAACCATATACTAAGAAAGTGGTATAACAACCACGACTTCAATAGACACAGTGCCTAGAGCACGTAGAATCGCTGGGACCCCAAGGAACCACCCAAAGTAGTGACACAGGGGACCCACGGAGGACGGGTGCAGTGTGGGAACACAGACGCGAGCTCCGTACAACTCTATGGGAAAGTCGCGGTTGGGAAATTACAGTTTAAGGACACTTCGGAGAGGACTTCAAGCAAACCCTTTGGAACATAGAAGGTTCTAAGGCCAGCACCCTTGTGAGTAACGAGGTACCCGTATTACCTATCCCAGAGGAGCTGGACGCATAGGGGTCAAGTGGTGTCGGAAACCCTCGTCGTTTTCAATGGCATGATGCGAAAAAAGTACTGCTGCCGTGGAGAAGAAAAGTGTCCAGTGGAATCCAAGCCTGGATCCGAGGTGAGAAGAACCTGAAAGCAGAGGGGACAAAGTCTGGGTCGCTTCACATGACCAGGAGTGGAGCAATCGAATGCCCACCGATGTCGAGTGCTTCAGGTGTGAAGATAGGATGCTTGACTCTGCAGCCACGGGGACCAGGAGATGTCGATGACGACCAAAGTCCGGAGGTGAGCTGTCCCACGAAGGATGTCGATGACTGAGGGGTCAGTGTCCGGCTGGAGCACCAACAACCCTTGGCAACGGCAACCCACGCAGGCAGAGGAAACAGCTACGGTGAAGACCAGCAAGGTCCTAGGGACTCTCCAAGCAATGGAGAGTCAGGGCACGTCTGGAGCAACCAGGGAAGCCCAACATCTAGAAGAGTGACCCTTGTTAGGACCCACAGGGCAACGGACCAGGGATCGCAAAGGGACGTCGAGCAGAAACACGAAGTACGGGCCCACAGAGCACTCGTGGAGTGGAGGCCAGCAATCTTCAGTGCAAATACTGTTCGGAGTAAGGACCACACGTGGTCTAATGCACAACTTCAGGAATCGTCGTGAAGAGGATGCACTTGCAAAATGACGCGGTGCACAGGGGTACGGGTTGCACGGCCCCCTCGAGGGATACTAGTCTCAGGATTGCTGAGAGGGTAGATCGACCTCGGAGACCTTCAGAAACCCACCTCCTGTGTTGCAGAAATCTTCGGAGTCCACAGGAGCTCTGAGATGCAACCGGTCAGTTGCGTTTCGGTGCCTGCTGCTGCAGGGGAGTAACTCCATTTCTCCAAGGGAGATTCTTCTGTCATCCAGCGAAGTGTAGACCGTCGAAGTACTTGGTTTCTGTAGCAGAGTTTAGTCCAGGTAAAATCTAAAGTCCTGTAGTCAGGGTTCCTACTTTATATCCAAGGAAGGGGTGGATACAAACTCTGGGACCCACCTAGGGGAGGGTCAGGACAGAGGGGTGGCTACACTCATGTCCTTTGTCCAGTTTCGCGCCAGAGCAGGAGCCAATGGCTGCTGCAACCGGTTTGAGCTGGACTATGCACAGGGACACCAAATGTGCCCCCAGTGCAGACTTTCTGGCACTCTCAGAGTGCACCCACCCAGCCCCAATACACTAAGGCCTGTCTGGGAGGTGGTCACACCTCCCTGTGACAGGAAACCTATTGTCAGGCGTTCCCCTGCTCGAGCTTGGCTCAGCAGCAGGAGGGCAGACTTGTGTCTGTGGCTGGCAGCATCCATTTTGCGATGCCCAGGTCGAGAAAGCTGGTACCGGATAGACCGGTGACCCACAGTAGTAGTTATACAAGGGAGGAATCATACCTCCCACACCAGTTACTGGTGTGGAGGTATGATTCCAAGGTGTTTGACACCAAACACAACATATTTCTAAGTAGCCGTTTTAAAGTTAGCATTTACCGCGAGGTTATAATGCACTTAAATATATATGGTTGGCTGCATCACAGACAACCCCGGAAAATGGATTCCGAAGGCTGCAGAGGGGCCCTACTCATGCAGGGGCACCCTCACACATAAAAACCAGCACCCTGCCTTCAGGATTGATAAGGCCTGCCAAAGGGGTGGCTGATAGGTTTATATGTGCAGTGATTAAGAATAGATATAGTGAACCTATATCTAAGTAAGGGGTGCATGCACCATCTTACACAGGCTGCATTAGCAGACCTGTGGTGTCAGTTTGAATGGTCTCTCAGGGGTGGCACAATTCGTGCTGCAGCCCCTGGGAGGCCTCTGGGGTACCTATGCCCTAGGTACATAGTGTACCATATACTAGGGACTGATAAGTACATGAAATCAATTTAGAGGAGAAAGTAGCTAGACTGGGGTCCTGGATAGGAGGATCCCAGTCAGACTAAGTCGAAAACAGTGATACATCAGCAAAAAGTGGGGGTAACCATAAGAAGCAGATCCTACTCTCCTACAAAGAGGTCAAGCAGGGAGTCTGTGCACCATAGGGGGTGAGATCAACCAGACCCTCGATGAGGTCAAGCAGGGAGTCTGCGCACCATAGGTGGTGAGATCAACCGGACACTCGATGAGGTCAAGCAGGGAGTCTGTGCACCATAGGGGGTGAGATCAACCGGACCCTCGATGAGGTCAAGCAGGGAGTCTGTGCACCAGAGGGGGTGAGATCAACCGGACCATCGATGAGGTCAAGCAGGGAGTCTGTGCACCATAGGGGGTGAGATCAACCGGACCATCGATGAGGTCAAGCAGGGAGTCTGTGCACCATAGGGGGCGAGATCAACCGGACCCTCGATGAGGTCAAGCAGGGAGTCTGTGCACCATAGAGGGCGAGATCAACCGGACCCTCGATGAGGTCAAGCAGGGAGTCTGTGCACCATAGGGGGTGAAATCAACCGGACCCTCGATGAGGTCAAGTACGGAGTCTGTGCACCATAGGGGGTGAAATCAACCGGACCCTCGATGAGGTCAAGCAGGGAGTCTGTGCACCATTGGGGGTGAGATCAACTGGACCCTCGATGAGGTCAGGCAGGGAGTTTGTGCACCATCGGGGGTGAGATCAACCGGACCCTCAATGAGGTCAAGCAGGGAGTCTGTGCACAATAGGGGTGAGATCCACCGGACCCTCGATGAGGTCAAGCAGGGAGTCTGTGCACCATAGGGGTAAGATCAACCGGACCCTCGATGAGGTCAAGCAGGGAGTCTGTGCACCATAGGGGGTGAGATCATCGGACCCTCGATGAGGTCAAGCAGGGAGTCTGTGCACCATAGGGCGTGAAATCAACCGGACCCTCGATGAGGCCAAGCAGAGAGTCTGTGCACCATAGGGGGCGAGATCAACCGGACCCTCAATGAGGTCAAGCAGGGAGTCTGTGCACCATAGGGGGCGAGATCAACCGGACCCTCGATGAGGTCAAGCAGGGAGTCTGTGCACCATAGGGGGCGAGATCAACCGGACCCTCGATGAGGTCAAGCAGGGAGTCTGTGCATCATATGGGGCGAGATCAACCGGACCCTCCATGAGGTCAAGCAGGGAGTCTGTGCACCATTGGGGGCGAGATCAACCGGACCCTCGATGAGGTCAAGCAGGGAGTCTGTGCACCATAGGGGGTGAGATCAACCGGACCCTCGATGAGGTCAAGCAGGGAGTCTGTGCACCATAGGGGTAAGATCAACCGGACCCTCGTTGAGGTCAAGCAGGGAGTCTGTGCACCATATGGGGTGAGATCAACCCGACCCTCGATGAGGTAAAGCAGGGAGTCTGTGCACCATAGGGTTGAGATCAACCAGACCCTCGATGAGGTCAAGCAGGGAGTCTGTGCACCATAGGGGTGAGATCAACCGGACCCTCGATGAGGTCAAGCAGGGAGTCTGTGCACCATAGGGGTGAGATCAACCGGATCCTCGATGAGGTCAAGCAGGAAGTCTGTGCACCATAGGGGGTGAGATCAACCGGACCCTCGATGAGGTCAAGCAGGGAGTCTGTGCACCATAGGGGGTGAGATCAACCGGACACTCGATGAGGTCAAGCAGGGAGTCTGTGCACCATAGGGGGTGAGATCAACCGGACCCTTGATGAGGTCAAGCAGGGAGTCTGTGCACCATAGGGGTGAGATCAACCGGACACTCGATGAGGTCAAGCAGGGAGTCTGTGCACCATAGGGGGTGAGATCAACCGGACCCTCGATGAGGTCAAGCAGGGAGTCTGTGCACCATAGGGGGTGATATCAACCGGACCCTCGATGAGGTCAAGCAGGGAGTCTGTGCACCATAGGGGGTGAGATCAACCGGACCCTCGATGAGGTCAAGCAGGGAGTCTGTGCACCATAGGCGGTGAGATCAACCGGACCCTCGATGAGGTCAAGCAGGGAGTCTGTGCACCATAGGGTGTGAGATCAACCGGACCCTCGATGAGGTCAAGCAGGGAGTCTGTGCACCATAGGGGTGAGATTGCTATAAAGTTTGCTAATGCAGCCTACTAAGTCCAAGAGATTACCAAACCAGGCAGTGCATCACTGCTAATAAGGTTTTAACCAACTAGGTAAGTAACCAGGATGTCATGCAGAGAAACCATGAGACTTAGCGGACTAAAGCAAGAGCTAAACTGGGTGAAACTGAGTGCGAAAAGCGCGGCTTGTGCACCAAGAGCAGCACTACTGAACTGAGAGTGGGTTAACACGTGGAGGGTGCCAGGCTCAGCACACTGTGCTGCCAGACACAACAGTGTTGTGGTGGACATGTGATAAAAGAAGCCCCACAGTCCATCTTCTGTCAGTAGAGTGTGGCAACAAAAGAAATGCAGGGTCTGGTGGTTCCACTACAGGAATCTTGACTTGACCTCATGGTCAGGCCGGGAGCCTTTCATCTTCCCAAGGTTAATGCATTGAGCACCCCTGAATTGGGTGACAATAAATATCTGCTAATCAGTTCCACATGTGTTAGGAACAGCAGGACCTGTCTTAAGGCTGGACAGATGTGGTGACACTCCCCGGGATTTCATTCAGTGCCACAAGGGCGAGCACTCCTGCTAAGAAACTCTCTCCTTTGTTTATCAGGACACTTCACTCGGTCCTGATGAAGAGGATGCTAAGATTCTATCACTGGAACAAACTGTCCCAGCGCTGGCTGATGTGTGGGAATTAATGGAAAACGAACACTGAGAAACCACACTGGAGGAAAGCAAATCATGGAAACCAATTTTAAGGAAATACAAAAAATCGAAAATTAAAGGAAACATTTTAAAAGAAAGGTAATTTAAAGAAATAATCCCAAATTACATTAATCTAGGTGTGGCATTTAGGACTACTGTGGGGTTTTTAGGTTCAGAGATGGGTTATGTTTAGGGTGATGTGGGGTTTTTAGAGGTCAGTAATACTTGGATTTCAGGCATAGAAAGGGGTGTGTTCAGAGATGGGTGAAAAGTAGGGGTGGTGAGGGGTTTTAGGATTCACGAATGAGTGGTGTTTAGGTGTGTGAGGTGTTTTAGGGTTTTAGGGACAGATGGAGTAAATGGATGTTGAGGGGTTTTAGGGTTCATGAATGGCAGAGTTTAGGGCTGGTGAGTGATTTTAAGGTTCAATTATGGGTAGCGGCTGGGGTGGTGAAGAGTTTTTAGGGTTCGGGATGGGGTGGAGTTTTGGGTGGTGAGGGATTTTAAGGATTCAAGGCTGGGTGAAGTTTAAATGTAGAAAGGAGTTTTTAGGGTTCAAGGATGACTAGTTAAGGGTGATGAGGAGTACTTTGAGTTATGGATGACTGGTGTTTAAGGGCGGTGAGGATTTTTCTAGGGTTCAGGGATGGGGGAGTTTGGGTGCGCTGCAGTGTTTTAAGGGTTATCGGGTGGGTGGGGGTTAGCTGTAAAAAGGGGTTGTTAGGGTTCAGGAATGGGTGGAGTTAGGGGTAATCAGTGATTTTATGGTTCAGGGATAGTTGATTTATGGGGTAGAAAGGGCTTTTAGGCTTCAGGGATGAGTGAAGTTTAGGTGTAGTGAGGAGTTTTAGGGGCCAAGGATTGATGGTGGTTTAGAGTTTTGAGGGATCAGTGGTGGATGTTGTTTACGGATGGTGATGGATCAACAAATTAAAAGCATTTCAAATTAATTGTTTGAAGTAAAGCACTGAAATAAATATCTCCAACAAAACTGTTTCAGAAAGTAAGAACTGCAACCAATGCATCTACACTTAAAGAATAAACATTCAAAAGGCAATTTTGACCATAAAGACCTTCTGTGAATGGGTTTCTATGAAAAGGTAAATGCCATTCTTTCTGAAAATTTCCATTAAACAGTTTAGATTAAATGGTTTCTCAGTAATGGTATTCCATGAAATAATTTTCATATGAAATCACATATAACCGTCCTGGGATAATGAGGTTATCCCAAAAGAGGATACCCCTCCCCTGCACACCACTCGTGCTCTGCACTGCCAGAGCCTTACACTGATGTTCATTGACCTGCTGATCTCAAGCTAGGTTTGCACTCTACAAATGCATCTACTAGCATGCCTACACTCATGTAGGGGCCTGTGGTATCACCTTAGATTTCAGACATGTGAAGCTGTGAGTTCTGTCCAAGCCCAGGTCATGGGCAGCCTGCACCACTTGAAGGCCCACACATTGAACAGCTCACCTGTGGTGCTTCACGGCAGGGCCATCTAATGTTCTTTGTAGAACCCTGGTGATGGTCCAGATTGTCCACACAGACATGGTCCCTGTGAGGTCTGTGCCTGCCTTGGAAAGTACGGGGTGTTAAACCGAAGGCTACTTATCTCTCTCCAGGTCTGGGTATCAGTGCCTTATCTTAACTCATGCCATTTGTAGTTGGTCCATTCTTGCTATTTTAGGCTGGTGTTGATACTGAGTAGTGCTAGCCTGGGACTTGCACCCATCATCCCTTCACATTGAGTGCTCTCCATATCACAGAGCACAATGTCACTTCATTAACAAACATTCACATCTTAGGACAAACCTACTTTAAGGAGCCGACTGTGGAGATATCCACTCACTTAGGTTTGCACTTTGCTCTTATCTATATTTAAGTTTTGCTGCCTGCAATGGAAAGTCACACATTAATAGGCATTTGAATGAATTATTAAGATTAAGAGTCTGGGCACAGCCTCTTGTTTTGGGGTTGGACACGCTCCTTGTCTGTTATCTTACACGCGCACTCCCTGCCTGCGGTGAAGGTTATCCGAGGGGCATAAAAGCAGTACAGAAGGGGTCCTCTCTCTGTGGTATTCGCTTGTGCAGTCCAGAGTCTGAGATCTCTCTCCCGCCTGCTTTGGACCGAAGAAGGAACCATGAAGTGGCTGCTGCTCCTGGGGCTGGTGGCCCTCTCTGAGTGCCTAGTCAAGTGAGTATTTGCTAAGAACCTTAGGGTCACAGAAGGTTGGGGGAATGGGATACTGAGAATTCTGTTCCCAGATCGCGGCTGGGTGAATCACCGCAGAGAGTTCACTACAGGCGAGCTCTGCACCCAGACCGCAGCTGGGTGAATAAGTGCAGAGGATGCACTTCAGGCGAGTTCTGTTCCCATATTCCAGCTGAGTGACTCAGTGCAGAGATCAACCTACAGGCCTGAGTTATTATGTGTTAGCACATGGCCATATAGCTGTTTAGGGAATGCACCAAAATAGACAACTCTGTTCCGCTCGCCATGTGAGTGATACAAAAGTTAGTTATTCACAGGCATATCTCAAATGTGATTATTATAATGGGGGTTGTGCTGAAAAAATCAAACATTTGTTTAGTAATGGTTCTCCTCAATTGCCAGTAGCTCTCTGAATGCACACATATATGCCCTGCAGTGCATTAAGCCAGTCTCTTTGAAAAGTGACCCAACTTCATAACAACGTTTCTACAGCATTCATATTTGTGATTTCAGGCTCCTACCTGATCTTCTAAATAGCCAATGAGTTGTTTGATATGACATGGCTTCCCTTGTCCAATAATTAATAAATGGAGGCGCACGTGGTCCAGCGCCTGTTTTTTTTGTCTTATCACCATCTGATGGAAAGCTTCTTTGAGAGGCAAGGCAGGGCTGGAGACCAATCATGTTCTAAGATAAATGAGGGCTGGAGACTGCTCAGGGAGTGAGAGCCAAAAAAGTGTTCCACAGAAACAGTGTACTGCCATGGCCAGATTTGTGCTACCTTAACCAATCAAATTCTAACTATAATTCATTTATTAATGATAATTGTGGAGTCGCAACATTTGTAGCTGAAAAAGTTTGGGTTTATATATTTGTTTATTAGTATATGCTGATCAAAAAGTGTTCTTTCACTAAAAATGATGCCATGTGGCACAGTAAGTGTATACCGTTTCATAGGTAAACTCAATTAAATCATAAAAAATGTATACCCAAATTTGTCGATAAATGATCTGAGAAAAGAACATTATGACTAGTTTAACCTGTTCCTGGTATTGATATTATTTTACATTTAAGAGAAGAATTCCACAAGTACTGGAAAATTGGCAACATGTTTCAACCATGTTGAACATCTCCCTGTGGTGTACACCAGGCCACGCTACTGGTCAAATGCTCAGATTTTCCTATATAATGTATATTTGGTGCCCATTTACTTTCTTTAACCAAGTGAATAAAGCACATAAAAAGTTTTACCCATGAAGTAACACTACACATTAGGATTTTTACATACAACATATATTAACTTATACCTTCATATGTACTGATTTATGTATTGTAGCGATATATTTGCTTAGAGATACCCTGATGTTACGTCTGGCACTTCAGGGATCCAACTTGCACACCTCTGTGTTATGCTGTCTGTCAATTACATGTACATCCAGAAGGTTTCATGACTTACTTACTTGCTTATGCCTACTACCCCTCCTGTGGTATAGGCCACCAACCAGGACTTTCCAGCCCCCCGTGTCCTGGGATTTTCTTTCAATCTGACTTCAGGCGTAACCCATCTCCTTGCAGCCAGCCTAGAGGCCTTGGAGCAAGGTGTGTCTTGGCTTTCCTCTTTTCCTTTACCCTTGAGGGTTTCAGGTCAGGGCTTGTCTAGTGGTGCTTGATGTGGGCTTGTGGAGGGTGTGACCTATCGAGCCCCAGTGTCTTTTCAGGATTTCTTCATGAGCAGGGAGTTGGAAAGTCTGCTGCCATACCTCGTTGTTGCTAATGGTTTTTGAACAGCGGATTTGGAGGGTTTTTCTCAGACAGGTGTTGATGAAGGTCTGAACTTTGTTGGTGGTGGTCACTGTTGTCCTTTTAGTGTCTGCTCCATACAGAAGGGCTGATTTTACATTGGTGTTAAAAAGCCTGATCTTGGTTTGCAGCCTTAGGTCATTGAAGCTCCATATTTTCCTTAGCTGAATAAAGACGACCCCTGCTTTGCGAATTCTTGCCTTTACGTTGGTGTCTGTGCCGCCCTACTTGTTTATGACACTGCCCAGGTAGGTGAAGGCCTCAACCTCTTCCAGTGCATGGCCTACAAGAGTGACTGAAAGTGCTAGCCATGGTAGCCTTCAGGATCTTGGCTAGCATGAAACAATTAAAATTATTGGACAGATTTGCCTTAAACCATCTCACAACATACCTATCCTCTAACAACCTACTTAACTCCCTCCGGACTCCCTTCATTACAAAGCACTCAATGGCAACTGCATTTCCACATGTATGTAACTTTATCGACAGGGCTCATCACAATCGCCGTTCCCTCAGCCTTATACCTCTAGATGGAGTTGCTGCCTTTAGCAGCACAGAACAATCTACTCCGTACTCGTCTTTCGATTCACAAACCATCACAAAACTAGCACACAATGGCTCTCCTTGTCATTTCATAGCTTTCTAATTTCTCTTTCTCAGTCGACTGGTAATCCAGGATACACATATGCACCTAACCTTTAGTGGGCATTTCCTCGACTCTTTTTTGCCTTTCTCCTTTTATCATTCTATAACAACTCCTTTGGTAATATCACCTCATCTTTTGGGTTATTATATCATCTTAACTCTATATAACCCAAATCTTTCTGTAATTTCTTCCTGTTTTCCCTTTCCTTCAGTCACATGTTTCCTACTGTCTCACTGACATATATCACTAGATCAATCAACAAGGCGATGGAACAAACTCTTGAATCTCAGTCACTGGCAATCGATCGGAGCCGCATTCCAGACCATCATTTTTCACCCACTGTGCTACTCGCGACCGACGCCTGTTTCACTAGGAACAGTCCAGGCTGATCTGCCAGGGCCGCTCCCTTCCAGATAGGAACAAAAGCAACCCCAGATAGGTTTTGAGCTACTTAAGCCTTATCAGTGACACATTGAACTTGAAATATTGTAGGAAGGAGGTAGGAAATCGAGGGAAAAGATGAAGGAGAGCAGACAGGGAGAAGAAAATAGGAGCAGAAAAGGAAGAGGTATGTCTAGAAGGTAGAGTCAATAGCTAAAGGGTTGTAGAGGGCAAACTGGAGAGATGAAAGGAATGACAGGTAAAGGATTAAGGGGCATATCAGCAACGGGCGGCGATGAATAACGCAAAGCGCGCTTATCGTTTTTGTATTTATCGCCTTCTATCGCTGGAATTTATCGCCCTGTTAGCGCGTTATTAACAACGCGTTTCTCCAGGGCGATGTAAATTCCAGCGATAGCGGGAAATCGCCGTTTTGCAGGGAACATCGCTGGTTTTCCAGCGATGTTCCCTGCAAAACGGCGATATGCTGATGATACGACCCTGTGGTCGTAACACAAGAATCCACCCCCATGTTAAACATACATGAGTCAGGATTTTAGCAGACGTTAGTTTTTGGCGAAAACAGCAGTTTTCGTCCAAAACTAACGTCTGCTAAAATGCGTGGGCCGCCTTGTAAATATCGCGATGTGCACATCAGCGATATTTTCAAGGTTGTACTGCCCAGTGACGCCCACTTTGCATCTCATTAGAGATGCAAAGCGAGGCGTCAGGAAAAAGGGTGCTAACATGCGCTACTGCATGTTAACATCCCCTAGTAGATAGGGCGCTAATATTATCTCAGCTTTTTTGGCTTTTAAAGCCAAAAAAGCGGAGATAAGGCCCTTGTAAATATGCCCCTAAGTTTTCAAATGGAGAGAGAGCCCACCTTCTTAAACCCTTTTCCTGGAAGCAGTACCAAGCCCCCTAACCCCTGCTTCCATGTACACCCACTAATACCTGTCAGTCGTTGCATGTTGTAATTGTCAGGGCTCGTGTATGCATTACACTTATGCATTTACCTAGTGTCCTTTAGTTCTTATGCTGTCTGGAAACCTCTGAACCAGTTCATGTAAGTGGCTGCATGTCATGCATGAGTAAAGTCATGCAATTCGCCTTTGCATTCTGAGATTTGTACTCAAATCTTTGCAATCAAGAAAATCAAACTTACAAGTACCACAACACAAAAAATGAATACGAGGCCTGGAAAATGTACTCACACTTTACATGAAAGAACATCAGAGCTCCATGGCTTGAAACTCCTTGTGAAGTGACCACAGGGTTCTCTGGACATCAACTCAGTCTTGTCACAATTCTGTTCATTGGTAGTTTTGAACCCTGAAAAATACTACCAATTTTGGTCATACAATGGTGGCACATATGGGTATGTATGTAACATTTTGTTAATAAGTGTGACTGGCAGGAAATGGAAGCAGTTCAGTGTTGCAGGCGAGTACAGCTGCATGCAGTCTGGGTGTCTCAGTGAAGACTAGCTGGGCATTTTGAATTACATCCTAGAGGTTTAGAGATCTTTTGGGAAGTCCTAGATAGAGAGAATCCTCATGATCCAAACTGGAGCAAACAAGGCCATAATCGAAGAAACTGTTCCTTTGGCAGGAGTGGAGAAGGGGGTATCTGGGATTCCAATGGTGGATATCCAAGTCAATGCGACCCAGATACCTCACCATCTTATCTGGGCTTAGTTCTTTGAGTTTCTTGTGCCCAAGAGAGAGTCCACATAAGTTCACAGATCACAGAAAAGATGTTCAGGTTTGTTGGAGTTAAACTGTCACCAGTTTTAACTCATCCAGTCCCAGACCTTCAACATTCAGTGCTTGAACGTGGTGGCAGTCATTCTCTGTGCAAATGGATGAGTCACCTATTTGTCAGCAGCACAGTGGCTTGAAGCAGGCCTGGCTCTTGGAGGAGCTAGACCTGAAGGTGATTTTAATTTAAGAATCTTCTCTGAGTTAGCAGCAACCATAGGCTGTCCTGAACCTCCCCTTCTGGGGGGTAGAGGGGGCTGCATAGATGTTCTTGTCCCTTAGTGGTGATGTGTGTGGCACCTCCTTTGGAGAAATGGAGAAGAGAGAGGTGTCTTTCCATCTTCTCTATGACAATTGAGGCTCATTCACACCCAGAGTGTTATCATTCTGACAGCCCTGCCAGAGGAGCTGCTCTTCACAGGGGCTACTTGTAGATGCCAATGCCTCGCCTCAGACCCCAGAACTAGGAGACAAGCACAGCTGTGGGCATTTAATAATGAAAGGTTATTTATTATGTATAATCAGCACTTAAATCCTGTGGATCACGATGATGGAAATGAGTATTGTATTCTTGGCAACCATTACCATAAATTAGATAAATATTTGAAAAACCAACGTGCATTACACACACCTACACCCTGTATCCAACTGGTCTGATCCACACATAACACCTCCTATATCTGTATAACTTGCATCACGGTTCCTGTATTGGATGAATGTTTAGTAAGGTTGCTGAGAGTGCCACACCTGCTGAGAGTGCCACACCTTCTGAGACTGAGACTGCCACACCTGCTGAGAGTGCCACACCTGCTGAGAGTGCCACACCTGCTGAGACTGCCACACCTGCTGAGAGTGCCACACCTGCTGAGAGTGCCACACCTGCTGAGAGTGCCATACCTGCTGAGAGGGCCACACCTGCTGAGAGTGCCACACCTGCTGAGAGTGCCACACCTGCTGAGAGTTCCACACCTGCTGAGAGGGCCACACCTGCTAAGAGTACCACACCTGCTGAGAGGGCCATACCTGCTGAGAGTGCCACACCTGCTGAGAGTGCCACACCTGCTGAGAGTTCCACACCTGCTGAGAGGGCCACACCTGCTAAGAGTGCCACACCTGCTGAAAGGGCCATACCTGCTAAGAGTGCCACACCTGCTGAGAGGGCCATACCTGCTAAGAGTGCCACACCTGCTGAGAGGGCCATACCTGCTGAGAGTGCCACACCTGCTGAGACTGCCATACCTGCTGAGAGTGCCACACCGGCTGAGAGTGCCACACCTGCTGAGACTGCCACACCTGCTGAGAGTGCCAAGCCAGGCACTTATCCCCACATCCCTAAGGAAGCTGTTAGACCTGCGGTCGTATACTGGCACTTTGGCATCTCCCCTCGAGCACTCAGTCCTCATGTTTCTGTCCCTCTCAAACTCAGGGTTCTCTTTGCATCCTCCTCCCCAGTGACGGTCCAGGGAGGGGAGCAGTGGTTGCTGCTCAGCAGCCTTTCTTCTCAGGACTCTACAGAACAGACAATGTCTCCATCAGAGACACGTTCAGGGCAAGTGAATGTATCCACCCTTCTTTCGTCTTCTTCAGGGCACAGCAGCATTGCAAGGCTCATCACTACATGGTGTTCACTGAGCAGCAGAATCTCTTCTCCACTCTGTCTCTTTTATATTTTGTTAGGGTAGCTAATGCCAACCTGCTGCTGATAGCTATCATCATCAGTCAGAGTATAGGTTCTATTAGCCCTAAACCTTGTGCATACACACTCCAAAGAGTTAATGCATTCATGTTTGTCATACAGCTAAGCCTGATGTGTATGTAACATGTATGTATCATTAGGAAAATCTCCACATGTTAAGGCCTTTGTAGAGATCCTGGGCTAATAACAGGTCTGCAAACTGTTCTAAGATGGCATAATATACATGATAAAGTACCCCCTGCTGTACATTATTGTATTGTACTGTAATTGTATTTATATAGTAAGGATATTATCAGTCACAGAGGAGTTGTGTGACCATATAGAAGAATGAGGCCAAAGGCCAAGTCCCCTGATGAGATCATGGAACTCCAAGGGGACTTGCAGTATCCTTACAATGAATGCAGAGGGTAGTTTATCCCTTATAATACATGGTCTCACCATCACCCTTGCCACAAATGACCTATATCATTGGTGCCTTGTACTTTTACATGAAAGAGGTAGCATGTTTGCAGTCCGCCTTTGATCAGCAGCATTTATCTATCTTGCAAGCCCCGCCTCTATCCTCAACGCATAGAAAGTGTCCAATAAACAGCAGCCATGATTTCCTCATCGTCTGTGAAGAATGAAAGAGAAATCAAGTGGAAGATTAAAGACATCAGAAAGTAGTTGTGACTAATTTGTTAAAAAAAATATTCAAATCAATTTAAAGTAAATCAAGTTAAAAACGGGCTGAGGCTTAGAATTTGTAGAAAAATGGAGAAAGATTCTATTTGTCCTGTAATGACATTTAGTGTGCAAAAAATAAACCTTCTGTTGAAAATATCTTCTTTCTGCTCATTACTATTTGTTTTAAAAATACGATCATAAAAATGAAAAACCAAATTTCATGCAGTTGCAATATCATATTTCAGTTGAGCAACTACATCATTTCATTTTGACAGGCGACTAGAAACTACAGAACTGTAATAAGAAAATTAGAGCCAAACTTGTACACAGGGATTGCTGGCCCCCGTCTATCATACAGTAATATAATATAACTGTACCAGTTTAATGGCCTTGTCACAGGAACATGGCACAATCCTTGATGAAATGAGTTTTGCAGCTGTAAACCCAATATAACTTTTTTGCAGTAAACCTTTCCCACAAAAATGTTTTGGTGGGATGTTTGTTATACATTTGTTATTTCAGGGGATGTTTGTTATACATTTGTTATTTCAGGGGATGTTTGTTATACATTTGTTATTTCAGGGGATGTTTTGTAAAGCTGACAGAAGGGAACATAGCTTACACCCTTTCTTCTGACATTTAATGTCCATGATGAGGATGAATGCTGCCAGGATATGTCTCCTTTCTTCCCCCCACTAGTGATTTTCTCTTTGTTTTAGGATTCCTTTGATGAAAGGGGAGTCACTGAGGGACCACCTGAGGGAGAGCGGTAAGCTGAAGGAGTTCCTGGAGACATATAAAGTGAATCCGGCCACCAAGTATTACCCAACCAAGTATGGACAAGTGGCCAACGAGCCGATGACCAACTACATGGACGTAAGTGGCTGTCGCAGGAAACCTGCACACCCCAGAATTGTATGCAGGATGAAGCAGTAAGTGTGAAAATACCAGTGGTGCATGAGGTGGAGTTAAGGCACTCTGGAGCTGAGGGACTCCTGTGAGGTACGATGGGATGAGGGGAGGTGGGAAGCACGTTCATTAAATTACACGTTGAGGGCTAACAAACTCCAGCGTCTTTAGAACTTCTAGAAGAGCCAGGAGATCACTGATGCTCTGGAGGGTGTCAGGGACTTCCAAAGTGTGGGCTCCAGAATCATGAGTCTAGCTCGGCACAATAAGTGAACATTGCGAGCCAGGGTGCGGAGACCTGATGGGGACATGAAAGGTAATCTCTCGGAAAGTGTGAAGCACCTTAAAGATGTTCACGCTTTGTGACAAGTTCTAATTTTCAGAACTTTTTTGATCAGGAGTAGTATAAAGCTTAGTTCCCTCTGAATGAATTACCATTGACACAGCGCCAATGATCCCAGATGATGCAGAAGAAGATAGAGGCCATGGGGGCAATGATCACCTAGGACTCAACAGGAGACATTGAGGATGTCACTTTAGCAACAGCAGTGGGAGGTTGGCCTGGATATTGAAGCAAACTGGGAATAGTGGCCTCGAATTTTAGTCCTAAATGTAGGTCTGACATTTTCCAGATAGCTCAGTTCCTTCCTTCTGCAGGTGTTGCATTAGGATTTTGGGATAGGAGTACCAAAGATTGCTGACAAATTCCAGATGCAGGTAAATAATAATGTTCACAATGGGTGAAAGCAACTCAGGGGCAAGAAAAGGGGGGAGAGCCAGACTAAAAAAACTGAAGATAGAGGATTGAGAGAAGAGAGATGTGGTAGAAAACATAAACCGTTGGGAGTAAAGGTAACAAGAAGGCTGCAAGAAGGCAGCAGACAAAGGAGGATATGAAAGTGGAAAGAAAAAGTTAAATATTCAAGGCAACATGAAATGAGAACTGAAAAATCTCACTCTTGGGCGTGTTAAACTGAGAATATCCATAACTGTGCTCCTTCTAGAGTTGCTCTGTGGATTCTGTATTGATCAGGGGAACAAGTAAGTCAAAGATAGGATCAGTATCATTCGAATATTGTTGCTATATTGAAGTTACAGAGGCGTCTGACATAGTTTCCTCCAGAGGTGGTGTCTGACACCAGGGAGGCCATGCTTCTCCTAGTGTTTGCGCATGGCCTCACTGGGCTCGCGAGATCTGCTGTCGCCTGCTGGTCGGCCCACTGAGTCGCGATTGTCTCCAATCCACAGTGGGCATACCGACTAAGACCAATGGATACAAGTGTGCTTCTCTTGTAGATTGGGAATGACACACAAAGCCATTGACTCCGCTTAGCGCCTAGAACACACTATTCTACATGCAGGCTCTGAATCAGCCTAGCGGATTGAATATATCACTCCTGCAATACTCATTTAATCCACTGTCTGTAAGATATATAAGATATAGTACCAGCTGATTTTTGATCCTTAGGTAAAAACTGCAATGCCAGCCATGTCCACCTCTAACACGGATGACAAGACTACTGCTGTAACATGCTATGAACCATGGCATGTCCCAGACTACTGGAAGATGAGTTACCCAACTCCTAAAGCAGCTAGGACTGGTCTAGCACCCCTAGAGGCTGTGATGCTTTGTTGCCTACCTGAGGTGTAGTTGGAAAGGAGAAGGTAGAAAAAGTCAGCTGGGCTAGGGACAAAGATCAATGCCATGGACTCCTGTCTGTAGTCCTAGAGTATGACCTTCTAGCAAGACTTGAGATGCTTCAACGACAGAGAAGAACGCACAGTGACCTTCAGGGAGGTGATGCTTCAACGAGAGAGAAGAACGCACAGTGACCTTCAGGGAGGTGATGCTTCAACGAGAGAGAAGAACGCACAGTGACCTTCAGGGAGGTGATGCTTCAACGACAGAGAAGAACGCACAGTGACCTTCAGGGAGGTGATGTTTCAACGACAGAGAAGAACGCACAGTGACCTTCAGGGAGGTGATGCTTCAACGAGAGAGAAGAACGCACAGTGACCTTCAGGGAGGTGATGCTTCAACGACAGAGAAGAACGCACAGTGACCTTCAGGGAGGTGATGCTTCAACGAGAGAGAAGAACGCACAGTGACCTTCAGGGAGGTGATGCTTCAACGACAGAGAAGAACGCACAGTGACCTTCAGTGAGGTGATGCTTCAACGACAGAGAAGAACGCACAGTGACCTTCAGTGAGGTGATGCTTCAACGACAGAGAAGAACGCACAGTGACCTTCAGTGAGGTGATGCTTCAACGACAGAGAAGAACGCACAGTGACCTTCAGGGAGGTGATGCTTCAACGAGAGAGAAGAACGCACAGTGACCTTCAGGGAGGTGATGCTTCAACGACAGAGAAGAACGCACAGTGACCTTCAGTGAGGTGATGCTTCAACGACAGAGAAGAACGCACAGTGACCTTCAGTGAGGTGATGCTTCAACGACAGAGAAGAACGCACAGTGACCTTCAGTGAGGTGATGCTTCAACGACAGAGAAGAACGCACAGTGACCTTCAGTGAGGTGATGCTTCAACGACAGAGAACGCACAGTGACCTTCAGTGAGGTGATGCTTCAACGACAGAGAAGAACGCACAGTGACCGCTAGTGAGGTGATGCTTCAACGACAGAGAAGAACGCACAGTGACCTCTAGTGAGGTGATGCTTCAACGACAGAGAAGAACGCACAGTGGCCTTCAGTGAGGTGATGCTTCATAGACAGAGAAGAACGCACAGTGACCTCTAGTGAGGTGATGCTTCAACGACAGAGAAGAACGCACAGTGACCTCTAGTGAGGTGATGCTTCAACGACAGAGAAGAACGCACAGTGACCTTCAGTGAGGTGATGCTTCAACGACAGAGAAGAACGCACAGTGACCTTCAGTGAGGTGATGTTTCAACGACAGAGAAGAACGCACAGTGACCTTCAGTGAGGTGATGCTTCAACGACAGAGAAGAACGCACAGTGACCTTCAGTGAGGTGATGCTTCAACGACAGAGAAGAACGCACAGTGACCTTCAGTGAGGTGATGCTTCAACGACAGAGAAGAACGCACAGTGACCTCTAGTGAGGTGATGCTTCAACGACAGAGAAGAACGCACAGTGACCTTCAGTGAGGTGATGCTTTAACGACAGAGAAGAACGCACAGTGACCTTCAGGCAGGTGATGTTTCAACGACAGAGAAGAACGCACAGTGACCTTCAGTGAGGTGATGCTTCAACGACAGAGAAGAACGCACAGTGACCTTCAGTGAGGTGATGCTTCAACGACAGAGAAGAACGCACAGTGACCTCTAGTGAGGTGATGCTTCAACGACAGAGAAGAACGCACAGTGACCTTCAGTGAGGTGATGCTTCAACGACAGAGAAGAACGCACAGTGACCTCTAGTGAGGTGATGCTTCAACGACTGAGAAGAACGCACAGTGACCTCTAGTGAGGTGATGCTTCAACGACAGAGAAGAACGCACAGTGACCTTCAGTGAGGTGATGCTTCATAGATAGAGTAGAACGCACAGTGACCTCTAGTGAGGTGATGCTTCAACGACAGAGAAGAACTCACAGTGACCTCTAGTGAGGTGATGCTTCAACGACAGAGAAGAATGCACAGTGACCTCTAGTGAGGTGATGCTTCAACGACAGAGAAGAATGCACAGTGACCTCTAGTGAGGTGATGCTTCAACGACAGAGAAGAACGCACAGTGACCTCTAGTGAGGTGATGCTTCAACGACAGAGAAGAACGCACAGTGACCTTCAGTGAGGTGATGCTTCAACGACAGAGAAGAACGCACAGTGACCTCTAGTGAGGTGATGCTTCAACGACTGAGAAGAACGCACAGTGACCTCTAGTGAGGTGATGCTTCAACGACAGAGAAGAACGCACAGTGACCTTCAGTGAGGTGATGCTTCATAGATAGAGTAGAACGCACAGTGACCTCTAGTGAGGTGATGCTTCAACGACAGAGAAGAACTCACAGTGACCTCTAGTGAGGTGATGCTTCAACGACAGAGAAGAATGCACAGTGACCTCTGGTGAGGTGATGCTTCAACGACAGAGAAGAATGCACAGTGACCTCTAGTGAGGTGATGCTTCAACGACAGAGAAGAATGCACAGTGACCTCTGGTGGGGTCATGCTTCATAGATAGAGTAGACCACGCAGTGACCTCCGGTGCGGTGATGCTTCATTGACAGAGAAGAACGAACAGTGACCTCCGGTTAAGTGATTCTTCATAGACAGCCCAGTATGCACAGTGGTCACTGGGGAGCTGCTGATGTGACAATCATTAGAATATTCTAGAAGTGAAGCGACATCAGAGATAAATACAGACTGGTTAAAGTGTGACCCACTTGTATACTGTATTTCTGATTTCCTCTTCTCATCCAACAGATGCAGTACTATGGCGTTGTCTCCCTTGGAACTCCACCTCAGAGCTTCAAAATGATGTTTGACAGCGGCTCATCCAATTTCTGGGTCCCCTCTGTGTACTGCAACAGCGCAGCCTGCTGTAAGTGGTCCCTGTGTCAACAAATGTAGAAACCAAGGTGCCCCCACCTTCTTCCTTATCTGGAAACAACCCTACATCCTCTAAATCTCCCTGTTGTGTTTCTGAAGCACACACCTTTCAGCAATAATACCAGCATTTATTTATTAGAGCGTCTTTTGTGCTGTGTAGGGGATCGCAACATCATGGCTGAGCTATCAATCAGCAACATTATTGACTACCACTACGTTGTAAAGGTATGCACATGTGGAGATAAGAATACTACACCCACACTTCGCAACATACACTTACTTTGCTGATATAGAGCTAGTCGATATTGTGAAGTTGGCATCTGTGCAGGTCTACATCTACCTTGTGACATGCACCTTTTTTGTATACCAGTCTTGCTGTCTTATGGTAGCATAACAATGCTACAACAACGGAGTGAAGTATTCGAAAAGGGGAGGTGGAAGACAGAACCAGACTAATGAAGTTACTTAAGAGAGAACACAAACCTTTAAGCATATAAATAAAAACATCATGCTCTATGGTAGCTTCTTACACAACCCAATAGCTTCCCCAAAATATCCACAGCTCTCTTTCAACACTCCACCTGTCCATCCACTTCTAACAACACGTTATCATCACTGTAATATCAGCCCACAGGACACCCTCCTCCAGAGTTTCACATCCCACTTCCATCATCCACTCTAACCTTCCCTGTGTTCGTCTTCCTGGTCCTCTTATGGTATTTATTGCTACTGGTCATCATCCCACCTTCATGTAATGCTGAAGGCACCATTGTATTTAGTAATGTTCCTTCTCTACATCTTGGCGTTCGAATGTGTTCTTTATCCTTTTCACCTGAGCAATTCCAGCCAGAGGTCCTGATTCACCGGAGTATCAATTTCCATCAGTTGCTTCATCCACTTTCTTATGTCTGATCTGGTTTGGTATCGTCTGATCTCAGCTTGTCCTTGATGATGGGCAAAGCAGTGACCACAGGCTCAACACACATCAGAAATAAAGTAATGAAGATAAAGATGTTGATTCCGATGTCGTTTGGAAAGCATTTGCACCGAATCTGTTCCGGAATGCTTTCGGACGACTCAGATTGGGGGAGTTCGACCGAGCGATTTGGATGTATCCAGATGCTTCTGGATACGATTCGGTCAGACTCCCATTGACTTCAATGGGAGCCTGTGTTCCTAATGAGAACACAGGCTCCCATTGAAGAAAGGGGTGGTTGGGGAAAACCTTGCATCCTATGGCGGGCACCCCATGGTGCCTGCCATAATGTGCATGGTTGGAAATGGTGGCCCCTTGGGTACCCCCACGGGCCCGATTCAGAAGGCCCCGGGTGAAGGGGGGCCTGCTATGGGATCCCAAAGACAGATTCTGGCAGCTGATTTGTTCTAGAGAAACCGATTCACAACAGCTGTCCGAATTGGTCATCGTACTCGCTCGCTCAGAAACCAAGTCCATAGAGCTGTACAATTTGGCTCAGAAAGACGCGATCTGTACCAATGCCTTTCAGAACCGATTTGGACATCCCTACCGGTTTCCAGGCATCGTACTCGGTCGCTGGGAAGTCTGTACCATTCGGTCGGAAACAAGGGTTCCGGATCGGATTTGGCAAACATGAATCCGATTCGCAGCCCTTCCGAACAACATCTTAATCGAGCCCAAAAATATTGTGAGACAGCAAAAGTCTGAGATCCAGGAGAAAGGAATTTCAAGGTAGAACTTTACAGTGTTGAAGGAAGGAGTGAGAGATGAGGAGTCTTGTGCATAGATATTCTGACCTGGGAAGCTGGCATTCCTAGTGTGCTGTCTAGATTATTGGGGGTTTGAATGAGCTGTCTAGGCCAATGTCCATGGTAAATATACTGTCCAAGGGTGTCACCACATGCAAGGGTATTGCATTTTCTGATGAGGACTTGGCTTTCCCTCGCAGCTTCTCCCTGCTCTTCAGTAAGAATTGCCTGTGGGCAGAGAGTGATTCTTGGCAGCAGTGGTGCCCAGCTGATTTCAATCCTAAAATGCTTCATACAGTTACATCAAAGTACTGCTTTGTCAGCAAACTTCAGTGAAACCTAAAACGAGAATTAGCTTTATGTTTTAGAACAAAAGGCAATGACATGGCCTCAACCAATTCATAGCTAAAGAAAATTAAATCCAAACCTTTTGTACCTTGTACCGGCAAGGCTCTTTTCTCAAAGTCTCTTCATCTATTTCTTCTCTACTTCCTTCTAGTTTTCCTCTCCTCTACTGTCCACACTCTCTCCTTCACCACCTCCATTTTACTGCTCCTCTATCTCCTTTCTTTAATCTTCATCCCCTCCCTCTACTATGATTACCCAGACCCTGTTTGCCCTCTTCAACCTCTCCACCCTGTCCCAAACTCCTCCACCAACCTTCCTCATACCACTTTCTCCCTCTTCTCTTGTTCCTCCTCCACCGTCATCCACCTCCTGATCCTTTCTTGGATTCTTCCTCCTCACCTACTACCATCTTCCCCTTCCCAACTCAACTCTTACTCCCCACTCCACCCTCTCCCACACTCCTTTCTACTCTGCACCACTCTACTGCCATCTTCTCACCCTGCTCCCTCTACTACTCTTATTCTTCTCTCCTTCACTCATGCCATCACTACTTGCCCCTCCATCCCACACCCTGCCCCGCCCCCTCATGTTGACCCCCAGGCTTGCACTTCACACTCTTGTTCTTATGCCTGTTTCCCCTACTCTATCCCAAGTGTATTAGTTCCCTTTAATCCTTCTTGGCTTGTGTTCTGTTTTCACCATGTTTTAATGTAATCCATGACCTTGCTTGCTCCTTGCTGTTGCCACTGCGTAAAGTGTGCTGACACCCTTGGGTAGAGGCATGCTATAGAATAATGCAAATAAATAAATATACAAGCCACCATGGTGGTATATGCCGCTCTGTACATCAATTCCAGTGCAGAGCTCCTGGCTTTATTTACATCCGACTGCGATGCTCCTTAAGCTCCCAACCAAGAAGTCTCAGAAAGTCACCCTCTTCAGACCCCGCTCAAGCTCCTCTCGAGGCAGCATTGCCTGTAGATATATCTGCAGCACATGCTGATGCATCCACCACCATACTGCACACATAGGGTCAGATTTATATCTTGGCAGATGGGTCACAATGATTAGATCCTATGGGATTTATAGTTCGGCTGACGTGCTATCCATCACCGTTGTGACAGAGTAACCCGTCCCCCAAGATCTGGATCAGGCCCAAAGGTCCCCCACATTGGTGGCACTGCTTGCTAAAGTAGGCTTCATATAATTGATTGTGACCGCACTACGGGCATTTTACACCCACGGATAGATATCCCTCTGATGCAAACTTCTACAGCTGTTATGTTTATATAATTTCTTTTCCTAGCTGCACACCACAAAATAAAAACAATTCTTGGCACCAAAGGAAACATTAATATACATATTTAGCATCATCAATGGCATTGAAAAGCACGTGAATAATATAGACAAACAAAACATTAGCCACGCTATGAGTGGTAAATGAGTGACCTCTTTTTAATGATTGTGTGACAATTGGCTTTTAACTTGTATCCACAGCAAATCACAACAAATTCAACCCCTCCGGTTCCTCCACCTTCCAGGGGACCAGCACCAGCCTGTCTTGCGGCTACGGCACTGGAAGCATGACCGGGGTCCTGGGCTACGACACCCTCCAGGTAGGTGGACTGCTGACCATGGACAACGGTAGCTGAGTGTGGTGGTAGTGTCAGAGACATGCTGCTTTTTTTGTGCTTTCAGTGCTTAATTTGAGCCAGTGGTTTCCGGTGCTCAGCATCAGCACTTAATTGTAAATACTGAAGCTTGTGAGAGTCTGCCACAAGGTGGCACTATCTAGCCAATTAAGAGGTGACCACAACAACAGTTAATTATTAATTTAATGTACATTAAAAATGACTATCACTTGCCGCCCAAGCCAGTCTTATAGCTTTGGGTGCCTGAAAGAGTAGAAATTGTCACACTTGTAGGAGTGCGATGCTTAGTAGTTGTGTTGTTACTACCATTGGCAGCGCTGTCAGGGGTAATGTGTGGTGTTAGCTGCCGTGGCTTCCTAACGGGAGCCCTAGAACTTATTTTGTTTTACAAATTATGCACTGTTGCTTTCAACAATTTCCTTAGGTTGGAGGTCTCACCATCACCCAGCAGGTCTTCGGAGTGGCCTACACTGAAGCCAACTTCTTCTACCAAATGCCTTTTGACGGGATCCTGGGAGTGGCCTTCCCAAGCCTTGCCCAAGATCAAGCCACCCCTGTCTTTGACAACATGTGGAGCCAGGGTCTGCTGGCACAAGACCTCTTCTCGGTATACCTGAGCCCGTAAGTCACAGCTACCCATAGGATCCATGTGTGAACCGGTAAATGATCACTGCATACATGTGGTGTGAGTGGCACGGTGCATCCCTACTCAGGTTTGGGCTATCCAAATACAAAGTCAGCTTGTGATGTCCTTGAAAAGAAGGATACTTTGTACCAGGCACTTCCAGCCAGCTCCAAGATCAGCATACTCTAAGAGGGTCTCGCGGGACACACCCAACCCAAAGTCACACCGCACCCTACCATTAGTCACTCATTCATTTATTCATTCATCCAACAATCCATTCATTCATCCACCCATCCAGTCATCATTCATCATTCATCCATCCATCCATACATTCATCCATTCATTCATTCTTACTTGATTTATGTATAAACTATATGTACTTTACTTCATGAAAGTATTTTCACAGGTGAAAAAGTAAAAATTGCATGCTCAAATCCACTGGAATGTCGTAACAGATTTTGAGCAACAGATAGCATTGCTCAATTAATGTTTCTAGCTAGTTTAGCGCAGAGGAGAGAGAAGTAGAATCCTCGGACTATATATGCTTAATTGTAGAGAAAGCGGAATTCTGTAATCTGATTTTCAAGTGATAAAGCCAGGATTAAGAAATACCCATGAAAAAATACTCAAAGATGAAAATGTCCATGAAAAAGGGTGGGGAAAGAAAGAAGTCCATGAAGGAGGATGGCTCTTGAGAGGAATGTCCATGAAGCAAGATGCTAATAGAAGGGAAAGTCCATGAAGAAGGAAGCTGATAGAAGGGAATGTTCATGAAGAATGGTAAGGAAAGAATGGAGTCCATGAAGGAGGATGGTTTTAGGAAGGAATGTCCATGAAGAAGGATGCTGATAGAAGGGAATGTCCATGAAAAAGAATGCTGATATAGGGGGAAGTCCATAAAGAAGGGCGGCTCTAGACAGGAATGTGCATGAAGATGGATGCTGATAGAAGGGAATGTCCATGAAGAGATGCTGATAGAAGGGAATGTCCATGAAGAGGAGGCTGATAGAAGGGAATGTCCATGAAGAGGAGGCTGATAGAAGGGAATGCCCATGAAGAGGAGGCTGATAGAAGGCAATATTCATGTAGAAGGATGCTGATAGATGAGATGGCCATAAAGAAGGATGGTTCTAGACAGGAATGTCCATGAAGAGGATGCTTATAGAGGGAGTGTCCATGAGGAAGGATGCTTATAGAAGGGAATGTCCCTGAAGAAGGATGGTGATAGAAGGGAATCTCCATGTAGAAGGATGCTGATAGATGAGATGTCCATAAAGAAGGATGGTTCTAGACAGGAATGTCCATGAAGATGGATGGTGATAAATGGGAATATCCAAATAGAAGGAGACTGATAAAAGGGAATGCCCACAAAGAAGGATGCTGATAGATGGGGATGTCCATAAAGAAGGATGGCTTTAGGCAGGAATTTACCATGAAGATGGATAGTGATAGAAGGGAATGTGCAAGAAGAAGGATGCTTATAGAATGGAATGTCCATGAAGAAGGATGCTGATAGAAGGGAATGTCCATGCAGAAGTTGGCTTTAGAAGGCAAAGTTCTTGAAGAAGAATAGTGATAGATGGAATATTCAAGAAGAAGGATGCTGAGGGAAGGGAATGTCCATGAAAAGGGTGTGGATTACAGTAATTGTCCATTGTGATGGATGCTAATAGAGGAGAATGTCCTTTAAGAAGGATGGTGATAAAAGGGAATGTCCAGGAACGAGAACTTTAACTAGGGAATATCCAAGAAGGAGGATGCAGATACTAAGGAATGCTCATGAAGAAGGATGCAGGTAAAAGGAAATTGCCATGAGGATCAAACCCGAAAGAAGGAAGTGGTAGTTGTACTATTAACGTGATTTGTATGTGCTAGGGAACCATGTATTTACAATTCCATGGCTTAGTCCTGGTGAGAACATAAGTGTCTCTTGCAATATTGAAAGAGGCAGGATGGACTTGATTGGGAATTCATTTATTTGTCTAAATTCTGCAGGTTTATTTTGGTGTGGAATTTACACGGATCATGCATCTCTCTTGGTAAAGGCAGGTTATGGAAAGGTTTGTGGTATCTGACCTATCAGGTGTGCATTAAGGTTGTAGGTAAAACTGTGAGGAGGGAAGTTCATGGGACTAGTGTATTCTTGTTCACAGGCTAAACATTAGTGTTTGGCTATTCACATGTCTTCATTGTGAAGCAAGGCCATTTAAGGGGCAAGAGTCCTGTGTATGGAGCTACCTGCCCCTGGGGGGTTTGTACCTGGCTTGAAGGGTGGTAGTTGAAAGCTTGGGAAAGGCAAAATTACCTAGGAAGTTGTGTTGTGAAACCATAAAACATTTTTTGAGCCGATCTTGAATGCCATCTCCCTTTGATTGGCGTTCAGTTTAGATCATTAAAGATAAGTGGGCTCTGGTCTGGGCATCTTTGAATGACCATGTTCCACCCATATTGTTCAGGGATCTTTAGATCTTTGAAGGACAATGTTCCACGCATATGGTTCAGGGATCTTTAGATCTTTGAAGGACAATGTTCCACACATAGGGTTCAGAGATTTTTAGGTCTTTGAAGGAGAATGTTCCACACATAGGGTTCAGGGATCTTTAGATCTTTGAAGGACAATGTTCCACGCATAGGGTTCAAGGATCTTTAGATCTTTGAATGATCATTTCTGGGAACTCTGTTCAGTTGGCATTACCAAAGCAAAATTGGTGATTTTTAACCGTAATATACTCCTAGTACAACATGAAAAGAAAGTCAATGGAGTGATGATGTAAACACTAGGCCAGTGTAGCCTTGAGTCAGGAATAATGTCACCCAGGCTTACTTCTCAGGGTTGAGTAAGTGATGGCCATGCTAATGTGTAATATAGATGAAAGAAAGTGGCAGAGTGTGTTCAGTAGGACCTACAATTCCAGGTATAAATGCCAAAGTGCCAACGTAGTGTAACTCTTCCCATAACAAGCATGTGAGATGGCACTGGGCAAAACTAAATTCATTATTTCATGCAGAGATCAGGGCAAAACATGAGGCAGGGGCCAGGACAGAGATGGGCACAGGGATCCGGGCAGTGTTGAAGACAGAGAACAGAGCAGCATAGCAGAGCGAGATTGGGGCAGTGGGGTGACACAGATTAGAGGTGTACTGTAGTCGGAGTACAACCTGGTATTTAAGACAGAGTTCAGGTAATTTGGGTAAAGACTAGGGCAGTATTAGGGATGGATTACAAGGTATGGCAAGCAGAGATTAGGGCAGTTTTGAACGCAGAGATCAGGGCAGTATTTCAGACAGTGAGTAGAGCAGTCAAACCAGTGTGGTTGAAAGGAGCATTTATAGTCTTGGAATGTAATGAGGGATGGAGGAAACCCAGAGGTCGTGCAGTGCACACCAGCCTCTGCATTCTACTCCAGTGAAAAGAACACTGACATGACAGCCTAGAGGCAAACTTTGCATTTCAATGTCAAGGCTAGAGTAGGAGTCAGATGGCAGTTTTTCTGATTGAGGTAAGTGATGTAGAAGTACGGCAGTACTGAATTTCACTGAGTAGAGACCTTTGCGGATGAGGGGACTGGGATATTGATTGATGGGTATTACTAGACATTGCTCAGGTGGCACGTCCAAAAGGTGATTCAGGGATGAACGTGACACATTCCAACCCATTCTGTAGGATTTACCCTCTCTGATGTCATCACTTAAAATGTCTGAACAGCGACTTCTCCTTGGTCTTCACAGGAGCGGGCAGGGCGGGAGCGTGATCACCTTTGGAGGCTATGACACGAGTTACTACACTGGGAACATGAACTGGATCCCTCTGTCTGCTGAGAGCTACTGGGAGATCACCTTGGACAGGTAGGTCCTTCATCTACTGGTCATGTGAGCAGAATCGCAGATGCTCAGGGGTATCACGGAAGCTTTTGACGTTGGACATTGAGAGACAAGGTAAAGCAGTAAAATAGGCTAAATGGATCAGAACTCCTAAATTTTAATCACAAATTATACTTCTGACACCACTAACTCAAAGCCCAAAGTAATGAGCAGGACATGTGAAATGTCTTACCTTCATCATCCTTGTCCACAAGGTGCAGTTTAGGCTGCATCGCATGCATTTAGATGGCCTTTCCAACTTCGGAGAAGAAATGGTGAGAAGAGTTCAGGTTTGAAATGGTTTACCACACCTGGATTCCAATTACGTTGCTGTTTGGGGTTAAATTCCCAATCTTGCTTCACAGAATGAAGGAGTTGATGCAGTATGAGGAATTTGTTCACAATTGGAAATTCAGGAATGGGGGGGGTTGTTATCCATTTTCGTGAATGGTTCGTCAGGTAAACAGTGGTAAAAAACAGAGGTCTTGCCTGCATCCCTCTTGCTTCCTGTCCTCTCCATTTCCATCACTTACATTTTAAAATGTAAGTTAAAATGTTTTTGCATGAAGAATGTTCCACCTGTTGCAAGTTCTGCATATGCACAATTTCTTATTGGGAGAACTCCTGGAAAACAATTACTCAGTACTTTTCCAGAACTACTACTCCTCACTCGACTTGAACTGTGACCATTAGCAACACATTTTAATTACCCGCTGAACCAGTATTGCTTCCACAAAACCCAGGGGGGGAGGGTGTCCACACCATGGAGGTTTATTAACAAATGAGACAAATGCCAAGTCAGATTAGTTGGCGATATTCGCTACCTTTGCGAGATGTGCTAGGGAAATACTGCATAAATCCAGGAATTGTGGAATTACCACATACATCCAGGACTTATGGAAATACCACATCAATCCAGGATTTATGGAAATACCACATACATACAGGAATTATGTAATTACCACATACATACAGGAATTATGGAAGTCTCACATACATACCGGAATTATGGAATTACTACATGCATACTGCAATTATGGAATTACCACATAGATAAAGTAATTATGGAAGTACCACATACGTACAGTAATTATGGAATTACCACATACATCCAGGAATGAGGGAAGTACCACATACATACAGGAATTATGGAATTACCACATACATCCAGGAATTATGGAATTACCACATACATCCAGTAATTATGGAATTACCACATACATCCAGGAATTATGAAAGTACCACATACATACAGTAATTATGGAATTACCACATACATCCAGGAATTATGGAAGTACCACATACATGCAGGAATTATGGAATTACCACATACATCCAGGAATTATGGAAGTACCACCTACATACAGTAATTATGGAATTACCACATACATCCAGGAATTATGGAAGTACCACATACATACAGTAATTATGGAAGTACCACATACATACAGGAATTATGGAAGTACCACATACATCCAGGAATTAGGGAAGTACCACATATATCCAGGAATTATGGAAGTACCACATATATACAGACAGTAATTATAGAATTACCACATACATACTGGAATTATGGAAGTATCACATACATACAGGAATTATGGAATTAACACATACATCCAGGAATTATGAAAGTACCCCATGCATACAGTAATTATGGAATTACCACATACATCTAGGAATTATGGAAGTACCACATACATACAGGAATTATGGAATTACCACATACATCCAGGAATTATGGAAGTACCACATACTTAGGGTAATTATGGAATCACCACATACATCCAGGAATTATGGAAGTGCCACATACATACAGTAATTATGGAAGGACCACATACATACAGGAATTATGGAAGTACCACATACATCCAGGAATTAGGGAAGTACCACATACATCCAGGAATTATGGAAGTACCACATATATACAGACAGTAAATATGGAATTACCACATATATCCAGGAATTATGGAAGTACCACATACAACCAGGAATTATGGAAGTACCACATACATACAATAATTATGGAAGTACCACATACATACAGGAATTATGGAAGTACCACATACATCCAGGAATTATGAAAGCACCACATACATACAGGAATTATGGAAGTACCACATACATCCAGGAATTATGGAAGTACCACATACATACAGTAATTATGGAAGTACCACATTCATACAGGAATTATGGAAGTACCACATACGTACAGTAATTATGGAATTACCACATACATCCAGGAATGAGGGAAGTACCACATACATACAGGAATTATGGAATTACCACATACATGCAGGAATTATGGAATTACCACATACATCCAGGAATTATGGAAGTACCACCTACATACAGTAATTATGGAATTACCACATACATCCAGGAATTATGGAAGTACCACATACATACAGTAATTATGGAAGTACCACATACATACAGGAATTAGGGAAGTACCACATATATCCAGGAATTATGGAAGTACCACATATATACAGACAGTAATTATAGAATTACCACATACATACTGGAATTATGGAAGTATCACATACATACAGGAATTATGGAATTAACACATACATCCAGGAATTATGAAAGTACCCCATGCATACAGTAATTATGGAATTACCACATACATCTAGGAATTATGGAAGTACCACATACATACAGGAATTATGGAATTACCACATACATCCAGGAATTATGGAAGTACCACATACTTAGGGTAATTATGGAATCACCACATACATCCAGGAATTATGGAAGTGCCACATACATACAGTAATTATGGAAGGACCACATACATACAGGAATTATGGAAGTACCACATACATCCAGGAATTAGGGAAGTACCACATACATCCAGGAATTATGGAAGTACCACATATATACAGACAGTAAATATGGAATTACCACATATATCCAGGAATTATGGAAGTACCACATACAACCAGGAATTATGGAAGTACCACATACATACAATAATTATGGAAGTACCACATACATACAGGAATTATGGAAGTACCACATACATCCAGGAATTATGAAAGCACCACATACATACAGGAATTATGGAAGTACCACATACATCCAGGAATTATGGAAGTACCACATACATACAGTAATTATGGAAGTACCACATTCATACAGGAATTATGGAAGTACCACATACATACATACAGTAATTATGGAAGTACCACATACATACAGGAATTATGGAAGTGCCACATACATCCAGAAATTAGGGAAGTACCACATACATACAGGAATTATGGAAGTACCACATACATCCAGGAATTATTGAAGTACCACATACATACAGTAATTATGGAAGTACCACATGCATACAGGAATTATGGAAGTACCACATACATCCAGGAATTATGGAGATACCACATACATACAGGAATTATAGAAGTACCACATACATACAGTAATTATGGAAGTACCACATACATACAGTAATTATGGAAGTACCACATTCATACAGGAATTATGGAAGTACCACATACATCCAGGAATTATGGAAGTACCACATACATACAGTAATTATGGAAGTACCACATACATACAGGAATTAGGGAAGTGCCACATACATCCAGGAATTAGGGAAGTACCACATACATCCAGGAATTATGGAAGTACCACATACATCCAGGAATTATTGAAGTACCACATACATACAGTAATTATGGAAGTACCACATACATGCAGGAATTATGGAAGTACCACATACATCCAGGAATTATGGAGATACCACATACATACAGGAATTATAGAAGTACCACATACATACAGTAATTATGGAAGTACCACATACATACAGTAATTATGGAAGTACCACATACATCCAGGAATTATGGAAGTACCACATACATCCAGGAATTATGGAAGTACCACATACATCCAGGAATTAGGGAAGTACCATATACATGCAGGAATTATAGAATTACCATATATTTCTGAAAGCGGGTTTCATCCAGCTTGGCCACAGCAGGCCAGCTGCTGCCCTACTGCTAGGTTCATGCTGATGGAAAGGCTGTCCTCCTGGGGGGGGGGTGCTTACCAAGCAGTGTTTTGGGACCCTGGACCGCCATAAACAGCACATAGGTCATTTATGCAAATCTATAATCCTTCTCAGGGGGTTTGCATCAGGATTTCAGATTTATTTCACAGGCTAGGTAGGTTTCTGTGCGATAGTTATGATCGCCACAGGTATCCAAGCAAATTGAAAAATACACATTCAGGTGAGACATCCTGGCATACTTAAGACAAGTTTTAGTACACGTGGGAAAAAAACGGCAATAAAAGTTACCGCCATGCTTCACAAAAATGAGATGTATTTCCCAGAGGTCGTTCATTTTTTAACCATATAATTCTTCACACAAGGAACAGGAGCGAATGTCTGTTTCATGTCAGCATCCCTAAAAGGGCCTGACTCACAAATGAATGAATTAAGAAAAAGCTTTATAAAGCGCCAACTTAGCCCAGGGGCGTCAAGGCGCTTTACTACTAGTAAAGTTAGACTTTTGGTCTAAACTTAGACTTTTGGTCTAAGTTTACCTTTGTCAAACGGGCCCTATATGCTTAAATTGTTTCCACTTCATGGTTGTCCAAGAGAAGACTAGTGCTCAGTAGGCATCGTTAGATCTTCCGCCATCTTGATACGTCATGTCTGCTTCACCTCCCTCAGCATCACCATGAACGGGAATGTCATCGCCTGCAATGGAGGATGTCAAGCAATCGTAGACACCGGGACCTCCCTGATCTCAGGAACCTCTTCCGGGGTGGGCAGCATCCTCAATGCGATTGGCGCTTACCAGAACTCCAATGGGGAGGTAAGTGGCACGCGCACCCTTCAGGTCTAGAAACAGGTACTCACAGAAGGATGGGGCAGGAAGAGGCGCTGTAGGTACCTTTCACTGACCTTTGTACTATGCAATTTTAAAAGCACCTAGAGGCAGACTTTGTAAAGAAAAAGCCAAATATGTTTGTATTAGTTCTATGCTCATGTTTCCTCTATAACATGTCGTTGTTTAATAGGTTAAGTGATCATTCGAATATTTATAAACACACGGCAATAACACTAATCATATTTCTAAATACCCTCCTCCAAATGGACAATTAATATAAGGCAGTATTTATTTATATACAATCAATTGCAATACAGTGGGCTTGCTCCAGTTTAACCGTGCACTCAGTTCATGAACATTTAATATCCACATCTTTACTTCTTTCAGTAAGGGGTCATGCGCTTCATGCTGGACGATGCATTTCGCCCGGGGCTACATTTTTCGGGTCTTTTGCAGGACTGATATATGTAAGACAGTTTATTAATTAGTGCATATCACATACTTATCACTTCATACATATCCCTACATAGTCATAATATTTAGAAGTGACATAGTGACAAATTTACAACTGTTTTGTTCATTTTATTACAGTCTGCTGATTGTTCATGAGTAGACAATTTACTGAAGCTCTAAGATGAACCCTTGAGCAGATTTTTATTTAGAAGCAGTTGCTCAAAACCTAGAGAGACGATTTGGTTATTTATCTCAATAAAGTGCTTGACATCAGACCTGCCAGTAGTCTGTAGGTAACTGAAAGTGGAGTCAGGCTTTACAAAGGAGAGGTGAAGCAGATGGGAATCAGCGGAGAGCAAACAAGAGGGATGTAGGGAAGGTTTAGAGAGAAAGGGAGCAAAAGAGGTTGAATTGAAGGGGGAAGAGGTGGGGTAGGGAGGATGTTGAGAGAAGTAATTTATTCATTTATTTATTTATCAAAATATATATCTAAATATTTTCAATCAACAGAAAGGTACGCTGCTCTCCAAGAACTCAAACTATTCTTAAGTTTTTAATGATCTTCTGACAAACGTCGACGCGTTTCGACGCCCAGGTCTTTCTCAACTGGAGAGCATCCTGGCTGCAATTCCTCACTTTGTAGATCAGATAGACCATTTAAAATTTTGAGAAATGGAATGAGGGTGTTCACAGAAATGTAAAAATGCATTTGTGTCAATCCCCCACAATTGGTTGGGATCACCGTCTTTTAACTGTTATTTGCCCATCTGCTTTTTCTGTACAGTGCTCTGATGCTCTTGAGTTCTGGTCATTGCTATGAAAAATGTAAATATGAAAAATGTGTATCTAAAGGTCAGAAAGGGAAAGATAGTCGTCAGAGGCTTTGTCTGTGAGTGAAGGTAAACAGAGGTGTGACTGTGAAGACTGTGGAAGACCTGACAGTGAATTTGTTTCAGATGGAATTTTAGAGATGTAAGATACATTGTGGAAAAAAGAAAAAACATGATGCATTTTGTGAGAAGAAAATGTGGTGGTTTTCAGAATGCCTTTGTGGGTACAGTGGTGTTGGTCAATGAAGATTTGGGGCCAGCCTGCACTGAAAGAGTTAGCGCCAGATAACTCAAAAGACAAGAGGCAGGGTGAAAAACAATTAAGAAAGGGTAAAGACCAATGTCAAGCAGTTGTCAATGGTGCTGGAAAGAGGAAACAAGGGATAAAGTTATGTCTTACAAGAGAGGTCTAGCACTACAGCAGCTGTTTAGGTGTATGAAGTCCTATACAAGTGAGGAGAGTGCATTGCACTATGATGGTGCATAGAAACAGAAGCAAGAGCTTTGCACGAGACACAATGCGAAAGGTCTAGGACATATAAGCCTGGAAGAATATTGAGGCAACTGCTTTACAAGAGCTTCTCACCTCCACGGCCAACCAGTTGCCGGTGAGAGTGGAAGAAGCCGCCATGGTATATACAAAATGGCTCGAGAAGGCTTGTGATAAACTAGCCCCAAAAAAATCTTTCTTCCCTAAAAGACTACTACCATCTGCCCCGTGGTACACAGAAGACTTGAAAAATCACAAACTCACTTGCAAACGGTTAGAGCGAAGTTGGAGAAAGGGCTACAAAGAAACAGATAAAAAACTCTACAAAATGTGGTTACTTAAGTATAAACAACTGCTCCACCTAGCCAAACAAGAGTTCTATGTGGAACGTATAGATCTAGCGAAAAATTCGGCTAAAGAACTATTCAGAACTGTCTCTAGCCTGGCCACTCCACGCCCAGCCATAGTTGATTCAAGTCAAGAGCTGTGTGAGGAGATAGCCAAGTTCTTCTTGACCAAAGTGGAAACCATTTTCTCAGCGTTTGGCGATTTAAAGAGTGCCATGGTGGATCCGGCAAGTGAAAAACTTAAGCCTGTAAAAGTTACCACTGAGATACTAGATACTTTCATGCCAGTATCTCCGGACAATTTGGAGAAGCTGCTTATGGCTGCTAAATCAGGTTCACCCCATGATCCTTGCCAGTAGCAGTGGCCAAATTGGCACCTGGTCCTATTGCTTGATCACTGGCCTCCATTTTTGAGGGAATATGTGAAACAGGGCACTTCCCCACCTGTTGGAAATTGGCTTCTATATTGCCCCTGTTAAAAAAAACAAGCCTGGACCCTAAAGACCGCAATAATATTCGCCCGATCTCGCGTCTTCCACTCCCAGCCAAGTTGGTAGAAAAAATTTTGAACACACAACTTAGCTAGTTCCTGGTGGCAACACAAGCCCTGGACCCCTCCCAGTATGGTTTCAGAGGGGGACACAGCACCGAGTCTGCCCTCATTAAGGCCACAGAAGAGATCAGAGAGGCCGTTGATCGAGGTGGGAGGGCGGCTCTGATCTCTGATCTTATTGGATCTGTCTGCGGCCTTTGATATGGTCCATCATGGTATCTTGATGGACCGTCTAAAGGAGTGCAAGATCCAATCCAAAGCCTGGGATTTGCTAAATTCCTTTCTATCCGGCAGAGGACATTCTGTTGCATTAGGTGGATATCAATCTAAACCCTTTTCGCTACCCTCTGGGGTCCCACAGGGGTCCTCCCTTAGCCCCACTCTATTTAATGTTTATGTTTCATCCTTGGCCCCCATTATTAGAGCATTTGGGTTTGGTCTTACCTCCTATGCGGATGATACCCAAATTGTGGTGTATCTACGACCAGGTCAGGAAACGGGTATAGATCAAAGTTTCCAAGCCTGTATGCAATCAGTTGGGAAATGGATGGCAGAGAATTGTCTGAAGCTTAATTCAGGCAAAACTTAAGTCCTACTGTTTGGAAAGGATACTAATTTTTGGACTCCAAGTTGGTGGCCGGATTCGATGGGCTCTCTCCCTTTGCCTTCAAAAAGGTGAAGAATTTGGGGGTAATTGTGGATGAGAGACTCACTTTTGGGGATCAGGTTAATGCAGTAACATCATCAACTGCATATGTGCTTAGAACGGTCAGGAAAGTAATGTCATTCCTACCCCTAGGTAGCCGCCAAACAGTGGTCACAGCTCTGGTGCTGTGGAGGCTGGACTACTGTAACAGCCTGTATTTGAATATTCAACAAAAAAGTCTGAATAAACTTCAGCTGCTGCAAAATGCAGCAGCGAGACTTCTGACCGGTACATCCAAATTCTCCTCCATCTCCAAGGAAATAAGGAAGCTGCACTGGCTCCCAGTAAGGAGTCGAGTGCGTTTCAAATCACTTTGCATGGTCTTCAAAGCTCTGCATGGCAAAGGCCCAGACTACTTGAACCAGCTGTTCCAGTGGTACATTCCGAAAAGAGCACTTCGCTCGTTAGGGGCTAAGCTGGTTTCTGTACCGCCAGGAGGAAAGCTTCGTGGGGGGGGGAGAAGCTTTGCTGTGTGAGCGGCGAAAGCCTGGAATGACCTTCCGTTTCGCCTAAGAAACGCTACTGATCTGTTAGACTTTAGGAAGGGTTTGAAGACCTGGCTTTTTGCTGAATAAACTCAGTTCCTCCTTGCTCGCTGCCTCAGGATAGATATGTTTGCGCCAGGACACCCTTGGGTAATCGCCGCACTTTATAAAAGTTATTAACATAACATAACATAAGTAATAGTGTGCAGTAGACGTCAGAAAGGAAGACGCAGATTGACAATGACCAGTTATTACAACCTATGAAAGGTTATGGTTTGAGGCCTTTACTAAAGAGCTTCCAGGTAATTATCCTCTTTAACCTTTGTAAAGAGTAGCATATTTTATGTCATCTTAATTTCTAGTTTCCTTTATTAACAATATTATAGTATTGTAGTTACAATAAAGATAGGAATGACTTGTCTGCCCAATCAGATTCCTTGTCCTTTTTTCTCCCCCCCAGTACCAAGTAAACTGCAACTCCATCGGCTCCCTGCCTGATATCGTCTTCAATATCAACGGGGTTGGTTACCCAGTGCCTGCCAGCGCCTATATAAATGAGGTAAAGCTCTTGCATCTTACGACCTGATTTAAAATTATGCAGTAATGAAAAATCTCCTGGTTTGTAGTTATAGAGTTCACCTCGCCTTTAGAGGATTAGCCTCTAGTGGGGAATTCTCTGGTGGCATTACCTTTGCCACAGGGTGAGAATGGTGGAGGTACTGCCATCATCGGATCCGTCTCCAGGACAGAGTATACTCCAATGAAGGCTTTAACAGCATCCTATTGGATTCTATAATGTGATACTATGGAGAGAACGGAAAGAATGAGTAATTGCGTTGCACCTTGCACCAAGTTGAGTAACACATTGCCTACAGCGCACAAAAAAGAACCTTTTGGTGTTATTTATAGGGGTGGGCGGAATTTACGTAGTCGCGCTACGCAAAGCTCCGCGAAACGGTAAAAAATCTCCGCGAGCACGCAAAAGTTCCGCGAACACGCGGAATTGCTTGTTCCGCCCGTTCGCGATGCTTTTTTCCTGTTCGCGAATGCTGTTTGCGTGCTCGGGGAGAAATATCTCGCAAACACGCATTTTGAAAGCGCGAACAAGCAAAAAACTCTGCGAAGCCGCGGATCGCTGAATTTTTGGCAATTCCGCGTTCTCCGCGGAACGCGAAATTACCCAAATTCCACAAATTCCGCGAGCGGAATGGAATTTACCGCCCAGGCCTAGTTATTTATACATGTTTGATGTGTTTGTGTGTTATGTAGAACCTTTTTGCACTCACAGGTCCTCATTTACAATGAGGCTGCACCACCGGAGCGTCACTTTTTGCGACGCTCTGGTTGTGCAGGAGTCTGCTCCATATTTACCAGGCAGCACTAAGCAACTTTGCGTGGCTTAATGCTGCCTTGTAAATATCGTTCCCTTCAACACAGTTTTCTACGTTAAAGTGGTGTGCAATAGGTGTTTCTGGAGGGCGTTCTCACCAACACCCATGTCTTTTTGACACTGCCCCAGATTTACGAGGAATAACAACTCTGAGGCAGTGTCAAAAACGTACGCCTACCAAGGGGAGGCGTAAGGGAGGCGCAACGAGGAGAAATACCGTTATTTCTCTGCGTTTTTCCATTTTGCAGCGCACATAGAAAGAGGAAAAAGTCTCTTGTGATTGTTTTTGTGCAGGAAGGTTTCCCTTCCTGCACAAATACCCCCACAACGCAGGCACCCTTGCACCATGGTGCAAAGGTGCCTGTGTTGGGGCATGGCAGCCCATTGTTTACTAGTGCAGGGGAAAAGGACAGGAATGAACCGTATCTGCAGGGGCTTGTCCTTCATTTGAGGGGAAAAGCGTCGCCCCACAAGCCCCGGAGCTGAAAAATAAAATGGTAGTAAAGTTTATTTATTACCGTTATATTTTTCAGCGACCCTGTGAACTAAGTGTCAGGACAGGGCAGGGCCAGCGCTGCTTAGTGGCAGCAGCAGGGAGCTGTGCACTTTAAAATGCGCTTGTGTTTTTGGCCTGCCGTCTCGGGATGGCCAGACATGCGCATTTTAAAGTTCTCTAACCTAGCTATCTTAGGCAGCTGGGTTAGAGAAAGCACAGGCCTCCAGTGCTCTTAGGAGCACTGAGAGAGGCCGCTCTATCCAATCCTGGCACTGCTTTCATGCTGTGAACCAGCGCCAGGATAGGATAGTGCAGTTTCCTGCATCAGGAGATTCCTGGAAGACACCCGAGGGAGGAGGACGCCGCAGTACGAAGGTAAGTGAATGTATTTATATATTGTTTGTGAAAACCCCACCCGACTCCTGCTTCACCCCCCTTGGTTCAAGCCAGACGCCACTGCATATTTGATAGATACAGCGCATTCCTGCCCTTTTCTTTTGCCGTAGGGCAGCGCGGCACGAAGGCCTGCGGCGCTGCCCTACGGCATAATCTTGTAAATTGGCCCACGGTTCACATGTCCTTTGCAACAACAGTTCGTGTATAATTTAAAGGGCCTATTTACAGCCCTTATTGCCACAGGAGCGTCATTTTTAGCGACGTTCCTTTGGCGATAGGTGCTTCGCCTTATTTACAAGGTGGCATTAAGCCACCTAACGTAGCTTAACACCGTTTTGTAAATAATGCACTTTTTCATCATGATATACTTAGCGTGAAAGGATTGGCAATGGGTGTTGCGGTGGGCGTTCAGCCGCAATGCCCATTGATTTTGATGCTGCCCCCTATTTACAAGGGTGGTGTAAATAGCCGGCAGCGCCGAAATTAAGACCAAGGAAAACCTGGTCTTAATATAGCGAAACGAGGAGAAATGATTTATTTCTCCTTGTTTTTGCTGTTTGTGTGCTGCATTGTGCAGCACACATAGAAACAGCAAAACACTATGAATGATTGTTTATGTACAGGAAGGATTCCCTTCCTGCACATAAACAATCATTACAAAAAAGACGATTTGCAACTTCTATGTGTTGTGCACAATGCAGCACATGCAGAAGCTACAAATCGCCAGTTGGTGTACCTTCCGGCACATAAACAATCATTCCCTCAAAGCAGGCACCCTTGCACTAAGGTGCAAGGGTGCCTGTGTTGGAGCTAGGCAGCTTAATTTAGTGCTAGGGGAAACGCAGGGGTGCGCCGTATGTTTGTAAATACAGCGCATCCCAGTGTTTTCAGAATGATGGAGCATGGTGTTAGCATTTTGTGCGTAACCCCAAGCTCTGCCATTCCCTTGTACATATGTCACTAAGGGGCATATGTGCAGTCCCCTATCGCCACGGGAACGTCACTTTTTCGATGCCCCTGTGGCGATAGGGGCTTCGCCTTATTTACAAGGCAGTGTTAAGCCACTTAATGTGACTTAATGCTGCCTTGTAAATAAGCCCCCCTTTCACATTATGCTTAGCATGAAAGGGGAGGGCAATGGGTGTTGCGGTGGGCGTTCCACCGCAACACCCATTGATTCTGACTCTGCCTCCTATTTACAAGGGAGGCGTAAATAGGAGGCAGCGCCAAAATTAGGACCAGTGAAAACCGGGCCGTAACTTGGCGAAACGAGGAGAAATGTTTAATTTCTCCTTGTTTTTGCTGTTTTCAGGTGTGCTGCGTTGTGCAGCACACATCAAAACAGCAAAAGGCCAATCATTGTTTATGTGCAGGAAGGTGTCCCTTCCTCCACATAAACAATCATTTAAAAAAAATGCTGTTTTGCAACTTCTGTGTATGCTGCATTAAGCAGCACACATAGAAGTTACTCAACGGCATTTCAAGATTGTTTATGTGCAGGAAGGGGGACCTTCCTGTACATAAACAATCTTTCCCTGCACACAGGCACCCTTGCACTATGGTGCAAGGGTGCCTGCGTTGGTGCTAAGCTGCTAAACGTAGCGCCAGCGCAGGGGGAAATGCAGGGCTGCACCATATTCTTGTAAATATGGGGCAGCCCTACGTTTCAGAAGTGGCGTAGTGAGGCGTTAAGCCAAGGAGGGTAACGACACGCTCTGCCACTTCCCTTGTACATATGCCCCTAAGTGTCAAAACCATTTGGAAGAATTGCGAATATTCACAAAGCTCTGAGCGCTACTCTTTTCTTCATAAATCCTGTCTGAAGCTCTGTGTAAACATTCACCTTCCCACCCCTGCCCCTAAACTAGTGTCTCTGGTTATCTGGATGGTTGAACTGATGCTGTCTCTGCCTTTGAGGTAGGGTTATCTGCTGGTAGACACAGAAATGGAAACCTGAATCTATTTAGGGCAGACCAAAGACCAACATCTTCATCAGCTGTCAAACTATGCGGGATCACTGTATACATCAAGATGTTCCTCAAATAGAAAAATAAGATAGTGGCCCCATTCACCCAGAATAAAGTTCTTGTGCGTCTGGGGCACTGGTTTCACATCCTCCATGAGCAGACCTCCACTTTGTGCTCAATCTTTGGACAATGTAAGATGTGCTTTTGAGGCGTGGCAGGCCATGGTCATTTATTTGGGCAGAAGCAGCTCTTGCTAGTGAGGAGGAAGACGCTTTACTGGGACAAGGATGCTGAGCCAGTGACAAACTTATAATATGACAAGCAAGCCCCTGCTGGGCTCCGGCCAATCAGAAGCGGGCGTGCCAAGTGGTAAAGACCCACCGTAGACTTGCATTATTCATATCAGAATTATTATTATTGTTTGTTGTAGGAGTAGTAGCAGTAAAAGTAGCAGAAGTCCTAGTATTAGTATCAGTAGTAGTAGCAGCTTTACTATAAGTAGTAATAGTAACACTACTACTAACACTGGTAGTAGTACCATTGTTGTTGTTATAAATATTATTATTATTTTCAGTAGCAGTTGTAGTATTATTAACATTAGTAGTAGTTGTAGAGGTCCTCCTGCCAGTGGAGCACCACAGCAGCTCTATCAGGTGGAAGATCTGATTAATGGGAGATGTTCCAGGAGGGAAGGACATTTAGGGCCCGGTTCATGAATATATGACGGCTCTATTTGTTCTATTCATGCTCCAGGTTTAGAATCAGGACCTGTATCCACGGGACAGCAAATCCATTCTCGCAGTTTCAAACTAGCCCTCCTTGTGTGGTCCGCCTGGTGCAGGGTTCGAGGCGCCCTTCCGCAATATTTTTGCACAAATATGTTTTCTAGAAGGAAGGTTTTGTAAATCGGGCTGTACATGTCCAAGGCACAACTTTGGACTACAAACCTGGCTGGGCAAACAAAACTCCATGTTCTAATGTATGTTCTGATGAATTCTTTCTATGACTTTTCCCCAACAGAACTACTGCACCAGCAACTTCCAGTCCATGCCTGCTGGCTTCTGGATCCTGGGAGATGTCTTCATCAGGGAATACTACGTCGTGTTCGACAGAGCTGGCAACTATATCGGTCTGGCCAATGTCGCCTGAGGATGAACGTGTTCCAAAGCCTTTTATATTTGAGGAGTGAAAGTTGAATGAAAGGAGCATGACTGCTCTAGACACATGACTGTGTGTCCATCAGTCCTGGAGAGAGCAATAAATCATGTCACTGAATACACAAATAATTGAATGACTGCTTCTTCATTGACGGTGTGGAAATGCAAGTCATTATTCATACATGTAGGCCGCACACACCACAGAGCTAACCTCAATTAGGTAGAGCCAAAGGGGGCAATGACCAGAAAAGCCAGCTCCTGAGTGATTTTTAGAAAGACGTTAGTGGCCTTTGTGGCTGTAAATAGAGGCGACTCCAGAGCATTGGGACCAGTATGGAGGACCTTGAGCGGCCACTAGCAGAGAGAGACCAACGCAGGACAAGGTCCCAATCAGTTGATCCCATGTGATCCATTGAGTGTCAGACTTTGAAAGGTACTTGCAATCCAGTGTCAGAATCCTGCAATGTAATCTTGCCTCAGCTGGCAGCCAGTAAAGTCCCCTCATACGTGTCGCCTGTAGTCCTACACACATTGGCAAAGATGCCGCCCACTGCAGCATCCTGCATTCCCTGTCATCACCTAAAATGGGGTCAGGTAGACCACCACACAGGTATCCCTAGAGTTTATCAAACCAGGTGCCACCAGGTTGTGAGAGTCTTTAGGAGGCTAGCACACTTGCTGGCGAAGGAAACATCCCTTGATCAGCCTTCTTTAATGACCCTGTTGAAATAAGGAGAGTGGGACAAAGCAAACGAGAAGTACATATATATGTCATGCCTAGAGGAAAACATTGGCATTTCCTGCACTTATTTTAACCTCTTGGCTTCTTCCAGTCCACAATCTCAGTTAAATTCATAGTCACACCTTGAAACATGGCAGTGAGACCGGGCACCTGGAAACACCTTTCTTTCTTTCTTTCTTCCTTTCTTTCCTTCTTTCTTTCTTTCTTTCTTCCTTTCTTTCTTCCTTCCTTTCTTTCTTTCTTTCTTCCTTCCTTTCTTTCTTTCCTTCTTTCTTTCTTTCTTTCTTTCTTTCTCTCTTTCTTTCTCTCTTTCTTTCTTTCTCTCTTTCTTTCTTTCTTTCTTTCCTTCTTTCTTTCTTTCTTCCTTTCTTTCTTTCTTTCTTTCTTTCTTTCTCTCTTTCTTTCTTTCTTTCCTTCTTTCTTTCCTTCTTTCTTTCTTCCTAACTTACCATAAAAGAACATCATAATAACTGCAAAGTATCAATCAGAAATTCGATAAAAATCAAGCCATCATCAATGTAAAAGACAAGAAATGTAACAGTCACAATTAAAAACGAGCATACAATATTAAAAATAGTTAAAAGGATAAACAGGGAGAGAAAGAAGGATAATGCAGACAAAACAGACATTGAACCTTTGCTAATACCTACAGAGCCTCAATAAGAAACAACAACTTGAAATCCATATACATCAGGGCACAACAGTATCTCAATCTGGTGCTCGAAAAATTAAGGCTTTCTATGCCGTATATCAAATTTAAGAAATGTGCATACTCTAAAATACTTCTCAGGAGAATTAAGCGTTTGAAGATAAAGTAGGGAAGATTTTATCCCTTAAACGTCAAACGCTTAAGGACCGAGAATAGAAATTTTCTTGCAAATGGCTGACAAAATGTACAAGGGAAAGTAAAGTGTAGCAAACTCTAGGGGAGGAGATTAATCACAGCAGTATCATAATGCCCAGGGGAACCAGAGTTGACATCTAATAGACCCCTGTTTGAACCTAGAACCCCAGTTCCATGAATTTGTCACCAGGTCCACCTAAGGCTCCAAGCCTCAAGAAGTTTGGATCATGGCACAATCTTGAAGAGCCTCAGGGAACCTTCAGTCACATCAGCCCTCCTGGTTGAAAACCGAGGGTCTGCAGAGTTTGATGCATGTTTTCATGATGCAGCAAAGCCAAGGGATCTGGTGACCCACGTCATGAATGACGTCTTCATGAAGCGATGCATGAACATTGCACCAGATTGAGGACCATGATAGGAGAAGAGCTAAATTAATCTGGTCCTCAGCGTAGTCCAAACCAAGCTCCTGATGTGCGGCGCTGGTAGAGATATTCATAGAGAGGCCCAGCTATGCCTGCAAACTACTGACTTCTTTAAACCCCAAAAATGCTGCAAAATCAGTTACATTTGAATTGCATTTTGTTTTATACTTTTCCAAGCGAGGAACAATAGGCTTCCTACGTATGTTAGAAGCCAAGTTGAATAGGAAGTCAACATATAGTAAAAAGCGCTGCCTCCTTAAAGAAAGGCATGGGGCCCATGTGCTTGAAGAGTCACAAGTAACCTCCAGGTAGAGGAACACATGAACCGTTTCTATGGGTTTACCCTCAATAGACAGACAGTGGGATTTAAGGGGCCTTATTTACAAGAAATGACGCATCGCCGCGATAGCACAGCGATGCATCAAAATAACTTGCTCATGCTGCAATAATCCTTACGGCGCCATAGATGCATCGTATTTACAATACAGGGGTCCATTAAAGGATGCCGCAAGGCATCAGGCCCAAAAGTGGCGCATTGCTGGAGTTGGTCATAAGACTGACACAACCACAGCAATGCGTCAAAAACAGAGGCGATGGCATTGACTGACGTACGTAGCCTACTGAATGGGGACCACTGTAATAGAGTGTGAAAGGAGAAACATTCACCTTGGACTCCATTACACTGGTCCTGTATGTCTTGCATACAGGTGGGCATAGTGTACTTAGGTGTATCACTATACCTACGTATGTGTGACATATTGTGTGACTACTATGTGTGTGGATACAAGTCATTAATGTTATGTAATGTGACATTTACTGTGTTACCTACCTTATATGTGCACTTACCTGATGAGGGGACATGAGTTCCTTGCAGATTACATTCTTGGAAGTGACTTCAGTTGGTCAGATTCCTAAGCCACAGCCAATGTGTCGTTCCTATGCCGGGGCTTTAAAGGCATAGGAATTTTGACACATAGCAAGCACAGCGGCCCGCTTCCCGACAATGAGTCACTTTTCCAAAAAGTCAAAAATACAGCTGTGTTAGTATTATGGGGATTTTCCGTGGTAACGCATACCTTGCATATATTAATTCTAATGCAAAGCAGCTGATTCCGATAAAGGTAAAAACTGACGCAGGCCGGCGAAAAGTGCTGCATGTGCCTAGATGCGTCACCTTGTAAATATGGAGCAAAGAAAGTGCTGCAGGTGCGTCAAAAACATGACTCAACGGAGACGCAAGTTCCTTGTAAATGAGCCCTAAGTTTTTGGGGACCTCAAGCTATAGTTAATGTTTTGGAGAGATTTGTTTCCACATTCAAGTGGTCCATGAAATCTACAAATGCATCCAACAAGATAATAAGGCCGTTTGAGAATCTTGCAAGGAGAACCGCATCATCGGCATATAATAACACCAGGACAGGCTTATTTTTTGGCATGTCCCTTCTTGAATGCTGAAACACCCGGCCCAAACCAAATGAGTTGGTACATTCCCCACTTTCACCATACATTGCCGGAGCAGAAAGATCCGAGTAAAGTGCATGCAAAAAGTTCACCAACCCAAACCAGCCCCATAGATTCCAGTGTGACCCAGAGCTTTGAGCTGTTGACACTGTTGCAAGCACCTGATAGGCCCATAAAGGCTAGGTGTATGGCAGTACGTCCAGCAAAAGTATATTTGCCTATCAGCAGGTGTAAATTAAGAGACTGTCCCATCGTCCCCCACTGTGTCTTGAACCCGTACTCCACTTCAGGTATAAATGCTGGATTCTGGGATCCAAAGCTTCAACCTGTCAAGACCCTGCCAATAGCTTTCACATGGAACCCAGTAACGAGATCGATCGTTAACGATGATGGTCCTGTGATTCCCTTCTTTGAAGATTGGGTCTATAATAGCAGATCGCCAGGACTGGGGAGACTGGGTTTGCAGGCTGCGCTGATGTTGGCAGTAAGGAGTGGGGCCCACAGCCGGGTCTTTTTTTTAACTTTTATCGATTGCGTCCACCACGCCTTCTACATTGAGAGGGAACTGGGGCAGAGCCAGGCCAAAGGGGTCAGTGTCAATCACTGGGGGGCAGTAGGTGATTTTGTAATAAGCTAACCACAGATCAGGATCTATATTCATTCCCAGACATTTCATCCAGCTGTTGGAGCATCTAATTGACTTAGCTATTCTCCCGAACATCTGGGTGTCCTTTAGCTTACAAGAACAGATCAGCGTCTCCCATATATCGATCTGGAGGTCCGTATTCCTTCTTTTTCAAGGCCTGTTTACGTTTCCTTTTACAGACAGTGATTTAATTTCTATTCCTTTGCATTCAGGGATTGTCAGAGTCACATATTCATGCTCTACATACTCTGTCAAACCAGGAGGGAAACAGCGTTTACAACGCTGCCATTACATCGCGTAACTTTTACAACGCGGTCGTTACAACAACAGCGTTGTTAGAACGCTATACTTTTACATCGCAAGTTATTAGATCGACTTGCTGTAGGGGGCGGTCTAACCTCAGGAATAGTATAATTTACTATTCCAACACCTTCCCTACTGTTGCGCACGCTGGAGTTGGAATAGTAAATTATACTATTCCTAAGTCCAGCGCGCCCCCTACAGCAAGTCGATCTAATGGCTTGCGATGTAAAGGTATCGCATTCTAACAACACGGTCGTTGTAACGACCGCGTTGTAATAGAACGCGATGTAATAGCATGCGTAGTAGCATGCTATATTCAACCAGGAGGGCTGATGTGTAACCGTACTAGGGGGCTTATGTGCAAGCCCTTTGTGCCTTGAATGTCACTTTTTGATATTCCAGTGGCGCAAAGGGCGTAGCAAGTCACTGCGTTGGCTCACACTGCCTCAGGGAGGCATGCCAGGGGCGTTATGGTGGGTGCTCCAACATAACACCCGTGGCATTTGACACATTCCCAGATTTACAACAAGCTGTAAACTTGAGGATCCGTCAATAACCTACACCCCCCCAGCAGGAAGGCTTGTTGCGCTGCCCTGCGTCAAAGTATAGTAAATGAGGCCCTATGGACGAAGAGAAAGAAGGAGAAGGTGGAGGGACGCTCCTACTAACAATGAACACACGTTTAATAAACCCTAGTTCCAGATTGAAGAAGGTGCCAACGCTTCCGTTGACTTTAAAAACAGGAAGGATCCAAAACTGTACCTGTCTTAAAAACATTGAAAAGCAAAAATATTGAATGGCAAAAACACTGAACGGGCAAACAGTGCCTGGATGTACCGTCAATCAGGCAAACAGTGCCTGGATGTACTGTCGATCAGGCAAACAGTGCCTGGATGTACCGTCGATGAAAAACCCAGCCTCTTCCACGTGATGACGGGCGAAGACGGGCCTGCCCTTGGCCAGGGCTGTGCCCTGGTGTGCCCGCGCGCATCGTGTGCAGTGGGAGTGATGGCGGTGCTAGGTAGTGCTGGTCGCTGCCGGGGCTCACCTCCTTCTCTCCTCTCTGCTCTGCAGGAGCCTGGGACCTGGTGTACTGTGCAGCAGGAGTGATGGCGGCGCTAGGCAGTGCTGGTCGCTGCCGGGGCTCACCTCCTTCTCTCCTCTCTGCTCTGCAGGAGCCTGGGACCTGGTGTACTGTGCAGCAGGAGTGATGGCGGCGCTAGGTAGTGCTGGTCGCTGCCGGGGCTCACCTCCTTCTCTCCTCTCTGCTCTGCAGGAGCCTGGGACCTGGTGTACTGTGCAGCAGGAGTGATGGCGGCGCTAGGCAGTGCTGGTCGCTGCCGGGGCTCACCTCCTTCTCTCCTCTCTGCTCTGCAGGAGCCTGGGACCTGGTGTACTGTGCAGCAGGAGTGATGGCGGCGCTAGGTAGTGCTGGTCGCTGCCGGGGCTCACCTCCTTCTCTCCTCTCTGCTCTGCAGGAGCCTGGGACCTGGTGTACTGTGCAGCAGGAGTGATGGCGGCGCTACGTAGTGCTGGTCGCTGCCGGGGCTCACCTCCTTCTCTCCTCTCTGCGGCTGCCTGCGGCCCCCGCAGGGGGCCACCCTAAACGGGTGGCCCCTTTAGTCCCATTTGGGCACTTCCCCACCCCCACTACGAATGCGGGACTCTAGGAGGAGTCCCCTTACCAGGCGCGTCACTTCCGGGTCACAGAGGAGGTGGGGAGGTATTTATGCCTCCCCCGGCCATCCTGGCATCCTCTTTGCGCCGGACACGCCGTCTGGAAGGGGGCTCCTCTCGAGCCCCGCATTCTGAGTGGGGGTGGGGAAGTGCCTCTTTGCGCCGGACACGACGTTAGGATCGTCCCTCATCGTGGTCGTCTGCGTTGGGTGTCGCGATCCGGTCTGGTCGGTTGGTAGTCGTCGGCTGCTCCGAGGTGAGTCTCCCCCCCCCCGTAATCCCTCAGCAAGGGTTCTCTCGGCTCACGTGGCTGAGGGATCCGGTGTTCTGGCACCAGTGTCCAGCGGGGGCCTGGCGGGGAAATAGGGGGGCGATCGGCAGTGTCCGGCCCTGCGCTGTATTTCAGGGGTAGTCTCACCTCCTTCCGATACGTCCAAGCGGCGCCGGACACGCCGTCTTGTCTGGTCGTGCTGTTGGTCTTCTAGGCACGCTGTCCTGTAATCGGACAATCGGCCGCGTCGTGAGGCTAGGTGAGTGCGGCCAAATTCCCACTTCGTCCCCGGGCCCCTTCCAGGGTTTGCCATGCCAGTGGGGGACCCCGTCCAAATGCAATTCCCCTGGTCCGGCCCTGCAGGAGGCCCGCGGGTGCCGGTGCGGTCCCGGCAGGTGGGGCTGTGGCAGGGGATCGGGACGGGGGCATGGTCTAGGGGACATATTCCTTCCGGCCTCACGTCGCGCAGGCGACAGGCAACGCCTATGGCCTGATTATTGGGAGCGACCAGCTCCACGTCCATCGCCTCAGCACGGCCCCTCCATGGGGGACATGCAATACCTATGGCCTGATTATTGGGAGCCCAGCTTCACGCTCCATCTCCCCAGCACGGCCCCCCGCCCTTTCCATGGGTTCGGGTGTAGAGTGCGTTTGGCGTTATGGTTAGCGCTGCTGCCTTTGGAACTTGGGGAACAGGTTCGAAGCCCGAACAGCATGAGCTTCACTATTTTCGCCCTGGAATGCGCGGTGGCATGATAGCAAGGGGCGGCTAGCTGCGCTTATAGTCTAGCTGCACCGGGGCCGGCCCGGCCATATGCAGAGTTACGGGAGCAGAGCGTCCGGGTCTGAATAATTTGTGTGGTCTGTGGTAAAGGATGCTCAGCACATTGGAGCGCCTTTCAGATCGGGACGATTCAGGTGTTAGATATTCCCTCTGTGCTGTGAACCGTAGTTGCAGAGCATGCACTAAACGGCTAACTGGGCTTCTGCTGACCAGCGCAGCAGTTTGGCCGGCATGTTGCCTGACCGAGAGTCTGGCGTGGATCCACACACGGGGGGGGGCTCCCTGCTCGACGCAAGGGGGTGTGGCTTCGTGGTCTGGGCGGTCGACTGTTGAAGCATGGAATGCAGGTTCGAATCGGGCAGCATAGGGATCGGGGCCTGTTTAAGCATTTGGTATTCTCCCCGTGCTGCAAATCCATGTGTAGTTCCATGTTTTCCTGTCGCTAGCGGCCCTGGGCCTGAAATATCGGAGCCCCGCCTTGGGCCATCCCCGGTGAGTGGTGCGTGGGCACAGAAGCTGCGCCTGGGTGCGGAGTCCCATTAAGGTGTACGACATGTACCTAAGGGGCCTTGGGCTGAGGCCAGCTGGTATATTGTAGCTTGAGTCGTGTGCATTGTCGGCGCCTTCGGCGTGCCCCGCAGGTAGATTGTGTGAGCCCCTCGCGGTAAGTTACGGCAGTCTGCTGGTTGCCGTGTTGTGCTCTCGGCTTCCCTGGTCACGGGGTGGAATGAGGCTGGCTCCCCTGGGCACACGGTGGAGGAAGGCCCCGGGTCGGCCTCCGGTGCACACAGGCTGAGGGCGTATCTCGCGTGTTGCTTGGGGGGAGGCGGGGCAGCGTGGGCTTCACCGCCTGGCCTAAGCGGTGGGCAGTGCGCTGTGTCCTTGCCTGTTAGCGTGTACACGGGGGGCGAATTCTGGTCAATTTAGTTGTCTGGTCACGAGGGCGCTGCTGCCTCTCTTGGCCCAGGCACTCCGCCCCCGTGCCCGGAGGCCCTTGCAATGGGGGCACTCCCCCTCCTCAGCCCCACGTTTGCAGGCAAGGCAGACCCCACACAATAGGCCTCATGGAGTAACAAAATCAATAAGAGTTCAGTCACTCTGTCTCCAGAGTGGATGGGGCGGGTCCCGGTCGTGGCATCCGCAACGCCCTCTGAACCGGGGTAGCTCGGGTGATACCCTGTGTCTGGCCATAGCAGATTGCAATCAGACCGAAGAGAGTAGAGGTGACGCCCTGCACACGGGCTTGGAGCAAGCATGAAAGCAAGCAGGCAGACACCCCTCACCCCCGCATTGTTGCAGGATGTGGCTCACAGGCAGACTTCCCCAGTGCTTCCCACCAGATCGGTAACGGGGTATACCGGTTTCACACCATCCGGCAGTAAGTTCCGCCGCCGGTCTCCAATGTAAACTAGGTAGCCGGTTCCTGGGGGCCACACTGCGACCTTAGCAGTGAGCAGTTTCCAAGGACACCCCTCGCACTCCAGTTAGGCCAGGAAAGCACCCGGTCAGCCACTGTAATTTGCGAGTGCCTCTGAGTTGCCCTGTATGCAGTGCACACGCACAGGGTGCGCAGACTAAATTAACACTGTGAGAAAGTTGTGGTTTGCAGTTATGGGACTGTGATGTAACTTCAAATTGACTCATTCTAGATCTTGTACAGCCTCATCATTACTGAATTGAAGCATTTTCAATATTTTTACATCGAAGCCATAGTAGCTGCTTAATTACCTTATGCAACTATCTATCAGTGGCAAAGTCAATAGTCCTTGCTTGCGGTAGGTGGAATGATACGTGTTGATTACCTAATTGGATGCTATGACTGAAGAGGCAGAGCCATGCAGCACACTACGCTAAGCAACTTTTCTGCTTAATTGTTTAATCCAACGCCGAAGTGAGAGCTTCAAGTGCAGGGCCAGAATCATTAGGCAACTGGGCAGCACGACAAAGGACTTTTAAAGGCTAGTTAGTCCTTAAGGCCTACCTCTTGTCAGGAATTCAAGCAGGGGTTCCACGGGGTACTAGCTATTAGCTGCCCAGTTTTGTGAGCAAATAACCTGCATGAAATTTTGATGTGAGGATGCTGAGTTGCTCTAGCATTGTTTGCCTCGTTTCGGGGCCAGTGATTGTTACTTTTCAGGGTTAAGGTTTGAATTCTTAGTTGCGTTTTTGGTACTTTGATAGGTTGCCCATATTCATGCAACACTGCGATAAAGTTGTAGTTTTGTGGAGTTTTGGAACTGGGTTGTAACTTAAGAGAAACTCAGCATAGATCTTGCAGTCTTCATTTCAGAATAAAAGAATTTTCAACATTCTTCAAGGAAGCCAGAGTTGTTGCTTAGTCAAATTATGCTCATTAAGAGAAGATGCTTAACTATGCGGCTCGCTATGCTAAGCAAAGGTTGCAGCCTACATGTTTCAATCCAATGACAAAAACAGAGCAAGTGTTCGGGTCAGAATCATTAGGCCACAGGGTAGCACGACTAAATATTTTCTAATCCTCGTAAGGGAGTTGCAATTCTTTCATGAGGTAGAACAGATATGGTTCTTGCGCTCATCTTGCCAGTGCAGGTACTCATTCGGTAGGATTGAGTGCTGCACAGGCGGCCTTCCTTGCTTATCTATAAACAAACTTATGGAAACTAACTCAAGGAGGATATCGCAGTGGATCTACACACCTGCTAATTAACTGTACAATGCAGATCGCAGGTCTTTGGGTCACTCTGTTGGTCGGAGTGGTCCTTTATGGCAGCGTAGATTGACAGGCATGTACGTTAAGTGAGATGCATCACATACCGGGGTAACAGACAGGAGGCAGAAGGGTCCCAGCAGGACCCACAAACTGGTGGGCTGCATTATGACATGACACTGGGAATCTTTATATCAATGTAATGGGACCCTCGCATTGTGGGCAGAACTATACAGTTTTAACTGCACATGGGGAATTCCTTTAAGGAATAATGGTCAGATTATTAAGCGAAGAAACCCTCCTGGCGGAAGGCCACGTGTTCTAACCTCTCCGGAAGTGGGGCCCTCACAGTGAGGTAGCTCCCAACTCATAGTCACAGCTAGGTCCTACTGGGCTTTCAGCCAAATGACCACTTGCACAAGTTCGTCAAATGTTGTTTTAAAAAGGGGCATAGGTTGGGTGATGGAAAAGCGAACCTGTGCAGTTTTAAGTTGTGCAACTTATATGGCCTGGGAAGAGTGTGCGCAGAACAGCACAGGAGTTGACAGAACATGGGAAACGCTTTTCCATATCTGGCACCAGAACACCAGGTTAGTCAGGGCCAACTTGTTTGTTGGGTGACTTTTGTAGGCGAAGACTTATTACAGTTCTTGCACAGTCCCATCATTTCAGAATTGAAGTGTTGCCTTAGGTATCCCTGGGCATAAAGTAAGGCCAGACAAGCAGCCAGGGGATCACAGAGCAAGTGCACCCTATTCTTAGCGTAGTATATTCAGGCTGCATCACCTACACCAAGAAAGCAAGCATTTCTTTAAGTGGCTGACACAAGTCAGGCTGTTGGCACTTTGCCTCCACGTTTAAAGTAGGAATCCTGCTTGCAGTTCTCAGAGCACTGCTAGGAGTATTTTGAGGGTCACATCAATCATGCCCTTCCGGAGTTAAGCCGACTGCCACGCAACGAGGGTTTGCCTCCACCACTGGGACATAGGGGCACCCTTCCTTGGTTTTGGCGCAGGTCTGGCAGGATCACGCCGGACCCCGCTGTGCGGATTTTGGGGGAGTGTCACCATAGCGCGGGCATTTCGAGGGGGCTCCGAGGCAGGTGGGCTCCTGCACGTGACTGTCTTCAGGGAGAGAATGTGGCGGGAGGCTAGAGCTGCCAATTGTGGCACCGAGGCTTCTTGTTTTTGGTGGAGTGAGTTATTTGGGTCCCCCCAATCTGCTGTCTCCAGCATCCGGATAGGCGTGGACTTCAGTTGGTGTCTGCTCGTTCGTCCATTTGGCCGGTTGTCATGTTTGGGAACGTTACTGGGGGGTAGGCCCAGGAAGGCCTTAAAAACTTGGCTCTTTAGCCAAACTTAATACCCTGTCCAGCCCACGCCCGTAATGTATCTGTCGCTAGCGCCGGGACACTTCCGTCGGAGGTAGCTGTGCGCTTCATAAACTGCAATAATAATAATAATAGCAGCCTTGTACCCGCCACATAAATAACTCCAGTGCGGAACGGTGCGAGTAGGCACTGGTGAACACTAGTGGGCGGGGCCATCTTTGTTGGCAGGGATGCAGCCAGCATCAATGAGGGCGGCTGCTGTGAGCCGAGCTATCGAGACATTGGGGAATCCATTGTTGTGCACGTTGCAGGACTTTCGTTAAAGGTGCAGTTGCACTATTTAGAGGAATCCTGGTAGAGGCCTATCTAGGTACTACAACCACCCACACCGTAACCACCCGTGGAAGGAGCTGGTTGTGAGCCTCTACTGTGGAGGAGGGCCCTGGTCACGGGGTTGTATGATGTACCAGATGCAGGATAGATGGGGGCAAGGGCCTGCAGGTTGTTACAGTACCAGGTCCTGGGGGAATGAGTTTCAGGCGCAGTTTTCCATTTGCAAAAGGGCTGCTGCTTTCTGGTTTCGGCACCTGGCATGCGCGCAGGTGGCCTGTCTGGCTGTTGCGGGAGTACGGAGGGTGCGGAGGGACTCCGGTGGTCTCTACAGTTCCCTGATAAACTGCTTCTAGTGGTTTCGTTTGGCTACGGCTGGGTTTTACACACATGTCGACATGTTTATTGGCTGGCGCAGCACTTGGTCATCAGTCCGTACCCTCGTACTGGGGATCATCCAGGGAAAAGGGCACATTAGTGCTTAGTCACCCCAGAATGATATGTACAAACTGGCACGCGGTGCGTTAGGGTTTGTGCCACACAGAGCTGGGGGCGTCTGTGGGCACATGCACTACCTGTGCATTGTTTTGGCCGGTTTGTTTAATCTTTTCATAGGGAAGAGATATGCGGGGTACCTAATCGCTCACAGCATGGCACACTAAGGACGCAAACCGGGTTGTTACCCATTAAATGTTTATAATAAATGCTTTGGGGCACCTGCAGCAGTGAGGGATGCTTCCTGAGTGCCTAGGACTGGAGGTTTGGTAGCACTCCCCGCCCACATGGCTTGCAGCAGAATGGCCACAGGCTAGAGCAGGTCAAAGGGGGATTCCTGCGCGGTGCGGGTAGAATGTCACGTACCGTCAAGGGCATGTTACTACCAAAGTCGTCCCAAAGTTTTGGGGTCATACTGGGTGGAGCAGTAAGACTACAGGCCTTGGGAAGCATTTAGCATTCCCTCAATCTAAGTAAGGGCAGCCATCTGTACAGAATTATCAGCGAGTGGGGTAACATACACCGGTTATTCAGCGCCATCATGCCTCCGCCCCTTGACACAGCTCAAATCTTTCATGCCCACCGTGAGGAAGGTTACTGACAGTGCCTTAATTGGCACCAATGCTTTAGACCTCCATTCCATCCGACGAGTCCTAGTAGTGCTCCCACCAAGTCGGACGCTATAGAGAAGTGGGAAACATGGCGACTAGCATTGGCACGATCGCAGAACCTCACATGTGCCTTACAAATCCAGTTTCAGCATCATAGGTACTAGTGGAGAAATCCCGGCATATGGGATTTGGTTGACCACAAAGGAGAGAACTGGTTAACATGTTGGTTATGTCATTGAATTGGACGATATCTACACAGCAACAGGTGGATAGGGCATGGGTGCATGCGGCACATTTGTTAATGGTGCAGGATAATTATTGTTTTACTCTAGGTAACTGGGATCTCGTGCCCAGGTTCTGTCTTTTTGGCCGTCGGTTACCAGCCAAATGGTGGGGGAGTACAATTTTACATTTACTCTGTGCTGTGTTATGCTAAGTACAGTTCCTACCAGCAACTACGGGGTTGTGCTAACTGAGCTGTAGGACGGTGGCCCGATTGACCTACTGAGTTATGTAATCCCTGTGATGTCATGATGAGGTTTGGTAGCACAGGGTAATAGCGGCAGATGGAACTAAGTTTCTCCTGTATGGTCGATACAAAGGGTAATTAAAATAACCTGGTATGGAGTCTCTTCTGTAATGTGCCACTATGGGAGTGCAGTTGGCACATTAAATTTACACTGTCTCTGGGATAAGCCAAAGTCCCTGCCTAGCCACCTAAGGGGTGGGCAGGTGTCCGCTTAAGGCCAGGCATAGGCGCTTACCCTAGCCAACCAGAAACTCCATTTACAACATGGTAGAGAATGCATAGGAGTTGTTTGCAGTCCATTCACAACCGCCCCACAGGGCGAATGCTTTAGGGCACAAGGTTTGTGGAGGGCTCCTGTGTGGGAGCCTGGTGAAGAGCTAAGGTCAGGCTAGGATGTCTCGTGCTTTCGCCGCACGGCTGAGTCCCAGTCACGAGCGGATTGTATCAGGGTGAGCTGACCGTGGGTCAGGAAGGCGCCAAGGCATCAGTAGCACTGAGAGACTTTCAGCCAGATGCAGTATCCTATGCAAGGGGCATCTGTTATATCAGAGGTACCGCCTTAAGTGCTTGGAGGTCTGTGGCACCGTCTTTCAATGGAAGCCATTGTCCAGCGGGCTGCTCTGAGCAGAGCATTTCCAGCTACCTTTACACATGGATTTTGGTGGAGGGCAATTAAGTCCGGGGGTAACCAGGTGTATCTGGTCTAGTGCTTTGCATCTTGGGTCAAAGCGGGTTGGCACACAGGGGGTGTCTAGATTCGTCCAGGCACACTCTGCAGTGTGGAATGCAAAAGAACTGCACGTTGCCACTATTTTGAGTGTGGCAGATGCAACAATTGATCCCTGCCAAGCAATCCAAGGTTCTTATGTTTGGATGCACAACATACAACCGTTCACTCCAGCTTCACTGAAGGTAGCCTGTTAGCAGAGGTATAGAATGGGACGTCTTGTGCCCGGGTGCGGACATTGCACGGGCAGCACAGCAGATAGTCTGCTGTCAGACGAGGGTGCTTGCGGGCTAGGAGGCCAGGCTATGCAGCAGAACCAATTCTAAGGACCTCTCTCCCCCACCGGACTGCCCGAGAATGTGAGTGCAGTGGGATTTGCGATGTTACAGGTATTTTCCCGCCCACACAGGGGCAGAAGGGTACATTGCAAGCACCTGCATAAATCGAGTGGGGGCAAGACCTATAGACGATGTGCACCGGTAACCGCAAGAGGGTGGTGCTAAGAGCAAATCTCGCAGCGGCAAGTTAGCCAGGTGGCATGTGTCAGTTGGTTAGGCCAGAATGTGTGCCGTGGCTCCAAGAGCAGCTTGGAATGTGTCTGGAGCACCATCGCTGACAAATTCAGAGCACACACTGCACCTCGGCCCAGTAGGTGAAGGCCATGTGCTCAGGTGCGGCTTGATCTTGTGGAAGGAAATATTCCCTGCGATAAAGTACTAGGTCATTAGCTTGGTTGGGCATCAAGGGTCACAGCTGGTTAGCAGGTATGTGTGTATCTGTGATCGAGCTTTAGTTAAGCAAGCCTGGTAGGCGGCGTAAGTTGTCACTCAAATGGTTGCTATGACTGCAATGGTGTGCGCTATGCGAACAGTCGTGTTCGCCAGGGTATTAATCGCAAAAGTCTGTGCACATGTCTGGTCAACTTCAACAAAGTAGGTGCACTCTGCTCCCTGGGCAGGTCACAGGTTGCTTCAGTGATGCATGAAATGCCCCGTCCGCACAGCCATAGTGTATAGCCTGGTTGTGGAAGCGGTCTTCGAAGCAAGTGTGCTGCTGTTCCATAAATTGGGGAAACAGGTCTTAGGGAGCACGAAATGCTAGAAGGACTGCAACTACAGGTTGCAGGAGGTGGGAGCCACATCAGCTTGAAGGGTAATATAGCGATGTTTAAACGTAGAGCTCCCTCCAGGGAGGCCATCACATTCTTGCAGGTAATGCGAGGCACTGGTACATTCCCAGAGAAGGATAAACCGCTCCATGTGCAAGTCGCAGAGCAAGGGGCTTTGGCTTCATCAGGCATGGGCTATGCCGGGCGAACACCAAAGGTTATTTTGACAAAGTTGGGTGCACTTGGCACAGGTGGGCTTGGATCTGTTCCTACTGGACATGAATGAGGCCCGGGAAATTGCAGGTTGCAGTGAGAAAGGAACTGTTTTGGTGGGGGGGCTCTTTAGGCGACGGGGGCCGCCTCCAGAGCTTTGGCAGAGTTACAGGGCGATCTGGAAGCAGATGGGTACTGAAGGGTACCTCTGCGTGGGCACAATAGGGGTGCCAGAGCCAAATCCCAGGAGCCTCATGGGAGGGTCCTGGAACAATTACGTCGGTGCCCCGTTAGTCCTTCGGGCGGTTGTGGGCCTGAACAACCGGGGGCTTGCCTTGCTACGCTCCGCCCTGAAAGAGGCGTGAGTAATAAGGGACCAATGTGTCACGTGATCCAGTAAGGGGATCACCCCCGTAAGGGTAGCGCTGATTGGATTCTCCACAGTGCTTGGCTCATCAGGCGGGCAGGGCAGCATAGAGTGGTACAGCTGCCTGCCCTTGGATCGCCCGTAAGATAACCCACCATATTTGCATACTTTTGTATGGAATAAACCTGCAGCAATATTTTTCCCAAACAAAAGTTGTGTTGTGTATTTATTTATGCATGCATACTCTGTTGTGGTGTGGGTGGGGTGTGTTGCCAATAATGGGACTATGCTCTGCAGGAGCCTGGGACCTGGTGTACTGTGCAGCAGGAGTGATGGCGGCGCTAGATAGTGCTGGTCGCTGCCGGGGCTCACCTCCTTCTCTCCTCTGCTCTGCAGGAGCCTGGGACCTGGTGTACTGTGCAGCAGGAGTGATGGCGGAGTGAAGTAGTGCTTGTAGCTCTGATTAAAAAGTAAAGGCGCAAGGAGAGAGCCCTGAGGAACTTCAAAGTTAATCTTAGAGGAGCTGAGGGGGCCGGATGCACTGGGGTCTGTAGTTAGGAGACAAGTCAAGCCCCCGCAGTATGCAGTGTGCCTAAACCTGTTGTACAGGCTTGTATGTTGCCAGATCATAGACAAACATTTTCAGATGTAAATAGAGTGCCCTAAATATTGTTTACGAAATATCCTTCCATTAATTTGAACTCCAATGGTAAGATATTTTTATTAACAATAATTTTAATTAGTATTCAAAATATAAATCAGACCATATTCTTGACTACGATGTTCTGGTACCATTCCATCAAGCACTGGCAAAGGATCCGACATACTGAGCAAAGATAATCCCTCCTGATCAACAAGTTTCAAGTTCGGAACTCTGAGGAGATCCACATAAAATCTCAAAATACATGAAGGTACTAAAAAAAATAGAAAGAATATACAGAAAATGAAATGTTATGGTACAAAAACACATAAAAACTACACCAGGAGTTGGTGCAGCGAACACATACAATGTCCACATTTAAATAGCATGTTTAACAGTTTCCCGCATACTACAGGGTTTTGCACTTAATAGTACATAAAGGGCCTTATGTATCAAAGGGTTTTACCCATTCTTTGTCTATGGGAAAATGTGTTCATACATATGGGCTAAAGTGCCCATCGTGCCACTAGTGCAAACTATGCAAACACTATAGCATAAGTACATTACATAAAACACAATAATAGCAAGAATAAAGGTGAATAAGAGCAAGATGAAGCACTTAATAGTACACGTGGAGACAATCATGCCACTAGTGCAAAATGTGCAAACCATTATAATGAATACCTTCTATAAAATACATTAGCAGCAACAAGAACAAGATACAGGCAAATTAGATAGGTAAATTAGATAGGCAAATTAGATAGGCAACAATCCAGCTTAAGAATCATTAACAACCTCAACATCATTCAAACTGAAACATCATTAATGCAACTTTAAAAAATACTTCAAAAGTTTAAAATTCTGTAACAAAACATTTCATTCGGAGGTGCAAAAAGCGACTGTGAGACTGTTGAGGCTGAGAGGATGGAGAGCTGCAAACATATGGGCCTCAGACAATTCTGAAGGTATAATAAAAGAGCTGGGCAAACAAAAAGGAGATGGTGAAGATCTAGGGGACTATTTTGGCACAAGTGACAAACCATCGAAGAACCAGACCATTTGGCCAAAAGGGGATTTACCGGAAGCAAACCCTGCCTCAAGAGAATGCAGAAACATCTCAGACCGCGTGGAATATAAGGCTCCGCTTTATTTATCAGGAGGGAGTCTACAGCAGGATGGAAGCCCCTTTTTTGATTCAGGCCTCCTTGTCCAGGTGAAAACTCAGGGAGCATGTGGCTTGTTTTAAGCTAGCTTTTAATTGTTGCATTGTCAAAGTAAACATCCAGGATGGGTCTAACTGCAGCAAATCTGCTGCTACCTCCAAGGTTCTCTAGATTAATGAGTTCTCTTTTAGGCCATCCAAAATGTCATTCCTAATACAGGACCTTTATGAGCCATGATCGCTCTTCGCAAGGCACACGGCCCAGGGTACCACCCCTGCAAGACCCTGGACAAAGGCACTTCTCGGCCTGAATTCCGACCTTAGAGCCGCCACGGAAGATGCTTCTAAGAACTCGGCCTTCCATCCTAGTTAAAAATCCCCATTTAGAGACATCAATCAATTCTGTTCCATCCAGCAGAGAGGCAGGTATCTGGGCTCAGTAAACCTCAAATACAAGGGCCAAGTGCCTTCTCCCGGTAGCCCTATAAAAGGCGCTAATCAACAACCAAAAGCTGCTTACCTGCTGTATGTGTCTCCTTTTCATGTTTGAGATTGAACACAGAATGAGTAGAATCCAGTAGACCTCACAACTCCAGTGAAACTTCAGGTGTAATTCTGGCTGTGTGCATGTTTGTATGTTTTGAGCTAGGCCCTTTCTGCTGTGTTACCCACAAACCTTTCGCCGTCACCCTCCCGTTTTTTCTGAACCCATTTGTGTGGGCATAACATGTGTATTTGTAAAGCGCACGTTCACCACTACGGGTATCTTGGCGCTGAATAACAGATGTTTGCTGTTACCCAACTCAATGGTACTCATTTTATCGACCTCAGATGGATGAAAGGCTGAGTGGACCCGCCGGGATTTGAACCTGTGACCATGAGGTCGAACACAGGCCCCTGCAGTAGACGCATTAGTCCACTGAGCCACCAGACCCGGCATATAGGACTCTGCACACTTTACCACTGCTAACCCGTGCTAAAGTCCTTGTGCTCTCCCCTAAACATGGTGGAATTGGCTTACACCATAGTGCCACATTTAATTTACTTGAAAGTTGTCCCCCATGTACCCAGGACCTGTAAATGAAAAGCTACTGGTGGGCCTGCAGCACTGATTGCGCCGCTCACTTAAGTAGCCCTGTAAAACATGTCCCAGGCCTTCCTTTGCAACCTGTACGTGCGGTTTTAGTGTTCGAAATTGTTATTGAATTTTATGATAAAACAACAGACTATACATAAAAAATCACCTAAAGAGGTACATGGAAAATACTAAATAATATTGAAATGAGAAATACAATGACAATTGTAAAATGCAATTTAAAGGAAAAGGAATAAACAAAAATGCTTTTACAGAAAAATCGTAATAGAGCTCCTTACTTCAACATCAAAAGTCTTAAGTAATGATCAATAATGTAATATATGAGTTATTTATAAATATAAATCAACATATTCATCAGTCTGTTTCCAAAATAAGTGATAAGTAGGTGTGTTATGCACTGTACCCAACAGAGTCAAATGGACTCCTCTTTTAGGGGCCCATTACGATGGCGGGCGGAAGCACCACCGCCGTGCTGGCGGATGCAAAAACCACCAGTTACCGCCGGCACGCAGCAGTCCACACGCCCGCCCAATTACGATGCGAAAAGTAGGCCAAACACCGCCGGCAAGCCAGCAACACCGTCCGCCATCAAAGTGCGCCCGTACATGTAGCGGCGCAGCCTAACTGACACACACCGTCCGACGAAACACGTCCCGCCCGGCGCATAAATTACGATGCCGCAAACAAACGGCTCCCACGGCCAAGAGATACCGTACGACAAACCGAAGCGGTAACACGGATGCCGAGCACGGACAACGAAGAAGCGGCTCCCCGAGCATGAATCCAGCACTGCAGGCACTCCCCATGCTTCTGCTGATGCACCACCAAGGACGCAACGCACCGCGGAGACGCAGGTAGGCACACACACAACAAGTGCACGCAAACAGCGCACACAGTGCAAGGGCGGAAAAAGCAGACAACCCCCCACCAGCGCGTGTACACTACACATCCACCATCGCATCCACATATAACACACAGGCCAAATCGTAACATCGCGTAACACATGTGTACACACCACCTGGGACTAGGAACCAACCACCCCGTCACGGCCCCAAAGCGCCGATGACGCCGCCACACATGCGCACAACGCAGAGGCCAACCGCAGCGCCATGCATGCGTCGCACACAGACACAGGGACACAACCAAGCAGCACACACATCAGCCCCACCCCGAACGCACATGACACGTGACAGGCCTGCCACAGACATGTCCCCAACGCCCAATTCACGGACAACACCCAACGCCACACAACCGACGCACACATGTCAGTGAAGACACGCAACAGCAGGACACACCCCAGTGTAACAAACATGGCGTAGCACACAGCGGCGGCAACACCAACTAGGAGAAGCAGGGCCCCTTCGGGAAGAGGAACGCCAGTACCACACAGAAACACCCATACCACCCTGCACATATGAACAAGACATATAAAACGGAACACCAAAGAGCCCGGGGACCGACAACAGGTGGCCCAAGAATAACATTCACACACAAGGCCCAACGCAGAGCGGAAAGGCAGCCTGCCGCCCACACAAGGGAGAGCAGACAGCACTGAATGACCTTCCATTCCAACTCCGAAACCACAGCCCTACGACAGAAGCCGGTGAATACAGCCATTGTCCAAGAATAGACCAACACAGGCATGCCGAGGAGACCGACCACAGGGCAGATAGCGCATATCACAGAAGCACACAACGGACGGGGAAGAAAGAAGAAAACACTCCCCCATGTCGGCCACATGCAAGTTAATTGGAAGGAGTCACACAGCACTGACCTTGAACTGTCTGAGAAGCATGTGGGAAGAGGGCCCGTGTCCTCCAAACAAGCCAACAGAACACAAGTCCTGTCTCCCTACGACTACACAGAGCTCACAGCAACCCCGGAGCGTGCACATTGCAGACTGCACACACAGCCGGAGCACGCCACCTCAACGAACTGCTGCGAAATGGCAACCGCAACACACCTACCCAACTACGCCGAACAGCTCAAGCTGTACAAAACCAACCTGTGCCATACATTGGGATGCGATCTCCTGTCCCTGCTGAACGTAAGTTACCGACTGACTTACCGCATCACATTGTTCAGCTGCGTCATGCCCGTCTTCTACTGTCGGAGGTGTCCCTACCAGCATCCCGTCGAGATATGCCTCTCCAACCCGGCATGTCTGAAGGCGGACCTGCTACCACTACTCCTCCCTCTGGACGCACACGACAGGGCCTGCTCTGCCTATGGGGGCATGGCGTATGTGGCCAACATCGCACCCGCACTGAAATGGGACCACTGTGCCTCCACACGACGGATCATCGAGAACAGCTACATCGAATGTCACCCAGCATGCCCCATCATGGTCCTCCAAGGGACAACTTACGAACAACACCTTGACAGCCACCATCCGCTACATTGGCTGGCAAACATGTACACCACCAATGACATGGAAGCCCTGCTGGACGGCATCGCATACCTGACAACCTGTAAATACGTCGGACCACAACGCAGGTTCCCCGAGTGACCTATGATGTCCAACCCCGCACCCATGCTTAGCTTCCGCACGGACTGGCCAGTCACCACCACAACAGCCATACCAAACGACCGGCAACTGTAACCACACCATCAACGACATCGCCATGACATCGGAGATGACCGGGACATGCACACTGTTCCCCATCACATCCAGGAACACCGCATGCATCGTGGGAGGCAGTGGCATGGGCTCTGTGTATCGCACCCACATGGACGGAACTGCACGAACAACCAGGACACGACATGGATCCAGCGCACATGGACACACACACCGCTCAGTGGACATGAATAGGTCGCCTGGAGTCTGTGGGTGCTGCACCCCTCCCACCCCCGCCCGGGAATCCCATACCAGGACCTTTGCATGGACGACAAGTGCATACAACAACAACACGACCCCAGTGACTGTGACATGTCCAGTAACCACCACAGTGCAACAACAATTGGCACGCCGCTGCATGCACGCAAGCACATGCCCTGATGTCAACTCACATGCACGCGTGCATGAGGAACAACCGCAGCAGACCTGTCACATGGAACTGAGATGGACTGTGCCCATGATGCCAAGCGGTCTGGTAGGCTACATGTATACCGTCTGTGTCAAAGTCCGCAGCTCCGCAGCTATACGTAAATGTACATTAGCACAGCCTTGGCCAAGCAGATGTCACTCTGAAGCCCACATCCCACATGCAACAGCCAATCACATGTAACCCCACACCCTATCCCATTTGCAATCATGCTCAGTATATCCTCAACATGTATTCCGCTGCCAGTAGTGTCCACTATACTGCATCGCAGAGGACAGAAGATACAATATAATGTTTGAAACCAAAACTGTCTCCGCTGACTCATTTCACAAGTACGAATGAGAGAGGATGAGAGTATGTGAAGTACACGGCAGTCGTGACATGACCATGTAGTCCACTGGTATTGGATGTCAACGCAAATGAGTAGCACTACTGTGGAAGACACACATGTGTCGTGTGAAGTCGTATGGACGCAGTGCTCAGGTGGGTGGGTGCGACGGGTAGATGCGCACATGCCAAGTTGGAGCACGCCGTGTTGGGAGGGGTCATGAACAGTACACCACCGCTTCCCTGGGCATTGTGAGAGGACACCTGTCGGGGGGAGTGAACACGTGTGTGCACAGCAGCCGGGCACACGTACAAAGCGGTACCAGGCGCACCTCAGCCCACCCTCTGTGGACAAGCTGGATCCTGTTGTGCGCCCGCCATGCCCCTTGACAAGGCACACACAGCCCCAGTCGACCAGGTGTAACCCCAACATAGTCAATCCGCACAGGCGATACAGGGCACGGGATGGCAGTGGAGCATGGTGTGTGAGAGGTCTCCTCGCGCTCCTCCTGGTCATATCATGCAGGCAATAGAACCTCAACGTCTAGCATGGCACAAGTCACATGGAAGTGTAGGGGGACGCACCACAGCACGAGCAGCACTGACGTCACGGGAGGTGGCTCGCACCATCCCATCCATTGCCCATCATACCAACCACGCCACATGCCATTGCGACTAAGTGCAAGCGCGTGCGCCACCACCCCGAGCCCTCCCCAGAGAGGCCAAAGAGTGAATGTGTGGGCCATCAGCCACAGACGGACGCGGCCTGGCCGCAAGGGCAGCCACAGCCACTGGGTGTCGCAGGTGGCGGATCCGGAAGGCGAAGACTGTGATGCATAGTCCATGCAGGCCGGGTCTCCATTTGGGGCACCACGCAGGTGGACGGCGTCCCGCAACACATCATACCCTGAGACAACCCACTCGTGCAACTGGACCCACACATACACTCCTTGCCCTCTCTGGTGCGAGCTTGGGGCTGCCTGTGCAAGTTCTAGCCTCGCAGGTGAGCATGCATATTGGGGGAGCGAGGGGAGGACATGAGGGCTGGGGCGAAGATGACTGTATCACTGTCAGTTAGTACAAGGGATGACCCAGATGTGGAAAGGAAGAGACGTGTCCCATGTGTACTGCAACTAGTCGCCAATCCAACTACCCCCATGTCCGGAATGTAAGCCCGCACCTAGGCCCGCCCATCCGCCACACCGAACATACCACCAGCACGACAACCTTCCCATTCGAAACACTGACTGGGGGTGGCGACCAGTGTACAATCATGTGTAGCCTACCCACGCGTACATGTGGGCCCTCCATGATCCATGTCACCTGCGGCAAAGTCATGACATGCGCAATGAGGGAAGTGAGGAGAGCTGCCCGCCCCACGCGCAGAAGGTGCATCAGCTCCACAGACCCAGCAGCGAGTCCAGCAGGGGTCACATGTGCAGGGGCAGCTGTGCCTGGTGTGAAGGCACATGCATATAGACAGCACATCGACCAATGTGTAGTCTGCCCACATCTACAGTCCATCATCATGCGGACATAGGAATTGAACACAGGGCAACACATCTTAGTGGGTGCACCCACCGTGACCAACAATGCGCAATCATCGACGTACCCGCCCTGTGCATGGCCCCCACCCAACGGAGGCACATCCAGTGCCACCATCCCACACACACAAGCCTTCCACGGAACATGCTGTGTCCAATGGTCAGTACAGAGTCAGCGCCCATCTGGTGGATCCTGAACAGGAGACACATGCACACACATGCCAGCTCCCACTATGTACGACTGCCACCTGGCACGTGCAATGTAACCTCTCACCTGTGACGTGTGACTGCAAGCACACAGCCGTCTTGGCATGGGGCTGTCAATGTGGACACCTGTCAATGTTTCGGGAGGTGTGATCCGTACAGTGCTGTACATAGGGTGCAGTGCTGACACCTACTACTGTCTCATATCCCCTCGTGCCACAGGTCCCACTTGTTTTGGCCGCTCAGCCTGTGCCCACATCGTCGTCGTCGTGTGCCATACTCATCCAGCCGCGGAAGCAGTTCCATGCTCAGCAGACATTCATGTTGCCGTGGCGTTGCCGCTTGACGGATATGCAGTCAGTCCCCATCAGCACGCCCCGCAAGTCATTGGGGCCTAGATCCCCATGTGCATGCACATGGCAGTGGTTTGTATCACTAGCCATTGCCATTGTTGGGAGACCTGTGTAAGTGTATTGTGGCCGTGCCGTCCCAGCTTGACAGCTGGGCTGTGGCTCATGTGCTTGCTCAGTCATGTCAGTGATGTGTATGCGAAATTGCTATGTGTCGTGTTGCATTGACATGTGTCCTCTGCCATTGTCCCTAGGCGGAGACCGAACATTGACCGCCCATACCAATTGCTGGCGGACATGGACGATACAGAGGTTATTAGGAAGTTTCGGCTGGACAGGCCAACCCTGCATCGACTGTGTGCCATGTTAGAACCCCATCTCCGTCCCCGCAGGGTGTATCCGACTGCTGTCACCCCCACGGCTAAGGTGATGGCCGCCATGCATTTCTTCGCCACTGGGTCATTCCAGCACACAGTGGGCAGTGGAGGAGGGATGTCCCAGCCCATGTTCAGCAAGGTGCTGAGGGATGTACTGGCAGCCATGATGCTGTACCGGAACAGGTACATCCGCTTCCCCAGGGCTCGTGAATTGGCGGCAGTGAAGGGTGCATTCTATGCCCTTGGCAGAATCCCACACGTCGTTGGAGCCATTGACTGCACACATGTCGGCCTTGTTCCACCACAGGCCACTGAGCACCTGTACCGCAACAGGAAGCACACGCACTCCCTGAATGTGCAAGTGGTGTGCCTTGCGGACATGGTGATCACCCACGTGTGTGCAAAGTTCCCAGGCTCGGCCCATGACGCACACATAATGCGCAACAGCATCTTGCCACGACTGATGTCCAATATGCAACAGGATCGTGCCTGTATTGTCGGTGAGTATGTGGAGTGGTGTAGCGTGCTGGCTGTGCGATGCTGTCCCCTGTCCAGTTGGATTAGCAACGGTTCTCTGTGTCCCTCACACCCAGGTGACTCTGCGTATCCGAATGGGGCATGGCTGCTCAGTCCATTGAGGAATCCTCGCACCCCAGCAGACGATCGCTACAATGAGGCACATGGGAGGACCAGACGTGTGGTCGAGCGTACCTTTGGCCTCCTCAAGTCCAGGTTCAGGTGCCTGGACCGCACCGGGAGTGCGCTGGCGTACTCCCCACAGAAGGTGTGCCGGATAGTGGTGGCGTGCTGCATGCTGCACAATCTGGCCATTCGGAAGCAGATCCCCCTCATCGTGGATGACGGAGATCAACCAGGGCCCCAGCCCGCAGACCAGGACAGCTCGAGTGAGGAGGACAGCGGAGAGGAGGAAGCTGGTAATGTGCGGCAGCAGCTCATCGCCCGCTACTTCACTTGACGGTGAGTGTCCATGTACGACGGCTGATGTGGCTGTATCTGTGCAGGTGTGTGTGTGCTGTGTCAGGGTGGCCGTTTGTTCACTGCGTGCTGAGTGTCAACGCTCCATGGCCAGGGTAGTATGCCACTGTTGGTGGCTGTGGCATTGTGCCCTATTGCTCTGTGCGATGTGTGTACATTGCTTGTAGTTGTTGACATGTACTGTGTGATGGGTGTGTGACACACTCATTGAATGTGCTCCTGTTCTGTCTCCCACCCCTAGGTCCCTACAGGCCCTCCGGATTCAAATGCCATGCCACGCATCAGGTGCCTTTCCGCCCAAGGTGGCCGTTGTATTCCGTACAAATAAGACACAGGGCACAAACAGCAGTTAGTGAAAAAGGTGCATTTATTACAAACTGTGACATGTGATTGTGTGTAAGGTGATGACAAAAGTGGTGCGTGCAGTGACAATGAGCTGTCGGTCATGGCTGCGTGATGATCAGGGTGTACCCACTGGTTCTATGTCCATAGTCCAACACACACATGCCATCCAGATGGCTGTGTGGAGTGGGATCGTAGTCCAAGTCAATGCAGTGGCTGGTCAAGGAAGGCTGGCGGAAGGCTGGCTGGCTGCCTCACTTGCGACTGGAGCGTGCGAAGTCCTCCCGGGAGATCTGTTTCCTCTTCGGACGGCCCCTTCCACGTTTGCGAGGGGGGTGCCTGCTTACGACATGCTGGTGGTTGAGGTGTGATCACTGGCTGTGGACGCAGGGGAACTGGACACTGCTGCTCCACCCTGCGCCCCGGCAGGTGGTGGCGGAGGGGAGCTGCTGTCCCTGGCTGTGACCTCACCGCCACCACCAGCTGTCCCATGAGGTCCACGATTTGGCCCATACGGGCGTCCATGGACCTCAGCACCCCCAGCACCTCACGCGTGTCTGAAGCAGACCGGACCCATTGTCCTTGGGCCTCTTCATAGGCCCCAAGGACTCTGGCCATGTGAGGCAGGGCATGGCTCCCAGGGAGGCTGGCGTTTCCCTGACCCTGCTCCTCCTACCAGTCCTGCTGCCACCGGCCTGCCCACTAGCCACATTGCTCACCACGGTCCTCGCTGTGGCTCCCAGGGTGGATCCAGTCGTCCGGGCCACCACCTGCGCTGGGGCTGGTGCCAGCGAAGACGTGGCGGTGGTGGCGGCGGTGGTGGTCGGTGCGGCGATGGTGGCGGTTGCGGCAGCGGTAGTGGCCACAATGACCGTGGGTGTGGCCGCAACGACAGTGGCAGCAGGGGGCTGTGAATGTTCAGCAGCCCTGGATGATGGGTTGGTGGGTAGGAGGGGTCCTGGGGAGCGGCTGGGCCCTGCCACACCAGATGGGCCTGCTTGGTTGTCCGTGTCCGAAGAGGAGGACAGATCCTCCAGATCCGTGTGTCCTCGTTGGGGGCTTGTAGGCTGGCTGTGCTGGCTGCTGGCTCCATCCCCAGCATCCAGCAGTTCGTCACCTGTGGAGAGAATGAGATTTGTTATTGTGTTGCACCTGGCGAAGTATGTATTTGTCGTCTGACATTGACAGTTCGTGCAATCTCGTACATGGGTTTCCCGGAGGCGTGTGTGTGGCTGTAGCATCTGTAGTTGTGTGTGCTTGGCAATGGGACTGTGTGCTGTGCACATGTGGCATGGGACGGAGTGGCCATGCCGATGGGTGTGTTGCTGTGCCCCTACTTATTGTGACTCTGGTGTATGCGGGCTCCTGGCCCATCCTGGGTCTGGTTTGTACTTTGCTTTTGGGGTTCAAATGGAACGCTTAGGAACGCATATGGCAACATGGGGGCCATGCCCCAGATTCGCATTTGGGAGGGGATATGCTTTTGGGGTTCAAATGGAACGCTTAGGAACGCATATGGCAACATGGGGGCTATGCCCCAGATTCGCATTTGGGAGGGGATATGCTTTTGGGGTTCAAATGGAACGCTTAGGAACGCATATGGCAACATGGGGGCTATGCCCCAGATTCGCATTTGGGAGGGGATATGCTTTTGGGGTTCAAATGGAACGCTTAGGAACGCATATGGCAACATGGGGGCTATGCCCCAGATTCGCATTTGGGAGGGGATATGCTTTTGGGGTTCAAATGGAACGCTTAGGAACGCATATGGCAACATGGGGGCTATGCCCCAGATTCGCATTTGGGAGGGGATATGCTTTTGGGGTACATGCTGTGAGCCATGGGTGCCGAACGTGACATGTGTTGTGGCAGCATGACAGTGCATGGTTTGAGGTGTGTGCATGCTTGACATGGCCTGCATATTTGCTGTCTGTTGTGCTTACTGGACATGGCATTGGACGCATCGTTATGAGTGAGTGATAGTTGTGTGCCAGCCAACGTATTGCAGTTGTCCCATCTCCTTGGTGTGCGTGCTGCCCTGTGCCATGTGCATCACTGCAGTGCTCGGGGGGTGTGGCCCATGTTGTGTGTTGTTGCTCACAGTGTGTCGTGCGCTTAATTGACTTCTGGCACATGGTTGGTCATGGGCATGTGTCTTAGCGTGACTGCTGTATGTGTGGCAGCTGTGCGGATGACATGCCTTTCATGAGACTGGGGCTGACGGATGGGATGGATGGTATGTTGTATGTGCATGGTGTGTCTGTGAGTTTGATGGGTTCAGTGGTGTTCGTGTGCATTTATGTTGTTCCGCTCTGTTGCGTCTAGTGTTGTTTGTCTTACATAGGCGTAGTTGTGGGGTGTGTTGTTGACAGGCAGTAGGGGCTACATGGACAGGACTTCAATGGTGTTTCGGTTGTGTGTGATGAGTTGCACAGTGGCTGCCGTGTGGGACTATATTCAGTGTGGCTTGTGCATGCAGACGTGGCTCCTTGGGTGTTGCTATGTCTGTGATGGGTCATGTGGGGTGTGAGTCTGTTGTTCATGTCCGTGTGCACATTGTTCACTTGTTCGTGACGGTGGGCGGTGCTGCGTGTTCGTCTGCTACGTGACATGTCCCATGTGTTGGTCGTGTTATGGTCCTCATGCCTCCAGTAATCCAGCCCTGTCCAGTTTCCCACCTGCAAGTTGTTCGTGCGTGCACTGTACTGGATGCCACATGGCTCTAAGCGGGGGTGCTCCATGTTGCAGGTCTGTGGGGGTGGGAGGGTGTTGTGGGTCGTGGGGGTGGCTGGACACCCACTGACACCGATTGCTGTGGACCGTGATGTCTGCCTTTCGGCTGTCGTTGTGCACTGCGGTGGCTGACACGTGGCTGTGGGGTGTGGGGGATGCTCCTCCTTGCTGTGCTGTGGGACTGGGGCCTGGTGTGTGTTGTACTTGGGCTGTCCACCGTCCCACCCACTGCACTTTGTGTTCCTGCCACTTACCTGTTACTTGTCGGTTAGTGCAGCTGTGGCGGACACATGGGTGTGGTGGGTGCTCGTTGTGGCGCTTCTGGCATATTTGGGGACCTGTTGGTGGTTACGTGGCTGGCTTAGTGTACACATGTCCCCACGCATCTTACAGTTGTTCGGTTTGGGCTGTGTGTGGTAGTGTCTGTTGCATGTGTGTGTGATGTGTTGTGTATTGTGTGCTGGACATGGGGGTGTTTGTCCCTGGGAGCTGTGGCATGGTGGTAGTGCATGTGAGTACATAGCGGTGTGCTGGTATACATTAGTTTGTACTTACCAGCCTCCACTCCCCCTGCTAATCCGGCGAGGATCTCCGGATGGATTATGACTCGCACCTTCTCCTCCCACGCTTTGAAGGTCTTAAAGAGCGCGGGATTCCCTCCGCCAGTGACGGCAGCCAGCTCTCTGTTTTTGCCCTCCTTCTTCTTGACCAGGCTCTTTACGTCATTCCAACGTTTGTTAATCTCGACTCTGTTCCTGGGCAGGGTCCCGACTGCATTGACCTGGTCTACGATCCGGTTCCACATTCTGTTTCTGGTGGCTAGTGGTGTGTGCTGGACCATGTTCCCATAGATTTGTGGGTACACCTTGATGATCTCGTTGACCATGACCGTCAGCTCCATGGGCGTGAACTTGGGCATTCTTTGTGGTGCCATGATGTTTGTGGTGCTGGTGCGGTGTGTGTTGTGTAATGTGCAGGGGGTTTGTGGTGCCGGTGTTTGGTGGTTGTGGTGCCGGTGTTTGGTGGTGGTGGTGGTGGTGGTGGTGGTGTTTGGTGGTGGTGGTGGTGGTGGTAGTGATGTGTGCGTTTCTGTGGTGTGCTGCTGTCCTTGCTGTGTCACTGTGTCCTCTCCTCTCTGGTTTGCAATGTAGCAAGGGGTTGTGGTCTGTGGGAGTGCTGCTTTTGTACTCACCTATGTGGGTGTGTCCTCATGGTCTGTTGTTTTCAGGTGTGTTGTGTCTGGGGTTCTGGCCTTTGTATTTTTTGTTTGTCCGGGGGGTGTTTTCGGGATGTGTACTGTGCTTGTGTATTTGTGCGTGCCTTGCTGTGTGGACTTGTTGGCCATGTTGTGTGCTATTGGTTTTGTGTGCGGATGGTTTCTGTGCAGGTACGTTGGCGCCATGGCTTCTGCCGTGTCGATTCTCATCGGCGTTGTTTGCGCTGGCGGGCGGTATATTTGTGATTTTTCCGCGCTCATGTCGGTGCGATCGTAATTTCACGTGCGGTGTGTCGGCCGTAAGGGCGGGCGGTTTTGTGTTGTCGTGCGTGTTTCCGTCCGTGGCGGGCGGTTTGACTCCGACTCGGACGTTGGCGGGCGGTATTTTGTGTGCTTTTTCCGCCGATGGCGGTTTTCGGTTTGTGTAATCGTAATGGCGTGGTCGGTGTTCAGGCGGTGTGTGCGGGCGGATTTTTGCCGCTTCCATGCCTGGCGGATTTATTTACGCCGGGTATCGTAATGTGCCCCTTAGTAAAAATTATCCATGACCACCATGCATGAATTGATAGTAATGAAGCATTTTTCCAATGAGTAGTAATTAATTTTAAAGCAGCAGATATTAGAAAGTCAAGAAGTTTGGTATTTAAATCAGACAAATTTGTGGACAGTGAAATAGACTTACAAATCAACATATCATATGAAATATTATCTGCAATTTTAAAGATTTTTTTGATAACATCCCAAACTTCCTTCCAATACTTGAAGGCAACAATACAATAATACAGCAGTCTTAAAGAGCCTGGATTCAAGCTACAATGCCAACAATTAGGAGACTTTGACAGTTTTGCATTGTATAAACTTAAAGGGGTCCATAAACAATTAAATAACATGAAAGAATTGGGTTGGTATGAAGAAACAGGCAACCAGCCAGAAATGTCAACCATGTTTTCATCCATAAATCTTGAGCGAGAGTTATTCCTAGTTCTTTACTCTAAAAAGTAGAGTGAGAGTTATTATTATCTCCTGTAGAATTTTTCAATTTTTTATAAAGCTTTGTCAGCATGTGAGCAAGCAGCTATCGTTTGAATATAAATTTCTAAATCAGATGTGACTTTTGAAAAAACATAGGGGCCGATTGCGATTGCAGAAGGCCCGTCACCGCCAGCCATGCGGTGGCGGTCCTTCCACAATCGGACCGCCATTTTCCCCCCGCCACATTATGATGGCGGAGGGAATCGCGCTGGGACCGTGGCGGACGCAAAGACCGTCCGCCATGGGACCGCCGCCAGCAATCATACAGATTGCCTGGTGGACAGTCCAGATAGCCCAATATGGTGGCGGTGCCTAGCAGGCACCATCCACCAAATTAGGATGCTGGCTACAGGCGGCCTTTCCATGGTGGCGATACCTCCATGGAAAGGCTGGTGGGGATTTGTTATGGGGGCCCGTTGCGGGCCCCCCTTGTGTTGGGGGAGGTGTGGGTGCACTGGGGGGTACCCATGGTACCCCCCTACATTTCACAGCACTGAGTGGCAGGCACCATGTGGTGCCTGCCAGGTAGTGCAGTGAAATGCACATCCTGCCTTTTTGGCATCACGGCGGGTGCTGCGGTCAGCAGCACCCACCGCAATGTTAAATGGCAAGATGCGACCGCCATGGTGGCGGTCGCATCCTGATTTGGTGTGCGAGACCGCCGCATGTATTGCCGACGGTCCCGGTCTCCACCACGATGGAGGACGGATTCCAGTCCTTCCGCCATCGTAATTGGCCCCATTGTTTGGAAATAAATCAAGGATGGAGTTACACAATAGATCATAATTAGAAATATCCGAGGAGGGCAAAAAATGTTTTGTTGCTATACATCAAAAGATAAGAAAGCATTATTATGATATATATATCTTTTAGGTAAAAAATACCAGCTTTTATCCAAGATTGCTAAAATTCTGTAGAACGCTCAAGTGTGAGTAAAGAGTTATAATATGCCGACATATTAGAGGTAAGTGAAATAGGATATTGAAAATGAGAGTCTATGTCCTGTAGCATTAGTTTTGTAGATTTAAGTATGATGGACCTTTTTAGTAATGTGGTAGAATTATACACAGGGCCTGACTACGAGTTTGGGGGTCCGTGGACTGCCATGCCGGTGGGACGACAGTGGTCAACTAGGCAGTTGAACCGCCCTATTATGAGTTGGGTCTCTTGGCTATGTGAGGACCCCTGCCGCCACACTGCCACTCCACTGACACTGCCATCGGCCTCACAGCGTGGCGGCCGCTTAATAGTCCAATTAGACTGTGTGAGGCACGGACCGCAAGGGAGACCAGCCGCCCAATTCCGAGTTGTTTCACAGCCAGCGGAAGAGTGGCAGTCCAACCACAGCATCTGACACGGTGGACAGGGAGGGATAGAAGGACGAAATTAACCTCTTCTCACCTTCACACATCATGTGCCGACATAGAGCCCATCCTACCCGTCCTGCTGCTGCTCTGCCTTCTCGATCACATCCAAAACAGACACCGTTGTGGACAAAATCAGGGGTTTGTCACACACTTACCTGTTGCAATTGATCCCTCTGCAAAACGCTTCCTCGCTGTGGACCAGGCAAGGGAGGTGGGCTCACCAATGATTTCACACGTAGACAGTGTCCCTGGCTGGGATTGTCTCATAAAGGTCGTCCTAAACAAAGCTGTGAACGCCCTCCGAGACCCAAGCGTTGGTACTGCACAAGCACACAGTACACAAACGGACAGAAGTCAGTATTTTATTTAAAGTGATAGTGATCTCTGCTTTTATATGTGTACCACAACACCACATCCTCCACAACATCACACCTATCAATCTCTGTCACACGGTATAGAGACAGAATATCGAGTTGGAAATGTCGACTTGCACTAATATCGAGTTCAAAATATCGTGATACAGAAATATCGACTGCCAGAATATTGTGGCCAAGAATATCGAGTTTAAGGTAAGAAATATCGTTTTCCAAAATATCGCAGTAATTAATATCGTTTTCAAAAATATAGTTGTTAAAAATATCGTTTTTTTAGTTAGTGTTATGTATTTTAGTATGTATTTTAAATGTATGTGCTATATTTTTTTGTATTGCATTTTTTTTAATGTATGTGTTAAATTTTTAGAAGTTATAAATTTTATTTTAATTACATTTTGTGTTTTAATTCCGTAGCGGGTTGTGGGCTTATAGGGGAATAGGGTGGGAAGTAATTTAATTATAATAAATGGAATATTAATTTTTATTTATTATTATTTATTTAATGTTGATTTTATAGTGTTAATTATGGTAATTAATGTATTATTAATTAATTAATTAATAATCGGCTGTTAATTTTTATAGATTAATTAATTGGTAAATATGTTAATTGTGTCATTTTTTTAGGCGCGGGTTGTGGGTTTATAGGGGAATAGGGTGAGAAGTAATTTAATTATAATTACACTATTAATATTTTTTCATAATTAATATTTATTTATTTAATATTTTATATTGTTAATTGTGGGAAATAATTTATTATTAATTATTTATTAATTTGTTTTTAATTATTATTGATTAGTTGGTAATTATGTTAATTGTGTGATTTTTTTAGGAGTGGATTGTGGGTTGATAGGGGACTAGGGTGGGAAGTAATTTAATTTTAATAAATTTAATAATATCTTTTATATAATATTTATTAATTATTATTTTATAGTGTTAATTGTGTGAATTAATTTATTAATAATTATTTAAATTTTGATTGTTAATTGTTATTAATTAATTAATTGTTAATTAATTATGTTAATTATTTTATTTTTTACGAAATTGTTGGTGGCATTTAGAGGGTAATATGGTGGGAGGTAATTTATTTTTAATTAATTAATTCTTTGTTAATTGATGCTAATTAATTATTTACATTTAAATTTTGTCATTAGTGTAATAATTCTGATGTGTGAATTGTGGTGTTTATAGTGGTAAATGGTGGAAAGTATATTATTTAAAATTAATTACTTATTTGTTGTTAATTGATATGAATTTAATAATGTAAAATTAGTTATGGAAATTGTGCAAATATTTTTAGGTGTGTGTTATGGTGTTTATTGGGGTAGATGGTGGAAAGTAATTTAGTTTACATTAATTATTACTTGATCATTATTATTTATTTATTAATTGTTAAAAAAATTGGTAATTGTTTTTTTTTTTTGTTTGGGGATTTATGTTGTATAGCTGTAATGTTTGGTTACTACAATAATTTTTAAATTTTTAAATATGTTTTTTAATTATTAATAATTTTTAAATTGATATTTAATTGTGTTAATTATGGAGGTACACTTTTTTATTTAATTTAGATGTGTGTTGTAAATTGTGTGGTGTTATAGGGTAGGAAAAAATATTACATTTATGTAATAATTTTTCTTTTACATTACAATTAATTTCTATTATAAAATATTTATTTGTTTGATAATTTCTTGTTAAAATTAGGCCTGGGCGGAAAACTACGCTACGCTCGCGTAGTTTGCGAAGTTTGCGCTACTTCGCACTACGCGAATTGCACGTAGCACAGTGCAAACACGCGTAGCGTAGCGTAGCGTAGCGTAGTGCAGCGGTCATTTTTTGCTTGCTCGCGGTCCTCAACGTCAAGTTGGCGACGGCGAGCAAGCAAAATGACATCCCGGCGAGACTTTTTCCTCGTTCGCGATCAGCAACATCAAGTTGCCGATCGCGAGCGTGGAAAATAAACCTCCCGGCGAGATTCTCAACGCGGGGAGGTCAGGTTTCTCATTGCGAATGGTCGCGTATGCTCGCGACCGCTCGCGATGAGAAACTACCAGTCCGCGTTGAGAAAGCTGCCGCTCGAGTAAAAATCTACTCGAGAGGCAGTAAAAGACAGCTCGCACTGTGCAAGATGCCGTTTTCAATGATTGCACAGTGCGGACAAGCATCCGGCACTGTGCAATCATTGCGAACACGCACTACGCAGTTCGCGTAGTGCTACGCGAAGCTCGCGTAGTGCGAACTGCACTTTGCGTAGCTTTGCGAAGCACTACTTCGCGAACTACGCCCAGGGTTAGTTAAAATTAACAAAAAAAATCTTTTTATGTCAATTTTATATTTTTTCTACATTATTATATGTTTTGTAAAAATTTATAATAGATATGTTTTGTTTTTGGGTGTTTTATTATATGTTGTATAATAGTTGATATTTTGTTTGTTGTTAAATTTGAATTTTCTTAAGCGGGAATAGTAATTTTTACCCCTTTGCTATCCAACACTTTCCCTACTGCTGCATTCGCAGGAGTGGGAATAGTAATTTATACCCCTACACTATCCAACATTTTCCCTACTGTTGCACTCGCTGGAGTGGGAATAGTAATTTTTACCCTTGCGCTATCCAACACTTTCCCTACTGTTGCACTCTTTGGAGTGGGAATAGTAAATTATTCCCCTCCGCCATCCAACGCTTTCCCTACTGTTGCACTCTTTGGAGTGGGAATAGTCATTTTTACCCCTACGCTATCCAACACTTTCCCTACTGTTGCACTCGCTGGAGTGGGAATAGTAAATTATTCCCCTCCGCTATCCGACACTTTCCCTACTGTTGCACTTGCTGGAGTGGGAATAGTAAATTATTCCCCTCCGCTATCCAACACTTTCTCTACTGTTGCACTCGCTGGAGTGGGAATAGTAAATTATTCCCCACCGCTATCCGACACTTTCCCTACTGTTGCACTTGCTGGAGTGGGAATAATAAATTATTCCCCTCTGCTATCCGACACTTTCCCTACTGTTGCAGTTATTGGAGTGGGAATAGTAAATTATTTCCCTCCGCTATCCAACACTTTCCCTACTATTGCACTCGCTGTAGTGGGAATAGTAATTTTTCTCCTCCGCTATCTAACACTTTCCCTACTGTTGCAGTCAATGTAGTGTAAAATGTAGATCTAAAAAATATTACATATTTTAATATTTTAATTTATAATATAATTTTTTATTTTTTTATTTTTATGTTACAGGTGTATGTATATATATATATTTATTTACAAATTTTAATATATTTCTAAGGGGTCCATTACGATGGCGGGCGGACAAAGTCCACCCGCCATCGCAACGGAGAAAGGGACCGCCCGCCACATGTGCGGCGGTCCCGCGATTCGAGTTAGGATGCGCCCGCCACACTGGCGGGCGCATCCCCATACTCAGCATTGTGGCGGGCGGTGCTCACAGCACCGCCCGCCACAATGCTGGAAATGATGTTGTGCATTTGCATGCACAGGGTGACAGGCACCGCGCGGTGACTGCCACCTTGTGCATTCAAATGCAGGGGGGTACCATAGCTACCCCCATGTGCACCCCCACCCCCCCAACACCCTGGGGGCCCGCAACGGGCCCCCAATTGCAATTACCGTATGCCTTTCAATGGCGGCAACGCCGCCATGGAAAGGCACACCTCCGACAGCATCGTAATATGGATGGCGGTGTCTTGCAGACACCGCCACCATATAATGCCCCTTTCCGCCGGTCGACGAGTCGACCGGCGGAGAGCGGCGGACGGCTTTTCCGTCCGTCGGGGTCCCCCACCATAGTAATATGGCGGGGGGTAAATGTGTGGCGGGCGGAGGGAAATAGCGGGCGGATCGCCCGCTATTGTAATGACCCCCTAAGATTTTATAATTAATTAAAATTATTATTTATTAATTATTTTTAAGTAAATATATATATATTACATTTTAAATATGTAGCTGCCTTCACTCTCTGGGTCTCCTGCTGCACGCCCACATTTCCTGGACTACAGTATCCAGCATCTCCAGCGCGAGGACGCGCTAAAAAAACGGGACGCCGGCCTGCGGCGCCTGGTAGCCGCCTTCACTCTCTGGGTCTCCTGCTGCACGCCCGCATTTCCTGGACTACAGTATCCAGCATCTCCAGCGCGAGGACACGCTACAAAAACGGGATGCCGGCCCGCGGCGCGGGACGCGTGCGGGGACGCGCCCGGGCAGCGTCCGGGCCAAGGGCGGGCCCGTCCACGCCCGTCCGAGCCCGGAGGAGACTGGGCTGGGCCACATCTCTAACGCCTCAAACCGGATCCAGGATATAAGGTACCCTTCATCTCCCTGTATTTGCCGTTTCATCTCATACTGATAGTCTGTCAACATAGGGAGAAAGAAGGCTCCGGCGGAGAAAACGGGGGGTGGACAAGTGGCCACACTTGACGCATTTTTGTTACACAAAGCAAGCGTTCTCTCCCATGAAATTGAACTTACAGAGAGACGCTTATCCATGGAACCACTTTTTCTTTCTAATATGTCACCTTCAAGCACAATCCCTACAAATTCCCTCCCCACTCCACTTCTCCAAGAGGCCTTATCAGATGATCTTCCAGCGGGCCAACAGGAGCCCCCTCCTGTCATCCAAATCTCCCCTATCTTTAATAGGAGTAACGATGACTTACTACTTCTCCCTGACTCTGAAACTGACCCTCCCCCAAAGCGAAGCAGAGGCTCCGGGGTTGCCAAACCTAAACCACCTAAAAGTACTCTAGTAACTAAACCCCGGGCAAGCCGCTCTAAGACCGTCACCCTAAAGTCCCCCGCAACATCGCTACCTTTGACTGCGAATGCTCTTCCTTGTGAGCCAGTCCTCAACAAAGCTTTCTGGGATGAAGTCAATAAATTGATGTCCACTCTTCTTGAGCCCATTATGCTGAAATTAACTAAAATCGACGAGAGACTTAGAGGCCCATAAAACATCAGCTACTCTACTAAATGCTATACATTCCGCTGACACACCCTCGGCCATTTCGAAGCAGCCCAAATCCGTTGTGCCTGCTGCCATGGATGCAAACACTTTAATGCACTGGGGTTCTATACGACAGCTTCCTGCACGAGCTTATCTGGGCCATTCCTCCTGTGCTCAAGCTAATGGTCACCCAGAGGCTCGATCTACATCTGTTTTAGCCGGAAGGGACAAGGACTGCCAAGTACCACATGGACCGGGCGATTTAAACGCGGGTTCCTGTTCTGTAGGTATTCAAGGATCGCAAGCGGCACCGGAGGCAAATCATTCACATCAAGTCCTCCATCTTCCACCGGCCTCCTCACCACTCGTGTTGGTCCTGGCTAATGTTCCTCCTCTGCGGGCCCAACAGCACAAACCTACCATTCAGCTAATGGACAAATGCTTACATTGGCTATCAACTCATCTCTCGGACTGGGGCACAAGGAGCTATCACTTAGCAAACCAGATTATCATGGCAAGAAGAGTAGGGTGGGTTGGTAACTCCACTAAGACTATTGCAGGGGACTGTGTGGTGATAAATTTTAATAACCCACTTTCTGGCACTGCACTTCTTGACAATTTTCACAGAACACCTTCTAGGAGCACCCAAATCACTCTTCTTGGTCTGGAGTTTTTCTACAAGCAGGGTCCCCCGCTAGACCTTATTAAGAGGGGGAGCGAGGACCAATTACCCATATACCACGCCTCCTGACTTATGCGACCACCACCCCAGGGATTGGGTTACACAATAGATTCACTCCCCTCTCTGGCCTGGAAGCTTGTGATTGACCATCAAAAACCACCTCCTCTCCAGTTGCGGCACAAGTCAATCCTGTTCCTCGATCCCAGGTGCCCTTAACGTTTCTACATTCCTCGCCAACTGTGGTCAACAAGAAGATTAGTATGGCGTCATGGAATGTGGCAGGGATCGCACCCAAGGTTGGAAACTTGGAGTGGCAGAGTTATTGGTCAAGGATGGAAATTATCTGCTTCCAAGAAACATGGGCGAAGGATCCGGTATTCTTTGCAGGATACCGTACATTCCATACCCCTGCGATTCCCTCAGTGTCAGGCAGGGCCAAAGGGGGCCTATTAACCTTAGTTTCTAACACTTTACCCGTTCAAGCAAAACAGGTAGGCGCCCAGAATAATCACTTTCAAATCCTTAAACTGGACGACAAAAAGGTCAACCCTTGGCTTTTAATTAATTTTTACAACAACGAATTTGGGGGTAATATGAAATGTGTGGCAGAGGAGCTAAACAAGGAGCTAGGTTCACTCGACAAAAGTTTGCACAAGGGCTCATTTAGTTTAATCTGGATGGGGGACTTCAATACACATTTGTGTAAGCATAATGAGGCGAGGGTGTGTGGGTTGGATGACCCCCAGGGTATCCCCCTTCTCCATTTCACCCATAGTGAATACGGCGAGACACTTAATAGCTTACTTTTCTCGAGGTCCCTGAGCATAAAGAATAGCTTGAAGACTGGCCGGATAGAGAAAACATTCAGGAGGAACAACAGTGAGACCACAATAGATTTTGTTTTGGTCTCAACAGCAGTCCAAGATAGAGTGAGTCACTCAGTTAACCTGTTTACATCATACAGTGACCACGCAATTCTATATATTCATATGAGCATTCCCCAGAAACTGGAACGATCTCAACAGGTATTGGGTGACATTGCACTAGCCAGGAAAAATGGTTATCAGTTAAAGTGGGCACAAGTCATGAAGCAGAACTTGGCCCCCGTATTATTAGCCCAAGTAAGGGATAATATTTTACACTGTTTGGGTGAGGAGCTGTCTCCTCCTTTCCTAGTCACCCAATTCATAACCCTCCTATCGGAGTTAAAAGTTGCACTCACGCGACATAAGCCAGCACATGATCTCCAGCAGAGCCGCTGGTTTGATACATTGTGCTCTTTAGCAAAGAGACGTCTCATTACTGCCCTAAAAGTCCAGCCCAGAGATGTGGCCTTGGTTAAAACACTAAGATATGAGTATAAACAAGCTAGAAACAAACGCGTAAAAGATCTAAGGGAGAAAGCTTGGGAGGATCTCGAAGAAGCTGCCATTTCTGGAAATAGTAGGGAGTTCTGCAAAGCTATAAATGCCCCTTATTTTAAGGATATAAAAGATCCGACTCTGGACACGCATGTAGAGGAAGCAGTATGGATAGAGCACTTTAAAGGCATCTTTGGGCAAAATTCTGCCACAGAGCCACCTCCTCTTGCTCCATCGTCCCTTCCCCCGAGACCGCTGACATTCACGATACATGAAGTCAGAATAGGGCTAGAAGCTTGTACACCGGGAAAGGCCCCGGGACCCGACGGGATCCCAATCGATCTGTTCCAGGCCAATTACGACATCTGGGTCCCCCTACTAACAAATGTCTTTAATAGCATAGCGGTAGAGGGCCCCCCCCTCCTGGAAGCATAGCGTCATAGTCCCGATCTTCAAGAAGGGTGACAGGGGCAGCCCAAAAAACTATTGCCCAATCTCCCTTCTTGATACAACAGCTAAATTAATGGGCCGGCTGCTACTAGCCAGGCTGGAGGATTGGGCACTGGAACGGAATATTTTAATGGAGACTCAATATGGGTTCCAGAAGGGGAAGGGGACGGTGGACCAATGTCTTAATCTCTTGCTCTGTATAGATAAATACACAAAGGCCAAAGGTGGTAAGCTATACATGGCCTTTATGGATTTGTCAGCCGCTTTCGACTGCGTTTCCCATCAGAAGCTATGGCCAATTATGGAGGAAATGGGTATAGATCCCCAGGTCATCTGTTTTATACGCCAGATGTACACAAACGCTACCGCCTGCGTGAGGTATGGCGTTAATGGGGAGTGCACGCGTCAGTTTAAAATCGAGAAAGGGGTCAGGCAGGGCTGTGTCCTCGCCCCGTTTTTGTTTTCCATCTATACTAACGGGGTGGAGGCAGCCCTGTCTGGCTCAACCCCAGGCGTGCCTGTATTTGACAACCTCCCACTGCCAATATTGGCCTATGCCGATGACGCAGTCCTAATTGCTAGAACGGGAGTAGCCCTCCAGAGCCTTGTGAGAAGTTGGCCTGGCATATGCTGTCCACTAATTATAGTGGGCACCTTGCACCAGTCCAAACAACCCCTTATTGGAGATAGGTTAAAGACAACCTTATTGAAAGCTATCCTAGTGGTAGCTATGGAGAGCAGCCTTCAGGCTAAGTCTTGAAGGAATGTAAAGCAGCTTGTTTTACCAGTCTATAATCTCTTGAGTGATCAAATGAAAGAGCACCACACCAGGTATATATTCAAAATATATGTATTTATTGCTAAACACACCCCTCTAGTCTCTTTATGAGGCTAGAGTTCAAGTACACAAGTTATAAGTTATTTAAACACAGTAATAGCACAAATACACGTTTGGGCCCTAGGGCGTACCAAACCATATACCAATAAAGTGGTATAAGAACCACGACTGAACTAGACACTAGGCCTAGAGCCTCTAGAAGTGCTTGGAGCACAAGGAACCACCCAAGGTAGTGACACAGGGGACCCACGGGGGACGCGTGCAGTGTAAATACACAACCGCGATACGCCGTTAACTTCTATGGAGAAAGTCGCGATCAGGAAATTAAAGAAAAGGGACACTTAAAGGAGGACTTGGAGCAAACCCTTTGAGAACTAGGTCGTTCTAGAGTCTCTACCCACTGGAGCACCGGAGTACTCGTGTTACCTCACCCAGGGAAGCCGGGTGAATAGGTGCCTTTCGGGGTCGGGTTTCGTCGTCGATTTGAATGGCGATCTGCTGCAAAGTGCTGCTGGCGACCAAGTGGAAAGTGTCCGGGTGGATCCAAGAGTGGATCGGAGATCTGAAGAACCTGAAAGCAGAGGGGACAGAGTCTGGGTCACTAGCCAGTGACCAGGAAGGCGATGGACAGATGCCCACCGATGTCGAGTGCTTCAGGTGCGTTGACAGTCGTCTTGACTCTTCAGCCACGAGGTCCAGGAGGCGTTGTCGGCAACCAGGAGCAGGATTCGGGCTGGTACACAACGTCTGTCGAGTGCTAAGGTGTCGGCGACCGGATTGGACCCAACAAGCCTTGGCAACAGCAAGTCTCGATGAAGATGAAGATCGTCGATGGTGCAGACCAGCAAGGTCTGGGGAACTCACCCAGCGAAGGTAAGTGAGGGCAGGCCTGGAGCAACCAGGATGCTCAAGAAGAAAAAGATTGGCCTTCGTGAAGGGCTACTAGCCAATGGGCTAGCGACCGCGAAGGAGCCTCAAGACGTCGCACGTGGATCTGGCTCACAGGACACTCGTGGAGTGGAGGCCAGTGATCTTCGGTGCAGTTGGTGCTGGAGGCTAGGGCTACTCGGAGCCCAAAGCACGACTTCGTGGAAGACCCAGAAGAGGATGCACTTGCAAATGTGCTTGGTGTCCAGGGGTCACGGTCTCACGTTACCCACGATAGCTACGGGCCTCAGCTTTGCTGGGGACTCAGGGTAGCCTCGGGGAAGTCTGAGAATCCACCTCTGGTGATGCGAAGACTTCGGCATCCGATGGGAGCTTCAGAAATGCAGACCGGACAGATGCGTCTTTGGTGCCTGCCAAGCAGGGGAGTCACTCCTTGACCCCAAGGGAGATTCTTCTGTCCTCTAATCTTGAGTAGAGCGTCGAAGGTCCAGGATTCTGTTTCAGAGTTTCGTCCAGGGATAATCTAAAGTCCTAAGGACTGGGTTCCTATACTTATACCAAGTTTAGGGGTTGGACTACTCTGTGGCCCCACCTATGGGTGGGTCAGGGCAGAGGGGTGGCTACACCCCTTTCCCTTTGTCCAGTTCGTGCCAAAGCAGGGGCTGCAAGCCCCTGATCCGGTTTGAACTGGGATATGCACAGGGACACCAAATGTGCCCCCAGTGCAGGACTTCAAAGCACCCGAAAGTGCTCCCGCCCAGCCCCAATACACATTATCCTGTCTGGGGAGGTGGTCACACCTCCCTGGGACAGGAAACCTATTGTCCAGGCCTCCCTGCCGGAGTTTCGTCCAGCAGCAGGAGGCCAGACTCGTGTCTGTGGCAGCAGCATCCATTTTGTGATGCCAGGGCTTTAGAAAGAAGTTACCGGGCTAGCCAGAGTTAACATGTCTTTCCCTCTAGAAGGGTGGAATGCTACCCCCGCCGCCAGAATTGGCGGGGGGTAGTATTCCAAGATGTTTGACACCAAACACGACATGTTTAGGTGCAGCCATTCCAAAGTTAGCATTTAACGCGAGGTTATAATGCGCTTAAGAGTATATGGTCAGGCTGCACTACAAACAGCATCAGAGAAGGGTCTCCGAATGCTGCAGAGGGGCCCTGCTCATGCAGGGGCACCCTCTCACATAGGAACCATGCACTCTGCCTTCAGGATTGATAAGGCCTGCCTTAGGAGTGACTTATAGGTTTATATGTGTGTATGTATTTAGTGATATAGGTAACCTATATCACAGTAAGGGGTGCATGCACCACCTTACCCAGGCTGCAGTAGCAGACCTGTGGTGTCAGTTTGGATGGCCTTCCAGGGGTGGCATAATACATGCTGCAGCCCCTGGTAGGCCTCTGAGGTACCTATGCCCTTGGTACATAGTATACCATATACTAGGGACTTATAAGGGCACTCCAGATTCCAATCAGTGATGTGCCTAAGGCACATGGAAACCATTTTAGAGAGGAAGCAGCTAGGCTGGGGTTCTGATTAGCAGGGCCCCAGCCAGACTAATGTCGAAAAACAGTGAAGCATCAGCAAAAAGTGGGGGTACCCATGTGAAGCAGATCCTACTCTCCTACACAACCCCCCCAACGTAGGGACATTAAACTAACCTTGCCCAGTTAAGTCTTCATGTTCTAAGTGGAAGTACCTAGAGAGTCCATCTGCATTGGCATGGTTACTCCCAGGTCTATGTTCCACTGTAAAGTCCATCCCCTGTAGGGAAATGGACCACCTAAGCAGTTTGGGGTTTTCACCCTTCATTTGTTTTAGCCATAAGAGGGGCTTATGGTCTGTCTGAACCAGGAAGTGGATACCAAACAAGTATGGCCTCAACTTCTTCAGAGCCCAGACCACAGCAAAGGCCTCCTCTCTATGGCTGACCAACGTTTCTCTCTAGGGGTCAGCCTTCTGCTAATGAAAGCTACTGGCTGATCCTGACCTTCTTCATTCAATTGTGACAGTACAGACCCTACCCCCAATTCAGATGCATCAGTTTGAACAATGAACTTCTTGGAGTAATCAGGACTCTGTAGAATGGGAGCAGTGCACATGGCCTGCTTCAGGTCATCAAATGCCTTTTGACAGCTAGCTGTCCACTGAACCTTTTTGGGCATTTTCTTAGAAGTTAAGTCATTCAGGGGTGTCACTATTGATCCATACCCCTTGACAAATCTCCTATAGTACCCAGTCAGGCCTAAGAAGGCTCTCACCTGAGTCTGGGTAGTTGGAGCAGTCCAGTCCATGATAGTCTGGATCTTGCTCTGCAAAGGTTGAACCTGGCCTCCACCCACAAGGTGGCCCAGGTACACAACCTGACTCTGCCCTATCTGGCACTTAGTGGCCTTGATAGTCAGGCCTGCCTTTTGCAGGGCCTGTAAAACATTCCTGAGGTAGACCAGGTGATCCTCCCAGGTGGAGCTAAAGACAGCAATATCATCTAGATATGCTGCACTATAGGCTTCCAGACCTGTGAGAACTGTATTCACCAACCTCTGGAAAGTGGCAGGTGCATTCTTCAGACCAAAGGGCATCACCACAAATTGATAATGCCCACTAGGGGTTGAGAATGCTGTTTTGGGCTTTGCAGTATCAGCTAGTCTGATCTGCCAGTAGCCAGCTGTCAAGTCAAACGTGCTGAGATATTTGGCTGAGGCCAAAGTATCTATGAGCTCATCTGCCCTTGGTATTGGATGGGCATCAGTCCTAGTGACTGCATTGAGACCCCTGTAGTCCACACAAAACCTCATCTCTCTTTTTCCACCACTGGTGTGAGGTTTTGGCACAAGGACCACTGGACTAGCCCAAGGGCTATCTGAGGGTTCAATAACTCCCAACTCCAACATTTTCTGGACTTCAGTCCTGATACAGTCCCTGACATGGTCAGGTTGCCTATAAATCTTATTTTTAATAGGCAGACTGTCCCCAGTGTCCACTTCATGAGTGCACCAGGTGGTCTGACTGGGTGTCAGTGAAAACATACGTTTAAACTGATTGAGCACCTGTCTACAATCAGTTTGTTGCTGGGTAGTGAGGCTGCCTGCCAAGGCTACACCATCTACTGACCCATCGTCAGGGTTCTGTGAGAGCAGGTCAGGGAGTGGGTCACTCTCTTCCTCCTGCCCTTCATCAGTAGCCATGAGCAAGCCCATGTCTGCCCTGTCCACATATGGTTTTAACCTGTTGACATGGAGAACCCTGTGGGGACTCCTGGGTGTTCCTAGGTCTACTAAGTAGGTAACCTCACCCTTCTACTCAACAATAGTGTGGGGTCCACTCCATTTGTCTTGGAGAGCTGCTGGGGCCACTGGCTCCAACACCCACACCTTCTGTCCTGGCTGGTAAACAGTCAGAACAGCCTTTGGTCATGCCAGGCCTTTTGAAGTTCCTGGCTAGCCTCAAGGTTTTTGGTTGCCTTTTTCATATACTCAGCCATCCGGGAGCGGAGACCAAGTACATAGTCCACTATGTCTTGCTTTGGGGGCTTGAGAGGTAACTCCCATCCTTCCTTCACCAAGCACAGTGGACCCCTCACAGGGTGGCCAAACAGAAGATCAAAAGGGCTGTAACCAACCCCTTCTGAGGCACCTCCCTATATGCAAATAAAAGGCAGGGCAAGAGTATGTCCCATCTTCGCCTAAGCTTTTCTGGGAGCCCTTTAATCATGCCCTTCAAGGTTTTGTTGAATCTCTCAACTAAACCATTGCATTGTGGGTGATAGGGTGTGGTGAACTTATAAGTCACTCCACACTCCTTCCACATTGCTTTTAAGTACCCAGACATGAAGTTAGCACCCCTGTCTGATACTACCTCCTTAGGAAAGCCCACTCTTGAGAAAATTCCCAGGAGGGCCCTTGCCACCACAGATGCTGTAGTGGTCCTGAGGGGAATAGCTTCTGGGTACCTGGTGGCATGATCCACTACCACCAGGATAAACCTGTGCCCAGATGCTGTTTGGGGATCCATGGGACCAACAATGTCAATCCCTACCCTTTCAAAGGGCACCCCCACCACAGGTAGTGGTATCAGGGGGCCTTTGTAGTGCCACCTGCCTTGCCACTGGCCTGGCAGGTTACACAGGAGCGACAAAACTCCTTGGTGTCTTCAGACATGTGGGGCCAGTGAAAGTGAGGGACAATTCTGTCCCAAGTCTTGTTCTGGCCCAGGTGACTTGCCAAGGGAATATCATGGGCTAGGGTCAATAGGAAGCCCCTGAACTTCAGAGGTATAACCAACCTCCTGGTAGCACCAGGCTTGGGGTCTCTACTCTCTGAGTACAGGAGTCCATCATCCCAATACACTGTATGGGGACCACTAGCTTTCCCAGCAGCCTCAGCAGCAGCTTGCTGTCTGAGGGGTTCAAGGGAGGAGCAGCTCTGCTGCTCCTGGCTCAGATCTGCCCTAGAAGGTCCCCCTGTCCCCAAGAACTCAACCTGGTCAGGTTCAAGTTCCTCTGGGACAGTTCCTTCTTCAGGACTGAGATCATCCCCCTCAAGGGACTGATCTTCCTCCTGAGCCAAGGGGGAAGGCACTGCCTTAACCCTACTACTCCTCCTCTTGGAAGGCAATTGGTCCATTCTTCCAGAATCCAAGGCCTGTTCAGTGCTAGACATTTTGGCTTGTGACCTGGTCACAGTAAACACATCTGCAGGGATCCCCAGCATTTCTGCATGGGTCCTGAGCTCCACTTCTGCCCAAGCAGAAGTCTCTAAGTCATTGCCAAGCAAGCATTCGACTGGTAGGTTTGCACTCACCACAACCTTCTTAAGGCCAGTTACCCCTCCCCAGGAGAAGTTAACAACTGCCAGAGTATGGTCTGCTCTGACGTTGCTAGCATTGGTCACTTGGTACATCTCACCAAGTATAACTTGCCCAGGATTCACAAGGTCTTGTGTCACCATTGTGACACTTGCCCCTGTGTCCCTAAATGCCAAAGCCTCTCGTCCATTGATTAAAGGCTGTTGTCTGTACTTGCCCAGATTACTGGGACTCATAGAGGAGGGCACATCCATGCCTCCATCACAGACTAACACAGCCTGAGTCAGTTCTCTGACTAGGTCAGAGCCCAACTCAGTACCCAGGGTGAACCCTACTAAACCCTTGGCTGGAGCACTCCCACCAACTGTACTAGGGGGAACAGGTGCCTTAGGGGCATTGGTGGGTGCTGGACTTGAGTCTTTGGACTTGGTGCAATCACTGGTCCAGTGGGTCTTTTGCTTACAGACCTTGCACCATGGTTTTCTTTGGCCTTTCCCTTTTGTAGACTGTGAATCCCCACCTGAAGAAGATTTTTGGGGGCCTGATGAAGACTTTTGATCTTTACCCTTCTCCCCACCCTTTTCAGAGTTCTTAGCATCTTGCTTCTTAGTGTCCCCACCTTGGTTCTGTACTTTCTGCTTCACCCTGGTTCTGACCCATTTGTCTGCCTTCTTTCCCAATTCTTGGGGAGAGGTCAGATCAGAGTCTACCAGGTATTGATGCAACAGCTGATTTTGACAGTTATTAAGAATCTGCTCCCTCATTATCAGATTGTACAATCCTGAGAAGTCACACACCTTACTGCCCATCAACCAGCCTTCCAGAGCTTTGGCAGAACAATCCTCATAGTCTACCCAGTCTTGAGTCTGTGCTTTCTGGGTATCTCTGAACTTCAACCTGTACTGTTCAGTGGTTAGGCCAAACCCATCAATAAGAGCACTCTTCAAGACCTTGTAATTATCAGCATCCTCCTCTCTAACAGTGAGGAGCTTATCTCTACCTTTGTCTGCAAAGGAGAGCCACAAGATTGCTGCCCACTGCTCCTGAGGGACCTTCTGTACTTTACAGGCCCTCTCTAGAGCAGTCATCCACTTGTGGATGTCATCCCCACTCTGATAGGGAGGGACAATCTTGCTCAGGTTCCTATGGTCATAGGATCTTTCCCTATCTCTAGGGACATGGCTGCCACCATGGGACTCTAGTCCCAACTTTCTTTTCTCTCTAAAGAGATCTAGGGACTCCCTGTCTAAGGCTACTTGCTTCCTTCTGAGTTCAAGCTGAGCTTCCTCATACTGAATCAGCCTTGTTCTCCTCTCATGAGAGGATTCCCTCCAATGAGATGAGACAGAGCTCCCTATTGAGGTGCCAGAGTGGTTAGACTCCTGAGAAGGAGATCTAGACTTTCTGGGCACACTCATAATCCTTCCTGGGGGACAAAGAGGGCATCATCCTGATCATCCTCTTCATCTTCCACAGGAGGGATTGGGTTATCCAGGTCAGGGTCATTGTCACCCTCCTGGCCAGTCTCAGAGGGGGGGCTGGGGGTATTTCTACCCCTGGCCCCTTCCTCTTCTTCTGCCCCACCCTCAGCTCCTACCCCTTCAGTCCCCAAGGGCTTACTAAGGTCATAAGCCACCAACAACTCTTTAAGGTGTTGGGTGGTGGGACTTTGGCCTGTCCTTAATTTCCTCAAGTTACATAACGCTCTCAATTCCAAGAATGGGAGGGTATCATACTTGGAGGGAAGAAGCCCAGTGGCTTCTGGTAAGGATTCTCTAGATCCTTCCTTTAAAGACATTACTAGTGTGGTGTGGTGTATGCACTACCTACTCTAGTGTGGCCTACTAAACTCTCTTGAGTTGTAGAAAGGGTGTGCTATCCCTTAACACACATCTCTAAGTTCAGTAGAACTTACTGTATTCTAAGCTTAAATTATATGTACCTTAGGTACCTTTAGTTGTTTTCAGTTGATCAATTCAATTGAGATTATCTGGTAATACAATAGCAAGCTGGAATCCCACCGCTGCCACCAATGTGAGAAGTTGGCCTGGCATATGCTGTCCACTAATTATAGTGGGCACCTTGCACCAGTCCAAACAACCCCTTATTGGAGATAGGTTAAAGACAACCTTATTGAAAGCTATCCTAGTGGTAGCTATGGAGAGCAGCCTTCAGGCTAAGTCTTGAAGGAATGTAAAGCAGCTTGTTTTACCAGTCTATAATCCCTTGAGTGATCAAATGAAAGAGCACCACACCAGGTATATATTCAAAATATATGTATTTATTGCTAAACACACCCCTCTAGTCTCTTTATGAGGCTAGAGTTCGAAGTACACAAGTTATAAGTTATTTAAACACAGTAATAGCACAAATACACGTTTGGGCCCTAGGGGCGTACCAAACCATATACCAATAAAGTGGTATAAGAACCACGACTGAACTAGACACTAGGCCTAGAGCCTCTAGAAGTGCTTGGACCACAAGGAACCACCCAAGGTAGTGACACAGGGGACCCACGGGGGACGCGTGCAGTGTAAATACACAACCGTGATACGCCGTTAACTTCTATGGAGAAAGTCGCGATCAGGAAATCAGAGAAAAGGGACACTTAAAGGAGGACTTGGAGCAAACCCTTTGAGAACTAGGTTGTTCTAGAGTCTCTACCCACGGGAGCACCGGAGTACTCGTGTTACCTCACCCAGGAAGCCGGGTGCATAGGTGCCTTTCGGGGTCGGGTTTCGTCGTCGATTTGAATGGCGATCTGCTGCAAAGTGCGGCTGGCGACCAAGTGGAAAGTGTCCGGGTGGATCCAAGAGTGGATCGGAGATCTGAAGAACCTGAAAGCAGAGGGGACAGAGTCTGGGTCACTAGCCAGTGACCAGGAAGGCGATGGACAGATGCCCACCGATGTCGAGTGCTTCAGGTGCATTGACGGTCATCTTGACTCTTCAGCCACGAGGTCCAGGAGGAGTTGTCGGTGACCAGGAGCAGGATTCTGGCTGGTACACGATGTCTGTCGAGTGCTGAGGTGTCGGCGACCAGATTGGACCCAACAAGCCTTGGCAACGGCAAGTCTCGATGAAGATGAAGATCGTCGATGGTGCAGACCAGAAAGGTCTGGGGAACTCACCCAGCAAGGGTCAGTGAGAGCAGGCCTGGAGCAACCAGGATGCCCAAGAAGAAAAAGATTGGCTTTCATGAAGGGCTACTAGCCAACGGGCTAGCGACCGCAAAGGAGCCTCGAGACGTCGCACGTGGATCTGGCTCACAGGACACTCGTGGAGTAGAGGCCAGTGATCTTCGGTGCAGATGGTGCTGGAGGCTAGGGCTACTCGGAGCCCAAAGCACGACTTTGTGGCAGACCCAGAAGAGGATGCACTTGCAAATGTGCTTGGTGTCCAGGGGTCATGGTGTCACATTACCCACGATAGCTATGGGCCTCAGCTTTGCTGGAGACTCAGGGTAGCCTCGGGGAAGTCTGAGAATCTACCTCTGGTGATGCGAAGACTTCGGCGTCCGACGGGAGCTTCAGAAATGCAGACCGGACAGATGCGTCTTTGGTGCCTGCCAAGCAGGGGAGTCACTCCTTGACCCCAAGGGAGATTCTTCTGTCCTCTAATCTTGAGTAGAGCGTCGAAGGTCCAGGATTCTCTTTCAGAGTTTCGTCCAGGGATAATCTAAAGTCCTAAGGACTGGGTTCCTATACTTATACCAAGTTTAGGGGTTGGACTACTCTGTGGCCCCACCTATGGGTGGGTCAGGGCAGAGGGGTGGCTACACCCCTTTCCCTTTGTCCAGTTTGCGCCAAAGCAGGGGCTGCAAGCCCCTGATCCGGTTTGAACTGGGGTATGCACAGGGACACCAAATGTGCCCCCAGTGCAGGACTTCAAAGCACCCGAAAGTGCTCCCGCCCAGCCCCAATACACATTATCCTGTCTGGGGGTATGGTCACACCTCCCTGGGTCAGGAAACCTATTGTCCAGGCCTCCCCTGCCAGAGTTTCGTCCAGCCTCAGGAGGCCAGAATCGTGTCTGTGGCAGCAGCATCCATTTTGTGATGCCAGGGCTTTAGAAAGAAGTTACCGGGCTAGCCAGAGTTAACATGTCTTTCCCTCTAGAAGGGTGGAATGCTACCCCCGCCGCCAGAATTGGCGGGGGGGGTAGTATTCCAAGATGTTTGACACCAAACACGACATGTTTAGGTGCAGCCATTCCAAAGTTAGCATTTAACGCAAGGTTATAATGCGCTTAAGAGTATATGGTCAGGCTGCACTACAAACAGCATCAGAGAAGGGTCTGTGAACGCTGCAGAGGGGTCCTGCTCATGCAGGGGCACCCTCTCACATAGGAACCATGCACTCTGCCTTCAGGATTGATAAGGCCTGCCTTAGGAGTGACTTATAGGTTTATATGTGTGTATGTATTTAGTGATATAGGTAACCTATATCACAGTAAGGGGTGCATGCACCACCTTACCCAGGCTGCAGTAGCAGACCTGTGGTGTCAGTTTGGATGGCCTTCCAGGGGTGGCATAATACATGCTGCAGCCCCTGGTAGGCCTCTGAGGTACCTATGCCCTTGGTACATAGTATACCATATACTAGGGACTTATAAGGGCACTCCAGATTCCAATCAGTGATGTGCCTAAGGCACATGGAAACCATTTTAGAGAGGAAGCAGCTAGGCTGGGGTTCTGATTAGCAGGGCCCCAGCCAGACTAATGTCGAAAAACAGTGAAGCATCAGCAAAAAGTGGGGGTACCCATGTGAAGCAGATCCTACTCTCCTACAAGCCTTATTACAGCTTATGCCTCATTCATGGCCTCCCTAGAGCTCCAAGTCAATGAAACCAAATCTTTTGTCATCATAGCTGGAGCTGCCAGAGTCATAAAACCTCCTCATTTCCATCTGGCCTCAAAGAAAATTGAAGTGGTTGATTCTTTCGCATACCTGGGAGTCTTGTTCGACAGTAAACAATCTTGGTCGAACCTGGTGGCAGCAAGAGTCCTTGGTATGGAAAGAAGCATTCAATCAATAAAAGGTTTCACTAAGAAGCTAGGAGCGAGCCCCGTGGGTACAATTAAAAACATATACCGAGCTAAAACAAAGGCGGCCGTAACCTACGGGGCTGGCGTTTGGGGGATGGCCCAGATGGAACAACTGCAAAAAAAGGAAGACATCTTTTTCAAGTCCAGGCAGTGGCGGTGTGTCCATTGGGGGCGTTCCCCCCCGCCCGCGCCGGCAGCTGCCTCGGCGTCTCTGAACTTAAGTAAACTCAGTTTACTTAAGTTCAGAGACGCCGAGGGAGAACTGACAATCATGTCAGCATGACGTCGGACCGCCCACCCCCTTCAGAGTCTGAAGGGGGTGGGCGGTCCGGCGTCATGTTGACTGACAGGCATTGTCAGACCAGGGGCAGGCAGCAGCACAAGTGCGCATGACTTGTGAAGGCCGGCGAATTTTTCCGCCGTGCCCAGTCATGCGCACTAGTGTCTGCTCAGGCTGGCGCATGCCCATTAGGAGAGCGAGGCTTGAGCAAAGGCTCAAACCTCGGTCTCCTAATGGGCAGGCGGACGGCGAGTAACCCTGTTCTAAGCCAATTCTGGCGGAGCAGCGCCAGGATTGGCTGAGAGGGGTTGCCACTTGCCAGCAGTGATGATGCGGCAGCTGTTCCTGTAGGCGCCAACGGACCCGAGGCGGCGCGGACCTGGTCAGGTAAGATTTTTATTTTATTTTAAAACTCCCCCCCCCCTCCGCGGGACACCCCCCCCTAGCGACACCCCCCCGCGAGCCGCGACTGCACGCAGGATACTAAAGGTGAGATGCAGGATACCAAACATGGAATGCAGGATACTAAACGTGGCACGCAGGATTCTAAAGATGGCACGCAGGATTCTAAAGATGGCAATATGAAACAGACTCTAACAGCAGCAGCAATAATACGGATGTGAAAGTGACAGTGCTGAAACAGACAGCCAGGAAGCCACATAGGCGGCCACCTTACACTGCATCTCTCAATGAGCGAGCCTTGAGCAGGAGTAGGTGGTGCACCATTGTCTTACACAGAAAAAAGAAATGCACAGTTCTGGTTGCTATGCTCTTAGCTGCTGAGGCCAGCCACCACTTTCATATTTGAGTCTGCCCAGTGTGAGCTTCGATAGTGATGGCGTGAGTCACCAGTGCATTCTCCTGAATAAGACGTAGTGCTGTTTTTAGGGCAGTTCCAGTCTGTGCTGATTGCTCAGGTGCTGCTCTGCTGGGCACCAGATTGCTCCAGTCATCTAGGCCAGTGAAGCAAACAGCACCAGCAGAGGGGACGAGGACTCAGTGAATGAGCCACCAAAATTAGGCGAGTTGGCAAATGGCTTGAAATTGTTCTTCTTTGAGGTTTGGAGCTGAAGGCACAAGGGATTGATTGCAGGATGTGCCCTCAGGTTGTGGGGGTGGGATACATCGTTAAAATGTTGTTTGGGGCTCCTTTGATTAGAGACACTGGTCTCCTAATAGAAGCTTATAAATCCCACTGAAAGACAACAGTAAGGTGGAGCTGAGAAATGCGGGAGCAAATGGCAGATGGGAGGATGGATGGATGAAGGGATGGAAGGATGGAAGGATTGATGGATTAGATAGATGGGTGGGTGGGTGGATGGATGGATGGATGGGTTGGGTGGGTGGATGGGTTGTAAAAGGCTTCATTTGACCAACCACTTTCAGAATTCCCTTATGGGAGCAACCATATGAGTGTCAGGGTCACTCGCATCAATCGCTCGCTTACTTAGTGCCATTCGAGATATAGTTCAAAGGGAGGAAGGGTTCATTTTATTTTTGTGGCTACTCCCTTGTATCATGCAGGCGGTTACATACACATGCTCTCAAGCTTTCTTCCAAAATCACCTCCTCGAAAGGCTGCAGCAAAATCTCTACGAGAAATGGTTGAAACAATGAGAATACATCAGTTAAAAATGCTGCAGAGCTTTGCAAATTTTTTCTGCTGGAATGTTTTGTGAATTTTGCATTGCAAACTCCAGCTATCCACTGGCACGGAACCAGATTGTGGACAACAGCGCACTTGAAAGAGTGCGAAAGTGAGCACAGACCTCACACCAAAGTACTGATCACTGGAGCAGCAATTTATGATGATGACCCCTTAAAGGCGGAATATATAGATTGTGCATGTCAGACTCTTGTGTACAGTAGGGGCAGGCTGAAGCCTAGAAGGGTTGCTTGGGTAAACTAAGCTCTTTTTCTGAAGTGGTGTATGGAAAGGCGGAGGCCTCAGACGGACACAAAGCACAGGGAAGCTGCAGGAGCTCGAGAACTCGAGAATCCTCCTAACATGGCCACTGAAGGCAGGGCCGGCTCTAGGGCGGTCCGATTGGTGCCAACGCACCGGGCACTGCCTTGGGGTGGGGGCGTCCTTTTTGCAAGTATATTATCATTTTAAAAGCACCTGCTGCCGAGTTCCTGGCCTCGAGCAATTATCAGGCATCAATTAAAATGTCAAGATAACTCCTGTGATTAATCGTCTTCCTGGAAAGAGACCAGAGGTTTGTCTAGTGGAAGTTTTGACTCATCCTAAGGTAGGGCAGAGGGTTAAAATGCCTGCTGCTAAGAACGTGTACCATGCAGATAACAAAGTGCATATCATGTAAATAGGTCAGTGGGTTACTGCTTCTGTAAGAGAGCTCCTTCTGTTACTTGTCGTTTATAAGTCAAAATCCTAATATAGAACATTGAGCTATTAACTATCATCCTAGAGCTGCATGCAAACTGCAAGGAATATGTTAGAGCTGTATGTTTTTGCCCAGTCTTTCATTTTCCTAACCTGCCAAAAGGGTTCATTTGGGTAGAAAACAATTCTTATTATTAAACAGAACCCCTAACAATTATGTTGTTTTAAATTCTGAATTTGTGCTTTTCCAGAATAAGTACTCAAACTATATTGCCTACCAGTATCAAAGACATGTCCCTCCCACACTACACCTTGTAGTCCTGTCTGATGTAACATTTCCTATACACTGATTTACACACATATGATTGGCTCTGTGCAATGTGTGTGTGATGTAAAGCGCTCTTACATCTTAAACTGGTATGAGTGGCGCTATAAAACTAAATGAATCTGAGAGACAGTGCTTATGGAGACTTGAGGGGCACTGTTAAAGGGTGCTAGTGAGGGAATCCATGGCAGAGGTGGTCATTGGGGGCGCCAACAAACATTGTCGAACAGGGCGCCATCAGTGTTCAAGCCGGCCCTGACTGAAGGGGCGCAGAGCCAGAGAAGGGGAGAGGTTGAGCTGCGGGGGCTTGAGGAATGCCAGCGGCTCGAGACGGCCACACTTCAATCAAACGCTGCGTCAAAGCGGCTTCACACAATCGAGGCACCAGTGGACAGGGTAAACTTGAGTCCTAGTGTAAAGCACTAATAAATGTGTGTGGAAGGTGGGGGTGAGAAAAGCTCCAAGCCATGGTGTGGAATAAATATGTTCTAGTGCAAGAAGACTTCTTCCAAGTCTTGAGAATAATAATTTCCTGGAATTCGGATTCCGAGTGTTTCTGGCGCGGATTCGGATGCGAGTCCCGAGGTGCAGCAGCAGTTCTGAGCATCCCCATACCTGGGTCCACCATGTTCACGGGCAGCTCCGCGCATCACCAAAGGACCCCCCTGTCAGTCCTTCCGGCGCCGGTGGTCACCGAGTGCACCAGGCGGACAGTGGCCAGTCTCCCACGAGAGACCGGAGGAATCTGATGCCCACACTCCGCTGGGACTGCAGCATGGCCGAGTGCCCGCTGTACTCAAGGAGACAGACCACAGCTAACCAAACAGGTGACCCGGGTTCCGGCCTCGCCCTCTGGCCTGCCAGGCGACAAGCACAGGCCAGGGCAGGACTTTCTGCTTGTTTTGCCAACACTCTGGGCAGCGCCGCCACAAGGAAGCCCTCACCTGGCAGGCTCGAGCGTGTTTGTGCAGCACTGGGGAGGCAGAGCTGAGGGGCTCGGGGGCTTCCGTAGTTACCCAACTCTTAGGAGATCTATTTGGTTACCTTAGTGTAGGCTTACCATTCACGGCAAGTGATGATTGTTGCAGTCGCTTCGTATCAGGCATGTAGCTGTACTTATGAATGAATGCATTTTGTTGTAGCAGTTGTTTTGCATTATGTTTATTTTTTATAGCGAGTAGCGACTCTTACTTTCTTTACGGGCAGCATTTTATTCGGTAGGATGCTGCAACTTTTATGCAGCTCAGTTACACTGAATATGAGCGTATGACGTGCCAAGGGGGCTGCTACCATTGACTTTGCCATGGAACGAAGTGGGGGCGCATGTTGCATTCCTTTCCAAATGCTGTCTCAATTGCGAACATGGCTGAGATCTTCCTTTCATGGAGCAGTGGTTTACATGTCACATAACATTACCCTTGCCAATTGTTGTTTTCATTTGTAAGTTGGTTGGATGAGAGGCAATATATAGACACAGACAATTAAGTACACACAAACACGTCAATAAAAATTATTTGAAAATCAACGTTTCTGGTCTATTTTATTCTCAGTTGTGCTTCGTATGAAAGAACCAGCCAACGCGTTTCGCCCAAAAATGGGCTTCTTCAGGGCAATAGGATATAGAAATGAAATATATCCTCAGACGCGCATATCAAAGAGGATTGGAGCAAATCCTAGGACGCATAGGTGAGGCTCATGGTAGAGCGAAGATCTATGAGTATATATAGTATGGTGTACTTCAATCGGTATTAGCCGCATAAGTATATTGGAGCCGTGTCCGTGAAAAACCGTCTTAAACCAGCGCCTCACCTATGCGTCCTATTGCCCTGAAGAAGCCCATTTTTGGGCAAAACGCGTTGGCTGGTTCTTTCATACGAAGCACAACTGAGAATAAAATAGACCAGAAACGTTGATTTTTATTGACGTGTTTGTGTGTACTTAATTGTCTGTGTCTATATATTGCCTCTCATCCAACCAACTTACATAGTTATATTTATGGTCTATAAGCAGCAGATCATTTGAGGTGGGCAATATTATATACAATCTGTGACTAGTCCTGGTGGTGCAGTCATCTATGACCCAGCTGCTTTCTCTTTTTTGTTTTCATTTGTGTGTGATAATAAATGGAAAGGGTTGGCAGGGGAGAACATTGCTGCAGAGGCTGTGACTGAATCATGGATGCTAGCTGGTCTGAGCATGGTTGGTTTGACGGGGGGGCTAGATTTGCCCCTCCAGGTCGCTGGGAACAGTTTCAGTGCGAGATCCCTCAACGAGAGAGATTTCCTTGTTGTTACCAGTATCGCCAGCATTAGTGGAGGAGAAGGGCACTGGGATCAGGCAAGCCTGCTGATGTGATGGAGATATCTCAGCGATGGAACGCCTGCTGTGCTCGTGATACAAGAAGTGATACCTTTGTTTAGGTAAGCCCAAGGGAAATAGGTCTTCGGTTTCGATACCTGGCGTTTACGAAAGAAAGCTCTCTGTAAACCCTTTTTAAAAAAAAAAAGTATTGTGATCCCTTTTGTACTGCGTTAGAGGGATCCATTTCTAACCGCATCCATTGCACGCCATAGCAACTGGCATCTTAGTGGTGTAGCAGTGCCACACCTTCGTAAAGGTCCATTCAGGACTATTGCGGCAAGGGTTATGGGACAGTGAACTATGTCAGTAGTCTTTTTGTCTGAGCTCATGCAGTTGATTGTGGAGGAAGGATATATGTATGTATCCTCCAATTTACGCTTTGCAACTAAAGAAAATGCAATTAATATTATGAGCTCTTTCAGTAATTTTAGCCCTGTGACTAACACGAATCTCCGACTGATGGGAGGCCAGGTTCCCCAGTGTCCCGTAGGCAACTGAAATTTCCAGCATAAGACGCAGAACATGTGTATGGCTGCACATAATGTGTAGGGTTGTTTGCCTGAAAGAATTCTGTTCATTCAGTAGAATGTCCGGATGCTAAATATCTTCGGGTTCATTTGCCTTTAACGTAGGTTTCAGATAACTTTGTGAATGATCATCCAAGAATATGAAAATTAACCACCAACATACATCTTATAATTTTATATCGATTTTATTGACCATTTCGTGGGAAGGGTGGATCCATCCATTTGTAATAGATTTTTTTCTGTCATATTATTATTGTCTCTCAAGCACCTTGTGATGGGAGCTTGCATTCTGTGTCTTTTGTTGCACAGGTGTATTGCAGGGTCCCTGCTTTCTTGTGGGGGGTTGTGAAAACAGTGGCTTTCACCCTTGCTGGCTTCACACCTATTGCAAACACTTCGAGTATCCCAAGTCACAGCTGAATATCATGCAAGCAAAGCCATATGGCGGCAGAGTAGCCTGCAGGTCTCACCCCTCACTTCCCCTCAGTTAACTCTCACATCCCCAAACCCACCCATGATGTATATAACCTCTCACATCCTGCTACCATACCCCTCGCAGAGTCCTCCCTGGGCGCCTTGCATCTTGTTCTTTCAGGCTCACGTTTGTAGCAGATCTCCTTGGAGTATGCAAGCGATTTATTCCTCTCTTATTTTACATGTTTACTTGATTTTGCATTTCCCACGAGTTAGCTATTTTATAATGTTGTTGTTTATCTGTATTTTTTTCTGTGCATACTTTGAGGCTTGAGCCATGCCAGGTGTTTATGATGGGCTTTGATTGAGCACGCAGGCGCTAAGGCTAAAGCCAAACAAAGTGCCTGTCAGTGGGTTGGCCTCTCTGCAGAGCACACAGAACAATATTTGTGTATTCCATTTGCAACTGAAATTCTGTGGAAATGTGTGTGAAGGTGGTACACTGATGTCAAAATATTTGCAAGGCAAAAGTAAGAGAAATTAAAGTGCTTATATTTGAGGGAGTGCAGTGCATGTTGGGGGCGGTGAAGTGACAGAGATGTGAGGAAGGGCATTCGGGGAAGAGTGAAAAGAGGATGCTGAAGAGGAAAGAGAGGGGGTTGAAGATGTGCAGATGGACAAGATATGCAGAGAAAAAGAGGATACATATCTAACATAAAGCACACATAATTGAAGGCCAAAACTCCTTCCACAGGCCTCATTGCTATTTAATTCACAGACTCACTATTTCAGAATTTAAACATTTTCGATGTTAATTATTTATAAGAAATCATTGTTGTTACGCATTTATCTTAAACAGCTAACACCCAGTGACAAAGCCAATCATACTGACAGGCTTTAGGCGTATGTCAGTTGCTGTGCCATTTATCTGGATAAAATTACATCTCAGAGAGAAACCAAAATACCGGTCTTATGGCACACTATGGGAATCACAGAAATGTATTTGGCATGTTCGTTTATAGGGAGCACCCATTTTTTTCATCTCACTTAAAGACCTGTCTGCACATATTTCTATATGACTGGTTACAGCCAGCAGCTGTGGGTGCTTCCCGAAGTCTGGTTAGAGCATATTTTTCCAAAGTTAATACTGCATGCAGTGATAGACACTGGGCAAGCATACATTTTAAAGGGCTAAAGTTGTCATGCAGAACAATTTACATATTACAGTAGCTGTTGAACAAATTAATGCAAGAAGATAGGGGGCAGTTTTTAATGTGTTTAATATTTCAAGACTATACGTTCCCACTGCTTAATAAGCCTTGCTTTATCGCTGCATTCATTTGCTTTAAAATGCACCATTTGCCAATCTTTTTAAAATTTCTTTCTCAGGAGAGGGACTCTCCCTAGACCCCAGATTTGTCCATTGAACTTGTTCACATCGCTAACTAGTGTTTTCTATTGGAAAGGGTAGAGCCAAAGCAGTCTTGCTTAGTACCCTAGCCCTCTTCAGAAGTCAGACTTGCTTGGCAACCCAGAAATTCTCTGAAATAATGTATGAGTTTTCTTTTATGAATGCCTAGAAGAACTGAGGGGCATATTAGCAATGCCTGGCGATAATTATCGCAAAGCGCAATTAGCGCTTGGATAATTATCGCCAGGCATCGCCGGTTTCTATCGCGGAGTTAGCGTGCAATCAGCAATGCTAATCTCCAAAGCGATAGAAACCTTGAGAGAACAGTGTGAATATCGCCTGAAAACAGGCGATATTCACACTGTTCCCAGTTCTGCTTGCTGATAGTGCGAGGGGACTTAGCCATGTAATCCACCTCTCATTGGATTACATGGCTAAGTCAGGGTGGGACCAGGTGTTAGCAAACCAGCGCTAAACGTGTTTAGCGCTGTTTCGCTAATCACCGCCCCTGCCTTGCTGATAGGCGTTAGCGACCTCAGCGACTGTTTCCAGTCGCTGTTAGGTGGGGAACGCCTACTTTGCATGCCATTAGCGATAAATATCGCTGGCATGCAAAGCGGCACCCAACCCGGTCGCTATCGCCTACAAGCTGTCGCTAACAGCAGTTAGCGACAGCTTGTTGATAAGGCGATAATATTATCGCCGCATTAGCGGGAAAAAGTCCCGCTAAAGTGGCGATAATCGCCTTGCTAATATGCCCCTGAATTTTTAGTCCATTTATCACAGAAATAGTGCTGAAAATCGCACCAAAAAGATGGCAATTGTTAAAAAAATTCTTCACGGGGGGAGAGCCCCCCCGAACCCCCCTTATTGCCGTCGGGCTCGCTCGCTGCGCTCGCTCGCATATGTTGATTAGTTCTGCTTACGGCTACCAGTTTCAAAATCCACCAGCCGCCACTGAGTCCAGGGTCTCATTACCATCCTCAGCCTCCAATTTCATTTTACATCTGGAATTAGGGCTCCCCTACCTGTCTGACTGCATCAGATTGGTGCCGATCCTGCTGTGGCACTCCATATGGCGAAGGTCAATGGTCAACTTAACCCAACGAATAATCAGGGATTGTATGAAGCTGGATGGGTGCAGCAGGATCGGATGGCTCCGATATGTGGAAGCAGAACTCTCCGCAATCGGGAAGGTAGACCTTTATAGAGATCCCGCTAATTGCAGAAAGGTCCCTAAACAGAAAATAATTGACCTATTCACACAGAGGGCTAGTTTTGCTCGTAAGGAAAAGAACGGGCAGATGAAATCATTTAGAGCCTATGCCACCATTCCGTCTAGCCCAGGGGAAGCTCATTCTTACCTTTCACGTTTTACATTAGCCCACCATAGATTTATTTTGTTACGTTTTCGCTTGAACTTCATTTCACTAATGCTTGGGTTTCCAGAGAGGCAGTTCAAGCACGCTGATTTAAGTCTTTGCCCCTGTGACAATGCCTCTTCTCATACGGATTTACATTTGGTACTTTTCTGCAAATTTTATCAAAGAGAAAGAGAAGCGTTTATCCTCCCTATTTTAAGACGCCATCATTTTAAACAATGTAGGGTGGCTTTGTACTTTCTAAAATCCCTACCTAACCCGTACGTATGTTTTTCGGTTGCAACATTCTTGTGGGCATGCAAAAGGAAAAGAAAGTTGCTGGGTTTGTTATCTGAATGTTCTACAAGGGGCACCTAATTTTAAGAATGATTTTAAATTGTTTTTTACGGTTCCTTTTATGAGATCAGTATGTTATGATGATGAATCTGTGCTTTTATGATCTATTTGCAAACAGATCGAATAAAGATTTTAAAGTAAAGTATTATGTATGTTTAATTTATTTTTACATTACATTTATTACTTATAATTGTTAAAATATACAAATAAATCTAAAAAAAATGTTAAGTTAAATGTATTATTCAATTTATTTTACATTATTTTTTATACATATAAAAAATCGATATTTTCTACTTCGATGTTTTTAACAACATTATTTTTTCTCTATATTTTTGTACTTACCATTATGAAGATAGAAGTTCGATATTTTTGACAACGATATTTTTGTCATGATATTTCTGTAGCTCGATATTTGTGTTGTCGATATTCTGTCAGTGATCCCTGTCACACATAACACTTTCTCACTTCTCTACCATGCCAATACTTATCTTTCCTAGTCGTGCAGCTTACCATTTATCAAGTCTTGATAAAGTCACATTGAAATGACTACATCTCCGACCAAGATGCCTCAGTGAATATGACACAATCACAATGCAGACATACTTGCTCCCGTTGTGACTAACCCTGGGCGGTGAACTCCGCTCCGCTCGCGGAGTTTGCGGAGTTTTCTGCACTTCGCGTTATGCGGAACTTGCGGAGTTCCGAAAAACTCTGCTTCGCGGAGCGGAGTTTTTTCCACGCTCGCGTTCACCAACGTCAAGTTGGCGAGCGTGAGCGAGGAAAATCCACCTCCCGGCGAAATTTTTCTCGTTCCTCCCGGCGAGATTTCTCAACGCGGGGTGTCAGGTTTCTCATTGCGAGTGGTCGCGTATGCTCGCGACCGCTCGCGTTGAGAAACTGCCCGTTAATGTTGAGAAAGCTGCCGCTCGAGTAAAAATCTACTCGAGCGGCATAAAAGGAAAGCTTGCGCTGTGCATGGTGCCATTCGCAATGATTGCACAGTGCGGACAAGCATCCGGCACTGTGCAATCACCGCGAACAGCATTTTTCTACCGCACTCCGCCGCTTGCGGAGCTCCGGGTAGCGCGGCGGTGGTTTTTTTCGGCTTCGCGGAGTTTCGCGTACCGCAACTCCGCGAACTCCGCCCAGGGTTAGTTGTGATATCAAAGTAACATCAGTATGGTTGTGTCTTCAAAGTTAAACACACCTTCTCAGGTACAAATCTGTAGTCGGCTCTCACACAAATCCCATATCAAAAGGCAATGTCACTCAATGGAATCACATAGAAGCAGTTGGAGAAACATTCTAAGGGCACAATGGAAATATTCTCTGCTGGACACCTAGGCCTCTATGGGGGGAACACTCAAAGGCTGGGGCAGTGGTGCACACTACATTTTGCACATGTCGGACTAACTCCATGTGCACCGGACCTGGGAACTGAAGTATAATAGCATAACCAAGTGCCAGGCATGTGTTGGCCAAAGGGGAGGTGCAACTTATGAAAGCAAACACAGCACTTACACAATGTGACACACATCTAGATGAAGTAGCTCTACTGTGCACACTGCAAAATGGATATATATCCATTCAGAACTACACAAACGGATGACAAGTTGACAACCTTCACGTGTGGATACACAAATATCTAACTAAAACACATCAAACACATACCCAACTTACATCATAGGACGAAGGGCAAGCTCAATTATGTTGACTCAGGCCAGGCCAAGATGTAACACTTACCACATAACATGTAACCCAAATTAAATGCCTGCCCCATCTGGATGTCAACCCACACAGACATACATCCAACATTTACCCTTGTCCTGTCTGACTCCACTGGCTCCAGGGGCACATCATGCTAACCACTTCAACTCAATACCCAATCAGGGATCAAACAAACACAACTATTCTTCTACATCGAAAGCTGTACAACAACATCAAATAGTCCCAAAAATTATGGCAGGACAGATGTCTTCTAAAGTGGATTTTTTTTAATTAATTGATTAAATCATTCATCAAATTAAACATAGGCCAATGGCCAGTCTATAAACTTAGAAATGTGCCACAGCACAATGCTGTGCCAAAACACTTGCCCAATCTGACACTGCCAGGGAACCTCCTCACAAAGGGACATCTATTGGGCACCCCAAGCACCTCAATTATGTGAATCGGGAGGGCTAGGTCAGTATTGGGAGGGGTTGTATCGACTATGGGAGGGGGGGCAGTGGCTATGGCAGAGGAAAGGGCAAGGCAAAAATTAGGGATTTCCATGGGAGCCTGGGGTGTTGGGATGACAAGGGTTGGGCTTTAGGAGGTAGAGGGAGTGTATGACTCTGTTACTGGTGTGCCTGTTGTTGGTGCTGGCGTCTGTGGGTCAGATGTTTGTTGTGTCTGGGCTGCATCTGTTGGTACGGGCTCTGTGGGTATGTGTGTGGTGGTACTGGAGATGGCGGTGGCTGCATGTTTTGGATTTATTGCTGCATTTTGGGGGTCGTGTGGTGCATGTGGATGTTGATGCGGGTGATGGCTTACGTTTGTGTTTGCTTGGGCCAGGGGTGGGTAAAGGGATTTGGGATGGGGAAGAGGCAGGAGGTGGGTTGGAAGGCTGGTTTGGGGGAAGGCTGCCATCAACGAGGAGGCCAGAGCCTGAAACAACCTCTGAAGGGAAGACATACTACTGTGAATACCTTCCAGGAACTCCAGTGTATGCGCCATCATGCTGGACTGTCCCTGGATGGCATTCAGCAGTGCACTCTGCCCAACAGAGATCTGTCTCAGGAGGTCAATAGTCTCCTCACTCAGGGCAGCTGGGGCCACGAGGGCAGGGTAGGAGGTGCCTGGACCAAAGGAGATGGCCCGCTCCTTACAGGAGTGGACCCGGATAATTGGTGGGGAGCAACAGGGAGGGTGGAGATGGAAGGGGAGGTGGGGGACAAGGTTGGTGTGGACACAGGTCCTGGGGGATCTGCCACCAGCACAGAGCTGCCACTGGAGGCCGACTCAGAAGATGAAGACGTAGCATCTTGCTCCTCCAGGGCACTCTCCTCACTCTCCAGGCCACTGACTCCGTCGGTGTCAGTCTCCTGACCGGAGGCACTGTGGCTACCTGCATCCCCAAAGGAGAGTGGATGGGCATCTGAACTCTAGTTCAGCAATGCATAACTTTAAATTGATGTTTTCTACAATAAAGAAAACTTTCTATGGTTCCCAGGAAGAGAACCAATAAGGGGCATACATCTAGAGATAATACAGTTTCGGTCCTCTTCCAGCTACCACGCGAAGGAGTCTCTGCGGCATGACCTTCAGTGAGTATCTTGTAGTGGGATGATACAATTCGATCAGAACGGTCCTTCTAGCAGGTGTGAGAATCCATATTCACCACTCCAAGGAACATGTACAGATAAACATACGCCCACAAACCAAGACATTATGACGTAATTTCATTAACGTGGATGGTGCAGCTTGGCTCCTGAAACAAGAGAAAGGAAAAATACACAGCAAACTGAAAAGCATTTCAACTTAAAATGAACCATTTTAAAACGAATCCTACAATGACTATGGCCAACTTTAAGGTGAAAATCACACAATACATGTGCCTGCTGCAGGTTACTGTGAATACATGTGTGCAAAAGCATTTAAAAATAAAATGAGCACCACTTTTTATAGAGAGAGTGAACCAAATAACCCAAACCCTAGCAGCAGGAGCGTCTGGGAGGATAGCGGTGTTCAGTGCTGCATTTTGGTGCGTATGTTCACAATATACTGCTAAAACATGGTGTGGTAGGGTGATTTGCAAAGAGTGATTTTGCGACTAAATCACCGGAAGCTACCACTCACCACCAGGGCTAATTTGCAAAAAGATAAAATAAAATGGAAATGCCAAGGCCCAAGGTGTTTTTCATGACACCATAGCAGCTTCGATCACCCACCGCCCCTGCCAGCGCTGCCAGATGTCAATACCAACACAACTACCAACTACTAATCAGCACACTCCTACAAATCAAACAGTTGAGACAATTCCAGGTCACCCAAAGCTTTTAGAATGGCCTGGGCACACTGGCATTATTCACTTTTAATATACATTTATTTGTTAAACATGCCGATGATGTGCTGACCTCAAAAATGAACAAACAGCACCACCACCTGGTGGACTATCATACGTGCTGGAGTGAGAATTAGGTGCTGGTACTGAGCACTGCCAAACACCAGCTCAAATTAAGCACTGGTCACCCTCCACTTGGTTTTGAATAGGGCAGAGCGAGGTCCAACATTTCACAACTTAACATAGCAAGTATTAATGATAGTCCTGGCAAAGTATGGTGTCCAATCATGAATCGGCACCATGCTGTAAGCCTTCTATCACCAAGAAAGCAGCTTCTTTTGCAACCTCTACCAGTCACTGAATCACACAAATATTTGAAATGAGAAAATTGACACCCAATGCAATTCTTTGCCTCTTGATGGTTAGTGTGGTACATCATAAAAACGTCCTCAATAGTTTGGATCTACCAGGAAATTGATTGTGTGTCAAAAAAAGCATCTCTCTCTCTCACTCTCTCTCTTTAGTTCACTGTCTCTGTCTTTTAGCTCTCTCTCCATCTCTCTCTATTTCACAGTTTTTTTCTGCTGGCTACCCCTCTCTGCAATTGCCATCAGGAATTTGTAAACAAAATGATCTAATTCTATTGCTAGTGCTCATACCTAGCTATCCAGTCCCAACTGGCAGACGAAATCCTTTACATTTCGTAAAGAGAGATCTGATAGAGAAATCAAGAAAACATTGACTTATTTTCAAATACTTTTGCAACAGTACCATTGCATTGGTTCTCTTCATCTCTAAAGAAAATACATTCCCTATAGGAACATTTTATATCCAGTTTGTAAAATGTTTCTGAAATGAAGAAGCTTTTCTCAGGTAAAAACTTTATTCAGTTGCTTCATCGACATCCATCACCCAGATTATGACAGTTGGGGTCCGGGAGTGCACATTAGAATCTTCACAGCATTCTTAGGAACGGTTCAAAACAAAGGGTGAGGGGAGGGCGGAAGGGTCCAATGATGGGGAAGGAAAGAGGGGGAAAGAGGGTAGGATACAACTGTTTCCAATTGGCTTGGGCTCCCTAAGTACTGTGTCAGCACTCCCGCCCATCTGGCTGACAAGATTACCATCTTTGGCGGATCTCAACACATCCTTATCCAGGACACCCTCAAACGAAGGACAAAGAAGTGCGAGAAAGAAAAGAAACAAGGCTAAAGGTCTTCTCCTTCTTTGCACCCAGGACCTGGAACAGCATCCCTGTATGCATCAAGGCTGACCAACGCCGCTCTGAAGATGCACCTCTTTACAGATCACTGCGCCACGTGCAGCAACAGACCACACGTGCTCCCAGGATCCAGGCTCCTCTCCCATCACTTGTTGTGTGCACCTTGTCGTTGACCCTGTGTAGCACTCTGCTGCCTTTTGGTTACGTTAGTCCTATACAAATGTCACATGTAAACACATTGTGTGACCAGGGAAACAACACCCATAGTGCCACTCGGAAGTGAAATAAAGCCACTCTATACTGTGCCATGCACACAAATTACTATGCAAGAGTTAGAGCCACATAAGTGATTATGTGGCCTGTAGCGTGTTGGCATATTGCTGACATCCAGTCCAGGAATGGAACAAAGGGACACTGGTATAATGCAGACAGCCCCATCACTCACAATCCATAATACAGGCAAAGTAGTCACTAGCCTGATCGTGTGCAGCACACAGCACATTCTCAGCAACCCCTTTACTTAGGTGCCTCAACTGAACTCTTCCCCAGATTTATACCTGTACATGTCAGGGGAACTGTTTCCTACACTGATTTATGATGACACTGTTAACATGTGATGTGGCACATTTATATCTGTGCCTTCCGCTGGTGGTGTGCTGTTCTTGGAATTGTTGCATCGTTTTTAGGTCTCGCGCCTAGTGTTGCAGTGCGCAGCACTTCACGCGCAGCGCGAGACCTCTAGAAAGGGCTTCTGAAAGCTGCCCACACACTCGTGCGTGTGGTTTTGCTTTGGGAAGTCCACATTGGCTGGAGCGTGCGTTTTTTTTACAGAAACGGCACGCGATTGGGCAAAGGCGGGCGCAAGTCCCGCCTTTGCTCCTCCCATTCCTGACGGTGGCCAGAACACGCAGCAGCGTGCGTTCGCCTCGCTGCCGCGCTCCCTCCTCCCGCTCCTCTGTGGTGCGCGCGCACCACTGGTTTCTTTCGCCGGTAATTTGGAAGGGACGGCAGACCGAGCAGAAGAGAACTGGCTTCGCTGACCGATGTAAAGTGCAGTTTTACTACGCGAATCCCAGTCCTGGCAATGTGGGTGGAAAAGGCAAGTTGTAATTACAATTCAGGATAATGTTTGTGGCCAAGGTAATTGTTAGTTCAATGTAGTGGTAGTTTCTAATGGGGTGCACTACACTGCGGTGTTAATTTGCTGATAATACATGATGCTAATTTAATGATTAGACATAGATAGGAACAGTCGTGTGCAAAGACAATGACGCCATTATCAAATGAAAAAAAACGGGCTGCTCCATAGGTTGACTTAATCGTTAACATAGCAGTGGCGTTTTTATTTTACTCGACTTATGGTGTCAACATTATTCTGTTGTCCTTCGTGTTTTTCCTCAGTTAGGTGAAAGTGCTCAAGAAAGCCGTTTCTGTTATATTTTTGTATCTAAAAACGATTTCCTATACCAAAAAGAGTTGTTAAACTGCATGAACTGTTTTATGGGAAACAACAAAGAGAAAATGATCACATATGCTTCTTTTGGAAGAATATTCCAGAAGAATCATTTACGCCACTGGCATCTTGTTGTGGCCACTGTGCTCGCAGGGCATTCTGAACTACTAGATGTTCTGCACATGCTTTCTTGCATTCACTTTCACATCCACTGTGACGCATATTATTTAAAGTGCTGCAAACAGAAATTGTGTCCCAGTGTTTTACGTACATATCACTCAACTGAAGAAAGAAAGTGATTAAAAAAAACTAAAGGCGCCATTTAAAAATGATGGTAAATAGTTTCAAATAAGAGGCTACCAAGAAACACGTTTAGGCTGCTACATTTATTTTGAGGTAGAGTGTGAACTCTTTAAATTACGTCGGAATGGGCACCTTGAATTAATTAGTGGCATAGGAGCATTTACAATGTGCAGGAAATATTACTGACTTTTACAACTGCTCATTCTGAACGCATTATCGTTTACACACTGCAGCTTGTGGCCTGGCTTGTTGCCTGTACATGCTGCTTGCTTTACTCCCTCGATGGGTGTAGTTTTCTGTAACCTCACATGACTTTGCACTGTTAGTGACTAGGTGTCACAGAGATATAACAAGCCTGTAGTCTACAGTTTGATGGCTGCCACTGCCTTCAATGTGTATTATAGACACTGAAAACAGAATTTCAAAGTGCCAGGAAGTGGGTATTGCTCCTATGAAGCTCTTTTCAAGGAGAGTAAAACCCAAGCAAGTTGCCAATTCAGGGCTAGAGTAGAGAACACCCACCGCCTACAGCATGTTGATTGCTGTTCCCCAATAGAACCTACATCTGCCCAAACTGCGCACACCTAACTTGTTTCTCTCATGCGAGTCTGTATTGCAGTGGTGGCCCACCACAGCCTGCCTTCCTTTGTACCTCTACCTTCTTCAGAAGGCGCTATCCTCTACTTGCTATCTGCACTGAAGATCTATGAATGTGGCCTATGACCTTACAGCTCACTCCTGCTTTCACAACTGCACTGCTCAACCTAATTTCCTTGGTGACCTTGTATGATCTTCACCTTATCGCTTTAAAGTGTCGCGAGCGAGATACAGATTTCTCTTTTGACCAGTCCCAGGATTGCTTGCTTGGTCTTTTGTAAGGAGAGACTATTTTGCTCAAAGTTGTCGAAAGAGTATGGGGTCATGAAAGAAGTAAGATTATGAGATAAAGTCCGCTCCCACCCAGAGTTTAAGGTATATGTGGAAGAGAAGTCCCATTTTTAACGCGAGCCTAGCGGCAGCGCGCATGCGCTGCTCGCTTTGCAAGACTGCTGTAGTAGAGTATGGGACAGAAGCCGCGCCCACTCTCCTCCCATATTTTTCATTTGCTTGTGTCATAGTCTTTCGTAAATGCTTCCTTCGGATTCGTTAATAGGCTTGTTAGTCCCTCCTTAGTACGGCCTTGTCTTCATTTGTAACCTCCCATGGCTACTGGCCCCTTTACTTCAGTTGTTACACTGGACCTGTTATTTAGTCTGTAAACACTATTTACTTTATTGAGTTTCTCTTACTGCAGGCCGGACATGCGCTGCTTCCACTGAAACCGCTTGTGCTTTTTTAAGCAGCACGGCCGCCCGTAACACGGGCGCCCGCTTTCTATCACTTTAACTCGGCATTATCTCGTGTCTGTTTCAAAGCCCCTCCTCTCAAGTAAAATGCATTTAGAAATGATTAGCGAATTAAGTCATGTGAATTCCAGGTAGCACATAATCGTGTGCTAATGGGCTGAAGCTGCAGCACATCTGTGTTACATGTCATCTGCACTAAGCCACCTGATGGGTTGTTTTCAAGAGCCTGTTTTATTAACAACAACAGCACCACCAATACCACCACCACCAATACCACCACCAATACCACCACCAATAGCACCACCACCACCAATAACACCACCACCACCAATACCACCACCAATACCACCACCACCACCACCACAAATACCACCACCACCACAAATACCACCACCAATACCACCACCACCAATACCACCACCAATACCACCACCATCACCACCACCGATACCACCAATACCACCACCACCAATACCAACAATACCACCACCGCCAATACCCCCACCAATCACATCAACGCCACCAATACCACCACCATTACCACCAATACCCCCACCAATACCACCACCTATACCACCACCACCAACACCAATACCACCATCAATACCACCACCTCCACCACCACCAATACCACCCCCACCAACACCAATACCACCACCACCACCAATACCACCACCACCAATACCAACAATACCACCACCAATCACATCACCACCACCAATACCACCACCATCACCACCAATACCCCCACCAATACCACCACCTATACCACCACCACCAATACCACCAACCCCAATACCACCATCAATACCACCACCTCCACCACCAACAATACCACCACCATCAATACCACCACCACCAATACCACCACCACCACAAATAGCACCACCACCACCAATACCACCACCACTAACACCACCACCAATACCACCACCACCAATACCACAACCACCAATACCACCACCACCAATACCACCACCACCACCAATACCACCACCAATACCACCATCAATACCACCACCAATACGAACACCACTAATGCGACCACCACCAATACCACCACCACCAATACCACCACCAGTACCACCACCAATACCACCACCACCAATATCAATACCACCACCACCAATATCAATACCACCACCACCACCAATACCATCACCACCACCCATACCACCACCAATACCACCACTAATACCACCACTACCACCAGCACCACCAATACCATCACCACCACCAATATCACCACCACCAATACCACCACCAATATCACCAATACCACCACCACTACCACCACCAACAATACCACCACCACCAATACCACCACCACCAATACCACCACCACCAATACAACCACCAATACCACCACCACCAATACCACCACCAATACCACCATTACCACCAATACCCCCACCAATACCCCCACCACCAATACCATCACCACCAACACCACCATCAATTCCACCACCAATGCCACCAATACCACCCCCACCACCAATACCACCACCACCAATACCACCACCACCAATACCATCACCACCAATACCACCAATACCACCACCACCAATACCACAACCACCAACACCACCAATACCACCACCACCACCACCAATACCACCAGCAATACCACCACCAATGCCACCACCAACAATACCACCAGCACAAATACCAGCAATACCACCAGCAATACCACCACCAGCAATACCACCACAACCACCACCACCAATACCACCCCCAATACCATCACCACCAATACAACCACCACCAGTACCACCACTACTACCAATACCACCAATACCAATACTACCACCACCAATACCACCACAAATACCACCATCACCACCAGTACCACTACCAATACCACCACCAATACCACCAATACCACCACCACCAATACCACCACCACTACCACCACCACCAATACCACCAGCACCAATTCTACCACCAATACCATCACCACCACCAATACCACCACCAATATCACCACCAATACCACCACTAATACCACCACTACCACCAATACCACCACCAATACCACCAACATCACTACCACCAATACCACCACCCCCACCAATACCACCACCACCAGTACCACCAATACCACCACCCCCACCAATACCACCACCACCAGTACCACCACCACTAATACCACCACCAATACCACCACCACCACCACCAATACCACCACCACCACCAATGCCACCATCAATACCACCACCACCAATACCACCACCACTAATACCACCACCAATACCAATACCACCACCACCAATACCACCACCACCATTCCACCAATACCACCACCACCACCAATTCCACCACCATTACCCCACCACCAATACCACCACCAATACCACCACCAATATCAATACCGCCACCAATACCACCACCACCAATACCACCACCAATATCAATACCACGATCAATACCACCACCACCAATACCATCACCACCAATACCACCACAACCAATACTAATACCACCACCTCAGCACCTCTTGCTCACTAGTAATAGCAGGGGCACTGTACAAGGCCAGAGCTGCAGCCGACACCATCCGTCCCTCCCTCCATGCCTGCCATATAGCACAGCCCGCCCTGCACCAGGAGGTGAAGCCAGGGCCCTACTACAGCTGGAGTGTTTTTTATTAGGCCAAAGATAGCAATGACATTACGCAATGCCACACTGCACACTCAAATCACAGAGAGGGCAGGAAATAGCCCCCCCCACTCTGCCTCCTGAGCTGCAACAGTTTAATCACAGTGCGAAAGGTGTTGGAGCGCTTTGTTAGTGTTTATAGCTCGGATCATATGTAACTCTCACTTCACACTTTGTGTCTGTGTAATTTACAACACTTACACATCTTCTTCACTGCACTATTTATCACTACTTTGAAGACGTCGCAGGCCGGTCTCTTCCTCTGATATTTACAATCTAACAAGTGGTCAAGAAGGCCCTTTATTGCAATGCAATAGGTCTCGCATTTGCAAGAGTTTAAGCTATTAGTATTGTAAATGACAATGCCTTTTATTTATGTTTTAAAACCCAAACCGTAAATAAAGGGCATTGTCATTTACAATGCCAACAGCTCAAACTCACGTCAATGCGAGACCTATTGCATTATAAATGCTTGTTTTTTTAGTTTTTGGGTTTACCGGATGCAGTGAAACTGCATTGCTAAAACTTGCTTGCCACTAAACCTATGCACTTATACAGTAATTTAAAACTCAAACATTAATCAGCGTGGTGTGTACTATGGCCCTCATTTAGAGGCCCTAGCGGCACTTTTACACTGCTGGAGCACCACTTTTTTGATGCTCCAGTGGCGCAATGTGCCTCAGCCATTTACAAGGCCACGCAAAGCCACTTTACGTGGCTTTTCATGCCCTTGTAAATACATGCCCCCTTCATGCAGAACACTGCGTGAAAGGGGCGTTCCATGGGTGTTGCTGTGGGTGTTTCCACGCCACAGCCATGGAACATGAAGCATTCCTAGATTTACAAGGAATCGTAAACCTGAGAATGCGTAAGATTCTAACCCCAGGAGTGGCGTTAGGGAGGCGCAGTGAGGAGAAATATCCTTATTTCTTCTTGATTTTTCCTCTTTCTATGTGCGCTGCATTCAGCACAGTTAGAAGGAGGAACTCGCCTCCATTGATTGATTTTGAGCAGAAAGATGTCCCTTCCGGCACAAAAGCAATCATCCCCACAACGCAGGCACCAAGGCAACATGGTGCAAGGGTGCTTGCGTTGCCATTAGGCTGCTCTTTTAGCATCGGTGCAGGGGTCAGTACAGGAATGCACCGTATTTTGTAAATAGGGTGCATTCCTGCACTTTTACAATAATGCAGCGCGGTGCTGCAAAGTTGCTTCCGGCACAGCGCTGCACCATTCTATTGCAAATGAGGCCCTATATATGTGTCACACAAAGTAGCAGTAATGTGTCATGGTTTGAACATATATGAAGAGACACAGTACTTCGTCTGTACTTCCTAAAATGCTGATATATTTTGAAATGTGCAAATTAAGTACATTTTTGTACATTTGTGGGTCAAAAAGACTTTTCCATTCTCTTGGCTTCTCATTTCACCTCCCATGTACCATACAAGAGGTTTTACACTATCACGTACCATGGGAAAAATTCACACTGTTGTGTATCATGCAAGAAATTTCACACTGTTGTGTACTATGCAAGAGATTGAACATTCTCATGTACCATGCAGTAGATTTCACACTCTGGTGTACTATGCAAGAGATTTCAGATTGTGTATCACGTAGGAGATTTCACACTGTAGTGTAACACAGAAGAGAATTCGTACTTTCGTGCATCGAGATTTCACACTCTCGTGTACCACACAAGAGAATTCGCCCTCTTGTGTGCCATGCAATGGAATTCCCAAGAGATTTCACACTCTTGTGTACGATGCAAGAGATTTCACACACTTGTGTACCGCATAAGAGAATTAACACTGTTGTGCATCACATAAGAGATTTCACACTCTTGTGTACGATGCAAGAGATTTCACACACTTGTGTACCATGCAAGAGATTTCACACTATTGGGTACCAGGCAGGAGATTTCATACTCTCATGTACGACATAAGAGAACTAACACCGTTGTGCATCACATAAGAGATTTCACACACTTGTGTACCATGCAAGAGATTTCACACACTTGTGTACCATGCAGGAGATTTCACACTATTGTGTGCCATGCAAGAGATTTCACACTCTCAATGTACTACATAAGAGAACGAGCACCGTTGTAACACAGAAGAGAATTCGTACTTCGTGCATCGAGATGTCACACTCTCGTGTACCACACAGAGAATTCGCCCTCTTGTGTGCCATGCAATGGAATTCCCAAGAGATTTCACACTCTTGTGTACGATGCAAGAGATTTCACACACTTGTGTACCGCATAAGAGAAGTAACACTGTTGTGCATCACATAAGAGATTTCACACACTTGTGTACCATGCAAGAGATTTCACACACTTGTGTACCATGCAAGAGATTTCACACTATTGTGTACCATGCAGAAGATTTCACACTCTCAATGTACGACATAAGAGAACGAACACCGTTGTGCATCACATAAGAGATTTCACACACTTGTGTACCATGCAAGAGATTTCACACACTTGTGTACCATGCAAGAGATTTCACAGTATTGTGTACCATGCAGGAGATTTCACACTCTCATGTACGACATAAGAGAACAAACACCGTTGTGCATCACATAAGAGATTTCACACTCTCGTGTAACAGGGAAGATCACCCCCAGGTTCAGGTTTTGAAATGCACTCAGTTTACATATCAGAGAAAAGAAATGCAAACACAGATCTACAAGACAGAAGAATTAGCAGCAGTTTATCACAGGACTTGACTTTTGACCCTTTGTCCTTGAATAGAACTCAAGTGCTGCAAGCAGATGACATTGTAAGGGTCTCCCTATTGCTCCTGCGTGCCTCCTCAGAGTTCCTCTGGGGGCTGCAGCCCTGCCACCCCCTGCTCTGGTGGGTAGTCTCTTCCAAGCACGGGTGTGGCCCTGTCCTGCCTTTGTTTCTGGGGCAGTCGGAGAGTACGTGGACTGGCAGCTTTGTGTCCCTGCTGTTGTATTACATGTATGAGGGTATTGGCTCTGGGCTGGTTTGAGGTAGAGATTCTTCAAGGAAATGTTAAAAAGAAGAAGAGGGGATTTAGGAAATGTTTTAGTTAAATATTCTTTCCACGATTGTGACCTTTGAGGTGGGGGCCTTGCCGTGAGCTGGCTGTGGCCTGTCCCCACACTTCTAGGGGTTTACAATTTCTGTTTTTGTAACCTCTAGTTTGTTGACTTCAGTTACGCCGCTCCCCTTCATCTGGTTCCTGCCTGCTCAAGGGCACCTTGGAAAACACCGACAAGAGTGAACCCCCTCAGCTGGCATTAGCCACAAAGTGGGGGCCGCAGGTTCCTCCAGGAGGAGAAAGAGGGCTCCGCTGCCAGGGGTGCCTCAGGACGCAGCACAACTTCAAGTAGACATATTGTCCAATCAGCTGCCGACGCTGCATGAAGACAAGGTCACTGCTCATCTTCCACTTTGTTCCCCTAAGGACACTCACCCTTATAGGGAGTGGTGGAGAGTGCAGGGTCTCCCCTTAACCAAGGGGACGCTGACAATGTGTTTGGTTCTGGGCAAATCACTTTCCACCAGATGTTGACCAGACCTTGTAGCTTCTGAAAGGATAACCCTGGATTCTCTGGGAGAACCATTCCACGACCACAGCTCCTGTTCTATCAGATCTTGTGGGAAGTTGGACACTTGCCTCCCAGACTCATCCAATATTTGTTCTGGGTGTTTCATCGCCTAAATGATCCATGTCTCCGGTAACCTTCTGGCGATGGTGGTCTTTTTACGTCAAAAGGGCTCGAATACAAAGAAAGCAATCACTTGTTTGTGTCTTTTATCATTTTTTGATAAAATATAAGCAAGTGATACAAAAAACATTACAATACACCTCAATATCTTGTACAAATACAAAACAAAGACAGGTTGTGGAAATAGCGATAAGTAGCTTGAGGTGAAATTATTCCCACCTTGTCAACTACATCAAACACAAATAAAGATAGATCCTTAAAAAGCTTAAAGTTGTTCTTACTCAAGCGATGAAATGGAAATCAAAGAGAGGAGCAAATCAGAGGAAAGAAATTCTGAGAAAGGGTCACACTTGTGGTTTTTAGAGGAACATGAGCATGAGGAACCCCCGCCTCCTACGAGCGCACTCAAGAAACATTTCTACTAAGGGCACTTTAAGAAGATTTCACTGTAGGACTCGGGAAAGACTTTGGGGCATATTTTCAAGGACTCATCGCCGATTTAGCGGCACATTTCCGCCACGAAAGTGGCAATAAACCGATCGCGCTAATCACAAGCCTGCGCAAACAGCCGACATCGCCAGTTTACCTGCGATAGCTGCCGCTAACAACATCGCCAAGGCTGACAGCGACAACTAAAGCCAATGATATGCAGAGTAGGCGTTCCCGTCCAAAAACTCACGATAACACCACTTCGCGATATTCTCAACGACCAGCCAGATCGGCGATGCGGGCCAAAAACAGGCGAGAAGGCGCGTTAGCAGCAGGGACTCAAGACCTGCTTTTTTCTGGTCTTAAGTAGGACGAAAACCTGCAGTAAAAAGGGAGCCCAGCCCAGAGCCGCACCTGAAGACCAACAGATGCCATGGAGCTCCTAATCATGCAGCTTGGAGACCCAAGAGGGCCACAACGCCCACCGCCACCACCCACAGGACCACCCCGCACCCAGGACCACCCCTCCCCCTCTCCCCCCGGACTACCACCGAGGCAGCGCTGAACAAGACTGCGGACCTTCCAAAAATGAACCAGCCTCAGAGACTCAACGCCAGAGGATGACATTGCCCACTACAGGCACAAAAGGACAACCATCCTCCGCATCCTGACCCACATTGCCCACAGGCTGACGGTACCAACACAGCGGACAACCAACATCCCACCGCAGACAAAGCTGCTGGCTGTGCTGCACTTGTTGGCCTCTGGTACCTTCCAACCAACAACTGCCAGAGTCGGAGGAGTCCCACAGCCAGCCCAATAAAAGTTCCTCACACCTGTCATGGATACCATCATCAGCTTCATACCCCAGCACCTTCACTTCCCCCACACTGCACAGGAACAGCTGGAGACCAAGCATGGCATCTACGCCATAGCTGGCTTCCCGTACGTGTTGGGGGCAATTGACTGCACACATGTCCTACTTGTGCCCCCTGCCGACACTGCACACAAGTACCCCAACAGAAAGCACACGCATTCCATCAATGTGCAGGCAACAGTAGACCACCGGGGACTGTTCACCAATGTCGTCGCCAACTTCCCAGGCAGTGTGCATGATTCCTACATCTTCCGACAGTCCATCATCAACCAGCGCATTCAGGATGGCACCTATGGAAATGCACTGCTCGTTGGTAAGTACCAACGGAACACACCACACACCTCAACTCCACAATCATACAACTCACAACTGTGGAAATGCACATATAACAATATCACATACAACATGCCAAGCAACATGCCCACCTACCAGACACGACAACACAAGGAACTGTGGTAACAGGGACCAGACATGTAGACAAACCATCCACAAAGGCATAGCCCCTCTGACACACAATTGCAGAATGTGGGGAGAGGTGGGAACCAAGAATGTGCGAAGGAGGCAATGGACCCATGAATAAGAATGTACACAATGCCAAGTGTGGCAGTGATGCGCTGGACAGCCTTGAGTATGCAGAGCACAGACATGTCCATGTGGACATATACTGCTGGTGTTTGCAGTGTTGTGGACAGTGGACGCAACCATGTTACCTCAGGCAGTAGGGAAGACCTTGGACATGTAGCTATGTCGCCCCCCATGTAAACGTAAGCGTAGTGGGCTGGGCCGGAGTACGCCAGTCCAGCGTAGGAGTGTGAAGAAATGGGCCGGGGCTCTGGGTGTGGTACAGTTCGGGGCTCTGGGCGTGGCACAGTTCCGGGCTGGCCACAAAAGTGACTATGGCGTGTGTCTCTGTTGTGGTGTCGGCGCCACCCGGCCCTTAATAAACAATGTAGCAATGTAGTGTTGTAGGGATTCTGCACATACACAGAACTATGCACAGCAATGCGCGACTTCGGTATCTAGGGGCTACGCCTTCCTACAGCCTTAGTACCCACGAGCCCACGACCGGCTAGCTATAGTGTCCCACCTGCCCTCCTATACACAGATAGAGAAACAGGCGTTTAGACAACCCAGAACACAACACTCCCCTAATCACTCAGGGATCGTGGTAACAGGTCATTCCCTTTCGCTCAGACTCTCGTACTCATCCACAACAAGAGATTGACAGAGTCACTGAGTCAGTTTAAAATGTTTATTTTAACTAACGTGCTCTAAAATGCAGTATACGAGCCACTACTAAAATCAGAATGCATAATACAAACATTGTCAGCATTGTAGCAAGTCCATACATTATAAAAGGAAGAATCCTTGTATATTGATTCCAGAGACAGGACTATAAAACCTACTCTACCTCCCCATGGATGGGAAAACTAAGATGATATCATAGAAGATCTCTGGGTTTGTATAGCAGACCCCGTACCTCTGAGACATAGATCGTGTCTCTACATCACAGCTCCATACAGCTCTTCATTCTTGAAAAGTCTCTCCTCAAGTGTGTCTGCGTGTAACATGCATTCTCCTGATATCCACAAAAAGGTGCGTGTCCCACAAACAGCAGCTGCAGGGTATGTCTCGTCTATGTGCTAGGACCTGACCAGATCAAAATAACAAGGGACGGTATTGTTTGACATTGCTCACGATGTTCATACTAAACTCCAGGAACAAGCAGGAAACGAGCGCAGCCAGCGGGTCGCAGGTGACCAGCGAAAACATTCTTGCATAAGAATAAGCCTGTAGTGTCGTGTGCAAAAGCAGTATCATGGCCTCCGGACCCATTCTAATCTAAAGATGCCAACGGGGTCCCTTAAATCCACATGACACCCTCCCCTGGCCAGGTTGCAGAAGAATAGAAAAAACAAGGTCCAAGTCGAAAGCAGAGTCAAAGCACTGAGCATAGCAGGGGCAAAGTTCCAAAAAATCAAAATCATCATAATGTTGATCAGTGGTAAAATACGAGAAGAAGAAAAAAATATAAAATGTCTTGTTGAACATTAATCATCGGAATCATATGAGATCCGTTGAACCTTGGAAGGCAAGGTGTTCCAAAAGACGGTCCCCCTCCTCAGAGACAAGGAGGGACAACATCCAATTCAACAACTCGAAGGAGCATACGTGCTCATCATAATCCATAGCTCCAAAAAGCATGGTCGTACATCCTGTGTCGTACTCAATGTAGCTGTGGTGCAGCAGGCGCGACGCCCCTTCACGGATGTCCCATTGTGCCAGCACTCCATTCACGGCCGCCATCAGCATGCGGGGACCAGTTGCACATGATTGATCATGACGCAATAGGGGCCACAGCAACAGGTCGTAATCAGGGCAAGGCTGCATGGCGTTTGAGAGGCACAAATCCAAAGCCCAGGAGAAAGGACAGTCGCGGCACCAAAAAACTGGATGGACGCATGTAAAGTATGCGTATCTGTAAGTCACATTGTAGGCAGCACTCACAACAGCCATAGGCAGGCAACCAAGGAATTCCTGCAATCGGCTACGGTACAGCTCCAGCTGGACCGGATGATCGAGTGCCACATGAAGGGCAGCCATTACGAAGTAGTAAAACAAGTACCAGGACACCACCAGCGAGCAAGAGGATCAACGGCAAGCCACCAAAGCGCTGGAAAAAATGGAATGAATAAAAGCCGGAATTACAACTAATATCATTTGAAACGAGGACACAAGACCTCAGTCCACCAATTTAAAAAAGGTGCAAGGCCTTCTGTGTCAGAAACCTTGACTATTTGGTGTATCAACTCCCCAAAATGTAGTGGGAGATTGGTATTTAATTGGGATTGTATTTCACTTGATGTCCGAGCCACCTGTAGCTCTAATGTTTCACGGGCCGAGGTCAAGGCAAGTTCATGTTGGAATAACAGTGCTTTGAGCCTACTTAATTGGTTGAAGCTTGCTTTCATAGCGGGAACAGAAGGCCACAGAGAGCTATCAGCAATGCCATGCAGGGCGGAAACAGGACGTTGCTGCAAGAGGGACACCGTTGCCGATACACCGGCGTGTGCCGAAGCCATGCCCTCATGTGCAGCTGTGATCAACGCATGTCTGCGGTCCTTGTTGGGAATCAGCGGATCCCCAATGGAAGGAATTGTTACTGTCGGAACTTGTTCCGGGGACAATTGGTATTTATATTTGGTCGGAAACCCCTTTGAGTATTTCGTCCCGTCTCTGGTAGCCACTACGGCTGCCAGTATGTCGGTATCGACTTTTGTCATAGACCTTGTGACTGCTGCTACTGTACAAGTGGCTACTGCATTTCTGGCTGCCTTGTCAGCCAGAGTTTTGCCTACAGCGTGTGGTCCCGCGCGCTGATGGCCAAGAGTATGTATTACATGTCTAAGTGGCAAGCCCTCTTTGAGAGCCGCCACTCGTACCCAAAGCATTTTATGCTTGATCGTGTTACCCACATGACATGACATGACAGTAGCATGCACCCGGAGGGCGGGCTCGCCCGAATGGAAAAATGAAGGAGCGCTCAGGGTCTTGGCTCATACATGCCAACTGTTGTGTGTGTATCTTCATTGCCGCAGCATAAGCCAAAGGCCTAGCCTCAATCGCAGCGTGAGTTCAGCCAGGCCTGAAATCCACATCTGTGTCCGCCCTATCTTTACCATGGGCCTACACACACATGGCTGCCCACCTTCAACAGCCAACATTACAGTGTTGTTGTCAGGCATGCGGACATGCGCAAACAGGCATGACAATGGTGTGCCGTAGGAGTGCAAGTAATGCAACCGCGCAGCGCACACAAGCAAATAGGCTCAGGGGGAGGGACGAGCAGCTGTGAGGCTATGTAATACGCATTGATCCCGCACATTAGCCAGAAGCAATACATGGCAAACATGAATCCCAAAGTCGCACAAATCACACACCACAAAACTTGTGAGTCTGCCAACACAGCATGCTGAACTACCAATTTACACTAATCTCACTTACCTCTCACAGGTGATCAGGGATATGCACTCTGCCCATGGATGATGACACCCCTCCGAGCCCCGAACACCGCGGCCCAGAGGCAGTACAATGTGGCCCACAAACGCACCAGGGTCATTGTTGAGCGCACATTTGGCGTGTTAAAGTCACGTTTCAGGTGCCTGGACATCACAGGTGGAAGACTCCTGTACAGCCCGGAAATAGTGTGCAAGATGATCATTGCATGTTGTGTATTGCACGACATATGTGTACTTACCAATGCCCTATGGATCAAAGTGTCAGATGCACCGGACGATAATGAGGAAGATGAGGCAGGTGAACCACACCCCACTGCAGCTGCAGCAGGAATAGCCTGAAGGAACACAGTCATTAGCAATTTCTTCGCATGAGCACGTCACATTGTGACTGTCCTTAGCAATCATGTAACAGTACTAAATGGCCACATGAACAGCATGTTCAGATAAATTCATTGCAACACACATTCCCTATGTGCATGTCAGTCCTCTGCATTAGCACATCACTCTGACAAGTGTAAGTGCAACATTAAGGGCTAACAATCTCACAATTAGCATATAGATGGTGGGTATGTCACCTCTGTACAGAGAGGCTGTTTAGGGTGTCACATATTCGAAATGCCATTTCAGGGTGTCAAGTGTAGTATGTAATCTCACTCATCAGTGTATCACATGTGTACAATAACATGACATGAAGGCTGTCATACGTGTTCATAAAAAGACAACAGGGTGTCATTTGGGGTCAGGTATGGAATTGCGGGTGTCATTTGGGGTCAAATATGGAATTGCGGGTGTCATTTGGGGTCAAATATGGAATTGCGGGTGTCATTTGGGGTCCAATATGGAATTGCGGGTGTCATTTGGGGTCAAATATGAACCACTCTGATGCAGAGATGCACCCTGTGACTCAAGACCCACAACATGTGCAACATGGACGTTAGGGGGATGGGGGCTCAGTGAACACCTCAGCAACATGGGAGATGCACGCCAGCCAAAAGCCCAGCAGGAATGCCTTGCGTGGAACACACCTAGGTGTCCCCTGGACATATGTGCCATGTACAGATCACATGTGTACACGGACGTCATCCATCAATAGTAGTGAACAGTGTCAGCTAATAGATGCAAGGTGAGAAGTCACACGCCTCCTCACAGCTACCAGTACACATCAATGTCGGACTGCAGCCAAACACCACTGCTACATCTGAGCATGCAAAATTGACCGTGAGGGCACGTACATGGCTGGTTAGGGTTCAACCGTGCCGGAAGGCAAAGCAGTGTCAATCCCCCCCCCCCAAACCCACGTCACTTTTCCAGAATGCAAGCAGATGACATGCTAACATTAGGGATGTAAGCACCTTTGTCTGAACTAGAAGGGGGTAGCACACCTGCACCTCCGACCTTGGAATTGCATGCGCCCAGCACCCCCTGAGAGATACCATAGCAGCTGATGTTGACCCCCACACTACGCACGCGCAAACCAAAGACCAACGTATACACACCCCACACACAGTAGTCCTTGCTCGCAGTTCTCTTGCATGGAATGACCTTCACACTTACGCACAGACCATCCCAGGAGTCCAACCGCTGCCCACTCAAACAAATCATTGCTCCGAGCTGTGGCATACACATAACTTAGACTTCAGCTTTTTTACACACAGCCCTATTTCCTACATTGACGTGTGGCTAATTTGGGACATTGCGAGATTGTTGTTTAGGGGCAATGAGGCCACAGGTAGTTCACACATTCCCAGGCATCTCACTGCCTGTCTGGGTCACGGTCAAACATGTGCATTGTTATCAGTTCCCAGGGAGTTCCTTTTTTTGGACTCACTGCCCCTACATTCATCCATACTTTCAGACCTGCTTGATCATAGACATGACACATCTGTGTGATTTAGAATGTTTTGGTCCCATTATGTGGAGTGTTGAAGCTGGACAGGTACATGGCCATGCAAACCCCACTTTGCATTGTTGCCCCGTGGAGGGCCAGCCTTGTTCATATGCATGGGTCTGCACGTGCATGGGTTTGTTGTGAGATTGGTGATGTGTGGGGAAGGTCCCCTCTGGGCACATTGTCGACGGAGGCCTACTTACTGTTTCTATGTGTGCTGCAGTATGCCAAGGAGATCAGGGACATGATCCATAGTCAATGTGGGTGTGCACTGTGCTATGCTTAATTGTGCATGTGTGCCGTTGTGCCCATCTCCCCCGTCCCCCCAGTCCCTGGTCATTACTCACCCTGTTGCTGTTGGGTCAGGTCATGTTGAGCAGTGTCCGGTCCCCCGACTCCTGCCACCGTCTCCCCACTGATGACTGTGGGCACCATTTCCTCCATCTCATCCAGCTCCTGCTGTAGTGCTGGACTCCCACTTCCAGTCTGCATTGCTGGTTTCCGGTTGTTAGCGAGTTTCAGCTTGGTTTTGCGCTTCACATCATTTCAGCGCTTCTTGCAGTCGTCCACTTCCCTTCTCTTCACTCCGACTGCATTCACCTTGGCCAAGATGGGCTGCCATATTGCATTTTTATTTGCCAATGACACAGTGAAGGTGATGAACAGTTGTTGTTGGTGTTCTATCACCTCCGTACTCAGGATCTTGTTTTCCTGCGGACTGACTCGCGGGTTCCTCTTCTTCTTCTCCTTGCCCTTCTCCTTCCCTGAGGTCAATGGCTGGTCCTCCGGGGGGGTTTGTGGGGTTCTGGTTGTGCTCTGTAGTTGCTCCAGCGTCCTCCATGGTGCTTCTCAGTTGTTTGGGGTTTCTTTTTGCAGCTTTTCTGGTGATTTTTCCCGCCTGACGTGGGGATAGCAAGCCTGGCGCTGTTGGGCCCATCGCAACTTTTTTCACGTTCGAGTTTCCTTTTTTATCGGCGTCCAGGTAATTTTAACGCGGACATTTGACGCCTTATCGGGGAACTATCGCCTGTTGCCGGCGTGTTGAGAATACGCCGTTAACACAGCGTTCGTTTCCCGCGATAGACGGCGTTATGTATGATTGCGTTAACCTAGTTTTGCGATACTTATCGCCCGTTCTTGAGAATATCCCCCTTTGATTGGACATTAGAATGGTCAAAGATGAACTACAATGTTTAACTCAATGCGCATTCAACAATGCAGCAAACATGAGTTGTGAGTTGTGTGTGATGAGAAGCACACAACTAACAGGAGTGTGAGACTAATGTGCACTTCTCCTGATGTGCCTTGCGCCAAAACATGCTTCCGTGCTTTGTAGTTCAAGGGTGCTTGCGTTGTAGCCAGTGTAGTTTTTGTTCAAGACGGGGAACCTTTTTACACAAAAACTGCAGAATGGCAGCACACATGCACAGATGAAATATGGAAGAGCAATAAAGATATTTCTCCTCGTTACGCCGGCCTCAGGGAGTCTTTGTAGATATAAGTTTGCTTTAAAATCCATGGTGGGTTCACAGGAATGCAGATGAACCACCCATGGAACACATTCCTGATGCAAAGTAACACAAGGAAGCACTTTTTTTTTTTTAATCTTTATTTATCAGTTTCCAAAGTAATAAAAAACAGGTTGCAATGACCATTTTGCATCATCCACACAGGCCGTACTATAACATCATCATACATAAATAAACACCAAAATCACTGTTCCGACCAATCGTTATTCCTGTCTATGTACTCCCTAATGGGTATGTTAACATTAACCTCTTGTGTTTCTTATGCCATCACTATAGGAGCCGCACCTTGTATACGTGTCCTCATGCAATGCAACTGGTGCTATGTAAAGCGCTCTGATACCCGATTCAGGTCAAGCTCCGGATGAGTCTTCCCTTTCTGGCTGTTGGGATGCAGGGGGTGTATCTCTGCATAGGAGATACTGCTTCAGTGGATGCCAGATATCGCCCGGTCTGGATGCGATAGGCTAGAGTGTCACATATAGTTTAGAATTTGTATTACAGTGATTCAAGCTGTTTAGCCATGCTCTTTGCGTGGGGACGAATCTACTGCCCCAATGAATCGCTACCTCACTTTTTGACAACAGCAGGGAAATCGATACAAACCTACATACAGGTTTCGAAACTTTGCGCTCGTCTCCCAACAATGCCACAATTTTGTCGCAGTTCTAGGTCATATGAGCAAAGTCTGCGTGTTCTGCGTGACATTTGGGGCATTCGTGAGTGCGAGTCGGGTCAATTCTGTGTGTTATTGTCGGAGTCACATAAGCCCTCCATAAAAATTTAAAATGGATTAGTCTGTGTCTGTTATTGTGGGATATTTTACGTATTTGAGTGCAGCAGTATTCCCACTGTGGATCTGACAGTGGGTGCCCAAGATCATGTTACCATGCTTCGCGGACCTTGGTGTCTCTACTGGGGACCAGAGCCATATAGTTTGGATATGAGGTGTTCACCTCCAGAGGTAGAGATTAGTACCGTTAGCGGAGGGAAATTGTCCGATTCCAATGGGAATTCCGAGATCTGTGCTCTCAGAGCCCTCGGCAGCCTTTAATATAAATTGATCCATGTATGGGGCATCACGGAATCTGGGATCTTCCATCCCTGAATATACATGTCCCCCAGGAAGAGGTCACCTATTGTGTAGAGAGAGTGTTTAGTTAGACTGCGCCAGACGAGCGTCTCCTTAGTGGTGGGAAGCCATGGGTTATTGGCCAAAGGGATGGCCGAGGAGTATAGTGTCTGCCCTCCCGCCAGTTGGGCTAATTTCTTCCAGGCCCAGCTCGTGGTAGATATTGTTTGTATATCCTGGGGGTCCCTAGCAAAGCCCAGCGGCAGTGTTGCCGCCAGCAGGGTTGGGTACACAAGATCTGCTTCAGGCTTTGTGTATGGAATCCAGGCATCGGGGTGGTACCAATGGTGTGCAAAGCTACACTGAGCAACAAGGTAGTAAATGTGAAAATTAGGGACCTCAAACCCGCCCCGCACATACGGCAAGGTCAGTGTGTGCCAGTTGAACCTGGCCCTTCCGCCTCACCAGACCAGCCTAATGAGGGTGATGTGTAGTGTTTGGAAAAATTTGTTGGGTAGTGGAATGGGTATATTTTGGAACATGTAAAGAAATGTGGGCAATACCACCATCTTAATGATAGCGACCCGTCCCGCGAGGGAAAGAGGGTGTTTCAGCCACTGTTCCACCTGTGATTCGAGTGTACTTAGTGCTGCGCCGTAATTCAGTCGTATAATCTGCTCAGTCTCCCTGTGTATGTGAATGCCTAGATATTTAACTGATGTATCACACCATGACAAAGGGAGATTGCAGTCTAGTTTTGCTGTGCCATTGGTTAAGGGAAAACACAAGGTAGCGCTTTGTGCTCTGTTGTATTATTTTCTTATACAAAGCAACACAAACAGCCATTTGTTTTGCTTCGTAAATACCACACAGGATTTTGAGTCAGGTTTGCATTAAAAAAGTAATGCAAACCTGATGCAAAATCTCTTCATGTAAACTGTACACTTGGGCCCAACTTGATAGAGGTATGGTATATTGATCTGGAAATATTAGTAAACAATAAACCATTTGTGTAGTTTAGTTTTTAGTGCCCCTTACACCGCTCAACCACATACCTGTCACAAAGTAACACAAGGAAACGCATTGTGCTCTTTTGCATTATTTTTTTATACAAAGCAACACAAACAGCCAATTGTGTTACTTTGTAAATACCAAAAAGGATTTTGTGTCAGGTCTGTGTTAAAAAAGTAATGCAAAGCTGATGGAAAGCCTCTATCGATCTGGACCCAAGTAGCCAGTTTACATGCAGAATTATGGTATATTTATCTGTAGATATTAGCAAACAACAAAGCCTTTGTGTTCTTAGGAAGCTGAGCCCATTACGCCCTTTCATACATGTTTGAGAACATTAGTGACTGCGAACAGCAATGAGAGCGAACATGACATTCAAAACCATGTAAAACTCTGTGCGGGTTCAGCCTGTGTCGCCCTAACATACATTTAGGCATGGATTTATGTTGTGTTGAAAAAACTGACAGGCGTGTGACCCTCCGTGTAAGCTCCAAACATCTGCACAGCAGCTTCAGCGCATGTTTGCTGCTCACAGATCTAATCCCTGGTGCACCCGGAGTACTCTGGGGACCTAGAAACCTGACCTGCCAGCAGCACCCTCAGGGGCATATTATCAAGCCGGCGATAAATAATTATCGCCGCCTTAGCGTCTGTTTCCGGACGAAAAGCGGCGATAATTTTATCGCTGTATTAGCAAGGTCACGCTATCGCGTGAATCCTTGCCCTATCGCCCTTTTCCATAACGCCCACCTTTGCATCTCTAATGAGATGCAAAGTGGGCGTTCCGTCCCAAAATAAGTGGAGAAATGTCGTTAACCGACATTTCTCCAATTATCAAGGAATCGCTAACAAGCATAGCGATGAGAAAAGTAGCGCTAACCTTGGTTAACGCTACTTTCCTTACGCATGCTTGTAGTTCGACTTAGCCATGATATCCAATGGAAGGTGGATATCATGGTTAAGTATGCCCAGCCCTATCCACAAGCTATCGCCAAATGTCGTGCGATTATCGCTGGATTTCCAGCGATAATCGGACATTTGGCAGCTTGCGCCAGGAATTTTATCGAGTCTGAGATAAGCGTTGCTAATAACACGCTATCTCAGCGATAAAATTCGTCGATAGCCGGCGATAAATATCCTAGCGCTAAGTGCGCTTAGCGATATTTATCGCCGGTTGTTGATAATATGGCCCCAAGCCTCTACTAGACCAGGCACAAATCGACAAATGTCTGTCAGCCGCATGTTGCCCCAGGGCATAGTAATGAAAATCACTGGCTCCAAGCAGGGGTGTATTGTAGGCCCCTTCTACCCCGGCCAGAGGCAGTTTTTCCATCAGGGCTCTAGGGCTGCGCCCCTCTGAAATTCCTACATGTTTACCTCAAAAAATATTAAATAGATCGATTCATTTGGAGATAAGATCGTGGCCTGCTAGAGCAGTCGACCTCGAAGCTGGGGAACTGGGTTTGAGTCTCGGCAGAGACACTCAACATCCTGTGATTGTGGGCAAATCACTTAATCTCCCTGTGCCTAACAAAAAATGAATGTGGCTGTCTGTAATGCAACCTGCACTCATGTAAAGTGCTCTGATATCTTCGGGTCTAGTTTGAGCAATATAAAAGTCCCCTCCAAAAAATATTATGTCTGGGCTGTCTGTCCCAGGCTGCATGCTCCGCCTCTCTCTGAAGGAAGAGATGGAAGCCATGCAGTAAATCAATTTTCTGCATGACGCAGGGCTTACCTTTCTAAAGCCCTTTCTTGCTATTGTTGTCTATGGTAGTATCCACTGTAGGCCCGTGAAGTTGTCAGCATCACGGTTTTGGGCATCGAAGTCAGCATGACTGCATAAGGCCAGGTGTCGGTCATTCAAAGTCAAAGATCTCACCCTTTCCCATTCGTCACACACAGGAGTGGATGCAAGCATGTGTGATTTGGTGCCTTGTCCTCAGTAATGGTAAGTGTTATAATGCTAATCTTGTGTTATGTATATTGTAATGAGACCCCTTGTCAAGCCAACCTCTCTCACTATGACACCCCGGACACTTGCAGCAGGTCGTTGGCTCCTTTAGAAGTGAGGCTGCTGTACTTGTTCCCCCATTAAATTGATTCAAAATAGAAGCAGGGTTGTTATTTCTTTGGGAAGTTGATCCAAATATCCGAGTCAAGCGCAAAGGGAGAAATATGTGCTTATAGCAAAGACAGTTACAGCTGTTTGACCTTAAAACTGGCCCTACTTTCATGCCCGTAACATTGATGCCAAAAACATGGATCAATTTATGAACAATGAATGTTAAAAACGTTAGGGGTACTGCATGTCAGCGATTTAGTTCCATTTATTTCACACGTTTTACTTAATCGTGAATTTCCCAAGAGTGTGAGCTATTTCATCATGTTGTGTTTCTGTATTTTTAAGCATATTCATGCAACATTTTCCTCTTGTATATGAATACTTTGAGTCGAGCCAGGTGTTTATGAGGGGCTTTGAGTGAGACTCTGGTGCCGAGACTGATGGCAAAGCAAAGTGCCTGTCCGTGGGTTGGCCTCTCTGCAGAGCACACAAAATAATGGTCATGTATTCAACAGTTCTGTGTAAATGCGTGTGAAGGGGGTACACAGATGTCAAATGATTTACAAGGAAAAAGTAAAAGAAAATAAAGTGCTTAAATGTGAATGAGTGCTGTGTATGTTTGGGGGTGATGTGGTGAGGGAGATATGAGGAAGTGCATTCAGGGGAGAGTGAAAAGAGGGTGCTGAAGAGGAAAGAGATGAGGTTGAAGATGTGCAGATGGATGAGATGTTCAGAGAAAAAGAATATATAACTGAAGGTCAATACTGCCTCCACAGGCCTCCATAATATTTAATTCAGTCTTACAAGTTCAGAATTGAAACATTTCCAATGTTAATTATTTATAAAAAATCATTGTTGTTACTCATTTATCCTACACAGCTAAAAACCATTGACAAAGCCAATAGTACTGGCAGGTTTTAGGTGTATGTCAGTTGTTGTGTTATATATCTGGATGCAATGACATCTCAGAGAGAAACCAAAATACCGGTCAGGTGGCACACTATGGGAATCACAGAAATGTATTTGACATGTTTCCACTTAGAGAGCCCCCATGTTCCTCATCCCACTTAAAGACCTGTCTGCACATATTTCTATTTGACTGATTGCAGCCAGCACCTGTGGGTGCTTCCCAAAGCCTGGCTAGGGCATTTTCTTCCAAAGTCCTTGCCGCACGCAATACAAGACACTGGACAAGCACACGCTTTAAAGGGCCTGAAGATGCTGCTCTGTACAATTTACACACACCAGTAACTGTTGAACATATTAATGGTGTAAGATAGGGGCCAATTTTTTATGTGTTTAATATTTCAAGACTATACATTCCCACTGCTTTATAGACCTTGCTTTCTCACTAAATTAATCTGCTTTAAAATGTACCATTTGCCAATCTTTTTTCAAATGTTTCTCGGGAGGAGGAACTTCCAGTCCCCACGTCTGTCCATTAAGCTTGCTTGTTGTGTTCGCTAAATAATTCATACCCAACATTTCCGCTGCACCACTTTCAAATGTCACCAGCTGCCACTGCTTCGACGCAGGGGATCCCCCAACCCTTCAGGGAGACCGCCAATGATTCACAGGGCCCCGTTGCAGCTCAAGGCTAATGTGAGATATGGGAGACTCGGGGACCCTTGAGGGACTCCATCATTTTGCATTTTCACTGGCTCGAAGTGTCCTGATAGTGTCTACTGCAGTGTTTCAAGTGTCCTGGCACAAGCTCTGGTAGGTCTGCAGCTAATGTTGTGCAGCTTGAAGGGGGGGAGAGAAAGACTCGGGGGACTGGGAAGTGGGGTGTTTATGTAGAGTTTGTGTCCATTTTATTTGATATTGTGAATAGCTAAGAGCTCGATACTATGTATTGTAGTGTAGTGGTGTGCAACATTTGTCACAGGAAGAGCAAATCTATTCAATGAGGTATGTTCTACCACTGCCAGTCTCCCACAAGCAAACGCATGTAAAATTTATGCTACATGTTTATATATGTATGTGGACAAAACCATGTGGAAATTCATGTTACATGTTTATGTTTGTATGTATGTATGTGTGTGGTATTTCTACAACACGAGCTGAGCCAAAAGGCAGGGTAGCGGATGGTTCCTGCTGACTCTGGCGGGTCTGAGGGGTATCAATGGCCTCTCTTAAGGGGTCACTTGCCTTCCCCCACCTAAAGGCATGCGCGGCTCCTAAAGGCTCCACACTTTTTTTCTATCAATCAGGATAAAAGTGGAATAAAAGATGCCTGTACTGTAGTGTGCTGATCGGGCCATAGGGTAAACCACTATCTTACTCCCTTCTCATGTGTTCACTGCAGCTGATGAGCTATCAGTTACTGTTTGCTGGGCTGACAACATCACTGCCCTGCGGCCTATGATGTCATGAGCCCAGTAAAACCCTCTCAATCCATGCAGATAAACCACCCCCAGGTGGCGTCGCAGGCCTAGTGAGCCCGGGCTTTTCAGGTTTTAGCCCTGTAACACTCAGGCTGCATGCCATTCACACTGTGGAGCCGGATCACATCCCACCCTTTCACAGCCCACTCCACCCTGTGATGAGCGGGGAAAGGTGGGATGAACAATTAACGCGGCTGGAAGAAGTGAACTGAGTGCTGGCACCTACACAATCACAAAAAGAAGATGGACAGAATGCAGAACAATGTCAAACATTCACCTACATAACTTCAGCCTCTTCTCAGAGGCGACTTATGATCCCCTCACCTACCCCCATACCTCAGACCTGATGAAGACCCCGGAGTAAGGATTGTAATAGCCTACTGATCTATTGGGGTCGAAACGTCGACATTTTTTCCATCAACCCAGCTTGAACAACAGAGATTTAGTACTGTGTTAACTAAAACCATGGCTATACAAGCTTTTTGGTGTATATTGTGATTAATAGGCTCGACCAATGAGCCACATGTCTTCTAAGTAATATATTGTTTTGTTTTGATGCACACTACACTTTTGTAGTCACTACCCCAACCTCACCTGAATCACAATCATCCCACCTGCTCCCCCTTCCCCTTTTTCCCACCAAGGGCCATTACTGTATATAATAATATGTGAACCATGTCAATAACAGACCAATGCTCAGTGTGAATTAAACACTAGGAGCAACAAACACCTTTTGTCTCAGTCTTGATTTTGTATTTATGTTGTGATTTTGTATTTATGTTGTGAATTTTAAATTTTATGGTCGTTTTCTGGGACCACTGTTCCTATGTACTGTCCTTTACCCAGGTCCCAGAGACTAGTATTGGGTTTACCCTTCTTAGGTAACTAACTCTAGTATGCCAGCACCAGTATTTTATGCCATGTGTTGACCCTAGCATGTCGGTGCTAGTATTTTACTGTGGGTGCCTTTTATGGCAGGTGTTGACCCTAGTATGCCAGTTCCAGTTTTGTACTATGGGTGCCCTTTATGCCGCGTGGTGAGCCTAGTATGCCAGTGCCAGTATTTTACAATGGGTGCCCTTTATGCCATGTGTTGGCCCTGGTATGTCAGTGCCAGTATTTTACTGTGGGTGCCCTTTATGGCAGGTGTTGACCCTAGTATAATAGTGCCAGTTTTGTACTATGGGTGTCCTTTATTCCGCTTGGTGACTCTAGTATGTCACTGCTAGTATTTTACTGTTTTGCCCTTTATGCCATGTGTCTCCTCTTGTATGCTAGTGCAGTATTGTAGTATGGGTGCCCCTTACCGCCTGTTTTAAATACCTTTGTTCTTGCCCCATCCGTAGTCATCCTCACACCAGGTGAAACTGGAAAATGTGTACTCGCTCTGCATTGCCTGCCATACCCGGGAAGCTGAGAGCTGAGGCCTGCGTAGTGAGTTGGAGAAACGTATGCTGATGACTGCACAGGCTAAAAGAAAAGTTCAGCATTCCGGCCATCATCTCTCTGTGTTACTAGTCACCCCGAGTGGGACCGGTATGCCCAGATGTGGGTCCCTTGCTGGATTCAAGCTTTCTGGCTGATGAGGGGTGTTACCCTGAAACTGGTCCCAGGATGCTTGCTTCTGGTCCAGGGAAGACCTGGCTTGGCAGTTCGGTCTGGACTGTTCCTATGAGGAGCCGGGGCAAGACTGATTTGCATATGGCTGGTTCCACACTGGAAGAGTGTAGTGAGCAAAAAAACGATGGATTTAGGCCCAGATCTCTATACGGCTCTATACGATGACGTTCGCACGGAGCTGTCCCCACAGAACAGCGGCGCGCAGGAAACTTGAAAGTTCCAGCCAGTATTTCAAACGCAGATTACTCTATATGTCATCACCAGCCGATTAATTAGGCATGTAATAGAGACAATTATTTTTATAGTGCTGTTTTCCCGCTCTCGGGTATAAGGAGCCACACGTGCCCCTACATAACTTCAGCCTCTTCTCAGAGGTGACTTATGATCCCCTCACCTACCCCCACACCTCAGTCCTGATGAAGACCCCGGCGTAAGGATTGTAATAGCCTACTGATCTATTGGGGTCGAAACGTCGACATTTTTTCCATCAAGCCAGCTTGAACAACAGAGATTTAGTACTGTGTTAACTAAAACCATGGCTAAACAAGGTTTTTGGTGTATATTGTGATTAATAGGCTGGACCAATGAGCCACATGTCTTCTAAGTAATATATTGTTTTGTTTTGATGCACACTACACTTTTGTAGTCACTACCCCAACCTCACCTGAATCGCAATCACCCCACCTGCTCCCCCTTCCCCTTTTTCCCACCTAGGGCCATTACTGTATATAATAATATGTGAACCATGTCAATAACAGACTAATGCTCAGTGTGAATTAAACACTAGGAGCAACAAACACCTTTTGTCTCAGTCTTGATTTTGTATTTATGTTGTGATTTTGTATTTATGTTGTGAATTTTAAATTTTATGGACGTTTTCTGGGACCACTGTTCCTATGTACTGGCATACTAGAGGCGACACCTGTCATAAAGGGCACCCATAGTAAAATATTGGCACTGGCATACTAGGGTCACCACGCGGCATAAAGGGCACCCATAGTAAAATATTGGTACTGGCATACTAGGGTCAACATATGGCATAAAATACTGGCACTGGCACACTAGAGGTGACACCTGGCATAAAGGACACCCATAGTAAAATACTGAGATTAGCATACTACGGTCAACACATGGCATAAAATACTGGCACTGGCATACTAGAGGCGACACATGGCATAAAGGTCACCCATAGTAAAATACTGGCACTGGCATAATATGGACAGCACATGGCATAAAGGGCACCCATAGTAAAATACTGAGACTAGCATACTAGGGTCAACACCTGGCATAAAGGGCACCCATAGTTAAATACGGGCACTGGCATACTAGGGTCACCACGCGCCATAACGGGCACCCATAGTAAAATATTGACACTGGTATACTAGGGACAACACACGGCATAAAATACTGGCACTGGCTTACTAGAGGCAACACCTGGCATAAAGCGCACCCAAAGTAAAATACTGTCACTGGAATACTAGGGTCAACAAATGGCATAAAATACTGGCGCTGGCATACTAGAGGTGACACTTGACATAAAGGGCACCCATAGTAAAATACTGGCACTGACATACCAGGGTCAACACAAGGCATAAAGGGCACCCATAGTAAAATACTGGCACTGGCATACTAGGGTCAACACCTGCCATAAAGGGCACCAGCAGTAAAATACCGGCACTGACATGCTAGGGTCAACACATGGCATGAAATACTGGTGCTGGCATACTAGAGGTGACATCTGACATAAAGGGCACCCATAGTAAAATACTGGGCCTAGCATACTAGGGTCAACACATGCCATAAAGCTCACCCATAGTAAAATACTGTCACTGGCATACTAGGGTCAACACATGGCATAAAGGGCACCCATAGTAAAATACTGATACTAGCATACTAGGGTCAACACCTGGCATAAAGGGCATCAACAGTAAAATACTGGCACTGACATACCAGGGCCAACACCTGGCATAAAGGCCATCTACAGTAAAATACTGGCACTGACATACTAGGGTCAACACCTGGCATAAAGGGCATCTACAGTAAAATACTGGCACTGACATACCAGGGCCAGCACAGGGCATTAAGGGCACCCATAGTAAAATACTGGTACTAGCATACTAGGGTTAACACCTGGCATAAAGGGCACCCGGAGTAAAATACTGGCACTGATATACTACTGATCAACACCTGGCATAAAGGGCACCCAAAGAAAAATACTGTCACTGGAATACTAGGGTCAACGCATGGCATAAAATACTGGTGTTGGCATACTAGAGATGACACCTGACATAAAGGGCACCCATAGTAAAATACTGGCACTGACATACCAGGGTCAACACATGGCATAAAGGGCACCCATAGTAAAATATTGGCACTGGCATACTAGGGTCACCACGCGGCATAAAGGGCACCCATAGTAAAATATTGGTACTGGCATACTAGGGTCAACATATGGCATAAAATACTGGCACTGGCACACTAGAGGTGACACCTGGCATAAAGGACACCCATAGTAAAATACTGAGATTAGCATACTACGGTCAACACATGGCATAAAATACTGGCACTGGCATACTAGAGGCGACACATGGCATAAAGGTCACCCATAGTAAAATACTGGCACTGGCATAATATGGACAGCACATGGCATAAATGGCACCCATAGTAAAATACTGAGACTAGCATACTAGGGTCAACACCTGGCATAAAGGGCACCCATAGTTAAATACGGGCACTGGCATACTAGGGTCACCACGCGCCATAACGGGCACCCATAGTAAAATATTGACACTGGTATACTAGGGTCAACACACGGCATAAAATACTGGCACTGGCTTACTAGAGGCAACACCTGGCATAAAGCGCACCCAAAGTAAAATACTGTCACTGGAATACTAGGGTCAACAAATGGCATAAAATACTGGCGCTGGCATACTAAAGGTGACACTTGACATAAAGGGCACCCATAGTAAAATACTGGCACTGACATACCAGGGTCAACACAAGGCATAAAGGGCACCCATAGTAAAATACTGGCACTGGCATACTAGGGTCAACACCTGCCATAAAGGGCACCAGCAGTAAAATACTGGCACTGACATGCTAGGGTCAACACATGGCATGAAATACTGGTGCTTGCATACTAGAGGTGACATCTGACATAAAGGGCACCCATAGTAAAATACTGGGACTAGCATACTAGGGTCAACACATGCCATAAAGCTCACCCATAGTAAAATACTGGCACTGGCATACTAGGGTCAACACATGGCATAAAGGGCACCCATAGTAAAATACTGATACTAGCATACTAGGGTCAACACCTGGCATAAAGGGCATCAACAGTAAAATACTGGCACTGACATACCAGGGCCAACACCTGGCATAAAGGCCATCTACAGTAAAATACTGGCACTGACATACTAGGGTCAACACCTGGCATGAAGGGCATCTACAGTAAAATACTGGCACTGACATACCAGGGCCAGCACAGGGCATTAAGGGCACACATAGTAAAATACTGGTACTAGCATACTAGGGTTAACACCTGGCATAAAGGGCACCCGGAGTAAAATACTGGCACTGATATACTACTGATCAACACCTGGCATAAAGGGCACCCAAAGAAAAATACTGTCACTGGAATACTAGGGTCAACGCAAGGCATAAAATACTGGTGCTGGCATACTAGAGATGACACCTGACATAAAGGGCACCCATAGTAAAATACTGGCACTGACATACCAGGGTCAACACATGGCATAAAGGGCACCCATAGTAAAATACTGGCACTGGCATACTAGGGTCAACACCTGGCATAAAGGGTACCCGTAGTAAAAAACTGGCACTGGCATACTAGGGTTAACATCTGCCATAAAGGGCACCCACAGTAAAATACTAGCACTGACATGCTAGGGTCAACACGTGGCATGAAATACTGGTGCTGGCATACTAGAGGCGACACCTGGCATAAAGGGCACCCATAGTAAAATACTGAAACTAGCATACTAACGTCAACACATGCCATAAAGCGCACGCATAGTAAAATACTGGCACTGGCATACTAGGGTCAACACATGGCATAAAGGGAACCCATAGTAAAATACTGAGACTAGCATACTAGGGTCAACACCTGCCATAAAGGGCACCCATAGTAAAATACTGGTACTGACATACCAGGGCCAACACATGGCATTAAGGGCACCCATTGTAAAATACTGGCACTGGCATACTAGGGTCAAAACCTGGCATAAAGTGCATCCACAGTAAAATACTGGCACGGACATACCAGGGCCAACACATGGCATTAAAGGCACCCATAGTAAAAAACTGGTACTATCATACTAGGGTCAACACCTGGCATAAAGGGCACCCGGAGTAAAATACTGTCACTGGAATACTAGGGTCAACGCATGGCACAAAATACTGGCGCTGGCATACTAGAGGTGACACCTGACATAAAGGGCACCCATAGTAAAATACTGGCACAGACATACCAGGGTCAACACATGGCATAAAGGGCACCCGTAGTAAAATACTGGCACTGGCATACTAGGGTCAACACCTGCCATAAAGGGCACCCACAGTAAAATACTAGCACTGAAATGCTAGGGTCAACACATGGCATGAAATACTGGTGCTGGCGTACTAGAGGCGACACCTGGCATAAAGGGCATCCATAGTTAAATAGTGAGACTAGCATACTAGGATCAACACATGGCATAAAATACTGGCACTGGCATACTAGAGGCAACACCTGGCATAAAGGGTACCCATAGTAAAATACTGGCACTGGCATACTAGGGTCAACACCTGCCATAAAGGGCACCCAAAGTAAAATACTGGCACTGACATGCTAGGGTCAACACATGGCATGAAATACTGTTGCTGGCATACTAGAGGCGACACCTGGCATAAAGGGCACCCATAGTAAAATACTGAGACTAGCATACTAGGGTCAACACATGCCATAAAGCCCACCCATAGTAAAATACTGGCACTGGCATACTAGGGTCAACACATGGCATAAAGGGAACCCATAGTAAAATACTGAGACTAGTATACTAGGGTCAACACCTGCCATAAAGGGCACCCATAGTAAAAATACTGGCACTGGCATACTAGGGTCAACACCTGGCATAAAGGGCATCCACAGTAAAATACTGGCACTGACATACCAGGGCCAACACATGGCATTAAGGGCACCCATAGTAAAATACTGGTACTAGCAAACTAGGGTCAACACCTGGCATAAAGGGCATCCACAGTAAAATACTGGCACTGACATACCAGGGCCAACACATGGCATTAAGGGCACCCATAGTAAAATACTGGTACTAGCAAACTAGGGTCAACACCTGGCATAAAGGGCACCCGGAGTAAAATACTGGCACTGATATACTATTGCTCAACACCTGGCATAAAGGGCACCCAAAGTAAAATACTGTCACTGGAATACTAGGGTTAACGCATGCCATAAAATACTGGCACTGGCATAATAGAGGTGACACCTGACATAAAGGGCACCCATGGTAAAATACTGGCACTGGCATACTAGGGTCAACACCTGCCATAAAGGGCACCCATAGTAAAATACTGGCACTGGCATACTAGGGTCAACACCTGCCATAAAGGGCACCCAGAGTAAAATACTGGCACAGACATACCAGGGCCAACACATGGCATTAAGGGCACCCATAGTAAAATACTGTCACTGGAATACTAAGGTCAAAACCTGCCATAAAGGGCACCCATTGTAAAATACTCACCCTGGCATACTAGGGTCAACACATGGCATAAAATACTAGCGCTCTCAATCTAGAGGCGACACCTGGTATACAGGGCACCCATAGTAAAATACTGGCACTAACATACTAGGGTCGACACCTGTTATAATGGTAACCCAAAGTAAAATACTGGCACTGGCATACTAGGGTCAACACATGGCATAAAACACTAGCACTGGCATACTAGACGTGACACCTGGCATAAAGAGCACCTATAGTAAAATACTGACACAGGCATACTAGGGTCAACCCATGGCATAAAATACTGGCGCTGGTTTAATAGAGGTGACACCTGACATAAAGGGCACCCATAGTAAAATACTGGCACTGACATACCAGGGTCAACACATGGCATAAAGTGCACCCATAGTAAAATACTGGCACTGACATACTAGGGTCAACACCTGTCATAAAGGGCACCATAGTAATATACAGGCACTGGCATTCTAGGGTCAATACCTGGGATAAAGGGCATCCATAGTAAAATACTGGCACTGGCACTAGGGTCAACGCCTGGCAAAAGGGCACCCATAGTAAAATACTGCACTGGCATACTAGTGGCAACACATGGAGTAAAGGGCACCCATAGTAAAATACTGGCATTTTCATACTTGGGTCAACATCTGGCATAACACGCACCCATGGTATCATACTGGCACTGGCAGATTAGGGTCAACACATGGCATAAAATACTGGCACTGGTATACTAGAGGCGACACCTGGCATAAAGGGCACCCATAGTAAAATACTGGCACTGGCATACTAGGGTCAACACCTGGCATACAGGGCACCCATAGTTCGCTTTTTAATTCTAACTACTGGGGACCCTAGTAAATTTGTTTAGTCCATCAGTAAGTTAGTTTTAATTCACAATTTTGTATAAGTTTTGCACTCTGCCCCACACTCCCAGCATCATTGGATGCTTAAAACACCTCACGCTCCTCTCCTGAGGGAGAGTTGTAGCCCACACTGTGCACCTTGTGGGCACAGTGTGCAAAAGGGAACCCAATGATGAAGCATGTCACCTGCTGGTGAGTGAGGGTTCTCGTCTTTACAAAATGAATTGTCCTCTTTTTACACCCCACTTTTCACATCTTTAGGTTAGTAGCTAAATCGTCCGGTTTCTGTTTGTGGGTTTAATTCTAGGGTCAATACCTGGGACAAAGGGCACCCATGGTAAAATACTGGCACTGGCATACTAGGGTCAACGCCTGGCATAAAGGGCACCCATAGTAAAATACTGGCACTGGCATACTAGGGTCAACGCCTGGCATAAAGGGCACCCATAGTAAAATACTGCACTGGCATACTAGAAACAACACATGGAGTAAAGGGCACCCATAGTAAAATACTGGCATTGGCATACTAGGGTCAACACCTGGCATAACAGGCACCCATGGTATCATACTGGCACTGGCAGATTAGGGTCAACACATGGCATAAAATACTGGCGCTGGTATACTAGAGGCGACACCTGGCATAAAGGGCACCCATAGTAAAATACTGCCACTGACGTACTCGGGTCAACACCTGGCATAAAGGGCACCCATAGTGAAATAGTGGCACTGGCATACTAGGGACAACACATGGCATAAAATACTGGTGCTGGCACACTAGAGGCGACACATGGCATAAAGAGCACCAAAAGTAAATACTGGCACTGGCATTCTAGGGTCAACACTTGGCATACAGGGCACCCATAGTAAAATACTGGCACAGACATACTTGGGTCAACACCTGGCACAAAGGGCACCAATAGTAAAATACTGGAACTGGCATACTAGGGTAGACACATGGCATAAAATACTAGCATGGGCATACTAGAGGTGACACCTGGAATAAAGGACACCAATAGTAAAATAATGGCAGTTGCATACTAGAGTCAACACATGGCATAAAATGCTGGCAATGGCATACTAGAGTCAACACATGGCATAAAATGCTGGCAATGGCATACTTGAGGCAACACCTGGCATAAAGGGGACCCATAGTAAAATACTGGCACTGACATATTAGGATCAACACATGGCATAAAGGGCACTCATAATAAAATACTGGCACTGGCATACTAGGGTCAACACCTGGCATAAAGGTCACCATAGTAATATACAGGGACTGACATTCTAGGGTCAATACCTGGGATAAAGGGCACCCATGGTAAAATACTGGCACTGGCATACTAGGGTCAACGCCTGGCATAAAGGGCACCCATAGTAAAATACTGGCACTGGCATACTAGGGTCAACGCCTGGCATGAAGGGCACCATAGTAATATACAGGCATTGGCATTCTATGGTCAATATCTGGGATAAAGGGCACCCATAGTAAAATACTGGCACTGGCATACTAGGGTCAACGCCTGGCATAAAGGGCACCCATAGTAAAATACTGCACTGGCATACTAGAGACAACACATGGAGTAAAGGACACCCATAGTAAAATACTGGCATTGGCATACTAGGGTCAACATCTGGCATAACAGGCACCCATGGTATCATACTGGCACTGGCAGATTAGGGTCAACACATGGCATAAAATACTGGCGCTGGTATACTAGAGGCGACACCTGGCATAAAGGGCACCCATAGTAAAATACTGCCACTGACATACTCGGGTCAACACCTGGCATAAAGGGCACCCATAGTAAAATAGTAGCACTGGCATACTAGGGACAACACATGGCATAAAATACTGGCGCTGGCACACTAAAGGCGACACATGGCATAAAGAGCACTGAAAGTAAATACTGGCACTGGCATTCTAGGGTCAACACTTGGCATAAAGGGCACCCATAGTAAAATACTGGTACTGGCATACTAGGGTCAACACCTGGCATACAGGGCACCCATAGTAAAATACTCACCCTGGCATACTAGGGTATACATGGCATACATGGCATAAAATGCTGGCGTTGGCATACTAGAGGCGACACCTGGTATACAGGGCACCAATAGTAAAATACTGACACTGACATACTAGGAGCAAGACCACTGACTCATTGTCAGTGAAATTGCTCTCCCACCCTCGCAGCTCCACCATTAAGTGAGGCCTCTCCTGAGCCCATGCACTCCCGTAGTGTTTGGTGTTCGAGGCCCTCCTCCACCCGCAGGTTATACCTGTGCCTCATCACTAGTGGTCCAGTGGACCTCTGACTCCTTTCTCTCACTCCGCTTCTGCCCCTTCTTCTCGGTTTTTCACCCTTTCACTCTTCTTACCACTCTTCTTCTGCTTCCTGCTCCGTTTTTTACCCTTTAGCTCTTTTCACCCTTTCACTCTTCTTAGCACTCTTCTTCTGCTTTCTGCTCCGTTTTCACCCTCTATTCTTCCCACCCTTTTACTCTTTAGATCTTTTTCTCTTCTTTTTCACCCTTTTTACTCTTTACTTTCTTCCTCTACTGCTTGCTTTCCCCCGTTTTTTCCAGCCGCTGCTGCCCCCACGGCCCCTCCTCCCAGCGTGACCAGCCTGAGCCAGTTCCCCTCCCCGCTCCCGCCTCCCAGCTGTCCAGCCCTCCCCAACCCCTACTTAATGGCGGCCGCTGCGGGGACAGGCGAGCAAGACCACTGACTCATTGTCAGTGAAATTGCTCTCCCACCCTTGCAGCTCCACCATTAAGTGAGGCCTCTCCTGAGCCCCTGCACTCCCATAGTGTTTGGTGTTCGAGGCCCTCCTCCACCCACAGGTTATACCTGTGCCTCATCCCTGATGGTCCAGTGGACCTCTGATTCCTTTCTCTCGCTCCGCTTCTGCCCCGTTTTTCACCTTTTAGCTCTTTTCACCCTTTCACTCTTCTTAGCACTCTTCTGCTTCCTGCTCCATTTTTCACCCTTTAGCTCTTTCATCCTTTCACTCTTCTCAGCACTCCTCTTCTGCTTTCTGCTCCGTTTTTACCCTTTAGCTCTTTCATCCTTTCACTCTTCTCAGCACTCCTCTTCTGCTTTCTGCTCCGTTTTCACCCTCTATTCTTCCCACCCTTTTACTCTTCAGATCTTTTTCTCTTCTTTTTCACCCTTTTTACTCTTTACTTTCTTCCTCTATTGCTTGCTTTCCCCTGTTTTTTTCCCGCCGCTGCTGCCCCCACGGCCCCTTCCCCCAGCGTGACCAGCCAGAGCCAGTTCCCCTTCCCGCTCCCGCCTCCCAGCTGTCCAGCCCTCCCCGACCCCTACTTAATGGCGGCCCAGCGGTACTCCACGCACTCAACCCAGGCCGCAACAACAACTGCAAGCTAGCGTCACCAGCCGACACCCACGGACCCTTCAGCTGTCAACGCTGCCAGCACACCTGCAGCACCACCAGGAACACAGACCCAGCACAACCCACCCGCAAGAACACAACCAAACCGAAGACCCTGCAATGCATCCTCTTCAACGTCCGATCACTCCACAAACACGCCACCGAAATCTGGGACCTCCTCGACAGCACCACCCCGGACATAGCATTATTCACCGAAACCTGGACCAACACCACCTCGGGACCGGACATCGCCATCCCCCAAGGATACAAGATCTCCCGGAAGGACCGCCCCACCCACCCGGGAGGAGGAATTGCCATCGTCCACAAATCCACCCTCCACCTGAGCACACTCCCCGACGAGCCCACAGACCTGATGGAACACCTACACTTCAAGATACAGGCCAGCCCTACCACCACCCTCCGAGGAACTCTCATCTACCGACCCCCCGGACCACGCGAACCTTTCACCAACTCCATCACGGACATCATCTCCCCGCAAGCCATCGCATCCACCAACTACACCCTGCTGGGAGACCCCAACTTCCACCTAGACAACCAACTAGATCCCAACACCGCATCCCTCCTGGACAACCTCTACAACATCGGACTCCGCCAGATCGTGACCGAACCCATGCACTCAGCAGGACACACCCTCGACCCCCTCTTCACATCAGGAAACTCCATCACTTTCAGCCATACCACCGAACTCCCGTGGACAGACCATCGATGCATCCACTTCACCTTCAGAACACCCACCACCCACAGACCCCAGCACCTGCTCCCACAAAGAAACTGGACCAAAATCACGGACGACCAGCTCACCTCCTCACTCGGCCACTCGACCACAACCACCGCGGAAGACGACGACACCAACACCGCAGCCTGAACTCTGCACAGATGGATCTCTGACAGCGCCAACACCATAGCCCCCCTCAAGAAGAACAACAACACACACGCCAAGAAAGCCAGATGGTTTACCACCGAACTCCGAGAGTCCAGATTCACATGCCGCCACCTCGAAAAGGCCTGGAGGAACTCCAAATCCACAGAAGCCCACAACAACTTCAGAACCGCCACCAACGCCCACCACCAACTCATCAGAAATACGAGAAAAACAGCGATCGAAGACAGAATCTCCACACACGCACACAACAGCAAAGAACTCTTCAGCATCATCAAGGAGGTCGCCAAACCTACCGCGAGTCTACTGATATTCCTCCCTCACAAGACCTCTGCAACAAACTCAGCGCCTTCTTCCACCACAAAATCAAGAGCATCTACGACAACTTCGACGAAGACAACCAACACACTGAACCCTCACCAGCCACCCCTGACACCCTGAAACCAACGATTGGCAGCTGGACAGCCCTCACCACCGAAGACACACTGAAGACGATGAAGTCAATCCACTCCAGAGCCCCCACGGACCCCTGTCCCCACCACATCTTCAACAGAGCCGCCGATACCATCGCACCCATGCTTCGCCACACCATCAACCGCTCCCTGGTGACCGCGTCCTTCCCCGACGACTGGAAACACGCCGAGGTCAACCCGCTCTTGAAGAAGCCCTCGGCGGACCCTGCCGACCTCAAAAACTACAGACCCATCTCCCTGCTACCGTTCCCAGCGTAAGTCATTGAGATAGCCATCAACAGCCAACTCGCCACCTTCATCGAAGAGCACAACATCCTCGACTCCTCCCAATCTGGCTTCAGAAAAAACCACAGCACAGAAACCACCCTCATTTGCGCAACAGACGACATCCGCTCCCTCCTGGACAAAGGAGAAACAGTAGCTCTCATCCTCCTCGACCTCTCAGTGGCGGTCGACAGTCTCCCACTGCACCCTAACACGCAGACTCTAGGATGCAGGGATCCGGGACAAGGCCCTCAACTGGATCCACTCTTTCCTCTCTGGCAGAACGCAGCGGGTCAGACTCATTCCCTTCCTCTCGGACCCTACACCAACCACCTGCGGAGTCCCCCAGGGGTCCTCCTTCAGCCCCACGCTATTCAACGTCTACATGGGTCCGCTCGCCCCCATCGTCAGAACCCACGGACTCAACATTGTTTCATACGCAGACGACACCCAACTCATCCTCTCCCTATCCAACGAACCCGACGCAGCCAAACACAACTTTCAAGAAGGCATGGAAGCTGTCGGCAAATGGATGAAAAGCAGCTGCCTACAACTCAACACCGACAAAACAGAAGTACTCATCATGGGCCCACACCCCGATGCCGGGAATGACACTTGGTGGCCCCCCACCCTCGGAAGCCCACCCACCCCCAAGGACCATGCACGCAACCTTGGAATCATCCTGGACTCCGAGCTCAAAATGGACCACCAGATCAACTCTGTCGCATCCTCCTGCTTCCACACCCTCCGCCTCCTATGCAAGACCTTCAAATGGATCCCCCTCGAGCACAGAAAGACCGTCACTCACGCCCTCGACACCAGCAGACTCAACTACGGCAATGCACTCTATGCCGGAATAAACAAAAACCTCACCCGCAAGCTACAAAACATCCAGAACACCGCCGCGAGACTGGTCCTCAACCTGCCAAGACACTGCCACATCTCCCAGCACGTACGCATACTCCACTGGCTCCCCATCGAGACTAGAATCACCTTCAAGTGCCTCACCTACGCACACAAAGCCCTCCACAACACCGGACCAGCATACCTGAGCAGCCGACTCAAATTCCACGCACCCCAAAGGACCCTATGATCAGCCCAGCTCTCCTATGCCGTGGTCCCCCACGCCAGAAAGACCAGATCAGGAGGCCGCTCCTTCTCCTTCCTCGCGGCCAGAGCCTGGAACGCCCTACCACTCCACCTCAGACAGACAACATCACTCTCCATCTTCACGAGAAACCTCAAAACTTGGCTCTTCGACAGACCCCCTCCTTGATGGACTGGAACCTGCACCTCACCTCCTCCCCAGCGCCTTGAGACCCTTACGGGTGAGTAGTCGCGCTTAACAAACACTTGATTGATTGAACACCTGGCATAATGGGAAGGGGAACCCAAAGTGAAATACTGGCACTGGAATACTAGGGTCAACACGGCATAAAATACTTGCACTGGCATACTAGGGTCAACACTTGGCATAAAGGTCACCCATAGTAAAATACTGGCACTGACATACTAGTGCTCAACAAATGCCATAAAGGGCACCCATAGTAAAATTCTGGCACTTGCATACTAGGGTCATCACCTGGCATACAGGGCACCCATAGTAAAATACTCAACCTGGCATACTAGGGTATACATGGCATAAAATGCTGGCAATGGCACACTACAGGCGACAACTGGTATACAGGGCACCCATAGTAAATTACTGGCACTAACATACGAGGGTCAACTCCTGGCATAAAGGACACCCATAGTAAAATACTGGCACTAGCATAATAGGGTCAACACCTGGGATAAAGGGCACCATAAGTAAAATACTAGCACTGATATACTACGGTCAACACGAGGCATAAATGGCCCCCATAGTAAAATACTGGCACTGACATACTAATGCTCAACACATGGCATAAAGGGCATCCACAGTAAAATACTGGCACTGGCATACTAGGGTCAACATATTGCATAAAGGGGGCACCCATAGAAAAATACTAGCACTGGCATACTAGGGTCAACGCCTGCCATAAAGGGCACCCATAGTAAAATACTGGCATTGGCATACTAGGGTCAACACCTGGCATAACAGGCACCCATGGTATCATACTGGCAGATTAGGGTCAACACATGGCATAAAATACTGGCGCTGGTATACGAGAGGCGACACCTGGCATAAAGGACACCCATAGTAAAATACTGCCACTGACGTACACGGGTCAGCACCTGGCATAAAGGGCACCCATAGTAAAATAGTGGCACTGGCATACTAGGGTCAACACATGACATCAAATACTGGCACTGGCATAATAGGGTCAACACATGGCATAAAGGGCACCCATAGTAAAATACTGGCACTAACATACTAGGATCAACACCTGGCATAGAGGGCACCCATAGTAAATTACTGGCACTGGCATACTAGGGTCAACACATGGCATAAAATACTAGCACTGGCATACTAGAGGTAACACATGGCATAAGGGGCACCCATAGTAAAATACTGGCACTGGCATACTAGGGGCAAGACATGGCATAAAATACCAGCACTGGCATACTAGCGTCAACACATGGCATAAAGGGCACCTATAGTAAAATACTTGCACAGACATACCAGTGTCAACACATGGCACAATGGGCACCCATGGTAAAATACTGGCACTGGCATACTAGGGTCAACACATGTCATAAAATACTAGCACTGGAATACTAGAGGTGACACCTGGCATAAAGGACACCCATTGTAAAATAATGGCACTGGCATACTAGGGGCAAGACGTGGCATAAAATACTAGCACTGGCATACTAGCGTCAACACATGGCATAAAGGGCACCCATAGTAAAATACTGGCACAGACATACTAGGGTCAACACCTGGCACATAGGGCACCGATAGTAAAATACTGGAACTGGCATACTAGGGTCAACACATGGCATAAAATGCTGGCAATGGTATACTAGAGGCAACACCTGGCATAAAGGGCACCCATAGTAGAATACTGGCACTGACATACTAGGATCAACACATGGCATAAAGGGCACCCATAGTAAAATACTGGCACTGTCATACTAGGGTCAACACCTGGCATAAAGGGCACCATAGTAATATACAGGCACTGGCATTCTAGGGTCAATACCTGGGATAAAGGGCACCCAGAGTAAAATACTGGCACTGGCATACTAGGGTCAACGCCTGGCATAAAGGGCACCCATAGTAAAATACTGCACTGGCATACTAGAGGCAACACATGGAGTAAAGGGCACCCATAGTAAAATACTGCCATTGGCATACTAGGGTCAACACCTGGCATAACAGGCACCCATGGTATCATACTGGCACTGGCAGATTAGGGTCAACACATGGCATAAAATACTAGCGCTGGTATACTAGAGGCGACACCTGGCATAAAGGGCACAGATAGTAAAATACTGGCACTGACATACTCGGGTCAACACCTGGCATAAAGGGCACCATAGTAATATACAGGCACTGGCATTCTAGGGTCAATACCTGGCATAAAGGGCACCCATAGTAAAATAGTGGCACTGGCATACTAGGGACAACACATGGCATAAAATACTGGCGCTGGCACACTAGAGGCGACACCTGGCATAAAGAGCACCCAAATCAAATACTGGCACTGGCATTCTAGGGCCAACACTTGGCATAAAGGGCACCCATAGTAAAATACTGGCACTAGCATAATAGGGTCAACACCTGGGATAAAGGGCACCCACATTAAAATACTAGCACTGACATACTAAGGTCAACACGAGGCATAAAGGGCACCCATAGTAAAATACTGGCACTGACATACTAATGCTCAACACATGGCATAAAGGGCACCCACAGTAAAATACTGGTACTGGCATACTAGGGTCAACCTATTGCATAAAGGGCACCCATAGTAAAATACTAGCACTAATATACTAGGGTCAACACCTGGCATAGAGGGCACCCATAGTAAAACACTGGCACTGATATACTGGGGTTAACACATAGCATAAAGGGCACCCATAGTAAAATACCAGCACTAATATACTAGGGTCAACACCTGGCATAAAGGGTACCCATAGTAAAATACTGGCACTGACACAATACGGTTAACACATAGCATAAAGGGCACCATAGTAAAATACTGGCACTGGCATACTAGGGTCAACACATTACATAAAATACTGGCACTGGCATAATAGGGTCAATACATGGCATAAAGGGCACCCATAGTAAAATACTGGCACTAACATACTAGGATCAACACCTGGCATAGAGGGCACCCATAGTAAATTACTGGCACTGGCATACTAGGGTCAACACATGGCATAAAATACTAGCACTGGCGTACTAGAGGTAACACATGGCATAAGGGGAACCCATAGTAGTATACTGGCAATGGCATACTGAGGGCAAGACATGGCATAAAACACCAGCACTGGCATACTAGCGTCAACACATGGCATAAAGGGCACCTATAGTAAAATACTGGCACAGACATACTAGTGTCAACACATGGCACAATGGGCACCCGTGGTAAAATATTGGCACTGGCATACTAGCGTCAACACATGTCATAAAATACTAGCTCTGGCATACTGGAGGTGACACCTGGCATAAAGGACACCCATAGTAAAATAATGGCACTGGCATACTAGGGGCAAGACATGGCATAAAATACTAGCACTGGCATACTAGCGTCAACACATGGCATAAAGGGCACCCATAGTAAAATACTGGCACAGACATACTAGGGTCAACACCTGGCACAAAGGGCACCGACAGTAAAATACTGGAACTGGCATACTAGGGTCAACACATGGCATAAAATTCTGGCAATGGTATACTAGAGGCAACACCTGGCATAAAGGGCACCCATAGTAAAATACTGGCACTGACATACTAGGGTCAACACCTGGCATAAAGGGCACCATAGTAATATACAGGCACGGGCATTCTAGGGTCAATACCTGGGATAAAGGGCACCCAGAGTAAAATACTGGCACTGGCATACTAGGGTCAACGCCTGGCATAAATGGCACCCATAGTAAAATACTGCACTGGCATACTAGAGGCAACACATGGAGTAAAGGGCACCCATCGTAAATTACTGGCACTGGCATACTAGGGTCAACACATGGCATAAAATACTAGCACTGGCGTACTAGAGGTAACACATGGCATAAGGGGAACCCATAGTAGTATACTGGCAATGGCATACTGAGGGCAAGACATGGCATAAAACACCAGCACTGGCATACTAGCGTCAACACATGGCATAAAGGGCACCTATAGTAAAATACTGGCACAGACATACTAGTGTCAACACATGGCACAATGGGCACCCGTGGTAAAATACTGGCACTGGCATACTAGCGTCAACACATGTCATAAAATACTAGCTCTGGCATACTGGAGGTGACACCTGGCATAAAGGACACCCATAGTAAAATAATGGCACTGGCATACTAGGGGCAAGACATGGCATAAAATACTAGCACTGGCATACTAGCGTCAACACATGGCATAAAGGGCACCCATAGTAAAATACTGGCACAGACATACTAGGGTCAACACCTGGCACAAAGGGCACCGACAGTAAAATACTGGAACTGGCATACTAGGGTCAACACATGGCATAAAATTCTGGCAATGGTATACTAGAGGCAACACCTGGCATAAAGGGCACCCATAGTAAAATACTGGCACTGACATACTAGGGTCAACACCTGGCATAAAGGGCACCATAGTAATATACAGGCACGGGCATTCTAGGGTCAATACCTGGGATAAAGGGCACCCAGAGTAAAATACTGGCACTGGCATACTAGGGTCAACGCCTGGCATAAATGGCACCCATAGTAAAATACTGCACTGGCATACTAGAGGCAACACATGGAGTAAAGGGCACCCATCGTAAAATACTGGCATTGGCATACTAGGGTCAACACCTGGCATAACAGGCACCCATGGTATCATACTGGCACTGGCAAATTAGGGTCAACACATGGCATAAAATACTGACGCTGGTATACTAGAGGCAACACCTGGCATAAAGGGCACTGATAGTAAAATACTGGCACTGACATACTCGGGTCAACACCTGGCATAAAGGGCACCATAGTAATATACAGGCACTGGCATTCTAGGGTCAATACCTGGCATAAAGGGCACCCATAGTAAAATAGTGGCACTGGAATACTAGGGACAACACATGGCATAAAATACTGGTGCTGGCACACTAGAGGCGACACCTGTCATAAAGAGCACCCAAAGTAAATACTGGCACTGGCATTCTAGGGTCAACACTTGGCATAAAGGGCACCCATAGTAAAATACTGGCACTGGCATACTAGGGTCAACACCTGGCATACAGGGCACCCATAGTAAAATACTGGCACTGGCATACTAGGGTCAACACCTGGCATACAGGGCACCCATAGTAAAATACTGGCACTGGCATTCTAGGGTCAACACCTGGTATACAGGGCACCCATAGTAAAATACTCACCCTGGCATACTAGGGTATACATGGCATACATGGCATAGAATGCTGGTGTTGGCGTACTAGAGGCCACACCTGGTATAAAGAGCACCAATAGTAAAATACTGGCACTCACATACTAGGGTCAACTCCTGGCATAAAGGAAACCCATAGTAAAGCACTGGCACTAGCATAATAGGGGCAACACCTGGGATAAAGGGCACCCACAGTAAAATACTGGCACTGCCATACTAGGGTCAACACCTGGCATAAAGGGCACCATAGTAATATACAGGAACTGGCATTCTAGGGTCAATACCTGGGATAAAGGGCACCCAGAGTAAAATACTGGCACTGGTATACTAGGGTCAACGCCTGGCATAAAGGGCACCCATAGTAAAATACTGCACTGGCATACTAGAGGCAACACATGGAGTAAAGGGCACCCATAGTAAAATACTGGCATTGGCATACTAGGGTCAACACCTGGCATAACAGGCACCCATGGTATCATACTGGCACTGGCAGATTAGGGTCAACACATGGCATAAAATACTAGCGCTGGTATACTAGAGGCGACACCTGGCATAAAGGGCACCGATAGTAAAATACTGGCACTGACATACCCGGGTCAACACCTGGCATAAAGGGCACCATAGTAATATACAGGCACTGGCATTCTAGGGTCAATACCTGGCATAAAGGGCACCCATAGTAAAATAGTGGCACTGGCATACTAGGGACAACACATGGCATAAAATACTGGCGCTGGCACACTAGAGGCGACACCTGGCATAAAGAGCACCCAAATCAAATACTGGCACTGGCATTCTAGGGTCAACACTTGGCATAAAGGGCACCCATAGTAAAATACTGGCACTAGCATAATAGGGTCACCACCTGGGATAAAGGGCACCCACATTCAAATACTAGCACTGACATACTAAGGTCAACACGAGGCATAAAGGGTACCCATAGTAAAATACTGGCACTGGCATACTAGGGTCAACACCTGGCATACAGGGCACCCATAGTAAAATACTGGCACTGGCATACTAGGGTCAACACCTGGCATACAGGGCACCCATAGTAAAATACTGGCACTGGCATACTAGGGTCAACACCTGGTATACAGGGCACCCATAGTAAAATACTCACCCTGGCATACTAGGGTATACATGGCATACATGGCATAGAATGCTGGCGTTGGCGTACTAGAGGCCACACCTGGTATAAAGAACACCAATAGTAAAATACTGGCACTCACATACTAGGGTCAACTCCTGGCATAAAGGAAACCCATAGTAAAGCACTGGCACTAGCATAATAGGGTCAACACCTGGGATAAAGGGCACCCACAGTAAAATACTGGCACTGGCATACTAGGGTCAACATATGGCATAAAGGGCATCCATAGTAAAATACTGGCATTGGCATACTAGGGTCAACACGAGGCATAAAGGGCACCCATAGTAAAATACTGACATAGACATACTAGGACCAAACACATGGCACAAAGGGCACCCATAGTAAAATACTGGCACTGACATACTAGGGTCAACATCTGGCATAAAGGGCACCATAGTAATATACAGGCACTGGCATTCTAGGGTCAATACCTGGGATAAAGGGCACCCATAGTAAAATACTGGCACTGGCATACTAGGGTCAACGCCTGGCATAAAGGGCACCCATAGTAAAATTCTGCACTGGCATACTAGAGGCAACACATGGAGTAAAGGGCACCCATAGTAAAATACTGGCATTGGCATACTAGGGTCAACATCTGGCATAACACGCACCCATGGTATCATACTGGCACTGGCAGATTAGGGTCAACACATGGCATAAAATACTGGCGCTTGTATACTAGAGGCGACACCTGGCATAAAGGGCACTGATAGTAAAATACTAGCACTGACATACTCGGGTCAACACCTGGCATAAAGGGCACCATAGTAATATACAGGCACTGGCATTCTAGGATCAATACCTGGCATAAAGGGCACCCATAGTAAAATAGTGGCACTGGCATACTAGGGGCAACACATGGCATAAAATACTGGCGCTGGCACACTAGAGGCGACACCTGGCATAAAGAGCACCCAAAGTAAATACTGGCACTGGCATTCTAGGGTCAACACTTGGCATAAAGGGCACCCATAGTAAAATACTCACCCTGGAATACTAGGGTATACATGGCATACATGGCATAGAATGCTGGCATTGGCATACTAGAGGCCACACCTGGTATAAAGGGCACCAATAGTAAAATACTGGCACTCACATACTAGGGTCAACTCCTGGCATAAAGGAAACCCATAGTAAAACACTGGCACTAGCATAATAGGGTCAGTGTGGCTCAATGGTTAGAGCAGCAGACCCTGATGCAGAGATCTGGCCCGGGACCAGGGTTCAATTCCCGCCTCGGCGGGACTTGCGCTCAATTTCCTCGGACCTGATAATTCTCGCCTCGGTGCCTATTCTAATCATGGGTCCCACTCTGCAACTCTGGGCAATAGCTTGCTTAATCTCCACAATGGCCCCAACAGCGCTGGGATGCCTGGCTTCACCTTGGGGGTGCCCAGGAGTGGACATTTCACAGGGAAAAGCCAGGAAGGGTTCCACAACGGTATGCGTACAGCGCCAGGAAACCCCAGTTGGGGTATCAGTGCGCTTTACAAGTACAAATTCATTCATTCATTCATTCAACACCTGGGATAAAGGGCACCCACAGTAAAATACTGGCACTGGCATACTAGGGTCAACGTATGGCATAAAGGGCACCCATAGTAAAATACTGGCACTGGTGTACTACGGTCAACACGAGGCATAAAGGGCACCCATGGTAAAATACTGGCACTGGCATACTAGGGTCAACACCTGGGATAAAGGGCACCCATAGTAAAATACTGGCACTGACACACTAGGGTCAACACCTGGCATAATGGGCACTAGTGACAAAATACTGGCACTGACATATTAGGGTCAACACCTGGCATAAAGGGCTCCCATAGTAAAATACTGGCACTGGCATACTAGGGTTAACACATGGCATAAAGGGCACCCATAGTAAAATACTGGCACTAACATACTAGGGTCAACACCTGGCATAGGGGGCACCCATAGTAAAATACTGGCAATAACATACTAGGGTCAATACCTGGCATAGAGGGCAACCATAGTAAAACACCCTCCCTGGCATACTAGGGACAACACATGGCATAAAATACTATCACTGGCATACTAGAGGTGACACCTGGCATAAAGGACACCCATAGTAAAATATTGGCACAGGCATACTAGGGTCAACACATGGCATAACATACTGGCAATGGCATACTAGAGGCAACACCTGGCATAAAGGGCACCCATAATAAAATACTGGCTCTAACATACTAGGGTCAACACCTGGCATAAATTGCACCATAGTAAAATACTGGCACTGGCATACTAGGGTCAACACATGGCATACAATACTGTCACTGGCATATTAGGGTCAACACATGGCATAAAGGGCACCCATAGTAAAATACTGGCACTAACATACTAGGGTCAACACCTGGCATAGAGGGCACCCAGAGTAAATTACTGGCACTGGCATACTAGGGTCAACAGATGGCATAAAATACTGGCACTGGCATACTAGGGTTAACACATAGCATAAAGGGCACCCACAGTAAAATACTGGCACTGGCATACTAGGGGCAACACATGGCATAAAATACTGGCACCGGCATACTAGGGTCAACACATGGCATAAAGGGCACTCATAGTAAAATACTGGATTAGACATACTAGGGTCAATACTTGGCACAAAGGGCACCCATAGTAAAATACTAGCACTGGCATATTAGGGTCAACACATGGCACAAAGGGCACCCATAGTAAAATACTGGCACTAGCATAGTAGGGTCAACACATGGCATAAAATATTAGCAAGGGCATACTAGAGGCAACACCTGGCATAAAGGGCGCCCATAATAAAATACTGGCACTGACATACTAGGGTCAACATATGGCATAAGGTGCACCCATAGTAAAATACTGGCACTGGCAAAGTAGTGTCAACGCCTGCCATAAAGGGCACCTATAGTAAATACTGCACTGGCATACTAGAAGCAACAAATGGAGTAAAGGGCACCCACAGTAAAATACTGGCACTGACGTACTCGGGTCAAAACCTGGCATAAACGGCACCCATAGTAAAATACTGGCACTGGCATACTAGGGACAACACATGGCATAAAATACTGGTGCTGGCATACTAGAGGCGACACCTGGCATAAAGAGCACCCAAAGTAAAATACTGGCACTGGCATACCAGGGTCAACACCTGGCATAAATGGCACCCATAGTAAAATACTTGCACTGGCATACTAGGGTCAACACATGGCATAAAATACTAGCTCAGGCATACAAGAGGTGATACCTGGCATAAAGGGCACCCATGGTAAAATACTTGGACTGGCATACTAGCGTCAACACATGCCATAAAATACTGGAGCTGGAATGCTAGAGGTGACACCTGCATAAAGGGCACCCATAGTTAAATACTGGCCCTGGCGTACTACGGTCAACACATGGCATGAAGGGCACCCATAGTAAAATATTGGCACTGGCATACTAGGGTCAACACCTGACATAAAGTGCACCCTTAGTAAAATACTGTCACTGGAATACTAGGGTCAACACATGGCATAAAGGGCACCCATAGTAAAATACTGGTACTGGCATACTAGGGTGAAGAGATGGCATAAAATACTGGTGCTGGTATACTGGAGGCGAGACCTGGCATAAAGGGCACCCATAGTAAAATACTAGCACTGGTATACTAGGGTCAACACGTGGCATAAAATACTGGTGCTGGTATACTAAAGGCGACAGCTGGCATAAAGGACACCCTTAGTAAAATACTGGCACTGGCATACTTTGGTCAACACCTAGCACAAAGAGCACCCATAAAAATACTGCCAGTGGCATACTATGGGCAACACCTGGCATAGAGTGCAACCATAGTAAAATACTGGCACTGACATACTAGTGGTCAACACATGGCATAAAGGACACACATTGTACAATACTGGCGCTGGCATACTAGAGGTGACACATAGCATAAAGGGCACCAATAGTGAAATACTGCCACTGACATAACAGAGGAAACACGTGGCATAAAGGGCACCCATAGTAAAATACTGCCACTGAACTACTAGAGGCAACACATGGCATAAAGTGCACGCATAGTAAAATACTGGCACTGGCATACTAGGGTCAACACATGGCATAAAATACTGCCGCTGACTTACTAGAGGCGACATCTGGCATAAAGGGCACCATAGTAAAATACTGGCACATTCATACTAAAGTCAACACATTGCATAAAGGGCACCTATAGTAAACGACTGCCACTGGCATACTAGGGTAAACACCTGGCATACAGGGCACCCATCATAAAATACTGGCACTGGCATACTAGAGGCGACACATGGCATAAAGACCACCCAAAGTAAAATACTGGCCCTGGCATACTAGGGTCAACACATGGCATAAAGGGCACCCATAGCAAAATATTGGCACTGGTATACTAGGGTCAACACCTGACATAAAGGGCACTCTTGGTAAAATACTATCACTGGAATACTAGGGTCAACACATGGCATAAAGGGCACCTATAGTAAAATACTGGTACTGGCATACTAGGGTGAAGAGATGGCATAAAATACTGGTGCTGGTATACTAGAGGCGAGACCTAGCATAAAGGGCACCCATAGTAAAATACTAGCACTGGCATACAAGGGTCAACATGTGGCATAAAATACTGGTGCTGGTATACTAGAGGCGACAGCTGGCATAAAGGGCACCCATAGTAAAATACTGGCACTGACGTACTATGGTCCACACCTGGCATAAAGGACACCCTTAGTAAAATACAGACACTGGCATACTTGGGTCAACACATGGCATAAAGGACACACATTGTACAATACTGGCACTGGCATACTAGAGGTGACACATAGCATAAAGGGCACCCATAGTAAAATACTGCCACTGACATACTAGAGGAAACACTTGGCATACAGGGCACCCATAGTAAAATACTGCCACTGACCTACTAGAGGCAACACATGGCATAAAGTGCACGCACAGTAAAAAACTGGCACTTGCATACTAGGGTCAACACATGGCATAAAATACTGGCGCTGACTTACTAGAGGCGACACCTGGCATAAAGGGCACCCATAGTAAACTGCTGCCACTGGCATACTAGGGTCAACACCTGGCATACAGGGCACCCATAGTAATAGACTGGCACTGGCATACTAGATCTGACACCTGGCATAAAGAGCACCCAAAGTAAAATACTGGCACTGGCATACTAGGGTCAACACCTAGCATAAAAGGCACCATAGTAAAATACTGGCACTGGCATACTAAGGACAACATATTGCATAAAGGGCATCCATAGTAAAATACTGGCACTGACATACTAGTGGTCATCACATGACATAAAGGACACCAATTGTACAATACTGCCGCTGGCATACTAAGGTCAACACATGGCATAAAATACTGGCACTGGCATGCTACGGCGACACCTGGAATAAAGGGCACCCATAATAAAATACTGGCACTGGCATACTAGGGTCAACACATGGCATAAAATACTGGCACTGCATACTAGAGGCGACACCTGGCATAAAGGGCACCCGTAGTAAAATACTGGCACAGGCATACTAGGGTCGACACCTGCCACAATGGGCACCCATAGTTAAATACTACAACTGGCATACTAGGGTCAACACCTGCCATACAGGGCACCCATAGTAAAATACTGGCACTGGCATACATCGGGTTGACACCTGTCACAATAGGCACCCATAGTAAAATACTGCCACTGGCATACTAGAGTTAACACCTGGCATACAGGGCATCCATAGTAAAATACTGGCACTGATATACTAGTGGGCAACACATGGCATAAAGGACAATCATTGTGCAATACTGGCACTGGCATACTAGAGGCAACACATGGCATAAAGGGCACCCATAGTAAAATACTGGCACTGGCATACTAGGGACAACACATGGCATATACGGCATCCATAGTAAAATACTGACACTGGCATACTAGGGTCAACACATGGCATAAACAGCACCCATAGTAAAATTCTGGCACTGGAATACTAGGGTCAACACATTGCATAAAATACTGGTGCTGCTATACTAGAGGCAAGACCTGGCATAAAGTGCACCCATAGTAAAATACTGCCACTGACATACTAGAGGCAACAAATGGCAAAAAGTGCACCCATAGTAAAATACTGGCACTGGCATTCTAGGATCAACACATGGCATATAGGGCACCCATAGTAAAATATTGGCACCGACATACTAGGGTCAACACATGGCATAAAATACTGGCACTTGCATACTAGAGGCGACACCTGGCATAAAGGGAACGCATAGTAAACTACTGGCACTGGCATACTAGGGTCAACAAACGGCATAAAATTCTGGTGCTGCTATACTAGAGGCAAGACCTGGCATAAAGGGCACCCATAGTAAAATACTCCCACTTACATACTAGAGGCAGCACATGGCATAAAGGGAGCCCATAGTAAAATACTGGCACTGGCATACTAGTGGTCAACACATGGCATAAAGGACACCCAGAGTAAAATACTGGCACTGGCATACCAGGGTCAATAGATAGCATAAAGGGCACCCATAGTAAAATACTGCCACTGACATCCTAGAGGCAACACATGGCATAAAGGGCACCCATAGTAAAATACTGGCACTGGCATACTATGGTCAAAGGCCACCCATAGTAAAATACTGGCACTGGCATACTAGGGTCAACACATGGCATAAAATACTGGCATACTACGAAAAAACCTGGCATGAAGGACGCCCATACTAAAATACTGGCACTGGCATACTAGAGGTGATACCTGTCATAAAGGTCACCCATGGTAAAATACTGGCACTGGCATACTAGTGTCAACACTTGGCATAAAATACTGGTACTGCATACAGGAGGCGACACCTGGCATAAAGGGCACCCATAGTAAAATACTGGTACTGGCATACTAGGTTCAACACATGGCATAAAATACTAGCACTGGCATACTAGAGGTGATGCCTAGCATAAAGGTCACCCATGGTAAAATACTGGCACTGGCATACTAGGGCTAACACATGGCATAAAATACTGGCACTGTATACTAGAGGCAACACCTGGCATAAAGAGCACCCATAGTAAAATACTGGCACTGACATACCAGTGCTCAACACATGGCATAAAGGGCACCCATAGTAAAATACTAGCACTGGCATACTAAAGCTCAACACATGGCATAAAGGACGCCCTTAGTAAAATACTGGCACTGGCATACTAGGGTCCACACCTGCCACAATAGGCACCCATAGTAAAATACTGCCACTGATATACTAGTGGGCAACACATGGCATATACGGCATCCATAGCAAAATACTGGCACTGGCATACTAGGGTCAACACATGGCATAAAATACTGGCATACTACGAAAAAACCTGTCATGAAGGATGCCCATACTAAAATACTGGCACTGGCATACTAGAGGTGATACCTGTCATAAAGGTCACCCATGGTAAAATACTGGCACTGGCATACTAGGGTCAACACTTGGCATAAAGTACTGGCACTGCATACAGGAGGCGACACCTGGCATAAAGGGCACCCATAGTAAAATACTGGTACTGGCATACTAGGTTCAACACATGGCATAAAATACTAGCACTGGCATACTAGAGGTGATGCCTAGCATAAAGATCACCCATGGTAAAATACTGGCACTGGCATACTAGGGCTAACACATGGTATAAAATACTGGCACTGCATACTAGAGGCAACACCTGGCATAAAGAGCACCCATAGTAAAATACTGGCACTGGCATACTAGTGCTCAAGACATGGCATAAAGGACGCCCTTAGTAAAATACTGGCACTGGCATACTAGGGTCCACACCTGCCACAATAGGCACCCATAGTAAAATACTGCCACTGATATACTAGTGGGCAACACATGGCATATACAGCATCCATAGTAAAATACTGACATACTAGGGTCAACACATGGCATAAACATCACCCATAGTAAAATACTGGCACTGGCATACTAGGGTCAACTCTTAGCTTAAAATACTGGTGCTACTATACTAGAGGCAAGACCTGGCATAACGGGCACCCATAGTAAAATACTCGCACCGACATACTAGGGTCATCACATGAAATGAAGGGCACCCATAGTAAAATACTTGCACTAGTATAGTAGGATCGACACCAGGCACAAAGGGAACCCATAGTAAAATACTGGCACTGGCATTCTAGGGTCAACACATGGCATATAGGGCACACATAGTAAAATACTGGCACTGGCATACTAGGGTCAACAAATGGCATAAAATACTAGCACTGGCATACAAGAGGCGACACGGGGCATAAAGTGCACCCATAGTAAAATACTGGCACAGGCATACTAGGGTCAACACATGGCATAAAGGACACCCATAGTAAAATATTGGCACTGGCATACTAGGGTCAACAGATAGCATAACGCGCACCCATAGTAAAATACTACCACTGACATCCTAGAGGCAACACATGGCATAAAGGGCACCCATAGTAAAATACTGGCACTGGCATACTAGGGTCAACAGATGGCATAAAGGGCACCCATTGACAAATACTGGCTCTGGCATACTAGGTTCAACACATGGCATAAAATACTAGCCTGGGCATACTAGAGGTGACAGCTGGCATAATGGACAACCATAGTAAAATTCTTGCAGTTCCATACTAATGTTGAAACATGACATAAAATACTGGCAATGGCATACTAGAGGCAACACCTGGCATAAAGGGCACCCATATTAAAATACTGGCACTGGCATACTAGAGGCAACACATGGCATAAAATACTGGCACTGGCATACTACGAAAAAACATGGCATGAAGGGCGCCCATACTGAAATACTGGCACTAGCATACTAGAGTCAACACCTGGCACAAATGGCACCCAGAGTAAAATACTGGCACTGGCATACTAGGGTTAACACATATCATAGAATACTAGCACTGGCATACTAGAGGTGATACCTGTCATAAAGGTCACCCATGGTAAAATACTGCCACTGGCATACTAGGGTCGACACCTGCCACAATGGGCACCCATAGTAAAATACTGCCACTGGTATACTAGGGTCAACACCTGGCATACAGGGCACCCATAGTGAAATACTGGCATTGACATACTAGAGGCAACACATGGCATAAAGGTCACCCATAGTAAAATCCTGGCACTGACACTTTAGGGTCAACAAATGGCATAAAATACTGGTGCTGCTATACTAGAGGCAAGACCTGGCATAAAGGGCACCCATAGTAAAATACTGGCATACTAGGGTCGACAGCAGGCACAGAGGGCACCCATAGTAAAATACTGCCAGTGACATACTAGAGGCAACACATTGCAAAAAGGGCACCCATAGTAAAATACTGACACTGGCATTCTAGGGTCAGCACCTGGCATAAAATACTGGCGGCATACTAGATGCGACATCTGGCATAAAGAGCACCCAAAGTCAAATACTGGCACAGACACACTAGGGTCAACACATGGCATAAATTACTAGCACTGGCATTCTAGAGGTGAAACCTGGCATGAAGGGCACCAATAGTAAAATAATGATACTGGCATACTAGGGTCAACACTTGGCACACAGGACACTCACAGTAAAATACTGGCACTGGCATACTAGGGTCAACATATGGCAAAAGATACTGGCAATGGCATACTAGAGGCAACACCTGGCATAAAGGGCACCCATAGTAACATACTGGCACTGACATACTAGGGTCAACATCTGGCATAAAGGGCACCATAGTAAAATGCAGGCACTGGCAAACTAGGGTCAACACATGGCATAAAATATTGGCACTGGCATACTAGGGTCAACACATGGCATAAAGGGCACCCATAGTAAAATACTGGCACTGGCATACTAGGGGCAACACATGGCATAAAGGGCATCCATAGTAAAATACTGGCACTGGCATAGTAGGGTCAAAACCTGGCATACAGGGTACCCACAGTAAAATACTGGCACTGACATACTAGTGGTCAGCACATGGCATAAAGGACATGAATTGTAAAATACTGGCACTTGCATACTAGGGTCAACACATGGTATAAAATACTGGCAATGTCATACTAGAGGCAACACCTGGCATAAAGGGCACCTATAGTAAAATACTGGCACTGGCATACTAGGTCAACACATGGCATAAAGAACAGCCATAGTCAAATATTGGCTCTGGCATACTAGGTTCAACACATGGCATTAAATACTGTCACTGGCATACTAGAGGTGCAGAAGAAATACTTTTATTTGATTTGTTAAAATCATAAAAGGGTGGAACATACCACCATGTGGTAAACAACAACATATAGAGTAAAACATGCCCCCATGTGCTGGGCAACATTGCACAGATGTACATGATGAGTAGAAACTGGCAGAGCACTTTTTAAATGTGCAAGATGAGTAAAAACAGGCAAAGCACTTTATAAGGCGATGGCCCTCACATTAGAAGATTGGGGCCAGCAAACGACTGTTATAACAAGGATGCAGCGTGCGTTAGGACTTATGCTTGATTAAATGTGTCTGTCCCCCCTGTCTCAAATAAAGTGCTTGCAGTGACTTAGAATAAAAGGGAAGAGGGAGGAGAGAAGGCTGCAAAGAGCATTAAGGAAGATCTGGATCCGGCTGCAAGGTGTCCATATGTCCCAGTTCCTGTTTTGCTGCTGCCTTTTTTAAGAGCTCTTGAGCTGCAAATGTCAGGAATTTAATCGTTATACTAGAGGTGACACCTGGCATAAAGGGCACTCATAGTAAAAAACTGGCACTTGCATACTAGGGTCAACACATGGCATAAAATACTGGCAATGTCATACTAGAGGCAACACCTGGCATAAAGGGCACCTATAGTAAAATACTGGCACTGGCATACTAGGGTCAACACATGGCATAAAGAACAGCCATAGTCAAATATTGGCTCTGGCATACTAGGTTCAACACATGGCATAAAATACTGGCACTGGCATACTAGAGGTGACACCTGGCATAAAGGGCACTCATAGTAAAATACTGAGACTAGCATACCAGGGCCAACACATGGCATAAAGGGCACTCATAGTAAAATACTGGCACTGACATACTAGGATCAACACATGGCATAAAGGGCACCCATAGTACAAAACTAGCACTGGCGTACTAGGGTCAACCCCTGGTATAAAGGGCACATAGTGAAATACTGGCACTGGCATACTACAGCGACAAATGTCATAAAGGGCACCCATAGTAAATTACGGGCACTGGCATACTAGAGGCGACACATGGCATAAAGAGCACCCATAGTAAAATACTGGCACTGACATACTAGGGTCAACATCTGGCATAAAGGGCGCCATAGTAAAATACTGACACTGGCATACGAGGACCAACACATGGCATAAAGGGCACCCATAGTACAATACAGGCACTGGAATTCTAGGGTCAACATCTGGGATAAAGGGCACCATAGTAAAATACTGGCGCTGGCATACTAGGGTCAACACCTGCCATAAAGGGCACCCATAGTAAAATGCTGCACTGGCATAATAGAGGCAACAGATGGAGTAAAGGGCACCCATAGTATAATATTGGCACTGGCATATTAGGGTCAACACATGGCATAAAATACTGGTGCTGGTATACTAGAGGTGACACCTGACATTAAGGGCACCCATAGTAAATTACGGGCAATGGCATACTAGTGGCGACACATGGCATAAAGGGCACCCATAGTAAAATACTGCCAATGACATACTAGAGGCAACATGTGGCATAAACGGCACCCATAGTAAAATACTGGCACTGGCATACTAGGGTCAACACATTGCATAAAATACTGGCGCTGACTTACTAGAGGCGACACCTGGAATAAAGGGCACCATAGTAAAATACTGGCACTGTCATACTAAGGTCAACACATTGCATAAAGGGCACCTATAGTAAACGACTGCCACTGGCATACTAGGGTCAACACCTGGCATACAGGGCACCCATCATAAAATACTGGCACTGGCATACTAGAGGCGACACATGGCATAAAGACCACCCAAAGTAAAATACTGGCACTGGCATACTAGGGTCAACACCTGGCATAAAGGGCACCCATAGTAAAATACTGGCACTGGCATACTAGGGTCAACACATAGCATAAAATACTAGCACAGGCTTACGAGAGGTGATACCTGGCATAAAGGGCACCAATGGTAAAATACTTGGACTGGCATACTAGGGTCAACACATGGCATAAAATTCTGGCACTGGCATGCTAGAGGCGAAACCTGCATAAAGTGCACCCATAGTAAGATACTGGCCCTGGCATACTAGGGTCAACACATGGCATAAAGGGCACCCATAGCAAAATATTGGCACTGGCATACTAGGGTCAACACCTGACATAAAGGACACTCTTAGTAAAATACTGTCACTGGAATACTAGGGTCAACACATGGCATAAAGGGCACCTATAGTAAAATACTGGTACTGGCATACTAGGGTGAAGAGATGGCATAAAATACTGGTGCTGGTATACTAGAGGCGAGACCTAGCATAAAGGGCACCCATAGTAAAATACTAGCACTGACATACTAGGGTCAACATGTGGCATAAAATACTGGTGCTGGTATACTAGAGGCGACAGCCGGCATAAAGGGCACCCATAGTAAAATACTGGCACTGACGTACTATGGTCAACACCTGGCATAAAGGACACCCTTAGTGAAATACTGACACTGGCATACTTGGGTCAACACATGGCATAAAGGACACACATTGTACAATACTGGCACTGGCATACTAGAGGTGACACATAGCATAAAGCGCACCCATAGTAAAATACTGCCACTGACATACTAGAGGCAACACATGGCATAAAGGGCACCCATAGTAAAATACTGCCACTGACCTACTAGAGGCAACACATGGCATAAAGTGAATGCATAGTAAAAAACTGGCACTGGCATACTAGGGTCAACCCATGGCATAAAATACTGGCGCTGACTTACTAGAGGCGACACCTGGCATAAAGGGCACCCATAGTAAACTATTGCCACTGGCATACTAGTGTCGACACCTGGCATACAGGGCACCCATAGTAATAGACTGGCACTGGCATACTAGATCTGACACCTGGCATAAAGAGCACCCAAAGTAAAATACTGGCACTGGCATACCAGGGTCAACACCTAGCATAAAGGGCACCATAGTAAAATACTTGCACTGGCTTACTAAGGACAACATATTGCATAAAGTGCATCCATAGTAAAATACTGGCACTGACATACTAGTGGTCAACACATGACATAAAGGACACCAATTGTACAATACTGGCGCTGGCATACTAAGGTCAACACATGGCATAAAATACTGGCACTGGCATGCTACGGCGACACCTGAAATAAAGGGCACCCATAATAAAATACTGGCACTGGCATACTAGGGTCAACACATGGCATAAAATACTGGCACTGCATACTAGAGGCGACACCTGGCATAAAGGGCACCCGTAGTAAAATACTGGCACAGGCATACTAGGGTCGACACCTGCCACAATGGGCACCCATAGTTAAATACTACAACTGGCATACTAGGGTCAACACCTGGCATACAGGGCACCCATAGTAAAATACTGGCACTGGCATACATCGGGTTGACACCTGCCACAATAGGCACCCATAGTAAAATACTGCCACTGATATACTAGTGGGCAACACATGGCATAAAGGACAATCATTGTGCAATACTGGCACTGGCATACTAGAGGCAACACATGGCATAAAGGGCACCCATAGTAAAATACTGGCACTGGCATACTAGGGACAACACATGGCATATACGGCATCCATAGTAAAATACTGACACTGGCATACTAGGGTCAACACATGGCATAAACAGCACCCATAGTAAAATTCTGGCACTGGCATACTAGGGTCAACACATTGCATAAAATACTGGTGCTGCTATACTAGAGGCAAGACCTGGCATAAAGTGCACCCATAGTAAAATACTGCCACTGACATACTAGAGGCAACAAATGGCAAAAAGTGCACCCATAGTAAAATACTGGCACTGGCATTCTAGGATCAACAAATGGCATATAGGGCACCCATAGTAAAATATTGGCACCGACATACTAGGGTCAACACATGGCATAAAATACTGGCACTTGCATACTAGAGGCGACACCTGGCATAAAGGGAACGCATAGTAAACTACTGGCACTGGCATACTAGGGTCAACAAACGGCATAAAATTCTGGTGCTGCTATACTAGAGGCAAGACCTGGCATAAAGGGCACCCATAGTAAATTACGGGCACTGGCATACTAGAGGCGACACATGGCATAAAGAGCACCCATAGTAAAATACTGGCACTGACATACTAGGGTCAACATCTGGCATAAAGGGTGCCATAGTAAAATACTGACACTGGCATACGAGGACCAACACATGGCATAAAGGGCACCCATAGTACAATACAGGCACTGGAATTCTAGGGTCAACACCTGGGATAAAGGGCACCATAGTAAAATACTGGCACTGGCATACTAGGGTCAACACCTGCCATAAAGGGCACCCATAGTAAAATGCTGCACTGGCATAATAGAGGCAACACATGGAGTAAAGGGCACCCATAGTAAAATACTGGCATTGGCATACTAGGGTCAACACCTGGCATAACAGGCACCCATAGTATAATATTGGCACTGGCATATTAGGGTCAACACATGGCATAAAATACTGGTGCTGGTATACTAGAGGTGACACCTGACATTAAGGGCACCCATAGTAAATTACGGGCAATGGCATACTAGTGGCGACACATGGCATAAAGGGCACCCATAGTAAAATACTCCCAATGACATACTAGAGGCAACATGTGGCATAAACGGCACCCATAGTAAAATACTGGCACTGGCATACTAGGGTCAACACATGGCATAAAATACTTGCGCTGACTTACTAGAGGCGACACCTGGAATAAAGGGCACCATAGTAAAATACTGGCACTGTCATACTAAGGTCAACACATTGCATAAAGGGCACCTATAGTAAACGACTGCCACTGGCATACTAGAGTCAACACCTGGCATACAGGGCACCCATCATAAAATACTGGCACTGGCATACTAGAGGCGACACATGGCATAAAGACCACCCAAAGTAAAATACTGGCACTGGCATACTAGGGTCAACACCTGGCATAAAGGGCACCCATAGTAAAATACTGGCACTTGCATACTAGGGTCAACACATAGCATAAAATACTAGCACAGGCATACGAGAGGTGATACCTGGCATAAAGGGCACCAATGGTAAAATACTTGGACTGGCATACTACGGTCAACACATGGCATAAAATTCTGGCACTGGCATGCTAGAGGCGAAACCTGCATAAAGGGCACCTATAGTAAGATACTGGCCCTGGCATACTAGGGTCAACACATGGCATAAAGGGCACCCATAGCAAAATATTGGCACTGGCATACTAGGGTCAACACCTGACATAAAGGACACTCTTAGTAAAATACTGTCACTGGAATACTAGGGTCAACACATGGCATAAAGGGCACCTATAGTAAAATACTGGTACTGGCATACTAGGGTGAAGAGATGGCATAAAATACTGGTGCTGGTATACTAGAGGCGAGACCTAGCATAAAGGGCACCCATAGTAAAATACTAGCACTGACATACTAGGGTCAACATGTGGCATAAAATACTGGTGCTGGTATACTAGAGGCGACAGCCGGCAAAAAGGGCACCCATAGTAAAATACTGGCACTGACGTACTATGGTCAACACCTGGCATAAAGGACACCCTTAGTGAAATACTGACACTGGCATACTTGGGTCAACACATGGCATAAAGGACACACATTGTACAATACTGGCACTGGCATACTAGAGGTGACACATAGCATAAAGGGCACCCATAGTAAAATACTGCCACTGACATACTAGAGGCAACACATGGCATAAAGGGCACCCATAGTAAAATACTGCCACTGACCTACTAGAGGCAACACATGGCATAAAGTGCACGCATAGTAAAAAACTGGCACTGGCATACTAGGGTCAACCCATGGCATAAAATACTGGTGCTGACTTACTAGAGGCGACACCTGGCATAAAGGGCACCCATAGTAAACTACTGCCACTGGCATACTAGTGTCAACACCTGGCATACAGGGCACCCATAGTAATAGACTGGCACTGGCATACTAGATCTGACACCTGGCATAAAGAGCACCCAAAGTAAAATACTGGCACTGGCATACCAGGGTCAACACCTAGCATAAAGGGCACCATAGTAAAATACTTGCACTGGCTTACTAAGGACAACATATTGCATAAAGTGCATCCATAGTAAAATACTGGCACTGACATACTAGTGGTCAACACATGACATAAAGGACACCAATTGTACAATACTGGCGCTGGCATACTAAGGTCAACACATGGCATAAAATACTGGCACTGGCATGCTACGGCGACACCTGGAATAAAGGGCACCCATAATAAAATACTGGCACTGGCATACTAGGGTCAACACATGGCATAAAATACTGGCACTGCATACTAGAGGCGACACCTGGCATAAAGGGCACCCGTAGTAAAATACTGGCACAGGCATACTAGGGTCGACACCTGCCACAATGGGCACCCATAGTTAAATACTACAACTGGCATACTAGGGTCAACACCTGGCATACAGGGCACCCATAGTAAAATACTGGCACTGGCATACATCGGGTTGACACCTGCCACAATAGGCACCCATAGTAAAATACTGCCACTGATATACTAGTGGGCAACACATGGCATAAAGGACAATCATTGTGCAATACTGGCTCTGGCATACTAGAGGCAACACATGGCATAAAGGGCACCCATAGTAAAATACTGGCACTGGCATACTAGGGACAACACATGGCATATACGGCATCCATAGTAAAATACTGACACTGGCATACTAGGGTCAACACATGGCATAAACAGCACCCATAGTAAAATTCTGGCACTGGCATACTAGGGTCAACACATTGCATAAAATACTGGTGCTGCTATACTAGAGGCAAGACCTGGCATAAAGTGCACCCATAGTAAAATACTGCCACTGACATACTAGAGGCAACAAATGGCAAAAAGTGCACCCATAGTAAAATACTGGCACTGGCATTCTAGGATCAACAAATGGCATATAGGGCACCCATAGTAAAATATTGGCACCGACATACTAGGGTCAACACATGGCATAAAATACTGGCACTTGCATACTAGAGGCGACACCTGGCATAAAGGGAACGCATAGTAAACTACTGGCACTGGCATACTAGGGTCAACAAACGGCATAAAATTCTGGTGCTGCTATACTAGAGGCAAGACCTGGCATAAAGGGCACCCATAGTAAATTACGGGCACTGGCATACTAGAGGCGACACATGGCATAAAGAGCACCCATAGTAAAATACTGGCACTGACATACTAGGGTCAACATCTGGCATAAAGGGCGCCATAGTAAAATACTGACACTGGCATACGAGGACCAACACATGGCATAAAGGGCACCCATAGTACAATACAGGCACTGGAATTCTAGGGTCAACACCTGGGATAAAGGGCACCATAGTAAAATACTGGCACTGGCATACTAGGGTCAACACCTGCCATAAAGGGCACCCATAGTAAAATGCTGCACTGGCATATTAGAGGCAACACATGGAGTAAAGGGCACCCATAGTAAAATACTGGCATTGGCATACTAGGGTCAACACCTGGCATAACAGGCACCCATAGTATAATATTGGCACTGGCATATTAGGGTCAACACATGGCATAAAATACTGGTGCTGGTATACTAGAGGTGACACCTGACATTAAGGGCACCCATAGTAAATTACGGGCAATGGCATACTAGTGGCGACACATGGCATAAAGGGCACCCATAGTAAAATACTGCCAATGACATACTAGAGGCAACATGTGGCATAAACGGCACCCATAGTAAAATACTGGCACTGGCATACTAGGGTCAACACATGGCATAAAATACTTGCGCTGACTTACTAGAGGCGACACCTGGAATAAAGGGCACCATAGTAAAATACTGGCACTGTCATACTAAGGTCAACACACTGCATAAAGGGCACCTATAGTAAACGACTGCCACTGGCATACTAGAGTCAACACCTGGCATACAGGGCACCCATCATAAAATACTGGCACTGGCATACTAGAGGCGACACATGGCATAAAGACCACCCAAAGTAAAATACTGGCACTGGCATACTAGGGTCAACACCTGGCATAAAGGGCACCCATAGTAAAATACTGGCACTGGCATACTAGGGTCAACACATAGCATAAAATACTAGCACAGGCATACGAGAGGTGACACCTGGCATAAAGGGCACCAATGGTAAAATACTTGGACTGGCATACTACGGTCAACACATGGCATAAAATTCTGGCACTGGCATGCTAGAGGCGAAACCTGCATAAAGGGCACCTATAGTAAGATACTGGCCCTGGCATACTAGGGTCAACACATGGCATAAAGGGCACCCATAGCAAAATATTGGCACTGGCATACTAGGGTCAACACCTGACATAAAGGGCACTCTTAGTAAAATACTGTCACTGGAATACTAGGGTCAACACTTGGCATAAAGGGCACCTATAGTAAAATACTGGTACTGGCATACTAGGGTGAAGAGATGGCATAAAATACTGGGGCTGGTATACTAGAGGCGAGAACTAGCATAAAGGGCACCCATAGTAAAATACTAGCACTGGCATACTAGGGTCAACATGTGGCATAAAATACTGGTGCTGGTATACTAGAGGCGACAGCCGGCATAAAGGGCACCCATAGTAAAATACTGGCACTGACGTACTAAGGTCAACACCTGGCATAAAGGACACCCTTAGTAAAATACTGACACTGGCATACTTGGGTCAACACATGGCATAAAGTACACACATTGTACAATACTGGCACTGGCATACTAGAGGTGACACATAGCATAAAGGGCACCCATAGTAAAATACTGCCACTGACATACTAGAGGCAACACATGGCATAAAGGGCACCCATAGTAAAATACTGCCACTGACCTACTAGAGGCAACACATGGCATAAAGTGCACGCATAGTAAAAAACTGGCACTGGCATACTAGGGTCAACACATGGCATAAAATACTGGCGCTGACTTACTAGAGGCGACACCTGGCATAAAGGGCACCCATAGTAAACTACTGCCATTGGCATACTAGTGTCAACACCTGGCATACAGGGCCCCATAGTAATAGACTGGCACTGGCATACTAGATCTGACACCTGGCATAAAGAGCACCCAAAGTAAAATACTGGCACTGGCATACTAGGGTCAACACATAGCATAAAGGGCACCATAGTAAAATACTGGCACTGGCATACTAAGGACAACATATTGCATAAAGGGCATCCATAGTAAAATACTGGCACTGACATACTAGTGGTCAACACATGACATAAAGGACACCAATTGTACAATACTGGCGCTGGCATACTAAGGTCAACACATGGCATAAAATACTGGCACTGGCATGCTACGGCGACACCTGGAATAAAGGGCACCCATAATAAAATACTGGCATTGGCATACTAGGGTCAACACATGGCATAAAATACTGGCACTGCATACTAGAGGCGACACCTGGCATAAAGGGCACCCGTAGTAAAATACTGGCACAGGCATACTAGGGTCGACACCTGCCACAATGGGCACCCATAGTTAAATACTACAACTGGCATACTAGGGTCAACACCTGGCATACAGGGCACCCATAGTAAAATACTGGCACTGGCATACATCGGGTTGACACCTGCCACAATAGGCACCCATAGTAAAATACTGCCACTGATATACTAGTGGGCAACACATGGCATAAAGGACAATCATTGTGCAATACTGGCACTGGCATACTAGGGACAACACATGGCATATACGGCATCCATAGTAAAATTCCTGCACTGGCATACTAGGGTCAACACATGGCATAAACAGCACCCATAGTAAAATTCTGTCACTGGCATACTAGGGTCAACACATTGCATAAAATACTGGTGCTGCTATACTAGAGGCAAGACCTGGCATAAAGTGCACCCATAGTAAAATACTGCCACTGACATACTAGAGGCAACAAATGGCAAAAAGTGCACCCATAGTAAAATACTGGCACTGGCATACTAGTGGTCAACTCATGGCATAAAGGACACCCAGAGTAAAATACTGGCACTGGCATACTAGGGTCAATAGATAGCATAAAGGGCACCCATAGTAAAATACTGCCACTGACATCCTAGAGGCAACACATGGCATAAAGGGCACCCATAGTAAAATACTGGCACTGGCATACTATGGTCAAAGGGAACCCATAGTTAAATACTGGCACTGGCATACTAGGGTCAACACCTGGCATATAGGGCACCCATAGTAAAATATTGGCACCGACTTACTAGGGTCAACACATGGCATAAAATACTGGCACTTGCATACTAGAGGCGACACCTGGCATAAAGGGAATGCATAGTAAACTACTGGCACTGGCATACTAGGGTCAACAAACGGCATAAAATTCTGGTGCTGCTATACTAGAGGCAAGACCTGGCATAAAGGGCACCCATAGTAAAATACTCCCACTTACATACTAGAGGCAGCACATGGCATAAAGGGCGCCCATAGTAAAATACTGGCACTGGCATACTAGTGGTCAACTCATGGCATAAAGGACACCCAGAGTAAAATACTGGCACTGGCATACTAGGGTCAATAGATAGCATAAAGGGCACCCATAGTAAAATACTGCCACTGACATCCTAGAGGCAACACATGGCATAAAGGGCACCCATAGTAAAATACTGGCACTGGCATACTATGGTCAAAGGGAACCCATAGTTAAATACTGGCACTGGCATACTATGGTCAACAGATGGCATAAAGGGAACCCATAGTAAAATACTGGCACTGGTATACTAGGGTCAACACATGGCATAAAATACTGGCATACTACGAAAAAACCTGGCATGAAGGACGCCCATACTAAAATACTGGCACTGGCATACTAGAGGTGATTCCTGTCATAAAGGTCACCCATGGTAAAATACTGGCACTGGCATACTAGGGTCAACACTTGGCATAAAATACTGGCACTGCATACAGGAGGCGACACCTGGCATAAAGGGCACCCATAGTAAAATACTGGTACTGGCATACTAGGTTCAACACATGGCATAAAATACTAGCACTGGCATACTAGAGGTGATGCCTAGCATAAAGGTCACCCATGGTAAAATACTGGCACTGGCATACTAGGGCTAACACATGGCATAAAATACTGGCACTGCATACTAGAGGCAACACCTGGCATAAAGAGCACCCATAGTAAAATACTGGCACTGACTTACTAGTGCTCAACACATGGCATAAAGGGCACCCATAGTAAAATACTAGCACTGGCATACTAGTGCTCAACACATGGCATAAAGGACGCCCTTAGTAAAATACTGGCACTGGCATACTAGGGTCCACACCTGCCACAATAGGCACCCATAGTAAAATACTGCCACTGATATACTAGTGGGCAACACATGGCATATACGGCATCCATAGTAAAATACTGGCACTGGCATACTAGGGTCAACACATGGCATAAAATACTGGCATACTACGAAAAAACCTGGCATGAAGGATGCCCATACTAAAATACTGGCACTGGCATACTAGAGGTGATACCTGTCATAAAGGTCACCCATGGTAAAATACTGGCACTGGCATACTAGGGTCAACACTTGGCATAAAATACTGGCACTGCATACAGGAGGCGACACCTGGCATAAAGGGCACCCATAGTAAAATACTGGTACTGGCATACTAGGTTCAACACATGGCATAAAATACTAGCACTGGCATACTAGAGGTGATGCCTAGCATAAAGGTCACCCATGGTAAAATACTGGCACTGGCATACTAGGGCTAACACATGGCATACAATACTGGCACTGCATACTAGAGGCAACACCTGGCATAAAGAGCACCCATAGTAAAATACTGGCACTGGCATACTAGTGCTCAAGACATGGCATAAAGGACGCCCTTAGTAAAATACTGGCACTGGCATACTAGGGTCCACACCTGCCACAATAGGCACCCATAGTAAAATACTGCCACTGATATACTAGTGGGCAACACATTGCATATACGGCATCCATAGTAAAATACTGACATACTAGGGTCAACACATGGCATAAACATCACCCATAGTAAAATACTGGCACTGGCATACTAGGGTCAACTCTTAGCTTAAAATACTGGTGCTACTATACTAGAGGCAAGACCTGGCATAACGGGCACCCATAGTAAAATACTAGGGTCATCACATGCAATGAAGGGCACCCATAGTAAAATACTTGCACTAGTATAGTAGGGTCAACACCAGGCACAAAGGGAACCCATAGTAAAATACTGGCACTGGCATTCTAGGGTCAACACATGGCATATAGGGCACACATAGTAAAATACTGGCACTGGCATACTAGGGTCAACAAATGGCATAAAATACTAGCACTGGCATACAAGAGGCGACACAGGGCATAAAGTGCACCCATAGTAAAATACTGGCACAGGCATACTTGGGTCAACACATGGCATAAAGGACACCCATAGTAAAATATTGGCACTGGCATACTAGGGTCAACAGATAGCATAAAGCGCACCCATAGTAAAATACTACCACTGACATCCTAGAGGCAACACATGGCATAAAGGGCACCCATAGTAAAATACTGGCACTGGCATACTAGGGTCAACAGATGGCATAAAGGGCACCCATTGACAAATACTGGCTCTGGCATACTAGGTTCAACACATGGCATAAAATACTAGCATGGGCATACTGGACAACCATAGTAAAATTCTTGCAGTTCCATACTAATGTTGAAACATGGCATAAAATACTGGCAATGGCATACTAGAGGCAACACCTGGCATAAAGGGCACCCATATTAAAATACTGGCACTGGCATACTAGAGGCAACACATGGCATAAAATACTGGCACTGGCATACTACGAAAAAACATGGCATGAAGGGCTCCCATACTGAAATACTGGCACTAGCATACTAGAGTCAACACCTGGCACAAATGGCATCCAGAGTAAAATACTGGCACTGGCATACTAGGGTTAACACATATCATAGAATACTAGCACTGGCATACTAGAGGTGATACCTGTCATAAAGGTCACCCATGGTAAAATACTGCCACTGGCATACTAGGGTCGACACCTGCCACAATGGGCACCCATAGTAAAATACTACCACTGGTATACTAGGGTCAACACCTGGCATACAGGGCACCCATAGTGAAATACTGGCATTGACATACTAGAGGCAACACATGGCATAAAGGTCACCCATAGTAAAATCCTGGCACTGACATTTTAGGGTCAACAAATGGCATAAAATACTGGTGCTGCTATACTAGAGGCAAGACCTTGCATAAAGGGCACCCATAGTAAAATACTCACACTTACATACTAGAGGCAACACATGGCATAAATGGCACCCATAGTAAAATACTGGCACTGGCATACTAGGGTCGACAGCAGGCACAGAGGGCACCCATAGTAAAATACTGCCAGTGACATACTAGAGGCAACACATTGCAAAAAGGGCACCCATAGTAAAATACTGACACTGGCATTCTAGGGTCAGCACCTGGCATAAAATACTGGCGGCATACTAGATGCGACATCTGGCATAAAGAGCACCCAAAGTCAAATACTGGCACAGACACACTAGGGTCAACACATGGCATAAATTACTAGCACTGGCATTCTAGAGGTGAAACTTGGCATGAAGGGCACCAATAGTAAAATAATGATACTGGCATACTAGGGTCAACATTTGGCACACAGGGCACTCACAGTAAAATACTGGCACTGGCATACTAGGGTCAACATATGGCAAAAGATACTGGCAATGGCATACTAGAGGCAACACCTGGCATAAAGGGCACCCATAGTAACATACTGGCACTGACATACTAGGGTCAACATCTGGCAACACATGGCATAAAGGGCACCCATAGTAAAATACTGGCACTGGCATAGTAGGGTCAAAACCTGGCATACAGGGTACCCATAGTAAAATACTGGCACTGACATACTAGTGGTCAGCACATGGCATAAAGGTCATGAATTGTAAAATACTGGCACTTGCATACTAGGGTCAACACATGGCATAAAATACTGGCAATGTCATACTAGAGGCAACACCTGGCATAAAGGGCACCTATAGTAAAATACTGGCACTGGCATACTAAGGACAACATATTGCATAAAGGGCATCCATAGTAAAATACTGGCACTGACATACTAGTGGTCAACACATGACATAAAGGACACTAATTGTACAATACTGGCGCTGGCATACTAAGGTCAACACATGGCATAAAATACTGGCACTGGCATGCTACGGCGACACCTGGAATAAAGGGCACCCATAATAAAATACTGGCACTGGCATACTAGGGTCAACACATGGCATAAAATACTGGCACTGCATACTAGAGGCGACACCTGGCATAAAGGGCACCCGTAGTAAAATACTGGCAAAGGCATACTAGGGTCGACACCTGCCACAATGGGCACCCATAGTTAAATACTACAACTGGCATACTAGGGTCAACACCTGGCATACAGGGCACCCATAGTAAAATACTGGCACTGGCATACATCGGGTTGACACCTGCCACAATAGGCACCCATAGTAAAATACTGCCACTGATATACTAGTGGGCAACACATGGCATAAAGGACATTCATTGTGCAATACTGGCACTGGCATACTAGGGACAACACATGGCATATACGGCATCCATAGTAAAATTCCTGCACTGGCATACTAGGGTCAACACATGGCATAAACAGCACCCATAGTAAAATTCTGGCACTGGCATACTAGGGTCAACACATTGCATAAAATACTGGTGCTGCTATACTAGAGGCAAGACCTGGCATAAAGTGCACCCATAGTAAAATACTGCCACTGACATACTAGAGGCAACAAATGGCAAAAAGTGCACCCATAGTAAAATACTGGCACTGGCATTCTAGGATCAACACATGGCATATAGGGCACCCATAGTAAAATATTGGCACCGACATACTAGGGTCAACACATGGCATAAAATACTGGCACTTGCATACTAGAGGCAAGCGCGCACACTGAGAGAGACGCGCTCGCCCCATGCGGAGGTCTGTTTCTGTGCTGCCTGCTTTTTAACCGTTGCTTTTACAAAGCGCTGCTGTTTTAATTGAATGGACCACTTTTAATATTGCCTTCTTGTACTGTGCTCTAATTGCGCTCAGCGCTCCTCACTTCCGCCACCCTTGGGCACTTCCACTTAATTTGACGCTCTAGTTGCTCGGGGACGGTCAGCTGCTGCACAGCAGTGCTGATTGGTGGGTGGGAGGAGCTGTCAGTATATCCTCGGAGCTGGAGCAAGTGCGCAGCGCGCGCGCGCAGTGGGCGCGCCGCTGGCGCGCCGAAGGCGCGCCTAAGGCAGGCCCGTCTGCGCCCGTCCGCGACCGACCGGGACCAGGGGCCAGTCCCCCTGGCCCCCACTACTCGTATTCCATGGAGGAACTCTGGTCTCTAGCCCTGGGAATAGTGCCACTCAAGACTATTGTGGCTGCTAAACTTAGGGCGGAGGGCCTATTAAGGACACACTTGGGAGTAGACAGTTTAGGCTCCCCACCTTACCCCTCCTGGGAGGCCGCGGCCCTATGACCCACGGGGATTACGGGTAGCCACTCTTAACACCCGCTCTTTGCAGAAACACAATCTCGAGGTATTCTCGCTTCTCCAAGATGACCAACTAGACATACTTGGAGTCACAGAAACCTGGCTGGAGGAGTCCTCAGCACCAGACCTAGTGGCAGCCACACCCCCGAACTTTGCCGCCCTCTGCCATAATAGAACTGGCGGTTCTAGAGGAGGTGGAGTTGCCTTTCTGTATAACCAACAGCTACAGGCAGAGATCCTGTGTGCAGAATGCATCGAGGGGGCTGACGTGTTGGGGGCTAAGTTCTGCTCCCAGACTACCTGCCTAATTGTCCTGATAGTCTATCGCCCGCCACGAACGTCACCCAAATTTGTGGAGTCTTTTACCGAATTAGTTATTGATATCCGGTCTCGGTATCAATGTATCCTAGTAATGGGGGATTTCAACCTCCACTGGGATCAGACACCAAAAGATAGCCAGGCCATACAGTTGGAAGAGGCACTAGGTTCCCTGGAACTGAGGCAATTGGTGAATGCACCCACGCACGAGAAGGGCCATATACTAGATTTGGTCTGGACCTCCCATCCACCGGCCAGCCCACTAGAGATCAGTCCCTGTGCCTGGTCTGATCACTATTTAATTAGCGGCTGGTTTCCATCTACCGGACAAGTGGTTCGTCCCCACCCGGAGTGGAAAATGGTGAGGGGATGGGGGAAAATTAATGCTGTTGACCTGATTTCCACTTTAGACAACTCAGTTCCCCTATGTTTAACACAAGGAAATCTGGAACTTGACCAAAAAAGCGCTGCTCTTTCTACGAGGCTGAAGAATGCCATTAATATAATAGCCCCCATGCGCAGGGAAAGAGTAAGGGACAAAGACAAGGGGGCTCCTTGGTTTAACGAGGTCCTTAGAAACAAGAAACAGGCCCTACGCCAATGCGAGAGAGCCTGGCGTAGAGCTTATGACCCAGGTGCTAGGCTTGAATACAAAGCTATGCTTGCAGTCTATAAGGATGCGATTGTAGCAAGGAAAGCAGAATTTTACGAAGCAAGGATCTCAAACGCTGATAATTCACAAAAAGAAATCTTTCAGATCTTAAAAGAGTTGAGACAAACCCAGGAACAGAGACCCTCCTACTGCCCTGAAGACTGTAATGAATTTCAGTCCTTCTTTTTGAGGAAAGTGAAGGACCTATTGACAGAGATCCACTCCACTCCTATCGTCCATTGCCCCTTAGCACCAGTACCTTTGCCCCCCGTATATAATGTTCCACTCACTGCCTTCCCCAAGCTTACTTTGGATGCCTTGTCTCCTCTAATGAGTCGGATTAAGTCAGGGTCTCCTGCGGACCCTTGTCCACCGAGGATCTTCAAGTTGGCATCACCAGGGATCGAAAGTGAGGTCCTAATGCTGTTAAATCAATCTCTTGAATATGGCTACGTCCCTATTGATTTCAAGGAAGCTCGAGTGATTCCTCTTTTGAAAAAACCAGGAGCAGACGCAAAGAATTTAAAAAATTTTAGGCCAATTTCCCAACTCCCATTTCTGGCGAAAGTGCTGGAACAGCACGTGCTGAAGTCCATATCACACCATGTTGAAGTCAACCATCTCCTACAAACTAATCAGGCTGGCTTCAGGGCCCATCACAGCACGGAAATGGTTATGCTGGCCGTGCTGGATGAAATTAGGCTCAGGGCCGATAAGAAAAACCATGTGCCCTGGTGCTGCTTGATCTATCCGCGGCATTTGACACAGTCAATCACGACCAACTTTTGTCACGGATTTCGGAGTTAGGCATCCAGGACATGGCCCTTAAATGGCTTACGTCCTTCCTCTCTGACCGTTCACAGAGAGTACAACTGGCTGACTACGTGTCTGACTCCGGCAATCTCTTGTGTGGGGTGCCACAGGGTTCAGCGCTGTCTCCTCTTTTATTCAACGTCTACCTCCAACCTCTGATAGCCGCACTGAATCTCATGGAGTGCCAGATCTACAACTATGCGGATGACACTCAAATTATCATCCAGATAGAAAACGCCCCGGTTGCCCACTCTCGAATGCAAAACATTCTGAAATATACAGTTAACTGGATGACGGCCAATTCCCTCAAAATTAACCCTGACAAGACTGAGGTACTGGCCATCACCACAGACTCCAGTCCTTGGAGTGACCTTTCTGGCCACATGAGTTGGGCGCAAATCTTGAGCCAGCCTCGGCCGTAAAAAGCCTCGGCATTAAAATTGATGGCAAGCTGTCCATGACGCAACAGGTATCTGCCGTAGCAGGTACATGTGTTGGCTTGCTTAGACAGTTACGGAAGCTGGCCCCCCTTCTCACCTTTGCAACTCTTAGAACGGCAGTTTCAGCCTTGATAGTGTCGCGTTTGGATTACGGGAACTCCCTGTATATTGGCCTCCCAGGAAAGTTGCTTGCTAGATTACAGGTCATTATGAATGACGCAGCCAGATTGATTTTCAAACTGCCTAGGAGGGCCCATGCCACTCCTCCTACGCCAGCTTCACTGGCTTCCGATCAGGCAAAGAATTAGATTTAAGGGGCTTTGCATTGCGCACAAAGCCATTTATGGCCAAGCCCCAACCTACATTAAGGATCGCCTGGCTACCTATACCCCTGGTAGGCCACTACGATCCTCCGAGGCCGGCCTGCTGGCCTGCCCTCGTTTTAGTATGACCTCAAAAGGTGGCAGAGCCTTTTCAACTTTAATTCCTGTACTATGGAATCAGCTACCGGAGAATCTGCGGAAGGAACAAGCCCTTCTTCCCTTTAGAAAGAAGTTAAAAATGCTCCTCTTTGTGGAAGCTTGGGGCACAACCTAATCATTTACATCTCCTTCACGTGCTAGGGCAGGGCTCTCTCTCATAGCGCTTAGAGACCGGTCGGTGATAACGCGCTTTATAAATGACAATAACATTAACATTAACATTAGAGGCGACACCTGGCATAAAGGGAACGCATAGTAAACTACTGGCACTGGCATACTAGGGTCAACAAACAACATAAAATTCTGGTGCTGCTGTACTAGAGGCAAGACCTGGCATAAAGGGCACCCATAGTAAAATACTCCCACTTACATACTAGAGGCAGCACATGGCATAAAGGGCTCCCATAGTAAAATACTGGCACTGGCATACTAGTGGTCAACACATGGCATAAAGGACACCCAGAGTAAAATACTGGCACTGGCATACTAGGGTCAATAGATAGCATAAAGGGCACCCATAGTAAAATACTGCCACTGACATCCTAGAGGCAACACATGGCATAAAGGGCACCCATAGTAAAATACTGGCACTGGCATACTATGGTCAAAGGGAACCCGGAGTTAAATACTGGCACTGGCATACTATGGTCAACAGATGGCATAAAGGGCACCCATAGTAAAACACTGGCACTGGCACACTAGGGTCAACACATGGCATAAAATACTGGCATACTACGAAAAAACCTGGCATGAAGGACGCCCATACTAAAATACTGGCACTGGCATACTAGAGGTGATACCTGTCATAAAGGTCACCCATGGTAAAATACTGGCACTGGCATACTAGGGTCAACACTTGGCATAAAATACTGGCACTGCATACAGGAGGCGACACCTGGCATAAAGGGCACCCATAGTAAAATACTGGTACTGGCATACTAGGTTCAACACATGGCATAAAATACTAGCACTGGCATACTAGAGGTGATGCCTAGCATAAAGGTCACCCATGGTAAAATACTGGCACTGGCATACTAGGGCTAACAAATGGCATAAAATACTGGCACTGCATACTAGAGGCAACACCTGGCATAAAGAGCACCCATAGTAAAATACTGGCACTGACATACTAGTGCTCAACACATGGCATAAAGGGCACCCATAGTAAAATACTAGCACTGGCATACTAGTGCTCAACACATGGCATAAAGGACGCCCTTAGTAAAATACTGGCACTGGCATACTAGGGTCCACACCTGCCACAATAGGCACCCATAGTAAAATACTGCCAATGATATACTAGTGGGCAACACATGGCATATACGGCATCCATAGTAAAATACTGGCACTGGCATACTAGGGTCAACACATGGCATAAAATACTGGCATACTACGAAAAAACCTGGCATGAAGGATGCCCATACTAAAATACTGGCACTGGCATACTAGAGGTGATACCTGTCATAAAGGTCACCCATGGTAAAATACTGGCACTGGCATACTAGGGTCAACACTTGGCATAAAATACTGGCACTGCATACAGGAGGCGACACCTGGCATAAAGGGCACCCATAGTAAAATACTGGTACTGGCATACTAGGTTCAACACATGGCATAAAATACTAGCACTGGCATACTAGAGGTGATGCCTAGCATAAAGGTCACCCATGGTAAAATACTGGCACTGGCATACTAGGGCTAACACATGGCATAAAATACTGGCACTGCATACTAGAGGCAACACCTGGCATAAAGAGCACCCATAGTAAAATACTGGCACTGGCATACTAGTGCTCAAGACATGGCATAAAGGACGCCCTTAGTAAAATACTGGCACTGGCATACTAGGGTCCACACCTGCCACAATAGGCACCCATAGTAAAATACTGCCACTGATATACTAGTGGGCAACACATTGCATACACGGCATCCATAGTAAAATACTGACATACTAGGGTCAACACATGGCATAAACATCACCCATAGTAAAATACTGGCACTGGCATACTAGGGTCAACTCTTAGCTTAAAATACTGGTGCTACTATACTAGAGGCAAGACCTGGCATAACGGGCACCCATAGTAAAATACTTGCACCGACATACTAGGGTCATCACATGCAATGAAGGGCACCCATAGTAAAATACTTGCACTAGTATAGTAGGGTCGACACCAGGCACAAAGGGAACCCATAGTAAAATACTGGCACTGGCATTCTAGGGTCAACACATGGCATATAGGGCACACATAGTAAAATACTGGCACTGGCATACTAGGGTCAACAAATGGCATAAAATACTAGCACTGGCATACAAGAGGCGACACGGGGCATAAAGTGCACCCATAGTAAAATACTGGCACAGGCATACTTGGGTCAACACATGGCATAAAGGACACCCATAGTAAAATATTGGCACTGGCATACTAGGGTCAACAGATAGCATAAAGCGCACCCATAGTAAAATACTACCACTGACATCCTAGAGGCAACACATGGCATAAAGGGCACCCATAGTAAAATACTGGCACTGGCATACTAGGGTCAACAGATGGCATAAAGGGCACCCATTGACAAATACTGGCTCTGGCATACTAGGTTCAACACATGGCATAAAATACTAGCATGGGCATACTAGAGGTGACAGCTGGCATAATGGACAACCATAGTAAAATTCTTGCAGTTCCATACTAATGTTGAAACATGGCATAAAATACTGGCAATGGCATACTAGAGGCAACACCTGGCATAAAGGGCACCGATATTAAAATACTGGCACTGGCATACTAGAGGCAACACATGGCATAAAATACTGGCACTGGCATACTACGAAAAAACATGGCATGAAGGGCGCCCATACTCAAATACTGGCACTAGCATACTAGAGTCAACACCTGGCACAAATGGCATCCAGAGTAAAATACTGGCACTGGCATACTAGAGTTAACACATATCATAGAATACTAGCACTGGCATACTAGAGGTGATACCTGTCATAAAGGTCACCCATGGTAAAATACTGCCACTGGCATACTAGGGTCGACACCTGCCACAATGGGCACCCATAGTAAAATACTGCCACTGGTATACTAGGGTCAACACGTGGCATACAGGGCACCCATAGTGAAATACTGGCATTGACATACTAGAGGCAACACATGGCATAAAGGTCACCCATAGTAAAATCCTGGCACTGACATTTTAGGGTCAACAAATGGCATAAAATACTGGTGCTGCTATACTAGAGGCAAGACCTGGCATAAAGGGCACTCATAGTAAAATACTCGCACTTACATACTAGAGGCAACACATGGCATAAATGGCACCCATAGTAAAATACTGGCACTGGCATACTAGGGTCGACAGCAGGCACAGAGGGCCCCCATAGTAAAATACTGCCAGTGACATACTAGAGGCAACACATTGCAAAAAGGGCACCCATAGTAAAATACTGACACTGGCATTCTAGGGTCAGCACCTGGCATAAAATACTGGCGGCATACTAGATGCGACATCTGGCATAAAGAGCACCCAAAGTCAAATACTGGCACAGACACACTAGGGTCAACACATGGCATAAATTACTAGCACTGGCATTCTAGAGGTGAAACCTGGCATGAAGGGCACCAATAGTAAAATAATGATACTGGCATACTAGGGTCAACACTTGGCACACAGGGCACTCACAGTAAAATACTGGCACTGGCATACTAGGGTCAACATATGGCAAAAGATACTGGCAATGGCATACTAGAGGCAACACCTGGCATAAAGGGCACCCATAGTAACATACTGGCACTGACATACTAGGGTCAACATCTGGCATAAAGGGCACCATAGTAAAATGCAGGCACTGGCATACTAGGGTCAACACATGGCATAAAATATTGGCACTGGCATACTAGGGTCAACACATGGCATAAAGGCCACCCATAGTAAAATACTGGCACTGGCATACTAGGGGCAACACATGGCATAAAGGGCACCCATTGTAAAATACTGGCACTGGCATAGTAGGGTCAAAACCTGGCATACAGGGTACCGATAGTAAAATACTGGCACTGACATACTAGTGGTCAGCACATGGCATAAAGGACATGAATTGTAAAATACTGGCACTTGCATACTAGGGTCAACACATGGCATAAAATACTGGCAATGTCATACTAGAGGCAACACCTGGCATAAAGGGCACCTATAGTAAAATACTGGCACTGGCATACTAGGGTCAACACATGGCATAAAGAACAGCCATAGTCAAATATTGGCTCTGGCATACTAGGTTCAACACATGACATTAAATACTGTCACTGGCATACTAGAGGTGCAGAAGAAATACTTTTATTTGATTTGTTAAAATCATAAAAGGGTGGAACATACCACCATGTGGTAAACAACAACATATAGAGTAAAACATGCCCCCATGTGCTGGGCAACATTGCACAGATGTACATGATGAGTAAAAACTGGCAGAGCACTTTTTAAATGTGCAAGATGAGTAAAAACAGGCAAAGCACTTTATAAGGCGATGGCCCTCACATTAGAAGATTGGGGCCAGCAAACGACTGTTATAACAAGGATGCAGTGCGCGTTAGGACTTGTGCTTGATTAAATGTGTCTGTCCCCCCTGTCTCAAATAAAGTGCTTGCAGTGACTTAGAATAAAAGGGAAGAGGGAGGAGAGAAGGCTGCAAAGAGCATTAAGGAAGATTTGGATCCGGTTGCAAGGTGTCCATATGTCCCAGTTAATGTTTTGCTGCTGCCTTTTTTAAGAGCTCTTGAGCTGCAAATGTCAGGAATTTAATCGTTATACTAGAGGTGACACCTGGCATAAAGGGCACTCATAGTAAAAAAACTGGCACTTGCATACTAGGGTCAACACATGGCATAAAATACTGGCAATGTCATACTAGAGGCAACACCTGGCATAAAGGGCACCTATAGTAAAATACTGGCACTGGCATACTAGGGTCAACACATGGCATAAAGAACAGCCATAGTCAAATATTGGCTCTGGCATACTAGGTTCAACACATGGCATAAAATACTGGCACTGGCATACTAGAGGTGACACCTGGCATAAAGGGCACTCATAGTAAAATACTGAGACTAGCATACCAGGGCCAAAACATGGCATAAAGGGCACTCATAGTAAAATACTGGCACTGACATACTAGGATCAACACATGGCATAAAGGGCACCCATAGTACAAAACTAGCACTGGCGTACTAGGGTCAACCCCTGGTATAAAGGGCACATAGTGAAATACTGGCACTGGCATACTACAGCGACAAATGTCATAAAGGGCACCCATAGTAAATTACGGGCACTGGCATACTAGAGGCGACACATGGCATAAAGAGCACCCATAGTAAAATACTGGCACTGACATACTAGGGTCAACATCTGGCATAAAGGGTGCCATAGTAAAATACTGACACTGGCATACGAGGACCAACACATGGCATAAAGGGCACCCATAGTACAGTACAGGCACTGGAATTCTAGGGTCAACACCTGGGATAAAGGGCACCATAGTAAAATACTGGCACTGGCATACTAGGGTCAACACCTGCCATAAAGGGCACCCATAGTAAAATGCTGCACTGGCATAATAGAGGCAACACATGGAGTAAAGGGCACCCATAGTAAAATACTGGCATTGGCATACTAGGGTCAACACCTGGCATAACAGACACCCATAGTATAATATTGGCACTGGCATATTAGGGTCAACACATGGCATAAAATACTGGTGCTGGTATACTAGAGGTGACACCTGACATTAAGGGCACCCATAGTAAATTACGGGCAATGGCATACTAGTGGCGACACATGGCATAAAGGGCACCCATAGTAAAATACTGCCAATGACATACTAGAGGCAACATGTGGCATAAACGGCACCCATAGTAAAATACTGGCACTGGCATACTAGGGTCAACACATGGCATAAAATACTGGCGCTGACTTACTAGAGGCGACACCTGGCATAAAGGGCACCCATAGTAAAATACTGGCACTGGCATACTAAGGTCAACACATTGCATAAAGGGCATATATAGTAAACTACTGCCACTGGCATACTAGGGTCAAAACCTGGCATGCAGGGTACCCATAGTAAAATACTGGCACTGACATACTAGTGGTCAACACATGGCAAAAAGGAAACCCATTGTACAATACTGGCGCTGGCATACTAAAGGCGACACATAGCATAAAGGGCACCCATAGTAAAATACTGCCACTGACATACTAGAGGCAACACGTGGCATAAAGGCCACCCATAGTAAAATACTGGCACACTAGGGTCAACACATGGCATAAAATACTGGCGCTGACTTACTAGAGGCGACACCTGGCATAAAGGGCACCCATAGTAAAATACTGGCACTGGCATACTAAGGTCAACACATTGCATAAAGGGCACATATAGTAAACTACTGCCACTGGTATACTAGGGTCAAGACCTGGCATGCAGGGTACCCATAGTAAAATACTGGCACTGACATACTAGTGGTCACACATGGCATAAAGGACACCAATTGTACAATACTGGCGCTGGCATACTAGGGTCAACATCTGGCCTACAGTGCACCCATAGTAAAATACTGGCACTGACATACTAATGCTCAACACCTGGCATAAAGGGCACCATAGTAAAATACTGGCACTGGCATACTAGGGTCAACACATGGCATAGAGGGCACCCATAGTAAATTACTGGCACTAACATACTAGGATCAACACCTGGCATAGAGGGCACCCATAGCTAATTACTGGCACTTGCATACTAGGGTCAACTCATGGCAAAAAATACTAGCACTGGCATACTAGAGGTAACACGTGGCATAAAGGGCACCCAGAGTAAAATACTAGCACTGGCATACTAGGGTCACAACATGGCATAAAATACTAGCACTGGCAAACTAGAGGAGATACCTAGCCTAAAGGTCACCCATGGTAAAATACTGGCACTGGCATACTAGATTCAACACATGGCATATAATACTTGCACTGCTTACTAAAGGCGACTGTTGTACAATACTGGTGCTGGAATACTAGAGGCGACACATAGCATAAAGGGCACCCTTAGTAAAGTACTGGCACTGACATACTAGAGGCAACACTTGGCATAAAGGGCACCTATAGTAAAATACTGGCACTGGCATACTGGGGTCAACTCATGGCATAAAATACTGGCGCTGACTTACTAGAGGTGACACCTGGCATAAAGGTCACCCATACTAAAATACTGGCACTGGCATACTTAGGTCAACACATTGCATAAATGGCACCAATTGTACAATACTGGTGCTGGCATACTAGGGTCAACACATGGCATAAAGGGCACCCATAGGAAAATACTGGCACAGGCATACTAGGGTCAACACATGGCATAAAATACTGGCACTGGCATGCTACAGCGACACCTGGCATAGAGGGCACCCATAGTAAAATACTGGCACTGCCATACTAGAGTCAACACCTGGCACAAATGGCACCCATAGTAATATACTGGCACTGGCATACTAGGGTCACCACATGGCATAAAATACTAGCACTGTCATACTACAGGTAATACCTAGCATAAAGGACACCCATGGTAAAATACTGGCACTGGCATACCAGGGTCAACACATGGCATAAAATACTGGCACTGCATACTAGAGGCGACACCTGGCATAAAGGGCACCCATAGTAAAGCACTGGCACAGGCATACTAGGGTTGACATCTGCCACAATGTGCACCCATAGTAAAATACTGCCACTGGTATACTAGGGTCAACACCTGGCATACGGGGCACCCATAGTAAAATGCTGGCACTAATTAACTAGTGGTCAACACATGGCATAAAGGACAATCATTCTGCAATACTGGCACTGGTATACTAGAGGCGACACATGGCATAAAGGTCACCCATAGTAAAATACTGGCACTGGCATACTAGTGTCAACACATGGCATAAAATGCTGGTGCTGCTATACTAGAGGCAAGACCTGGCATAAGGGGCACCCATAGTAAAATACTCGCACTGACATTCTAGAGGCAACACATGGCATAAAGTGCACCCATAGTAGAATACTGGCACTGGCATACTAGGGACAACACATGGCATATAGGGCATCCATAGTAAAATACTGACACTGGTATACTAGGGTCAACACATGGCATAAACAGCAACCTTAGTAAAATACTGGCACTGGCATACTGGGGTCAACACATGGCATAAAATACTAGCACTGGCATACTAGAGGGGATACCTAGCATAAAGGTCACCCATGGTAAAATACTGGCACTGGCATACTAGATTCAACACATGGCATAAAATACTGGCACTGCATACTACAGGCGACTATTGTACAATACTGGCGCTGGCATACTAGAGGCGACACATAGCATAAAGGGCACCCATAGTAAAGTACTGGCACTGACATACTAGAGGCAACACTTGGCATAAAGGGCACCCATATTAAAATACTGGCACTGGCATACTGGGGTCAACACATAGCATAAAATACTGGCGCTGACTTACTAAAGGTGACACCTGGCATAAAGGTCACCCATACTAAAATACTGGCACTGACATACTTAGGTCAACACATTGCATAAATGGCACCAATTGTGCAATACTGGTGCTGGCATACTAGGGTCAACACCTGGCATACAGGGCACCCATAGTAAAATACTTTCACTGACATACTAGGGTCAACACATGGCATAAAGGGCACCCATAGGAAAATACTGGCACAGGCATACTAGGGTCAACACATGGCATACAAAAGTCAAAAGATACTTTATTCGGTTTGTGCAACAACCATAAAAGCAGACAAAGTTAAAACACACATATAAAACATTCATTACATATACAATCCAAATAATCATATTACATAAGACAAACAAGAATAAAACATACATATGAAACATTCGTTACATATACAATCCAATTAATCATTACATAAAACATTCCCTAGCAGCAAATTGTATACAAATTATCCGGCACATGAAGACCGCCCAATCAAATATCAAGGGTAATTGATTTCAGAATAAAAGAAGCCGCATACAAACATAAACCCGCATCGTTAAGAGAGACCAATATATTCATGGCAGCATGGAATCTTCTCACTTTCAATTTTAGGAGTATAGGTTTTAGGTAAAATAATCTTAAAAAAGAATAAAACTTACAAAATAGCATAAAGTGACTAGTGCTCTTTTTTGATATCCCGTCGCAGGGGCATGCAATTGACGGGCATGTTTTCATAGTTGGAAAAGCAACCAAGTGATGCACTATACCTAGTCTGAAGCGGGTCAGAACAAAACGATGTGATGACCTGGTCACTACTGTTAGATAATCCTGGAAACCTCACCCGACCTCCAACTGTTGATAAAATACAAAAGTTTGTTGCCTCCTATTCACTCTCTCACGAATCTCTTTTTGGTGGGCCAGTAAGGAATTTTTGATCTCTTGTTTCGATATATTAATCACGGAACCTGAATCACCCTGGATCGAGATATTGAATAAAGTATTGAACCAATCCCGAATATTTCTGAGCCAGGGGATGCTGTAGCATTTATCCAGGAGTAAAAAATCTTTAATAATGGTTTGAGTGAATTTGGTTTCCTCTTTAGCCCAGATCGATCTCCACAATAAAAGGGGCCGCAGGGTGATGAGGTCCGATAGATGGTTAATGCCTACTTCCCGATGTATAATTTCAGTTGATGCTGATGGAGGTAAGCACAACAGACGTTTTAAAAGGAATTTTCTTCCAACTGTAATATCTGGGGTTGGTTATTACCCCAAACCCCTGCACCATAAAGGGCAATAGCGACACATCTGGCCTTATATATATCAATCATATCCTTAATACGTCTGCTACCTAGCTTAGCTGCAAATCGAAAGATCCCATGGGCACTCTTCGCCATCTTAGAGCGTACATTAGCAAATTCATTCGACCATTTCCCATTTCCTGAGAAAATTACACCCAGGTAACAGAAAGTATCAACCACATCTACAGAGGAATTCTCTATATAAAATGTATTAATGCCTTTCCTTGCTTTCTGGCCACATGTCATTACAAAAGTTTTTGTTTTATTAATAGACAATTTCCTGTTCTTGATAAAAAGGCTAAAATTATCAATTAGTCGCTGCAGGCCAACTTGAGTCCTGGATAACAGCACTGCATCATCGGCATACAGTAAAATAGGTATAGGTTTGCCAGCTACCTGTGGTGCATCTGCCTGTACCAACCTCAGAGTTTTATCTACTTCATTTATGAATAAAGAGAAAAGTAACGGAGCTAGGACACAGCCTTGTCGAATGCCTCTTTTGACATCAAAGAGTTGCGTGCATTCCCCTCGCTGGCCATATCGCACTTTGGTTGAGAGTTTCTCATACAACCTTGCTAAAAAATAAATAATTTCTTTCGGGGCACCTAAGTTAAGAAGGGTAGACCATAAAATAGAGTGGTCAACGAGGTCGAAAGCACTGCTAAGATCTGCAAAACATAAAAACAGTCTACCCTCTTTAGCATGCGTATATTTGCCTATTAAAACTTCTAGATTAATACATTGTTCAAGAGTGCCCATCCTTTTTCTAAAACCGTATTGGACTGGGGTGAGAATCTCGTTCTCTGTGGCCCAATTTTCAAGTCTCTCCAAAAGTACTCTGCTCATTACCTTAACTGAAGAGTCCAAGAGGGAGATTGGACGGTAATTTTTCGCCTCGGATTTGATACCTTTTTTGAAAATAGGGACAACCACAGATTGGCCCCATGACGATGGTATGGACTCTGTCACTGCTGAGTTAAAAACTCTAGTTAAAATTGGGCTCCATAAAATTACTTCACTTTTAGACACATCTATAGGGACCCCATCAGGGCCTGGTGCTTTGCCCCCCCTGCTACTGGTCAAACCATCATATACTTCTTCTATAGTAATATCTAATGGTAGCACGGGCCACTGATTTCCTGAAGTGTTTTGCAGGTTAAAAGTGTCACACACAGGGTTAAAAATATTAGAAAAATGATTCACCCACACATCACAATTGACATGCGAGGTTAGTTCGGGTAATGATTCGTTCTTTAAAAACGGAGAATTAACCGTATCCCAGAACAACTTACTGTTTGCTGTATCAGCAGCCTGGGATAGCCTTTCCCAAGCTGACTCTTGAAGTTTAGTTCTTCTTGCTTTAACTACTAGTTTATAATTGCGGCGTAGGTCCTTAATGACCTCACAATTTCTAGGTCAATGGCCCAGGGCTTCTTTAAGTTGTTTTAGAGCCTGGGTACAATTATGGTCAAACCAACCTCTATTATGACCATCATTATTCCTGAATGGTGCAATCCGTATCCCCTCGATTACAACATTAATTTTGCAAAAGTTGGCTAATATCAGGGAGGGATTAACATCCTCGCTAAGGCAATAAGTGATCTCTGTGTCGCATTTAACAAGAATTTCTTTTAAAACTTTTACGGGGTCCACACCAACCCATTTGATACGTGTCCCATTGGGCCTAATAGGGAAATGTCAGTTATACGATCACAATTAACTATCATTTTGGGACCCCATCTTAATGTTAACATAGAGATACTATTATGATCGCTCGATACCTGTTCAGTAATCCATGGTGTAGAACACAAATAACTGCTGTTGGTAGAGACAAGAATATGATCAATAGTAGAGGCCGCATTTCTCCCTGTAAATGTAGGGATATGAACCCCATGAATATCTTGTATACATTGTAACAATTCAAGATCATATTTGACCATTAGCAGAGTAAGAGCTCCACCATAGTCACTATGCACAAAATGCCTATTATTGTCATCATCCCCACCATTGTTCCCGCAAACCTTAGTCATAGACAGGGGGCACGCTTGGATATTAAAATCCCCTACCCAAATTATAACAATAGTTGTCCTTATAATACTTAACAATTTATCTAGCTCATGATCTAATTCAGAAACAACAGTACGTCGAGTCGAGTCAAACACATTGTTGTAATAATTTATCAAAACCATATCCATACCTTTTTGGCTATGTAGCCATAAGATCTGAGAATGAATGCCCACTCTAATACTTCTTTTGACAGAAAGAACTGATAACTTATTTGAGATAAGGGTCAGAAGCCCCCTTTGGCTCTGCCAGCTGGTGAAGGCATGGCCTGGAGCCAATATGATGTGAACCCTTCTACATATAAAGGTTCTGTGCTCCACGTCTCTTGGAGGCATATTATGTCATGATCATTAGTGATAAAATCCTGCCAAGACGGTAAATCTTGTTTACCTTTGAAGCCTGCAACATTCCAAGTAGTAAAAAGGTAGCCATGCTCAAATATATCCCCTGATTTAGATCGAGTATGCTTCCCATTGTTACCATGGACTCTATTTTCAAGTGCAGCCTCTAAAGGTGTACCTTCTGTGTGTACAGTGGCTATTGGCTTAATCTTGTTCAATTCATATAAAGGTGAGCTTCCCACATCTTTTTCGGCAACCCAATCTCCATTTAGTGGTAATTCAGGTCTGGGCTCGTTAGTATCCTTATGTCAATCATTTACTTCTAGGGAGCTCAGGGCCTGATATCTGTTAAAAACTGGTACATTTAGATAGAACGGAGTTGATGATAATTGGTTCTTACTCGGGGTGTATTGGATAAAAACTGCTGGGTCTTGGTAGGGTAAGGTCAATGGAGGTAGGATCATACTCCGTAAGGTTTGGTCATCTTTGATGGCATGCCTTGGCCTTAAGTGCCTATAGAAAAAGCCTAATGGTAGGAGTGTCATAGTCGAATCCAGCTGAAACCATGGAGGTACTCTAGTTAGGATATTTCTAGCCCAGTTAGGATTCCGAAAATTAATGATAATACAGTCTCCATGGAGACACTTGCTCAGAGGGCCCACCCATCCTACTCTTCGGGTCAGGAGGATCTGATTTGCTTCGGCCACAGGGAAGTCACAGTTCTTATTCAACCAGTGAACCGTTCTATTTTTAGGGTGTTATGGTTCTCTGATTGTCCCTGTTGCAGTGGAGGCACGTTCACCAGGACAGCAACATATGGGCAACACTCTGGGGGCACGTTGATAGCAACATCCTCTCTCCTCTCTTGAGTGACATTATGGCCTGGCTTATTCAAGGTGACAGTTGGACGGTCTATATCCCTCTCCTCCATCCTTACCCTCGAACAGAGTGATTAATCTGGGCATTCTGTCTTAAGGGATTTAGTGTTAGAGATTCACTCTTTCTACCAGTAGATCCTGTGCTTATCATATCGTTCCTTTCCCGGAGGGTTCATTACCTATACATATGTTAATTCTATCAGCACTAGATGTAATTATCTTAGAAGAACACTCAGCTAACCCTCTCCCACTTCCAACACTCTTTGTCACATCACTACTAGCCCTCAGTAAGTCACAGATCTTAGTCACCTCGCAAGATAATTTATCCATTTTCTCATAAACAGGCCTAAGTAACTCCTCGATTTTAGATAAAACTGTGGCTAACATTGGTGTCGATAGTGGATCAATGATATTGTCTTGGCCATCTTGGTTGGCACATGTCTGATTTTTAGAAATCTGTACCACGCTAGGTTTGCCTTTCGAGGTACCCAGCCCTGTTGGTCTCCTTTTACACCCTTTCTTCCTCTTCGTGGTTGGCGATCTATCCGGGGTATGTAATTGAGGAGAGTCTGGTTGGATAAGCAAGACTTGCTCGGAGTCTAATGCAGTTGCAGAAAGCCCTGATATTCCAGTGGCTATATTGGGGACGACCTCTGCAGCAAGATTTATCTCGCCGTGTTTGGTTACACTGCTGTTACCTAACAATGCCCCCTCTGGCAAATTAGGGCCTAAAGATAGACGCCGTTCTGTCCTGTCAATTTCATCAGAAATTACGCTAACTACTCGCACCAAAAATGAATCTATAGTGGAGCTAGGTTTTTCAATTATAGCTTTAGTAGTTTTACGTCTAGCCATGATGACTTATTAAATTAGGGTTAAGGCAAGATGTATACAGGTATATTCAAGAACCACGAATCCTTCCACAATATCAGTGTAAAGTGCTAGGTGTAATACAAAGTGCTATAAGCAAATAAGGTGCTAAGTGCTGGGATCTTGTAACGGACACAAGAGACACAAGGGACAGAAATCTAAACGTACCTAATATCTATATAAAATACTAGGTGCATTACAAGATGCTATGAGCTGTGAGCAGATAAAGTGCTAAGTGCTAAGGTCATGTAACGTACACAATCAGTGATAAGATTTAAAAAGAAAACATATATGTGCAAAGGCGCAAAGCTATAGTCTAAGAGACAGGCTAAAAATTTGAGAAACCCTATGACTATATAGGGTACACACATATAATGCACGACCGAGTCCTTGAAAGGTATGAATAAACAGTACTTTCGTTAAAATATATAGTATAATTTTTTAAAAGTGAGATAAAGGAGATCAACAATAAACAAATGGTCACTCAACTTAATCTCATTGTCGAGTTCCGCTTTGTTCCATGCTATAATCTCAGTATCAAGTGTTAGTGGCACAATAGCGCAAGTACTGCTCCTCTTAGGGGAGGGGAGCAAGGGGAGCAAGGGCCAAGTCCAGCCTAGCCTCGATCGTCCGCGGACGGGCTCCTCCTGGCGCAACAGGATGACATGAGCGCCGCGAAGCAGCAGGCAGGCTGGTCTTTGTGGTCCTCCTGGGCCCAGCGGGAGCAGTTTGGCGGGAACAAGGAAGACGCGGTCGAAGGTCAGCTTAGCATCTGCCGAAAGGGGCACAGGCCGGGCATGGCGCCGAAGCTCATCTCGGTCTCAGCATTAGTCTAATTACACCGACAGAAGGCAAAAACAAGGCTTCTCTCGCAGATAGATGAAATGTCTCAGTTCCACACTCGACGCGCTCCTGCGCGGAAAATAAAAGGATCGAATTACAATCGTCCAAGAGTTTGCCAGGAATCAGCCCCACTCTTAAGAATACACTCCAGCGTGGATGTAGCAGGGTAGCTCCTCTCTGTCCTCCGACTCGAATTGTCAGCGTGTGGTATTCCCGCCGGTGCCGAGGCCCGCTCCCGGGCTCTCCCCGCTGCTCCTCAAGATGCTGATTCAGTCATACTCCCAAAATAAAAACACACGGCATACAATACTGGCACTGGCATGCTACAGCGAGACCTGGCATAGTGGGCACCCATAGTAAAATACTGGCACTGCCATACTAGAGTCAACACCTGGCACAAATGGCACCCATAGTAATATACTGGCACTGGCATACTAGGGTCACCACATGGCATAAAATACTAGCACTGTCATACTACAGGTGATACCTAGCATAAAGGTCACCCATGGTAAAATACTGGCACTGGCATAGCAGGGTCAACACCTGCCACAATGGGCACCCATAGCAAAATGCTGGCACTAATATACTAGTGGGCAACACATGGCATAAAGGACAATCATTCTGCAATACTGGCACTGGTATACTAGAGGCGACACATGGCATAAAGGTCACCCATAGTAAAATACTGGCACTGGCATACTAGTGTCAACACATGGCATAAAATGCTGGTGCTGCTATACTAGAGGCAAGACCTGGCATAAAGGGCACCCATAGTAAAATACTGGCACTGGCATACTAGGGTCAACACGTGGCAGAGAGGGCACCCATAGTAAATTACTGACACTAACATACTTGGATCAACACCTGGCATAGAGGGCAGCCATAGCAAATTACTGGCACTGGCATACTAGGGTCAACACATGGCATAAAATACTAGCACGGGCATACTAGAGGTAAGACGTGGCATAAAGGGCACCTAGAGTAAAATACTAGCACTGGCATACTAGGGTCACGACATGGCATAAAATACTAGCACTGGCATACTAGAGGGGATACCTAGCATAAGGGTCACCCATGGTAAAATACTGGCACTGGCATACTAGATTCAACACATGGCATAAAATACTGGCACTGCATACTAGAGGCGACTATTGTACAATACTGGCGCTGGCATACTAGAGGTGACACATAGCATAAAGGCAGGGGCGGTGCGTCCATTAGGGCGCTGGGCCATTGCCCGCAGCTCCCTCAGCGTCTCTGAACTTAAGTAAACTCTCAGTTTACTTAAGTTCAGAGACGCGAGGGAGAACTGACAATCATGTCAGTCAGCATGACGTCGGACCGCCCACCCCCTTCAGAGTCTGAAGGGGGTGGGTGGTCCGAGGTCATGTTGACTGACATGATTGTCAGACCGTCACCAGGGGCATGCAGGCAGGCAGGCAGCAGCACAATGCACAAGTGCGCATGACTGGGGAAGGTCGGCGAATTTTTCCGCCGTGCCCAGTCATGCGCACTAGTGTTTGCACAGGCTGGCGCATGCCCATTAGGAGAGCGAGGGTTGAGCAAAGGCTCAAACCTCGGTCTCCTAATGGGCAGGCGGGCGAGCAGTGAGCAGCCCTGCTAAGCCAGGATTGGCTGAGAGGGGTTGCCAGCAGTGACGCGGCTGTTCCAGGACCTGTAGGCGCCAACAGGACCCCGGAGCAGAGGCAGCGCGGACCCTGTCAGGTAAGTTTTTTAAATTTAATTTAAATCCCCCGGCCCCCACCCCCGCGGCCCCCCCCCGTAAATCCCCCCCTCGCGCGATTATTGCGTGCCGCGACTGGCTGCAGCACTATGTGGAATTGTTAGTTTGGCTACATGCTCTGGGGTGTGTCTCCACTCCACCATTACCTTTATTTCAATTTTGCTGCATCGCTTTTTGTGATTTGGTGCGCTGCTTACATCAGATTGTTGTTGCTGAGTGAGCCATGGTCATTCATTCTGTTTTAATGCGGTTTGCATGCGTGAAAGGATTGCCTCTTAGTTCATGCTTAATTTGTCATGTGAGCATTGGGCAAGCAAGGAAGTTAATTTTTTAGAGCAGACAACCTTCACCACTGACATCGGTTATAATCTAGAAATCCCGGTGGACATGTACATTACAACAGCTTACCTTTGACGTCCATCTTTCCGAGGTCGGTAAATTGAGTACAACTAAACCAGGTAATTGAGTGCGAAGCACTAGATGAAACGCGGTAGTATGCCACAATAATAGGCCCCAGTTCTTAAGCCTGTGCGAGACTTATGGATATCCGAAAACTTTGCACAATCTATGCAGAATTCTGTGTTTAGCCAACTCTGGATATCATGCATTCAAACTTATTTTTACTTGCTTAGCTATTTTATTGATGGTATTGTCAGTGCTTGCGTTATCCTACAGCGCCAAGAAGCTCCGGCATGCATTTCATTTTATAAATAAAATGCACCAGAACATATATAATCATTTAGCACAACTGGTGAGCGTTGTGGAGCCCCGCAAGTATGAAGTGAAGTGTGTGGGTTCTGTCATGTTTTTGTGTGTAATTTCACGGGCTGGCACTCAGTGAATGAGTGTTTGACTACTGCAGTATTCCATCAGTGCCGGGGTCACTGAGAGTTCAGAGGCGCTATGATTTACATTAGTAGCTGGAATGTGGAAATCACAGCTCCCGTCAGTGCAGAATTAATGAAAAAGTTGACAGGACGTCACTTTTCTATTTATCTTTGCCAGATAAGCCTCTACTTGGCCATTTATTTTTGTCTCACACGTGGCCCCACAGTCTGTCTCCTGGTGACCTCGTCTGAGTGGGGAGCTGCTGGTGCTTGGCGGTGCGTGCCTGTGAGCTCATGTAACCTTGCTAATGTGAGCACAACCTCGTGGTTTATCAAGGCTAATAAAAGATAAGTCTCTTTAGAACTGATGATTTGCAGCCTTGAATTATCACCTTGTGTTGGCCATCGTCGCGCGGCTGTACGTACGCAACTTCTTTCAGTCAAACATGGATGCTGGATACTGCAAACATGTAAGTTGATTTGATTTATATCAGGCGGCTATGTGATCGCACCGGGACTTTGCGGTGAAACGGGTTTTGAAGGTTCAGAGGAACAAATGGAAGTGTTTATCAATATAGTGTTTTTAATGCTTTCTACAGAACGATTGTAAACTGTGGCTTTGTGTTCAGGGCTAACATTAAACCGAACATTTAAATGTGAACAGTATGGGGCATATTAGCAAGACCCACGTTAAAATTATCGCCGTTTTAGCGGCAGGAAACTGCCGCTAAAACGGCGATAATGGGCTTGCTAATATGCGTTATAGAATTCCAATAGAAGCCCAGCTTAGATGTCCTGCACATCTAACATGGGCTTCTATTGGAATTCCATAACGCATATTAGCAAGCCCATTATCGCTGTTTTAGCGGCAGTTTCCTGCCGCTAAAACGGCGATAATTTTAACGTGGGTCTTGCTAATATGCCCCTATGATTTTGATTTTGCAACACCCAGTGACAACTCCGGTGTGTGTGACGTGGTTGAGAGATTACGTTTTAATTATTACACAAAGATTGCTGAGTTCGTAGCGCTGCGAAATGCAGGTGTCGACGCACTGTGAAATACAGGCATTACCATTAGCTAACCCTATGGTGCGCAAAATATCTAAGCTAAGGAGGCTGGAAAGGCTGTGTGATCTAAGTGTGAGGTGCGGTTTACACACAGGCCACTGCAGCATGTGAATGATCCTACTGAGAACCTTCACGAACTTTAGGTAATCGCTGAAGGCTAACGCAAATATCGCCCACTAAAATTACCATTAGAGTTAGGTATTCATTTATAAATACACCCTCTGCCCGTGTGGTTATGTGACGCGCTACCAGTTCTGTTTTTTTTTTACCTAATATCGCTCAGCAATCTGAAACTTTGGAGCTCATGGGGGAAGAGCGATATTACAACTCCCAGAATGCAGAGTGCTGGTTCCTCCAACCTGGATTAGCGCAGGGTGTGATACATGGCATGAGGTAACATGGCAGCACTGACCACACACTTTTGCCAGTGTTCAGCTAAACACCTATTCAATTGTTAAAAAACCCAAATGTTTCGTCCTTTGCACGTCCCCTCAAACTCTTATGATGTGGAAATAGCGTGTTATTGTGTTTGTATCAGAAGTGCTCGCTCAATTTATCTGCTGGTTGGAAGTCACCTTGTACCGGTTTCTTGCCTTGGTACGCACTTGCCCCATATAAGTTTGTGTTACGTCACCCATCTATCCTTTTGGTGTAGGAGGCCGGTGAAATAATTATCCATATAGGCTTCAATCATCTGGAAGAAAACATTTTATGGCACAAAAATATTCAAGACAACTATAGGGTATGTAATATTGGTGTGGTGAATACACAAAACGTTAATACAAAAACATGGAAAAAACAATAAATAATCACTAAATCTTTGTCCAAAAAGCCAAAAAACAATTAAACCATCGCTCACGCCACGTAACAGTGACAACAACACCATATTTTTGTGTTGACCTGGACCATGAAGAAGAAATGGTTATTACATTTCTTTTCGTCTTTCACAATATACAGTGCATAATGAATAATTCAAAAGATCAAACTCTTCCCAGTGTGCACAGGGTGGTTCCAAAGTGAAAATGTAGTGCAGTATAAAACTGAAAGGAACATTGCGATTGGTGGAGTAGATCGTGAAGACTGAGGGGTTTCCAGGCCAGATCTCCGGCCTGGGAGGCAAGTGGCCAATCCTTGCAGGACATATTTCTGGTGTTCCGCGTGCAGGGCATGCAATCACTGAGATTCATTAGTCTTTGATTTTCTAAATGTCAACAGTTAGGACTAATGGTGATTTTTAATGTCTGAATGTGGGGGTACACGCCCTTGTGCCTCATAAGTTGTCAGTAATGAGCTTGACTGTGATAGTGTGAAGTCTGTGTGCATGTGCTTTGCCGGTTCGAGAGGCCAACTGCTACAGGGTGTTTTACGCATGCAGTGCCAGCTTTGGTTTACATGCAGCAGTCTCGCTCCATGCCTTGTGTGTGTGTGTCACCTGCAAAGGCCGTAGTGAAGGAGGCACACTGCCCACTTCTGCCTATGTGTGCAGCAACATTTCAGTGGACACAGCGGGAGTCAGGAACATGAGGCTCATTTGCAGGCAGTGTGGCCTCTCACATCCTGTTTGGCACAGTCGTGTCTCACAGTGCCCTTCCATTTCTGGTACTTTGCAGCAGTTTTAAGATCTTAGAGTTTCTCATTGCTCAAATGGGTATCATTTCTGATATTTATATGTTTCCCTTGGCTTGATTTTGCTTGTGAGAAAGTGTCACTCATAGTTGAGGAATGTCACTCATAATTACACTGAAATTATGAAAATTGTCACGCATAAGCCATCTTAAACCTTGGCAGCTATGTTTATATGTGCTGGTCCCCTGGCTGGGCTGCGAAGATATCTGCCTAGGTTGGTGTTGTTTATCTGTATTTTTTTCTGTGCATACTTTGAGGCTTGAGCCATGCCAGGTGTTTATGAGGGGCATTGATTGAGCATGCAGGTGCTAAGGCTAAAGCCAAACAAAGTGCCTGTCCGTGGGTTGGCCTCTCTGCAGAGCACACAGAACAATGTTTGTGTATTCCAATTGCAACTGAAATTCTGTGGAAATGTGTGTGAAGGGAGTACACTGATGTCAAAATATTTGCAAGGCAAAAGTAAGAGAAATTAAGGTGCTTATATTTGAGGGAGTGCAGTGCATGTTGGGGGAGGTCAAGTGACAGAGATGTGAGCAAGGGCATTCGGGGAAGAGTGAAAAGAGGATGTTGAAGATGTGCAGATGGACAAGATATGCAGAGACAAAGAGGATACATATCTAACATAAAGCACACATAATTGAAGGCCAAAACTCCTTCCACAGGCCTCAATGCTATTTAATTCACAGACTCACTATTTCAGAAGTTCAGAATTTAAACATTTTCAATGTTAATTATTTATAAGAAATCATTGTTGTTACTCATTTATCTTAAACAGCTACCACCCAGTGACAAAGCCAATCATACTGACAGGCTTTAGGCGTATGTCAGTTGCTGTGCCATTTATCTGGATAAAATTACATCTCAGAGAGAAACCAAAATACTGGTCTGATGGCACACTATGGGAATCACAGAAATGTATTTGGCATATTCCTTTATAGGAGGCACCCACTTTTTTCATCTCACTTAAAGACCTGTCTGCACATATTTCTATATGACTGGTTACAGCCAGCAGCTGTGGGTGCTTCCCGAAGTCTGGTTAGAGCATATTTTTCCAAAGTTAATGCTGCATGCAGTGCAAGACACTGGGCAAGCATACATTTTAAAGGGCTAAAGTTGTCATGCAGAACAATTTACATATTACAGTAACTGTTGAACAAATTAATGCAAGAAGATACGGGGCAGTTTTTAATGTGTTTAATATTTCAAGACTATACGTTCCCACTGCTTAATAAGCCTTGCTTTATCACTGCATTCATTTGCTTTAAAATGCACCATTTGCCAATCTTTTTAAATTTCTTTCTCAGGAGAGGGACTCTCCCTAGACCCCAGGTTTGTCCATTGAACTTGTTCACATCGCTAACTAGTGTTTTCTATTGGAAAGGGTAGAGCCAAAGCAGTCTTGCTTAGTACCCTAGCCCTCTTCAGAAGTCAGACTTGCTTGGCAACCCAGAAATTCTCTGAAATAATGTATGAGTTTTCTTTTATGAATGCCTAGAAGAACGGAATTTTTAGTCCATTTATCACAGAAATAGTGCTGAAAATCGCACCAAAAAGATGCCAATTTTTTAAAAATGTCTTCACAGGGGGAGAACCCCCCCGAACCCACCTTATTGCCGTCAGGCTCGCTCCCTGCGCTCGCTCGCATACGTTGATTCGTTCTGCATACGCCTCACCAGTTTCAAATTACCACCAGCCGCCACTGCATAAAGGGCACCCATAGTAAAGTACTGCCACTGACATACTAGAGGCAAAACTTGCCATAAAGGGCACCCATGGTAAAATACTGGCACTGGCATACTGGGGTCAACACATGGCATAAAATACTGGCGCTGACTTACTAGAGGTGACACCTGGCATAAAGGTCACCCATGCTAAAATACTGGCACTGGCATACTTAGGTCAACACATTGCATAAATGGCACCAATAGTACAATACTGGTGCTGGCATACTAGGGTCAACACCTGGCATACAGGGCACCCATAGTAAAATACTTTCACTGACATACTAGGGTCGACACATGGCATAAAGGGCACCCATAGGAAAATACTGGCACAGGCATACTAGGGTCAACACATGGCATAAAATACTGGCACTGGCATGCTAGTGTCAACACATGGCATAAAATGCTAGTGCTGCTATACTAGAGGCAAGATCTGGCATAAAGGGCACCCATAGTAAAATACTTGCACTGACATACTAGAGGCAACACATGGCATAAAGGGTACCATTAGTAGAATACTGGCACTGGCATACTAGGGACAACACATGGCATAAAGGTCACCCATAGTAAAATACTGGCATACTAGTGTCAACACATGCCATAAAATGCTGGTGCTGCTATACTAGAGGCAAGACCTGGCATAAAGGGCACCCATAGTAAAATACTCGCACTGACATACTAGAGGCAACGCATGGCATAAAGGGCACCCATAGTAGAATACTGGCACTGGCATACTACGGACAACACATGGCATAAACAGCAACCTTAGTAAAATACTGACACTGGCATACTGGGGTCAACACATGGCATACAATACTAGCACTGGCATACTAGAGGTAACACGTGGCATAAAGGGCACCCAGAGTAAAATACTAGCACTGGCATACTAGGGTCACGACATGGCATAAAATACTAGCACTGGCATACTAGAGGGGATACCTAGCATAAAGGTCACCCATGGTAAAAAACTGGCACTGGCATACTAGATTCAACACATGGCATAAAATACTGGCACTGCATAATAGAGGCGACTATTGTACAATACTGGCGCTGGCATACTAGAGGCGACACATAGCATAAAGGGCACCCATAGTAAAGTACTGGCACTGACATACTAGAGGCAACACATGGCATAAAGGGCACCTATAGTAAAATACTGCCACTGGCATACTGGGGTCAACACATGGCATAAAATACTGGCGCTGACTTACTAGAGGTGACACCTGGCATAAAGGTCACCCATACTAAAATACTGGCACTGGCATACTTAGGTCAACACATTGCATAAATGGCACCAATTGTACAATACTGGTGCTGGCATACTAGGGTCAACACCTGGCATACAGGGCACCCATAGTAAAATACTTTCACTGACATATTAGGGTCAACACATGGCATAAAGGGCACCCATATGAAAATACTGCTATAGGCATACTAGGGTCAACACATGGCATAAAATACTGGTACTGGCATGCTACGGCGACACCTGGCATAGAGGGCACCCATAGTAAAATACTGGCACTGCCATACTACAGTCAACACCTGGCACAAATGGCACCCATGGTATTATACTGGCACTGGCATACTAGGGTCATCCCATGGCATAAAATACTAGCACTGTCATACTACAAGTGATACCTAGCATAAAGGTCACCCATGGTAAAATACTGGCACTGGCATACCAGGGTCAACACATGGCATAAAATACTGTCACTGCATACTAGAGGCGACACCTGGCATAAAGGGCACCCATAGTAAAACACTGGCACAGGCATACTAGGGTCGACACCTGCCACAATGGGCACACATAGTAAAATACTGCCATTGGCATACTAGGGCCAACACCTGGCATACAGGGCACCCACAGTAAAATGCTGGCACTAATATACTAGTGGGCAACACATGGCATAAAGGACAATCATTCTGCAATACTGGCACTGGTATACTAGAGGCAACACATGGCATAAAGGTAACCCATAGTAAAATACTGGCACTGGCATACTAGTGTCAACACATGGCATAAAATGCTGGTGCTGCTATACTAGAGGGAAGACCTGGCATAAAGGGTACACATAGTAAAATACTCGCACTGACATACTAGAGACAACACATGGCATAAAGGGCACCCTTAGTAGAATACTGGCACTGGCACACTAGGGACAACACATGGCATATAGGGCATCCATAGTAAAATACTGACACTGGTATACTAGGGTCAACACATGGCATAAACAGCAACCTTAGCAAAATACTGGCACTGGCATACTAGGGTCAACACATGGCATAAAATACTGGTGCTGCTATACTAGTGGCAAGACCTGGCATAAAAGGCACCCATAGTAAAATACTCGCTCTGACATACTAGGGTCAACACCTGGCATAAAGGGCACCCATAGTAAAATATTTGCACTGGCATATTAGGATAAACACCTGGCGTACACGCCACCTACAGTAAAATACTGGCACTGGCACACTCTGGTCAACACCAGGCATAAAGGGCACCATAGTAAAATACTGGCATTGGCTTACTAGGGTCAACAGATGGCATAAAGGGCACCCATAGTAAATTACTGGCACTGGCATACTAGGGTCAACATATGGCATAAAATACTGGCACTGGCATGCTACGGTGACAGCTGGCATAAAGGACACCCATAGTAAAATACTGGCACTGGCATACTTGGGTCACCACATGGCATAAAATACTACCACTGGCATACTAGAGGTGATAACTAGCATAAAGGTCACCCATGGTAAAATACTAGCACTGGCATACTAGGGTCAACATATGGCATAAAATACTGGCACTGCATACTAGAGGCGACACATAGTGTAAAGGGCACCCATAGTAAAATACTGCCACTGACATACTAGAGGCAACACTTGGCATAAAGGGCACCCATAGTAGAATACTGGCACTGGCATACTAGGGACAACACATGGCATATAGGGCATCCATAGTAAAATACTGACACTGGCATACTAGGATCAACACATGGCATAAAATACTGGTGCTGCTATACTAGAGTCAAGACCTGGCATAAAGGGCACCCATAGTAAAATACTCGCACTGACATACTAGAGACAACACATGGCATAAAGGGCACCCATAGTAGAATACTGGCACTGGCATACTAGGGACAACACATGGCATATAGGGCATCCATAGTAAAATACTGACACTGGTATACTAGGGTCAACACATGGCATAAACAGCAACCTTAGTAAAATACTGACACTGGCATACTGGGGTCAACACATGGCATAAAATACTAGCGCTGGGCATACTAGAGGTAACACGTGGCATAAAGGGCACCCAGAGTAAAATACTAGCACTGGCATACTAGGGTCACGACATGGCATAAAATACTAGCACTGGCATACTAGAGGGGATACCTAGCATAAAGGTAACCCATAGTAAAATACTGGCACTGGCATACTAGTGTCAACACATGGCATAAAATGCTGGTGCTGCTATACTAGAGGGAAGACCTGGCATAAAGGGTACCCATAGTAAAATACTCGCACTGACATACTAGAGACAACACATGGCATAAAGGGCACCCTTAGTAGAATACTGGCACTGGCACACTAGGGACAACACATGGCATATAGGGCATCCATAGTAAAATACTGACACTGGTATACTAGGGTCAACACATGGCATAAAATACTGGTGCTGCTATACTAGTGGCAAGACCTGGCATAAAAGGCACCCATAGTAAAATACTCGCTCTGACATACTAGGGTCAACACCTGGCATAAAGGGCACCCATAGTAAAATATTTGCACTGGCATATTAGGATAAACACCTGGCGTACACGCCACCTACAGTAAAATACTGGCACTGGTATACTAGATTCAACACATGGCATAAAATACTGGCACTGCATACTAGAGGCGACTATTGTACAATACTGGCGCTGGCATACTAGAGGTGACACATAGCATAAAGGGCACTCATAGTAAAGTACTGGCACTGACATACTAGCGGCAACACTTGGCATAAAGGGCACCCATATTAAAATACTGGCACTGGCATACTGGGGTCAACACATGGCATAAAAACTGGCGCTGACTTACTAAAGGTGACACCTGGCATAAAGGTCACCCATACTAAAATACTGGCACTGATACTTAGGTCAACACATTGCATAAATGGCACCAATTGTACAATACTGGTGCTGGCATACTAGGGTCAACACCTGGCATACAGGGCACCCATAGGAAAATACTGGCACAGGCAAACTAGGGTCAACACATGGCATACAATACTGGCACTGGCATGCTACTGCGACACCTGGCATAGTGGGCACCCATAGTAAAATAATGGCATTGCCATACTAGAGTCAACACCTGGCACAAATGGCACCCATAGTAATATACTGGCACTGGCATACTAGGGTCACCACATGGCATAAAATACTAGCACTGTCATACTACAGGTGATACCTAGCATAAAGGTCACCCATGGTAAAATACTGGCACTGGCATACCAGGGTCAACACATGGCATAAAGGGCACCCACAGGAAAATACTGGCACAGGCATACTAGGGTCAACACATGGCATAAATTACTGGCACTGGCATGCTAGTGTCAACACATGGCATAAAATGCTGGTGCTGCTATACTAGAGGCAAGACTTGGCATTAAGGGCACCCATAGTAAAATACTCGCTCTGACATACTAGGGTTAACACCTGGCATGAAGGGCACCCATAGTAAAATATTAGCACTGGCATATTAGGATAAACACCTGGCGTACACCCCACCTACAGTAAAATACTGGCACTGGCATACTCGGGTCAACACCTAGCATAAAGGGCACCATAGTAAAATACTGGCATTGGCTTACTAGGGTCAACAGATGGCATAAAGGGCACCCATAGTAAAATACTGGCACTGGCATACTAGGGTCAACATATGGCATAAAATACTGGCACTGGCATGCTACGGTGACATCTGGCATAAAGGACACCCATAGTAAAATACTGGCACTGGCATACTAGTGTCGCCACATGGCATAAAATACTAGCACTGGCATACTAGAGGTGATAACTAGCATAAAGGTCACCCATGGTAAACTACTGCCACTGGCATACTGGGGTCAACACATGGCATAAAATGCTGGCACTGCATACTAGAGGCGACTATTGTACAATACTGGTGCTGGCATACTAGAGGCTACACATAGTGTAAAGGGCACCCATAGTAAAATACTGCCACTGACATACTAGAGGCAACACTTGGCATAAAGGGCACCCATAGTAAAATACTGGCACTGGCATACTAGGGGCAACACATGGCATAAAGTACTGGCACTGACCTACTAGAGGCGACACCTGGCATAAAGGTCACCCATAGTAAAATACTGGCACTGGCATACTAAGGTCAACATATTGCATAAAGGGCACCAATTGTACAATACTGGCGCTGGCATACTAGGGTCAACACCTGGCATACAGGGCACCCATAGTAAAATACTGGCACTGACATACTAGAGGCGACACATGGCATAAAGGGCACCCCTAGTGAAATACTGTCACTGACATACTAATGCTAAACACCTGTCATAAAGGGCTCCATAGTAAAATACTGCCACTGACATACTAGAAGGCAACACATGGCATATAGGGCACCCATAGTAAAATACTGGCACTGGCATACTAGGGTCAACACATGGCATAAAATACTGGCACTGGCATGCTACGGCGACACCCGGCATAAAGAGCACCCATAGTAAAATACTGGCACTGGCATACTAGAGTCAACACCTGGCACAAATGGCACCCATAGTAAAATACTGGCACTGGCATACTAGGGTCACCACATGGTATAAAATAATAGCACTGGCATACTAGAGGTGATACCTAGCATAAACGTAACCCATGGTAAAATACTGGCACTGGCATACTAGCAGGGCCGGACTGGCCGTAGCGGGCACCGGGCGTTTCCCCGGTGGGCCGCAGGGGTAGGGGCCGGTTTTGGGCCTCTGGGGGCCGTTTTTGTTACCGGGGGCCGGCAATATCGGCCCCCGGTAACAAAATCGGCCGAAACCGGCCTTAGTAAACAGCTCGGCTGCACCCCTCTCCCCCCCCCAGGGGGCGCCTGGCCGAGCAGTTTGCCAGGGCTGGTTTCAGTTCCCAGTCCGGCCCTGCATACTAGGGTCACCACATGGAATAAAAAACTGGCACTGTATACAAGAGGCGACACCTGGCATAAAGGGCACCCATAGTAAAATACTGCCACTGGCATACTAGGGTCAACACTAGGCCTGGGCGGTAAATTCCGCTCCGCTCTGCTCGCGGAATTTGCGGAATTTTGGCAATTCCGCGTTCCGCAAAGAATGCGGAATTGCCGAAAATTCCGCGATCAGCGGCGTAATGGAATTTTTTCCTTCTTCGCGCTTTCAAAATGCGTGTTCGCGCACACGGGAGCGACTTACCGGGATCCCTGCATTTGCCGATGAGTTTTCCTATCCGGCCGCGCGATCCCGTGAGAGTGTGCGATCGCGTACACGTCATTCGGACGCGCCATCGGACATCCGCGTTCACGAACAGGAAACGCGCATCGCGAGCGGGCGGGACAAGTGAAAGAAGATGGCAGCGCCAATTGGCGACCGCATGGGCATGTTCGCGAGATATTTTCCCCCAAGCACGCAAGCAGCGTCCCCGAACAGGAAAAATGCATCGTGAACGGGCGGAACAAGCAATTCCGCATGCTCGCGAAATTATGCGAAGCTCGCTGAGATTTTTTACCGTTTCGCGGAACTTTGCATAACGCGACTACGCAAATTTCGCCCACCCCTAGTCAACACCTGGCATACAGGTCACCCATAGTAAAATAGTGGCACTGATATACTAGTGTCAACACATGGCATAAAATACTGGGGCTGCTATACTACAGGCAAGACCTGGCATAAAGGGCACCCATAGTAAAATACTCGCACTGACATACTAGAGGCAACACATGGCATAAAGGGCACCCATAGTAAAATACTGGCACTGGCATACTAGAGACAACACATGGCATATAGGGCATCCATAGTAAAATACTTACACTGGTATACTAGGGTCAACACCTGGCATGAAGGGCACCCATAGTAAAATATTGGCACTGGCATACTAGGATCAACACCTGGCGTACACGCCACCTACAGTAAAATACTGGCACTGGCATACTAGGGTTAACACCTGGCATAAAGGGCACAATAGTAAAATACTGGCATTGGCTTACTAGGGTCAACAGATGGCATAAAGGGCACCCATAGTAAAATACAGGCACTGGCATACTAGGGTCAACATATGGCATAAAATACTGACAATGGCATACTAGAGGCAACACCTGGCATAAAGGGCACCCATAGTAACATACTGGCACTGACATACTAGTGTCAACATCTGGCATAAAGGGCACCATAGTAAAATACTAGCACTGGCATATTAGAGTCAACACATGGCATAAAATACTAGCATGGGCATACTAGAGGTGACACCTGGGATAAAGGACACCCATAGTAAAATACTGGCTCTTGCATACTAATGTCAACACATGGCATAAAATACTGGCAATGGCATACTAGAGGCAACAACTGGCATAAAGGGCACCCATAGTAAAATACTGGCACTGGCATACTAGGGTCAACACATAGCATAAAGGGCACCCATAGTAAAATACTGGCACTGGCATACTAGGGTCAACACATGGCATAAAGGACAGCCATAGTAAAATATTGGCACTGGCATACTACGGTCAACACATGGCAGAAAATACTGGCACTGGCATACTAGAGGTGACACCTGGCATAAAGGGCACCCGTACTAAAATACTGAGACTAGCATACTAGGGTAAACACATGGAATAAAGGGCACTCATAGTAAAATACTGGCACTGAAATACTAGGATCAACACATGGCATAAAGGGCACCCGTAGTACAAAACTGGCACTGGCATACTAGGGTCCACCCCTGGCATAAAGTGCACCATAGTAAAATACTGGCACTGGCATACTAGGGTCAACACCTGGCATAAAAGGCACCATAGTAGAATACTGGCAATGGCATACTAGGGTCGACACATGCCATAAAGGGCACCCATAGTAAAATACTGGCACAGGCTTACTAGGGTCAACACATGGCATAACATACTGTCACTGGCATACTAGGGTCAACACATGGGATAAAGGGCACCCATAGTAACATACTGGCACTGGCATACTAGGGTCAACACCTGGCATAAAGGGCACCCATAGTATAATACTGGCACTGGCATATTAGGATCAACACTTGGCATAAAATACTGGTGCTGGTATACTAGAGGTGACCCCTGGCATAAAGGGCACCCATAGCAAATTACGGGCAATGGCATACTAGAGGCAACAAATGGCATAAAGGGCACGCATAGTAAAATACTGGCACTGACATACTTGGGTCAACACCTGGCATAAAAGGCACCGCAGTAAAATACTGGCATACTAGGGTCAACACATGGCTTAAAGACCACCCATAGTAAAAATACAGGCACTGGCATTCTAGGGTCAACACCTGGGATAAAGGGCACCATAGTAAAGTACTTTCACCGTCATACTAGAGTCAACACTTGGCATAAAGGGCACCCATAGTAAAATACTGGCACTGATATACTAAAGGCAACACATGGAGTAAAGGGCACCCATAGTAAAATACTGGCATTGGCATACTAGGTTCAACACCTGGCATAGCGGGCACCCATAGTATAATACTGGCACTGGCATACTAGGGTCAACACATGGCATAAAATACTGGCACTGGCATACTAGAGGTGACATCTGGCATAAAGGGCACCCATAGTAAAATTCTGAGACTAGCATACTAGGGTCAACACCTGACATAAAGGGCACCCATAGTAAAATACTGTCACTTGTATACTAGGGTCAACACGTGGCATAAAATACTGGCACTGGTATACTAGAGGCGACAGCTGGCACAAAGGTCACCCATAATAAAATACTGCCAGTGGCATACTAGGGTCAACACCTGGCATACAGTGCACCCATAGTAAAATACAGGCTATGACATACTAGTGGTCAACACATGGCATGAAGTACACCATTGTACAATACTGGCGCTGGCATACTAGAGGCAACACATAGGATAAAGGGCACCCATAGTAAAATACTACCACTGGCATACTGGGGTCAACACCTGGCATAAAGGGAGCTCACAGTAAAATACTGGTATACTAGGGTCAACACATGGCATAAAATACTGGAACTGACTTAATAGTGGCGACACCTGGCATAAAGGGCACCCATAGTAAAATACTGGCACTGGCATACTAAGGTCAACACATTGCATAAAGGGCACCCATAGTAAACTACTGCCACTGGCATACTAGGGTCAACACCTGGCATACAAGGGCACCCATAGTAAAATACTGGCACTGGCATACTAAGGTCAACACATTGCATAAAGGGTCAGGGCAGGAAGGGGTGCAAAGTGGTCCCAATCCCTTACTGGCCGTATTATTGAGTATAAAATGCATGGGATATTTGTCCTTGACAGTGGGTGACCCCATCCCACTTGAGATAAGAGAATTCCAAAAGTGTGTCAGGACAAATTTTGAAAGTACTCGTCCGATCACGGAAAAAATTCCAATAGTCGATTAATCATATGCAGTGTTTTATATATAATTTTTGAAGTAAAAACTCCCTCTCAGGAGAGTAGCAAAAGGTGACAGCCAACACGTGTTTCGCCCCTATACATGGCCATCCGGCCTGGGGCTTCCTCAGGGCGTTAATTTTATATAGGACACAAAACGTCCAAGTATGTCTGGTTCTCTGTCATATAATCTCGAAAGTAATGGCGAAATGCCTCGGAGCAGTCTATCCCAGCTGTCGGCGACATTGCATAAAGGGCACCCATAGTAAACTACTGCCACTGGCATACTAGGGTCAACACCTGGCATACAAGGGCACCCATAGTAAAATACTGGCACTGACATACTAGTGGTCAACACATGGCATAAGGAAACCCATTGTACAATACTGACGCTGGCATACCAGAGGCGACACATAGCATAAAGGGCACCCATGTTAAAATACTCGCACCGACATACTAGGGTCAACACTTGGCATGAAAGGCACCCATAGTAAAATACTGGCACTGGCATACTAGGGTCAACACATGGCATAAAATACTGGGGCTGACTTACTAGAGGCGACACCTGGCATAAAGGGCGCCCATAGTAAAATACTGGCATACTAGAGTCAACACCTGGCACAAATGGCACCCATAGTGAAATACTGGCACTGGCATACTAGGGTCAACACATGGCATAAAATGCTGGCACTGAATACTAGAGACGACACCTGGCATAAAGGGCACCCATAGTAAAACATTGGCACAGGCATACTAGGGTCGACACCTGCCACAATGGGCGCCCATAGTAAAATACTGCCACTGGCATACTAGGGTCAACACCTGGCATACAGGGCACACATAGTAAAAAACTGTCACTGATATACTAGTGGGCAACGCATGGCATAAAGGACAATCATTGTACAATACTGGCACTGGCATACTAAATGCGACACATGGCATAAAGGTCACCCATAGTAACATACTGGGACTGGCATACTAGGGTCAACACATGGCATGAAATACTTTCACTGGCATACAAGAGGGGACACCTGGCATAAAGGGCACGCATAGTAAAATTCTGGCACTGGCATACTAGGGTCAACAAATGCATAGAATACTAGCACTGGCATACTAGATTTGATACTGGCATAAAGGGCACCAATCGTAAAATACTGACACTGGCATACTAGGGTCAACACATGGCATAAAATACTGGCACTGGCATACTAGAGGCGACACCTGGCATAAAGGGCACCCATAGTAAAATACTGGCACTGACATAATAGAGGCAACACATGGCATAAAGGACACCAAATTTACAATACTGGCGCTGGCATACTAGGGTCAGCACATGGCATTCAGGGCACCCATAATAAAATACTGGCACTGACATAATAGAGGCAACACATGGCATAAAGGACACCCATAGTAAAATACTGGCACTGGCATACTAGGGTCAACACCTGGCATAAATGGAGCTCACAGTAAAATACTGGCATACTAGGTTCAACACATGGCATAAAATACTGGTGCTGCTATACTAGAGGCAAGACCTGGCATAAAGGGCACCCATAGTAAAATACTCGCACCAACATACTAGGGTCAACACTTGGCATGAAAGGCACCCATAGTAAAATACTGGCACTGGCATACTAGGGTCAACACATGGCATAAAATACTGGGGCTGACTTACTAGAGGCGACACCTGCCATAAAGGGCACCCATAGTAAAATATTGGCATACTAGAGTCAACACCTGGCACAAATGGCACCCATAGTGAAATACTGGCACTGGCATACTAGGGTCAACACATGGCATAAAATGCTGGCACTGAATACTAGAGGCGACACCTGGCATAAAGGGCACCCATAGTAAAACACTGGCACAGGCATACTAGGGCTCGACACCTGCCACAATGGGCACCCATAGTAAAATACTGCCACTGGCATACTAGGGTCAACACCTGGCATACAGGGCACCCATAGTAAAAAACTGTCACTGATATACTAGTGGGTAACACATGGCATAAAGGACAATCATTGTACAATACTGGCACTGGCATACTAGATGCGACACATGGCATAAAGGTCACCCATAGTAAAATACTGGCACTGGCAAACTAGGGTCAACACATGGCATAAAATACTGGTGCTGCTATACTAGAGGCAAGACCTGGCATAAAGGGCACCCATAGTAAAATACTTGCACTGACATACTAGAGGCAACACATGGCATAAAGGGCACCCATGGTAAAATACTGGCACTGGCATTCTAGGGTCGACAGCAGGCACAAAGGGCACCCATAGTAAAATACTGCCAATGACATACTAGAGGCAACACATGGCAAAAAGGGCACCCATAGTAAAAAACTGGCACTGGCATTCTAGGGTCAAAAGATGGCATATAGGGCACCCATAGTAAAATATTTGCACTCTCATACTAGGGTCAACACATGGCATAAAGGGCATGCATAGTAAAATACTGGCACTGGCATACTAGGGTCAACAAATGACATAAAATACTAGCACTGGCATACTAGATTCGATACCTGGCAAAAAGGGCATGAATAGTAAAATACTGACACTGGCATACTAGGGTCAACACATGGCATAAAATACTGGAACTGGCATACTAGAGGCGACACCTGGCATAAAGGGCACCCATAGTAAAATACTGACACTGGAATGCTAATGGTCTACACATGGCAGAAAGGACACCCAATGTATAATACTGGCGCTGGCATGCTAGGATCAATACCTGGCATTAAGGGGCACCCATAGTAAAATACTGGCACTGACATACTAGTGGTCAAACACATGGCGTAAAGGACACCAATTGTACAATACTGGCGCTGGCATACTAGGGTCAACACCTGGCATACAGGGCACCCATAATAAAATACTGGCACTGATATACTAGAGGCAACACATGGCATAAAGGACACCCATAGTAAAATACTGGCACTGGCATACTAGGGTCAACACCTGGCATAAAGGGAGCTCACAGTACAATACTGGCATACTAGGTTCAACACATGGCATAAAATACTGGCACTGACTTACTAGAGGCGACACCTGGCATAAAGGGCACCCATAGTAAACTACTGCCACTGGCATACTAAGGTCAACACATTGCATAAAGGGCACCCATAGTAAACTACTGCCACTGGCATACTAGGGTCAACACCTGGCATACAGGGCACCCATAGTAAAATACTTGCACTGGCATACTAGTGGTCAACACATGGCATAAATGACACCCATTGTAAAATACTGGCACTGGCTTACTAGAGGCGACACATAGCATAAAGGGCACCCACAGTAAAATACTGCCACTGACATCCTAGAGGCAACACATGGCATAAAGGGCACCCATAGTAAAATACTGGCACTGGCATAGTAGGGTCAACAGGTGGCATAAATGGCACCCATAGTAAAATGCTGGCACTGGCATACTACGGCGACACCTGGCATAAAGGGCGCCCATAGTAAAATATTGGCACTGGATTACTCTAGTCAACACCTGGAACAAATGGCACCCATAGTAAAATACTGACACTGGCATACTAGGGTCAACACATGGCATAAAATACTAGCACTGCATACTAGAGGCAAAACCTGGCATAAAGGGCACCCATGGTAAAATACTGGCACTGGCATACTAGGGTCAACACATGGCATAAAATACTGGCACTGCATACTAGAGGAGACACCTGGCATAAAGGACACCCATAGTAAAATACTGGCACTGGCATAGTAGGGTCGACACCTGCCACAATGTTCACCCATAGTAAAATACTGCCACTGGCATACTAGGGTCAACACCTGGCATACAGTGCACCCATAGTAAAATATTGGCACTGACATACTAGTGGTCAACACCTGGCATAAAGGCCAATCAATGTACAATACTGGCGCTGGCATACTAGAGGCGACACATAGCATAAAGGTCACCCATAGTAAAATACTGGCACTGTCATACTATGGACAATACATGGCATAAAGGGCACCCATAGTAAAATACTGGCACTGGCATACTAGGGTCAACACATGGCATAAAGGACAGCCATAGTAAAATATTGGCACTGGCATACTACGGTCAACACATGGCATAAAATACTGGCACTGGCATACTAGAGGTGACACCTGGCATAAAGGGCACCCGTACTAAAATACTGAGACTAGCATACTAGGGTAAACACATGGAATAAAGGGCACTCATAGTAAAATACTGGCACTGAAATACTAGGATCAACACATGGCATAAAGGGCACCCGTAGTACAAAACTGGCACTGGCATACTAGGGTCCACCCCTGGCATAAAGTGCACCATAGTAAAATACTGGCACTGGCATACTAGGGTCAACACCTGGCATAAAAGGCACCATAGTAGAATACTGGCAATGGCATACTAGGGTCGACACATGCCATAAAGGGCACCCATAGTAAAATACTGGCACAGGCTTACTAGGGTCAACACATGGCATAACATACTGTCACTGGCATACTAGGGTCAACACATGGGATAAAGGGCACCCATAGTAACATACTGGCACTGGCATACTAGGGTCAACACCTGGCATAAAGGGCACCCATAGTATAATACTGGCACTGGCATATTAGGATCAACACTTGGCATAAAATACTGGTGCTGGTATACTAGAGGTGACCCCTGGCATAAAGGGCACCCATAGCAAATTACGGGCAATGGCATACTAGAGGCAACAAATGGCATAAAGGGCACGCATAGTAAAATACTGGCACTGACATACTTGGGACAACACCTGGCGTAAAAGGCACCGCAGTAAAATACTGGCATACTAGGGTCAACACATGGCTTAAAGACCACCCATAGTAAAAATACAGGCACTGGCATTCTAGGGTCAACACCTGGGATAAAGGGCACCATAGTAAAGTACTTTCACCGTCATACTAGAGTCAACACTTGGCATAAAGGGCACCCATAGTAAAATACTGGCACTGATATACTAGAGGCAACACATGGAGTAAAGGGCACCCATAGTAAAATACTGGCATTGGCATACTAGGTTCAACACCTGGCATAGCGGGCACCCATAGTATAATACTGGCACTGGCATACTAGGGTCAACACATGGCATAAAATACTGGCACTGGCATACTAGAGGTGACATCTGGCATAAAGGGCACCCATAGTAAAATTCTGAGACTAGCATACTAGGGTCAACACCTGACATAAAGGGCACCCATAGTAAAATACTGTCACTGGAATACTAGGGTCAACATATGGCATAAATGGCACCCATAGTAAAATACTGGCACTGACATACTATGGTCAACACCTGGAATAAAGGACACCCTTAGTAAAATACTGGCACTGGCATACTTGGGTTGACACCTGCCACAATGGGCACTTATAGTAAAATACTGCCACTGGCATACTAGGGTCAGCACCTGGAATTTAGGGCACAAATTGTAAAATACTGGCACTGATGTACTATGGTCAACACCTGGAATAAAGGACACCCTTACTAAAATACTGTCACTGGCATACTTGGGTCGACACCTAGCACAAAGGGCACCCATAATAAAATACTGCCAGTGGCATACTAGGGTCAACACCTGGCATAAAGGGCACCCATAGTAAAATACAAGCAATGTCATACTAGGACGAAGACATGGCATAACATACTGGTGCTGGTATACTATAGGTGAGACCTGGCATTAAGGGCACCCATAGTAAAATACTAGCACTTGTATACTAGGGTCAACACGTGGCATAAAATACTGGCACTGGTATACTAGAGGCGACAGCTGGCACAAAGGTCACCCATAATAAAATACTGCCAGTGGCATACTAGGGTCAACACCTGGCATACAGTGCACCCATAGTAAAATACAGGCTATGACATACTAGTGGTCAACACATGGCATGAAGTACACCATTGTACAATACTGGCGCTGGCATACTAGAGGCAACACATAGGATAAAGGGCACCCATAGTAAAATACTACCACTGGCATACTGGGGTCAACACCTGGCATAAAGGGAGCTCACAGTAAAATACTGGTATACTAGGGTCAACACATGGCATAAAATACTGGCACTGACTTAATAGTGGCGACACCTGGCATAAAGGGCACCCATAGTAAAATACTGGCACTGGCATACTAAGGTCAACACATTGCATAAAGGGCACCCATAGTAAACTACTGCCACTGGCATACTAGGGTCAACACCTGGCATACAAGGGCACCCATAGTAAAATACTGGCACTGGCATACTAAGGTCAACACATTGCATAAAGGGTCAGGGCAGGAAGAGGGTGCAAAGTGGTCCCAATCCCTTACTGGCCGTATTATTGAGTATAAAATGCATGGGATATTTGTCCTTGACAGTGGGTGACCCCCATCCCACTTGAGATAAGAGAATTCCAAAAAGTGTGTCAGGACAAATTTTGAAAGTACTCGTCCGATCACGGAAAAAATTCCAATAGTCGATTAATCATATGCAGTGTTTTATATATAATTTTTGAAGTAAAAACTCCCTCTCAGGAGAGTAGCAAAAGGTGACAGCCAACACGTGTTTCGCCTCTATACATGGCCATCCGGCCTGGGGCTTCCTCAGGGCGTTAATTTTATATAGGACACAAAACGTCCAAGTATGTCTGGTTCTCTGTCATATAATCTCGAAAGTAATGGCGAAATGCCTCGGAGCAGTTCTATCCCAGCTGTCGGCGACATTGCATAAAGGGCACCCATAGTAAACTACTGCCACTGGCATACTAGGGTCAACACCTGGCATACAAGGGCACCCATAGTAAAATACTGGCACTGACATACTAGTGGTCAACACATGGCATAAGGAAACCCATTGTACAATACTGACGCTGGCATACCAGAGGCGACACATAGCATAAAGGGCACCCATGTTAAAATACTCGCACCGACATACTAGGGTCAACACTTGGCATGAAAGGCACCCATAGTAAAATACTGGCACTGGCATACTAGGGTCAACACATGGCATAAAATACTGGGGCTGACTTACTAGAGGCGACACCTGGCATAAAGGGCGCCCATAGTAAAATACTGGCATACTAGAGTCAACACCTGGCACAAATGGCACCCATAGTGAAATACTGGCACTGGCATACTAGGGTCAACACATGGCATAAAATGCTGGCACTGAATACTAGAGACGACACCTGGCATAAAGGGCACCCATAGTAAAACATTGGCACAGGCATACTAGGGTCGACACCTGCCACAATGGGCGCCCATAGTAAAATACTGCCACTGGCATACTAGGGTCAACACCTGGCATACAGGGCACCCATAGTAAAAAACTGTCACTGATATACTAGTGGGCAACGCATGGCATAAAGGACAATCATTGTACAATACTGGCACTGGCATACTAGATGCGACACATGGCATAAAGGTCACCCATAGTAACATACTGGGACTGGCATACTAGGGTCAACACATGGCATGAAATACTTTCACTGGCATACAAGAGGGGACACCTGGCATAAAGGGCACGCATAGTAAAATTCTGGCACTGGCATACTAGGGTCAACAAATGCATAGAATACTAGCACTGGCATACTAGATTTGATACTGGCATAAAGGGCACCAATCGTAAAATACTGACACTGGCATACTAGGGTCAACACATGGCATAAAATACTGGCACTGGCATACTAGAGGCGACACCTGGCATAAAGGGCACCCATAGTAAAATACTGGCACTGACATAATAGAGGCAACACATGGCATAAAGGACACCAAATTTACAATACTGGCGCTGGCATACTAGGGTCAGCACATGGCATTCAGGGCACCCATAATAAAATACCGGCACTGACATAATAGAGGCAACACATGGCATAAAGGACACCCATAGTAAAATACTGGCACTGGCATACTAGGGTCAACACCTGGCATAAATGGAGCTCACAGTAAAATACTGGCATACTAGGTTCAACACATGGCATAAAATACTGGTGCTGCTATACTAGAGGCAAGACCTGGCATAAAGGGCACCCATAGTAAAATACTCGCACCGACATACTAGGGTCAACACTTGGCATGAAAGGCACCCATAGTAAAATACTGGCACTGGCATACTAGGGTCAACACATGGCATAAAATACTGGGGCTGACTTACTAGAGGCGACACCTGCCATAAAGGGCACCCATAGTAAAATACTGGCATACTAGAGTCAACACCTGGCACAAATGGCACCCATAGTGAAATACTGGCACTGGAATACTAGGGTCAACACATGGCATAAAATGCTGGCACTGAATACTAGAGGCGACACCTGGCATAAAGGGCACCCATAGTAAAACACTGGCACAGGCATACTAGGGTCGACACCTGCCACAATGGGCACCCATAGTAAAATACTGCCACTGGCATACTAGGGTCAACACCTGGCATACAGGGCACCCATAGTAAAAAACTGTCACTGATATACTAGTGGGTAACACATGGCATAAAGGACAATCATTGTACAATACTGGCACTGGCATAATAGATGCGACACATGGCATAAAGTTCACCCATAGTAAAATACTGGCACTGGCAAACTAGGGTCAACACATGGCATAAAATACTGGTGCTGCTATACTAGAGGCAAGACCTGGCATAAAGGGCACCCATAGTAAAATACTTGCACTGACATACTAGAGGCAACACATGGCATAAAGGGCACCCATGGTAAAATACTGGCACTGGCATTCTAGGGTCGACAGCAGGCACAAAGGGCACCCATAGTAAAATACTGCCAATGACATACTAGAGGCAACACATGGCAAAAAGGGCACCCATAGTAAAAAACTGGCACTGGCATTCTAGGGTCAAAAGATGGCATATAGGGCACCCATAGTAAAATATTTGCACTGTCATACTAGGGTCAACACATGGCATAAAATACTTACACTCGCATACAAGAGTTGACACCTGGCATAAAGGGCATGCATAGTAAAATACTGGCACTGGCATACTAGGGTCAACAAATGACATAAAATACTAGCACTGGCATACTAGATTCGATACCTGGCAAAAAGGGCATGAATAGTAAAATACTGACACTGGCATACTAGGGTCAACACATGGCATAAAATACTGGAACTGGCATACTTAAGGCGACACCTGGCATAAAGGGCACCCATAGTAAAATACTGACACTGGAATGCTAATGGTCTACACATGGCAGAAAGGACACCCAATGTATAATACTGGCGCTGGCATGCTAGGATCAATACCTGGCATTAAGGGGCACCCATAGTAAAATACTGGCACTGACATACTAGTGGTCAAACACATGGCGTAAAGGACACCAATTGTACAATACTGGTGCTGGCATACTAGGGTCAACACCTGGCATACAGGGCACCCATAATAAAATACTGGCACTGATATACTAGAGGCAACACATGGCATAAAGGACACCCATAGTAAAATACTGGCACTGGCATACTAGGGTCAACACCTGGCATAAAGGGAGCTCACAGTACAATACTGGCATACTAGGTTCAACACATGGCATAAAATACTGGCACTGACTTACTAGAGGCGACACCTGGCATAAAGGGCACCCATAGTAAACTACTGCCACTGGCATACTAAGGTCAGCACATTGCATAAAGGGCACCCATAGTAAACTACTGCCACTGGCATACTAGGGTCAACACCTGGCATACAGGGCACCCATAGTAAAATACTTGCACTGGCATACTAGTGGTCAACACATGGCATAAATGACACCCATTGTAAAATACTGGCACTGGCTTACTAGAGGCGACACATAGCATAAAGGGCACCCACAGTAAAATACTGCCACTGACATCCTAGAAGCAACACATGGCATAAAGGGCACCCATAGTAAAATACTGGCACTGGCATAGTAGGGTCAACAGGTGGCATAAATGGCACCCATAGTAAAATGCTGGCACTGGCATACTACGGCGACACCTGGCATAAAGGGCGCCCATAGTAAAATATTGGCACTGGATTACTCTAGTCAACACCTGGAACAAATGGCACCCATAGTAAAATACTGACACTGGAATACTAGGGTCAACACATGGCATAAAATACTAGCACTGCATACTAGAGGCAAAACCTGGCATAAAGGGCACCCATGGTAAAATACTGGCACTGGCATACTAGGGTCAACACATGGCATAAAATACTGGCACTGCATACTAGAGGAGACACCTGGCATAAAGGACACCCATAGTAAAATACTGGCACTGGCATAGTAGGGTCGACACCTGCCACAATGTTCACCCATAGTAAAATACTGCCACTGGCATACTAGGGTCAACACCTGGCATACAGTGCACCCATAGTAAAATATTGGCACTGACATACTAGTGGTCAACACCTGGCATAAAGGCCAATCAATGTACAATACTGGCGCTGGCATACTAGAGGCGACACATAGCATAAAGGTCACCCATAGTAAAATACTGGCACTGTCATACTATGGACAATACATGGCATATAGGGCATCCATAGTAAAATACTGACACTAGCATACTAGGATCAACACATGGCATAAACAGCAGCCCTAGTAAAATACTGGCAAGGGCATACTAGGGTCAACAGGAACAGGGTCAAGACTGATTTGCATATAGCTGGGTCTGAACTGAGGTGGCAAAGTGAGCTAAAGAATGATGATGGATTCTACCCAGATCTGTGACTGGGGGTGAGCATCTGAAAAGTTTCAGTGCTCCGTACATCATCTCCTTGTGTTTGCTTTGTTAGCCCTAAGTTGGCAGGGTATGCCCAGACGTGGGTCCCTTGCTCACTTTGCCACTGGATTCAAGCTAGCCTGGCTGATGAAGGGTGTTACCCAGAAACTGGTCCCAGGATGCTTGTTTCCGGTTCAGGGAAGACCTGGTTCAGCAGTTCGGGCTGGACTATTCCCATGAGGCACAGGGTCTAGACTGATTTGCATATAGCTGGGTCTGAACTGGGGTGGCGAAGTGAGCTAAAGAATTATGATGGATTCAACCCAGATCTGTGACTGAGGGTGAGCCAGTGTAGTGTTCTCAGGGCTGGTTTGGCTGAACTGTTTTTCGGTACCCCCAGCAGTAGTCTGGCCGCACAGTTCTGAGCCACTTGGAGTTTCCTTAACAACTGAGGTGGTGAAGTGAGCTAAAGAATGATGATGGATTCAACCCAGATCTGTGACTGGGGGTGAGCATCTGAAAAGTTTCAGCGCTCCGTCCATCATCTCCTTGTGTTTGCTGGGTCCCCTGCTCACTTTGCCACTGGATTCAAGCTAGTTTGGCTTTTGAGGGATGTTACCCTGGCACTAGTCCCAGGAAGACCTGGCTTGGCAGGTTGGGCTGGACTTTTCCCATGAGGCACATGGTCAAGACTGATTTGCATATAGCTGGGTCTGAACTGTGGTGGCGAAGTGAGCTAAAGAATGATGATGGATTCAACCCAGATCTGTGACTGGGGGTGAGCATCTGAAAAGTTTCAGCGCTCCGTCCATCATCTCCTTGTGTTTGCTTTGTTAGCCCTAAGTTGGCAGGGTATGCCCAGACGTGGGTCCCTTGCTCACTTTGCCACTGGATTCAAGCTAGCCTGGCTGATGAAGGGTGTTACCAAGAAACCGGTCCCAGGATGCTTGTTTCCGGTTCAGGGAAGACCTGGCTTGGCAGTTCGGGCTGGACTGTTCCCATGAGGCACAGGGTCAAGACTGATTTGCATATAGCTGGGTCTGAACTGAGGGGGCGAAGTGAGTTAAAGAATGATGATGGATTCAACCCAGATCTGTGACTGGGGGTGAGCATCTGAAAAGTTTCAGCGCTCCGTCCATCATCTCCTTGTGTTTGCTTTGTTAGCCCTAAGTTGGCATGGTATGCCCAGACATGGGTCCCTTGCTCACTTTGCCACTGGATTCAAGCTAGCCTGGCTGATGAAGGGTGTTACCCAGAAACCGGTCCCAGGATGTTTGTTTCCGGTTCATGGAAGACCTGGCTTGGCATTTCGGGCTGGACTGTTCCCATGAGGCACAGGGTCAAGACTGATTTGCATATAGCTGTGTCTGAACTGGGGTGGCGAAGTGAGCTAAAGAATTATGATGGATTCAACCCAGATCTGTGACTGAGGGTGAGCCAGTGTAGTGTTCTCAGGGCTGGTTTGGCTGAACTGTTTTTCGGTACCCCCAGCAGTAGTCTGGCCGCACAATTCTGAGCCACTTGGAGTTTCCTTAACATTGCAACGGGTGCTCCAAGGTATAAGGAGTTTCAATAGTCCAAGCGTGAATGGACCAGGGACTGTATCAGGATTCTCCTGGCACTTATTGGCAGGAGGGGGAGAATCTTGCGCAGAAGTCTCATAGCGCCGAAACATGCTCCTGTTACTCTTGCCGCTTGATCTTCGAATTTAAGGGAACTGTCCAGCCACACACCCAGGCTTTTTATCTTGGTCTTAGGGGAAGGGGCAGGTCCCAGACAGTTCAGCCAGACCTGTTTGAGGTCCAGGCCGGAGGTGTTACCCAGAAGCATTAGTTCGGTCTTTCCCCCATTTAGCTTAAGGCAGGAGTGTTCAATCCATGAAGCCACTTCTTCCAGGCAGGTTTCCAAGTCGGAGGAGTGGTTACGTGGGCCATTAAGGGAGATTACCAGTTGGGTGTCATCTGCGTAGGTGATAATTTTTATCCCGTAAGGCAAGATGATATCCGCCAGTGGCTGCATATAAACATTGAATAAAGTGGGACTCAGGGAGGATCCCTGGGGGACTCCACAACTGAGTCCCAAAACTTTAGAAGTAGCTTCCCCTGAGAAAACCTGGAAGGTCCTGTTCTCTAGGTAGGACTGGATCCATTTGAGTGCCTCACCCGAGACACCTCTCCTCCTGAGTCTCTCCCCTAGTATGTCGAAGTTCACCATATCGAACGCTGAACTTAAATCTAGGAGAATGATGGCCACTGCTCCCCCTTGATCGAGGATCAATTTCGATTCCTCCACCACGTCCAGCAGTGCCATTTCCGTGCCGTGTAGAGGCCGGAAGCCTCTTTGTGTGGCATGCAGGAGGCTGTTAGATTCCAAGAATTCTGAGATGGCTGAGTTAACATGCTTTTCTAGTGCTTTAATGATCACTGGAAGCAGAGATATAGGGCGATAGTTACCGAGATCATCCGGATCCAGGTTTTTTTTTTTTAATAGAGTCTTCACCATGGTGTGCTTCCAAGGTGTCGGGACAAAGCTACTAGCCATGGATTGATTCATTATTTCAAGCATGTGGGGAAGAATCACTTTTCCTGCTTTGTATTGTACATGGGGTGGTGCTGGATCTAGAGGAGAGCCAGATCTTATCTGGTGAAAGATTTCCGAGAGCCTGGTTAGAGTGAGCGGGGGGAGTGAGTTGAGCGCATGGTTGATGCCGGGCCGGAGCGTGTCCCTTACAAGGATGTCACTAGGGCACGGTGGTCTAGGAAATACCGAGTACATTTTCCAATTTTTTCTAGGAAAAAGTGGGCTAATTCATCACATCGCTCAGATGAGGCCACGAGATAAGTTTCTGATCTAGGAAGTTCTAGCAAGTCTTTCGCGATGCGGAAGGTTTCTCTGGGGGTGTTGGCTGCTAAATTAATTCGTTCCTCATAGTATGCTGCTTGGGCGTTTTTTATTTCTCTTTGATAGCGTTTTATGGCTCCTCTGTATTTCTGTTTGCTGGTGGCATTGTAGTCCTTCCTCCACATTCTCTCCAGTCTTTTACACTCCTGTTTATATGCTCGAAGTGTGGGGGAATACCAGGGCGAGGATTTCTCCCTTGCTTTAATGCATGATTTAAATGGGACGACCATGTCTAGTGATGTCTTGATCCAAGTGGAAAAGTTATCAGCCGCTACAGCGAGGTCGGGGTTGAATTCCGGCTCTAGACTTTCTAGGGCTGTGATCCAAGTTTCTCCTGATAGTTTGGCCCAAGGTCGGACTCTCTTGGTGGTGAGTTTAAAATCTAGGCGAGGGTGAGAGAGATTAACATAGAAGGGCATCAGGTGATGATCGGTCCAAGGCAAAGGGATTGGGTCACCTACCAATGAATCGTTATTATTTTATTTTTTTAAAATTTTTCAAAATCCTTTATTGACAAATTTGCACAGCAAGGTTACAAGATTGCACTATATCAGGGCATTACATACGAGCATTCAGTATTATGCAGCAGAGGTTACCACATACGCGTAACACATGATGTCGATACAAAGAAGAACATGCAGTGTCAGCACTAGGGAAGTAGTGTAAGCTATGGGGAGAGGCCCATCGAATAGGGGAGAGAGGCTAGAGGAGCAGGAGGGAGAGTGAGCGGGGAGCCAGCAACTCACTGACCATCGCCGGCGGCCGCCGCGGGTGGAACGCCAGCGGGGAGCGCGGGGGAGGTCGCAGGACGCTGAGAGTCACGACTTGAGAGGTAAGATACAAGTGGACCCCATATGTCAATTGGGCGGGATTTGGCCGGCATTAGGTCCCAGAATTCGGACAGGAGTGTCTGACACCGAGAAGCATCCTCAAGCCAAGTGTCAACCTTAGGTAAAAGCCTGCGACCCCAGCACATGGAGACCCTACGCCTCGCAAGGACAAGAAGCATCGCAGTCAGGTGGCACGTAGCATCAGGGAATAATTTCACGAAGCCTAAAAGGCAAAGAACAGGGTCGGGCTGGACCGGCAACGAGGTAATCTCAGAAATAGCGGCACACACCTTGCGCCAGTATGCGGAGATCCGTGGGCACAGCCAGGCGAGGTGGGAGAAGTCTGCTGCAGGGGCGGAGCACCGCAGACATCTATCATTGGGGATAAGTCCCATCTTGTGCAGCTGAGCAGGAGTGCGGTAAAGCCTATGCAAATATTTAAAGTGGATGAGGCGCAGGCGGTAATTTAGGGATAGGCGTTTAATCTGATTGCAACAATAAAGCCAGCCTTCTTGAGAGAGTTCGACACCCAGGTCTTCGCACCACGCCACTCGCGCCCGGTCTGCAGAGATGGGAGATGCTGCCAGTGCAAGGGCGTAAATCTTGGTGACTAGCTTTCGTGGGGAGGGGGATGTGTAAAGAAAGTCAAGAGTAGCCATCGAGGAAGGAGGCTGGGGAAACGAGGGATGAAGCTCCCTGCAAATAGCCCTTAGTTGATAGTAGAGCAGAGTGTCCATGGGGCCGGAGTCGACAGCAAGAGTGAAGAAGGTGTCCCCAGGGTAGAGATCCGACACTGTGGAAAGCCCCAAGCGGGTTGCATGTTTAACCATCCCGGATGACTGAAGGGGGGAAAAGCCGGATGATGTGCAATAGGCATGGCATTCGCGGAGAGCATGCTAGAGCCGGAGAGTCTATGGAGCCCATCCCAGGCCCAGCGCAGAGTCTCCACCGTGTCAATCTCGGTGCGAGGGAATTTCGCTGGGGCGAACAAGGCGGTTGTGAGCGGCCATGGGGCAGCAAGGTCGGCCTCCACCGCGACATGCGGCTGAAAAGGAGTGGGGTGGAGCCAAAAATGGAGAAAGCTGGCTTGGGCACTAAGGGTACCACCCCAACTTGGGAGTCGGTAACTTTTCAATTGTTTGCAACCATATTTAAGGGCCATTGATACATAGGGTTCCGACTACCCAAAACTAAATGGGTTTAGTACATTTGAGAAAGATTTCTACTAGTCAAAACCCGGTGGTTTAGTGAATCGCAGTGTTTGCAACCAGCAAAAAACTTTGTGTATCTGGCCCCATGTGGCTTCTGATCCAAAAGCCATTCTAATAAATAAATGCTATTGCATTAAGGAATGATCCTTGTTAACAGTGACCAGTTTAAAACTAGATGGTCCACATCTTAGACAATGGAAGAGCTTGGATAAAATAGGCATTAACTAAAACAACACAAAAGGGTCCATCTGTCCCTTGTTGGGTAATTAAAGATAGCCACATATGGAGTGCAGGTGGTCTCTTACTACCCTGGGCCCCGGTGCCACTGCTCCTGATGCACCAATGCTAACTATGCGCCTTCTCCTCAATCAATAGTATGACAGGTATATATTTAAGGCACAAAGCAGCCTGGACAGATTTAAAGTGCAGTCCCAATTCTGCACTAATTTAAGGATCGAAGCTCAGTGTTCCCAAGAGGGAACAGCTTATACTTCCAACAGCTCTTAATCATATGAAACAAAATATATATACATCCGTATATAGGGGTTCCTAATCAACACTCTTTCACCATTGCTATGCTCGAGAGATCACTCATTTATACTCCCTACCACCCAAGCAGAGGATTTAGATCAACAGACCAGCCCTCTCCAGCCATTGGATGCTTTCACTTTGAGTGACTGTGTTTGCCCATACACATGAACAGCTACACCTAAAAATAGTTCCCAAAAATAGACATTTATTATAAATATCAATGTTCATTCCTCACTATAAACCAGCTATAGAATATTTATTTATCCTACAGAAAACGAGCACAAGTCATTAGAGTAGCTAGAGTGTATATGCAGATTTTTAGGTTGAAACCACCCCCACCACAGAATTGTGATTGGCATTTCAACTACTTCTATCTGACTTGAGAGAACCCTCCAGTATCTACTTGTGGACCTGCAATGCCCCTATTGGAGTGCTGCACAGTGCTGACAGTATGCCGAAAACACTCCTCTCAAATAAGAAACAAAGCGCACACCCACCAAAACATAAACCGCCAAAGCTCAGTAACCACATTCCATTAACTGTATCTCGTGACTGTACAAAGCACTGTCTTCTCCCAAAATATGTTGTTTGCAGTGTCATAACTATTAGTATAATTACTATTATTTTAAATGATATAAGTGATATAATATAGAACGGTTTAAGCAGTGCATGGAGAAGGTACAAGTTTTAGTGAATGTAGTGTGGTTACCGAGTTAAATGCACAGTGCATGGAGGTGCACGAGCTATAATATTTTGAAGGTATTTCGTAAATTATAAATTACAGTAATAAATATAAGGTTGCAAATTTTACTTTTTGTGTAGTTTAAGTTTAGTTTGGAGTTAAAGAATAAATAAAGTTATAGTAATTCAAAGGTGGTGTGTAATGTATACATTTAAGGTATAACTATAATTTTTGAATTTGAAATGTTTGTGTATTTTAAGTTTGGTTTGTATAGAAAGAATAAATAAAGTTTTCCTAACTAAAACAGTGGTTGAACCTTTATTTTTTCTTTGAATTTCAATGGTTTTTTATTTTGAATAAAAATATATTTTGAATCTTAGAGTTTACTGTCATCGAGTGGACTGTCATTAAGTGGAGTGTGGTACAGTAGAGTCGAGGAGAGAGTCATAAAGTGTACTGTCATCGAGTGGATTAGAGTGAAGTGGAGTCGAGTGGAGTAGAGCTGAGAGTGTTACAGTGGAGGGGCAGACAGTGGAGTTGTGTAGAGTGAAGTGTTGTAGAGTGGAGTGTGGTACAGTGCAGTGGGATACAGTGGAATGATATAGATTGGATTGTCATAGAGAGGAGTGGAGTAAAATGGAGTGGCATAGTTTACAGAGGAGTAAATTGTTATATAGCACACTGGCATGTAGTATAGTACAGTAGTATGGAGTGCACTAAAGTGGACAGGCGTATTGTAGAGTTAAGTAAAGTGTTATAAATTAGAGTGGTGGGGGGCGCTAGAGGGCGCTCGGCAAGATGGCCGCACCTGTGTGAGGCTCTGCCCGGCCGAGCTGTAATCCGTCCATTATCCGCCTACAATCAGCTGCATCTGAGTCCATCAGACACCTGTATGGCGCTGGAAGCCACGGCGGCACATATTGGGAGCAACTGGCGTCCTGGGCACTCGCTGCGTGAGTGTTCTGGCAGTCTTCACGAGTCTGATGGCGCGGCAGAGAAAATGGCGGCCACCGTGCAGTTGTAGCGGTGCGCCTCTCCTATCCTGGGGTGAGGTGCCTTGCGCGCCTAGTGCACACTGCCCGGGGACTCCCGCTGTGTTGTCCGGCTGGGAGGCTATCAGCGTTGGTAAGGAGCGCGAGGGATCGACTGGAGAGTGCCGAGGCGGCGGCCGGTCCTGGACAACGCGGGAGTGTTGAGTCCCGGCTGAACGAGCGACCCCCCTCGTGTGGAGATCTTTTGCTGCTGCCTGAAGTTGCTGGCGCCTGCCTGCGCCGGCTGCAGTGAGTGGGGGTGCGGCTCGGCCCAGGTTTCGGCTGCGTAGGCGGGCGTGGGCCTGGGTTTGGGCCACGGCCTGCGAACTGTGGCTGGTGCGGGTGCGGCTTCCGGAGGTCCGGTTTCGCTGGGTGGCGGCAGGAGCGGGCGAGAGAGTTGTCCGGCTTGATGGCTAATCGTGCTCCTGGGTGTTCGATTGCTATTGACTGAGCATTGCTGCAACTGCAACGTGTGTAGTGCGCCCCACTCGCGCTGGACTGCTTGCTTCAGAGGAGGGGTGCCTGCTGGCCCTGCGTTGCGTACAGTAATGAGGAGTGCGGGCCTGCATGTGTTGGGGCCTACAACGGTCACCGCTTGGTGGCGCATAGCCCATTGTGTGGGAGAGGACAAGCTTTAGCAGTGGGTTGCTACATCTGGAGATTGAGGGCGCACTATCTGGAGGCTGTGGCGGAGCGCACGATCCTCTGGCAGTTAGTTGCGAGCTTCTAGGGATATTGTGTTTTCTTCTGAGCTGTACACCTCGTCTTGGCTATTCATCACTGAGGGGGTCTTCAACGGCAGGGGCCATGGGGAGGACTGATAAGGCGCAGCCACGCCTTAACTTTGAACCACGCAAATCCTCCAAAAGGCTGCATCTGATTCGGAGGTGGATGCCCACGCTGGAATCCACGTTGCTGGCCATGCAACGCAGTCTACAGTCCATTGAGGGTACAATGGCTGAGGTCAACCACCGCCTTGACCACATGTCATCCCAGTTAGAAAAACAAAATGCTCGCATGGGGGAGGTGGAGCAGCGGGTGTCAGCTACGGAGGATGGCCTGAGCACAGTTTCTGAAAAGACACTTAACATGGAGAAAGTACTAGCCCTCATCCAGGCCAAGAATGAGGATTTGGAGGCGCGGTCCCGGCGTAACATCAAAATTACTGGGCTGCCGGAGTCCACCAATGTCGGGAAAATGGAGACCTACATCGAAAACCTTATTTCCGATCTCTTTGGCGCTGATCAACTCTCTACCATGTTCATTGTGGAGCGCGCCCACCGATCTCTTGCTGCCAGGGCTGTGCCGGGGGCCCCGCCCCACCCAATAATAGCCAGACTTTTGAATTATAGGGACCGGGATACCATACTGAGGATGGCACGAGAAAAGGGTACTATCATTCACCAAGGCAATACACTGGCCTTCTTCCTGGACTTCACGGTGGCTGTCCAGGCGGCCAGACGAGAATATGGCACTGTGAAAAAGTTTTTGCAAACGGAAGGGGTCCCCTATGCGATGTTGTATCCTGCCCGCCTACGTATAGGCGCGGACGGGGATTGTAAAATATTTTCATCATTGAAAGCGGCTCTGGAGCATGCGAAGCAGCTGAAGCGCAGGAGGCGTGAGGCCGGTGCCGCACCGGAGGAGGAGGCGTAGCAGTGGGATGCACAAGTTTGATGGAACTTCAACCTACACACAACGCATCTCGGATTGTTCCTGTTGTACTGTCTACTAGATTGACCTGCCTTGGGTGCTATTGCGCCGCTTGCCGTAATCCCCAAATAGGACGTATGCACTGACTGCTTGTTAGGATGCCATAGGCGACCGACTCTCTTTTTGTTGTCTATGATATTGTGTTTCCATAATATTGGTTTTTTCCCTCCAGGTTGATTGGTCGCTACTGAGTGCTCCTATTACTGATTCATATGAGTCTTTGTGAACTATGCTTTCATGGGAATGTCTCACTGCCCTGGGGGTTGTTGCACTTCGTTCTAGTGTGTGTCAGGATATGGACGTATTATTATGTTAGCGCAAATTAGACCTGCTCGGCCACCTCCTACACTGTGGGAGGTTAGTAGCACTCTGCGCCCCCGTAACTGGGTGTACCCCAAATGCTGATCTTGTTTGTTTGGTATGTTGGGGGGGTTGGTAGGGTATTGGGATGGCTTTGGCATGTTGGGGCTGCTGAAGTGGGTGGGGGGTTCCTGGGTAGGCAGTATAAAGAGGACGCTGGGCTGGACATCCTCTGTTTGGGTATGTAATGGTAATTCGGGTGAGCATGGCCTGTTATTTTCCACATGTGCTCTGATATGGTTTGATCTAATCTATGAATAGTACAGTTAAGTTTCTTACTTGGAACGTACGCGGATTTAACACTCCAAAAAAGATAAGATCGGTGTTTGCTTGCCTGGATCGCATGGGAGTGCAAATAGCCTTTCTGCAGGAGACGCATTTATTGCCAGACTCAGCGACTAAAGTGGGTGTTCGCTGGGCGGTTGCCAGAGCTGCGTCATCTTACTCTACCTATTCTAGGGGTGTGTTGACTCTGGTGAAGAAGGGCGTTCCTTTTACGGTGGTTAGCTCTGAAACGGATGACAGTGGGCGAGTAGTGGTCATGCATGGGCGGCTGGGTGGCCAGAGTGTGTTGCTGGTGAATGTGTATGGCCCTAATGTAGATGACCCCTCTTTTTACTCTGATGTGTGGCGTAGAATCTCTACATTCCCCCCTGCGTCCATCATCTGGGGGGGTGATTTTAACGTTTGCCTGGATGCCACAATGGACAGGGCTGGCAGTAATGAGATGCGGCCTAAACAGGCGTCGGCAGTACAGTGGGGGCTAGTAGATGCAGGGCACCTACATGACATTTGGCGCAGCCGTCACCCAGTTGGTCAGTAGAGTACATTTGTTTCTTCTGTACATGGGTCCTGGTCCCGTATAGATTTTTGGCTCGTTTCGGAGATGGTTTGTACGTGGGTAGTCCCGGTGACGCACGAAGCGCGCACTCTGTCTGACCACTCTCCTGTGCTTCTTGAATTGCAAATTCCTACCTGTGAGAGACCACCCTTTGCATAGCGACTTCAACCCTCAGAACTTAATGACCCGGTATTCAGGCAGACTATTGCTGAGGCGATTAAAACCTTTTTCAGGGAAAATGAGGGGTCAGTGGATAGCGCGGGAGTGTTATGGGAAGCGTTCAAGGTTACCATCAGGGGATCTTGCATAGGGGCCCAATCCGGAGTGCTGCGCGATATTCGACGGAGGATAAAAAAACTAGCATCCGATATTTCTCAACTAGAACGTGAATATGAATCTGCTCCTTCCGCTGCTAAACTAGCTGCCATAAGGGAACTTGTCACTGAACACAATGCGACTGTGGACCAAGAGCTATTACACTGCTCCCGCAGGAAAATAGCACGGTACTATGGCGAGGGAGGCCGCCCGGGTCGGTCTCTTGCGCAAAAGCTGGCAGAGCCGCGCAGCCAGGAAAATGTAACAGAACTTATTGGCGAGGACGGGGTAGCCTGCCACTCGACAATGGAGCTCTGCGATACCGTGTTAAAATTCTACACCCGTCTATATGCTTCCAGGGCCTCTCCGCCAACTGCAGAGATTGATGCATACCTGGAGGATGTTGCGCTCGGGTGGCTATCTAATTCTCACCGCGAGTACCTTATGCAACCGTTTGATGAGGAGGACGTTAAAGAAGCCATTCAGTCATTACCAACCTGTAAGGCCGCAGGGTTGGATGGGCTGCCCAGTGAATTTTATAAAGCTTACGCGTCGGATCTGGCCCCTCGGTTATTAGAAGTGTACGCGGAGGCCTATGAGAAGGGGACACTGCCACCTTCTCTCCGGGAGGCTCTACTTGTTACACTATTGAAACCTGATAAGCCCCCGAATCAGTGTGGGTCCTATAGACCTCCCTCGATTATTAATATTGATGCAAAGATTCTGGCGAGAATGGTGGCCACTAGGATACAACCACTTGCCCCTCTCCTGGTTCTGCCTGACCAGTCTGGGTTTGTCGCGCGCGCTCTACGACTCACAACTTGCGCACGCTCTTCGCCACCTTACACTACTTTGAACCCGACTTCCAAGCGGTTGCTGTGCTGCTTGATGCAGCAAAAGCGTTCGACTCTCTGCAATGGCCTTTTATGTTTACGTTTCTGACTAGGATGGGCTTCCCTCCGTTCTTTTTACAATGGCTCAGGGTGCTGTATAGTGGTCCGGTAGCTCGGGTTCGGGTTAATGGATGGGTGTCCTCATTGTTCCAAATTGAGAGAGGCACGCGGCAGAGATGCCCCCTGTCACCTATGCTCTTCTCACTTGGTTCGGAGCCTCTTGCCTGCAAACTACGTCAAAAGCACGCGGCAGCAGCTCTGCGGTTTAGGCAGCGGCCACTGATCGTCTCCCTCTATGCAGACGACATGTTACTATATGTCCGTGAACCCGCCATGCATTTATCTGCGCTTCTCCGGGAGTATGTAAGGTTTGAAAGTTTTTCAGGCCTTGGGATCAACTGGTCAAAATCTGTGGTGTTTCCCCTTACTGCGCACACGAAAGAGGTGGAGATGGACTATCCATTGACCTGGACGTCTGCTCCCGTGAAATATCTTGGGGTATGGATTCACAGAGATCCCGATACGGTTGTTACTGAGAATTATGGCCGGGCGATTATGCGCATCACGGAACTAGCCGAATGATGGGCGCATTTGCCCCTTTCATTGGCAGACAGGATAGCAGTTGTGAAAATGGCCTTTCTTCCTAAATTGCTTTATTTCTTTGTGAATATTCCTATAAAATTGAATGTGGCAATGTTTCGCACTCTGCAATCATCACTGCTGACGTTTGTGTGGGGCGGTAGGAAGCCTCGATGCCGGTGGGACCTATTGGTTCAGCCTTTTGATCGGGGTGGCTTCGAGGCTCCTGACCTTCGATTATACTATTTGTGTGCGCAGGCACAATTCGCGCATTATTGGCATTTCCCCCAGTGCTTTCAGCCTCACGTGGCTATCGAATCTGATGCTGTCCTTCCCATGCCACTGCAGGCGGCGACCTTGTAAGGGGGATCGGGTGGCCCACGGACTGAAATAAACCCGGCACTGTGCACGGCGTGGGCATGGCGAATGCTTGCGACACGGGCACAACTCTCCTATTTATATGCTCCATTGTTGCCCATAGCTTCCCATCCTGATATCTCAGTGTCGCGGAAGCTGCCGGCCCTCCGAGAGCTGGCTAGGGCGGGCATCTCTCGGCTCGGTGATCTCTACAAGAATGGTCAATTTAAAACATTACAGGAGGCGCAGAATGGCATGGATTGTGGCTTTATGTTTTGCTTTACATACGTCCGAGTCAGACAGGCTATTCGTGCGGCGTATCCAGAGTACCCTGTGGAGCCCGCTACTCTATGGGCATTGCAGGCGATGCTGTCGGGAGAGGGACGTAAGGGGTTAATCACTAAACTCTATAATGCTTCCCTGCGCGAGCGGGAGCAAGGCGATCACCCCTCTTGTGTACGCTGGCAGGCAGCGCTGGGTATCACTCTTGCACCGGAGGTTTGGATGGCGTGCTGCCAACTCACAGGTCATCTCACCGCCAACTGCAATCTTAGAATTATCCATTTCAAATTCTTACATCAAATATACTACACCCCGTTGCAGCTACATAGGTATGGTCTGCGAGAAACAGCTAACTGTGTGCGGTGTGGAATGGCGGATGCAGACTTTTTACATGTGGCATGGTTGTGTGCCGGTGTATTTGCTTTCTGGACTGCTGTGGTGAAAATGCTTACTGACATGGTGCTGGAACCTGTGCACTGCACTCCTGAAATATGCTTGCTGGGTTATGTTAAACGCCTTAAACCCTGCAATAGGCAATTGGTCGCAGTCTCTACTCCATTTGCGAAAAGGGCCGTAGCGCAGTGTTGGGGCGCTAAGGCACCTCCTACGGTGATGAAATGGCTCCGTGATTTGATATATTGTAGGAATCAGTTGCAGATTTATGAAGAGGAGTTACCGGAGGCTTCCCATCCCAAAGACTTTTGGGCCCCGCTTACAGCATATCTGCTATCCCATCCAGACCTATTGTGATCTCTGACTTGCTGTACCCCCTATTCTCCTGGCTCAGCGGCTTCTGTGGAGGCGCCCGCCTATTGGTCTGTTTGCTGCTGCTCCCTGAGTGTTACCTTGGATCATGGGTGCTAGTCTTTCCCGGTTCACGGTAGCAGACTGTATGTAAGAGCTTATCCATTGTCATCATTGCTATAGCCTCGCACGCGACGGACTCTTGACGTGCAGGTGATCTCCAAATGTACCAGAATTTTGTTTTCGTTCTGCCTAGGGGGGGATATGGGAGGTTGTGGGCTCTTAACGCTCTGTACCAATTTGCATTATATATTTGTTACTGTATTTCTGAAATCAATAAACATATATTAAAAAAAAAAAAATTAGAGTGGTGTCTTGTATAGTACAGTGGAGTGGCATGCCGTTGAGTGTTTGAAAGTGACGTAGAGCAGAGTAGGGTGTTGTACACTAGGGTGTAGGGGCATAGAGAGGAAGGTTTTACAGTGTAGTGTAGGGGCATAGAGTGGAGTACAGATTCATACAGTGGCACACAGTGTAGTGGAGTCTTGTACCTTTATGAATTGATGAATTGATAATGTTTTAATAGTATTTTTGTTAAAATTTCTATGCACGAGCTTTTTAGTCTTTTTAATTAATGAACTCTCCCTTGTATTGAATTGTTTATAAACAAAATGATGAAATGCTGCCAGTTTTTAACCAAAATCAAATCAAATCAAGGATAATTGAGTGTATATTTATTAATGTATTTTTTATATCTATATCAATTTTATTTTATTAGTCATGTTGTTGTTGTTTCATGATGCTTTTATGACTTTTACGTCGAAATAAAGCTTGTGATTGATTGATTGGAGTCTTGTACAGTGGATTTGCTTAGAGTGGAATACAGAGTGTTACAGTGGAGCAGTGCAGAGTGGAGTGTTGTACCGTGCCATAGAGTGGCAGTAAGAGGAGTAAAGTCCAGTGGAGTGGGATAGCATAGAGTGGAGTAGCGTGTCCTATAGTAGAGTGGCAGGGAGTCGAGTGGAGTGGAATGGAATAGTACACAGTGGAGTAAAGTGTTATAAAGTGGACTGGTGTGTGATACAGTTGAGTGTAGTAGTGTGTTGTAGAGTATCAGAAATTATCATCGAGTAGAGGAGAGTGTCATGGAGGGGTTGAAAGTGTTGTACAGTGGAGTGAGGCAGATTAGAGTGCGGTACAGTATGATAGAGTGGAGTGATATAGACTGCTGCACAGTTGAGTGGCATAGAGTAGAGTACAGTGGAGTACAGTGGAATAGTGTCTCAGAGTAGAGTATATGAACTGTGGAGGGGCTACGTAGAGGGAGTTGCATAGAGTGTACTAGACTGGAGCAAAGTGTCATTAAAGTGCTCTTTTTAAGTAGAGTGCTGTACACTGGTATTGACAGGAGTATATTGCTGCACAATGTAGTACTATACAGTGGAGTAGAGTGTGGTACAGTGGAGGTATGTAGACTGATGTTGAGTGGAGTATAGGGTTGTTGATTGGAGCACAGTGGAGTAACAGTCCTCTTCTGTTCTTCCACAGGCCAGGAAAGTGTTCTCTCGAGGTTACAGTGGATGCCACATTTATTCTCCATACCTGCAGGCCTGTGGGTGGGGAAGCTCCTGTCTATCCCCTATCCAATGGGGAAAAGGTTTGCTGGGCTGACCCTACCCACCTTTGCAGCGCTTCCCGTGCATTTCACTATAAACTATCCCACAGTGCCTCACTATTCCCAAAACCAATATGACAGAACCTTTCTTTACCTGTGCAGAGCTCTTGTGCCCACCTCAGAGGTATGGCCAGGGAAATGAGCAACCCCTCCCCTGTGGTCAGTCAAAACCAGTTCTGGGAGCAGCTTCTCTCCCATTGGGACTTGTGCCCGACTGGCTAGGGAGACAAAGGAAGGTGACAGGTTCAAGTGTTAACTAGTTCTCCCTGTGACAGGGCAGGCTCTTTGAAGGTAATTAAGTACCTTTGCACAGCCCAGATGGTCTGCCAGAGAAACAGAACACCTCCCCACACCCAAGGGTTTTATCTGAGCTCTGGAACCATGTTCATTCTTCATCAAACGGCTATTCAGCACATGGGTGACAGCTGGAAGATCAAGCAAAGGGGTATCGAGAGACTTTAGGCAGGTAAAATCCAACTTTATAAAGTTTTAAAATATTTATTATAAAGCAGACTTTACCAATGAGTTGGGCTTGTAATAAATATTTTAAAAGCCCAAACATGAACCTTGTCGCTGTTTCCTAGGGAGAGATAACATTACTACATTTAATATTGTATCCAAATGCTTTCCTATGGAACAGCCAACCCTGCCACAGTGAAAATAGCCTTTAGGGCTCTTTCACTGTAAGGACATGTTTAACATTAAACGCTGAAACGTCCTACTTTCAAATACCATGCACCCTGCCTTATGGGCAGTAAGGCCTACTTAGGAGTAACTTATTAATATTTATAAGGAATTGGCATGCCTTTCAAAATGGGTTATTTTGACAGGTTGAATTTGCATCAGTTAAAACCTGGACAGCCAGGCCATTTGTGACAGGTCTGCAGGCATGTTTATATTTTCACTGTAGTGGATGGCACAACGGGTGCTGCAGTCCACTTGTGACATTTAACTTACAGGCCCCTGTTGCACCCTGGTTTCATATACTAAGGATTTATAGGTAGTTAAATATACTAATCGGGGTATGACAATTTATTAATGTTTAAGGGGGGAGTGGAGCACAACACTTTACCTCAGGTTAGCGGGGGTAAAGTACACAGAGTTCTACGGCTAACAATAACAGGTAAGGCTAAAATCTGAGGAAATACTGTGCAAATGATGGTAATTTCCAACAGCCATGCAGGAGATTGTTGCCATTAATGTGATATTGGAGTTGAACATATACTGTTTTTACAATGATCTTGCTGAAGAATACTATTTGATTGATGGGCTAGTTGATGGTGAGGTCATCGGGTCCAGTGTAGGATTCTTTTAGGAGTGGGAGTATTTGGCCTGTCTTGAGAGCTTCTGCGAAGATGCCTTGAGTGAGGGAGGCATTGACAATGGGGACCAGAGGTGAGAGAGCATCTCCAGAGACAGCTTTGATGAAGGATGAGGGTAAGATATAATTTTCATAAGATGTTGCTATCAGGGAGTTGAATATATCAGTGTGAAGTGCAACCTCTAGGTCTTTGAAGGTTGACCATTGCGAGGGGCTGGACATAAGAGTTGAAGCAGGCTTGGTGTCATTGATGTGCTGTAGGATCTTTTGTACTTTTAACTGAAGGATAGGTTGATGGCATTGCACTTTTCCAGGGAGTGGTGAATAGGTGGGTCCAGCAAGGGTTGATACAATGCTTGATTGTCTTGAAAAGAGTTCTGCGTCTGTTGGTGGCTTCAGTGATGGTGGTGGCATAGTACCATGCTTTGGCTGATGTGATGAGCCATCTGTGTGTGCACAGAGGGACTTTAGTACCATGAGGTCATCAGAAATTCGGTCTTTTTTTCCATTTTCCTTCCTGTCTGCAGATAGATCATTTATTGCCAGCAAGGTGTTTATAGTACCAGGGTGCTGAAGGCTCTGACTTGCACTTGTGGGTGTTAATTGGGGCATGGATGCTCATACAGTTTGACAAAAAAGTGTTGAAGTTGTTTAGATGGGTGGTGGCCCCAGACACAGAATTGATAGGGTGAAAGATTACTTCAAATATTAGATTGTCTATTGAGATGTCTTTGAAGGATCAGAAAGTTTGGTCTTATCTTTTGTATTGGCCTTAGTTTGTTGATTGGATGCTGACCATAGAAATAGGTATGGCAAAGTGGTCGGTCCAACTCAGGGGTATGGGCAGTTTGCATTGGACTATTGGTGATGTTGAGAAGACAAGGTTGAAGATATGGTCTTTGAGTGTGTTGGTTGTGTAAAATGTGTGTGTAGTACGTCAATGAGGCTGAAGATGGTGTCTTTTGTTTTCTTTGAGCTTGTGTTGTCTGGGAGGTGGTACGAGCATGTTGGAGGGGTGATGTGGTGAGGAGATGTGAGAATTCATCAATGAAGGCCCTGTTCTGCTTGGGAGGCCTGTAGGCGAGATGGAAGGTGGAGTTTGCAGTTGCAGAGAGTGGGAAATGGCATAGCAGCATCTCCATGGATTTGAGTGTCACTTACTAGTCTAGGGTGAAGAACTAGGATGACTCATGAATGACAGCGAAACCTCTTTCCTTCTTAAATGTGCAGTCCACATGATGGATGATGTAGCCTGTGGGAAGAAGGACACCTAAGGTGTGCAAGGATGTGAGATTGAGCCATGTTTCGGAAGAAGGTATCAACCTTGTGAGAGGTGATGAGGTCTGTGATATCTGGTCTCTGGAGTACTGTAGAGGGAGCATTAACAAGCATGAGTTGGAGTGTATGTTCTGTATTTTGAGGGTGTGCCGTAGTTAGTGAGATGTGTACGAGGTTGGCTGTTTGTGTTATGGAAATGCTATTTAGGTGTTTGGGTGGTTTTGGTATGTATGTGATTGTGGGGCTTGGCAGTATGGGCTACTGGGTAAGACACATGATTGTTGTATCTTTCCTTATATGTTTCAGAAGAACAGGGGTTCTGGCCCAAGGCCATATAAAGCCCAAACAGGCAATGCCCTTGTATGTGTCTTCCCTTTGCTGGGAATGCCTGGGGAATGGGGTGCTCTGAAAATTTGAAGTAGGGCGAAGGCAAGAAGGGAGAAAGTAGGTAGTTTATTTAAACATATATATTTGTGGAATGTGACTTGTTGATCAGGCCAAAAAAACAATGTAATAATGCAAGCTCATAAAACCAAAACCAAAATTCAAAATGGTGAGGAATTGTGATGACTTTGTAGCACTTTGGTGAATTTAGACAACTGTCAACTTGTATCTATAAAGATTAAGCATGTGAGCGCAGGCCCAAGGAGAGGTGAAAGAGACAGTAGATGGTTACTGCAGGAAGCATTCTGGATTTTAAACTGGAGGTGAGGTTTCCAAGCAAAATTAATATGATTTAGGTCTTTCCAGTTGTTTATACCCCTTTTGTTTTGCACCTTTCATGTGGTTTTAATTAGAGTATTTTGAGTACATGTTCAGCTTCGGAAAAAATGAAATGCACTAGTATCTGCTTCCCCCACTAGTAAAATACTGTTGGCCACCGCATAGCAGAAAATGTGATGACCGCAAATTGTTAAACAGTAATGAACTTCCTATTGGGAGTCTTATTTCAGTGACAGGATCCTGATTATCAAGACAAAAACTTCACTCTGTTCTCAATTTCTAAATGGAATTGCTTCCTTTTGATTGACATCTCACACTGTTTAACCTTTTCTTATTACCAGAGGAAACTTCACCTACCTGCTCAGGTAGAAAGAGAAAAGGTCATCGGGGATCAAACCCTGCTCCCACATGTTGTCGTATACGGTGGTCGTTCCATCACCAAACATATCGGGATATGACAGTCCCAGGTTGCCATCAAAAGGAAAATTGGCAAATACATTATCTTCAGCACAGGTCAAAGTAAAGGCCTGGTTGGTGACCACAAGACTTCCAACCTCAAAGGAGAAAGAAGCCGAAAAATGTTCAGCTTTATCTTTGTAATTTAATATGTGAATACCTTCATTAAAGAGAAGAAGAAGCAGGTACATGAAATGTAACTCAGAGAGATAGATGGGACATCCCTTCTAACACACGACTCGATGAAACCCCCAACCATGGGGCATCCAGTCATTGAAAACAGGAATCTTTGTTCCCATCCCCTTCGCTTACTTGGGTCAGGCATAAAAAGGCAGAAAGGTAGATGATGCCAAGGGTCAGGGTTGGAGATTAGGAGTCTTCTTCTAGAACATTAAATGATAAACATAATCTCAGTGAGGTTTCCATTGTCTATTGTCTATTTCAGGATTTAAATTTATGCAAGAAAGTTCACTAAGAATTCATGAGGACAAAGGGAGGACACAGTGGTGGGGAACTCCTGAAGGACCCAGGTGTCTTTGGAGAGCTTATCTGCATATATTAGTGTGGGGACCTATCTATGTTCTGGGATGGAGTGTTCCTCTGTGAGTATTCCCTGCGTGGAATACTGAATGTGGGGAGTTTGTCAGTTGCTGCCTGGGAGTTGGAGAGTGAAGACTCAATAAATGAAGTACTCACTGTTACCGTCGTTGTACTTCTTTTCATTGGCGACGAGGATGGGATCAACTGGAGTCTTCTGTTCCTGGGGATCAGCGCCGTCTTATCTCCTGCTCCCTGGTCTCGAGGCTGTGACGGCACTTCACGACTGTTTCCCCAAGCTGCAGCGACGTTGCTGAACTGTTTTCTCCACTTCGTGGGAGCCCGTGTGACATCTTGGTGGTGCCTTGCAGTTTGCCGTTCCAGATATCCAGGTATTTCCTCGGGTACGGTGCCGGCCGGGCTCGCGCGATATGGAAATCGCCTATGCTCGAGCCTTTGCCTCGTGACGTTGTTCAGCTGAGACGCGCTGTGCGTCATCCTGCTGCCTCTTTGCCTGACCTTCCGATTACACGCACGCAACGTAGCCACGCTGCGTGCGGCCATTTTAAATTTCCCCGAGTGCCGTGCCAACTCTTCAAGTTCTATACACTGATGCGCACAGCATTTAACTCCACGCATCAGTAACCATAGTCACGCTGATGCGCTCAGCCCTTCCAACACTTCTAGTTTACCACGCTGATGCGCTCAGCCCTTTGCATGCATTATTCAGTGCCATACTTACTGCGTGTCAGTTACCCTCACCACGCTTCATCTCGCTGATACGCACAGCTGTTTGCATAAGTCATCTAGTGCTGACAATAAAGGATTACTACTGTCCTGGAAATTCCCGATGTATGCTTTAGTCTTGATAGACTATATGTCAAAATGGCCGGAAATCAAATTTGTTGAGTGTGCTAATACCTTGGCTGTCATCAATTTCTTTAAAGAAGTATTTCTCCGAGAAGGATTTCTTGAGGTATTAGTGACGGATAATGGTACGCAATTGGTGTCTTTAGAGATGGAGAATTTCCTCAAGGAGCATGGTATTAAACATGTTTTAACATCATTATATCACCCCCGCAGTAATGGTTTAGTGGAACGCCTTAATCGCGTCATTAAGGACCAGATACAGTTGGCTCTGGTGAATGGGTTGTCGTGGCGTTCTGTCATTGCAGACATGTTGTGGGCTATCAGAACCACGCCCCATGTAAGTACAGGGATATCTCCTTTCACGTTACTTAGAGGGAGAGTTGCTGGTTCCAAGTTGAATAAGAACTGGATGTTCAGAAAGGAGATTGATCAATCCAAACTTAGCAGGGTAGCGGATGTGAGGACTGCCGTCCAGTCTAAGTACACTACGGTTTCTGAGAGAGTTTCTCCTGTGTGTGTGTGGGTGATTGGGTGAGAATTAAGAAACCTGGATTCGTCCGCAAGGGGGTGTCTCAGTTTTCTCCTCCTGTTAAGGTGAGGGAAGTGAAGGACCGCGTTGTTGTGTTAGAAAATGGCAAAGTTTGGAACAAGTGTGCCATCTCTGTTGTTCCTTGGTCTAAAATGGAGTATGTGGGAGGGAAGATGGGTGTTCATTTGGACTCCTCTCAGACAATTCCTGTTCATCTTGGTTCCCCCAACACTACTCCTGCTCTTCCAAGTTCACTTCCTACCAATAGATGCAATTATCCGAGCTCTTTTCCTAACAAAAGGTTTTCTTCCAGAGTAAGATCCACACCTGTAAAGTTTCAAGATTATAAAATGCAGTGACTTTTGGTATATGTGTTCTTTTAATCGTGCTTCCAGTTGTCATTGGAAGGTGTTATAACATTGCCATTTATTCTTAGTTGTTAATCTTGTTTTATTGTTTTTTGGGTTAATTTTTTCTCATTTTCATGTACATTTTTTTTGCTTGTTTAGTTTCTTCATTTATAGGAAGGGAGGTGTGTGGGGACCTATCTATGTTCTGGGATGGAGTGTTCCTCTGTGAGTATTCCCTGCGTGGAATACGGAATGTGGGGAGTTTGTCAGTTGCTGCCTGGGAGTTGGAGAGTGAAGACTCAATAAATGAAGTACTCACTGTTACCGTTGTTGTACTTCTTTTCAATTAGACAATGGTTAGGATTGATTTCAGGGATTACAGGGGTGAGGCAAGTAAAGGCATCACAGGTATTACACCCTTCTGCAAACACCTGAGGCGAGAAATCTATGGGGGAGATAATTCATTTGCAATGGAAGGAACTTCTCTTCTCTGACAGCAGCATAAAGAATCAGGGTGAAGCATCAAATCACACTCAGAATGAAGATACAATGGAGGCAGTTATTAAGGATTACAAAATAGGATTGGAACAATAGTACAAATTAGGAATTCAATCTGAATAGAGTTGATGAATTATAAAACTAAAGTGTCTCATGATTTGCGAGAGCCTCAAACCCCCCTCTGGGGGTTCTAGTAATGACGTCCCAGTGTGTCCTGGTTGGGAGTGATCCCAGCACTTTATCATGGGCTGTGATTAGCTGCTGCAGACTGCTACACTCATGAACCTTCAAGAGCCATAAACACAAACAATCTCTTTCGAAGCTCACTGTGGGTCCTGACCTTCTGCCTCAAACTCAATACCTCTGCCGTTTGGGGGCACAAGAACCCTAAGCAGGCACCAAAGCCTGCTTCTACTTTTAATATAGGGAAATATAATATTGGTTTGTTTTCAAATACAATATGAGAAATCTCTGACATGCATGTCAAGGACCTCTGGACACGCTTCAGTATCTCCATGATTCAACAAGTATGTTTGTCTGTGCTACCTTGTGATTTCTGGGGTCTATGCCCTGGTGGAACCTATAGAAACACTTGCTAGAGGGAGTATGTTCAGATCATCCAAGCTGCATTTTGCGGCTTGTGCCACCACACCTACAGCCACATGTTCTTTTTGGCTCTATTCTCTTCTGTCAGAACATATCTGCACCTGCTTTGGGTACACGCATCAGCTTGTGCACTCTAAGATTACCCTGATGGCTTTCAGTCACCTCTCCACTCAGCTTACAGGTTCATTTTGAAGGTGGCCCTTTGAAGAGCCAAACCAGGGGCATCCCTCTATCTTCACATTGGACTCTGAAGCACTGTAGCAGGAGAGTGACCAAATGGTAGAGGCAAAAGAGTGAGTGTCCCCTGGCTTCCATCTTCCTGGTGAGCCTTTTTTCAAAGTAGCTGCTATCATCAGACAATAGCAGTTAAGTTGCTGACCTTGTAAAGAAGAGACTAGGGACCATATTTACAAAGAAGTAACGCAGCGCGGTGCCGCAAGCCATTTGGCTTTGCCGCGCTGCATTATTTCCAAAGCAAAGGGATACGTCATATTTACAACAATATGACGTATCCCTAAGCTTTCCCCCTGTGCTGGTGCACATTGGATGCCAGAACAAGGGACAGGGTTTTGGACGTATGTGGTAGGAATATGGCGCCTGCATCGAGTGTACGTATATCTGGCTAACGTTTTTGTGGGACGGTGCCAACAGGAAGGGGTTAACGCTGAACCCCCTGAGTTATAGACCAGAAGTCTTACAAAATTATTGAAGGCCTGTGCACACGTCTACATTTAGTTGCAGAGTATTTACTCTGTGTCATAAGTTAACACCAACAAACATTCAATGTGCAAACATGTATTGGAAATCACAATGAACACTCTGGGGTTTTTGTGTTCTTCTTTAATCCTCCCAGACACTGCGACCGCTTTCGATACATCAGTGCACACGCTGCCATAGCTCAGCCCTTACTCCTGGCTCCATTCTTCGGTGCACCCGCTCGACCGTACCTGGGTCCATATACTTACCTCTTCCCTGGAACCGGGACGGAAGTATAACTGGTTAAGAGTGAAGCACCTGTACTTAATCCTCCGTGGTCCCTTCTCCGGACCCTTCCGAGACGCTAAGAAATACTTACCCTTAATAGCCAGCCGGGACGGAAGTACAACCGGCAGCTAGATCTATGATTTCCTTCTCATTGCCATAAGCCCTGAAGAAGTCTCGGGGTACTTCCCTAGACGAAACACGTGTTGGCTGGGCAATCGTTCAGGATTATAGAAGAACACAAAAACTCCAGAGTGTTCATTGTGATTTCCAATACATGTTTGCACATTGAATGTTTGTTGGTGTTAACTTATGACACAGAGTAAATACTCTGCAACTAAATGTAGACGTGTGCACAGGCCTTCAATCACATTGGATGCCATGTGCCAACGCAGACACCCCTTGCTCCATGGTGCAAGTGTGCCTGCATTGTGAGAATGATTGTTTTTGTGCAGGAAGAGACACCTTCATGAGAGATGTTTTCCTCTTTCTATGCGTGCTGCAGAATGCAGCACACATAGAAAGAGGAAAAATGAGGAGAAATAAAAGTATTTCTCCTCGTTGCGTCTCCTTATCCCTCCCCTGGGGAGGCGTAGGATTCTGACGCATTCCCAGGTTTACGAAACGTTGCAAATCTGGAAATGTGGCAGACTCAATGGGTGTTGTGTGCAAACACCCACAGGAGCACCCATGGAACGTCCCTTTCATGCAAAGTGCTGTGTGAAAAGGAGCCGTATTTACAAGTGCAAGAAAAGCCACGCAGGGCGGCTTTACGTGCCCTTGTAAATATGGAGCAGCACATTGCGCCGCCGGCGCGTCACCAAAAGTGATGCACCAGCGGTGCAAGGGGTTTGTATATATGCCCCATGGTTTGTAAACCGGAGTTTGTAATTGAACTAAAACCATGTTATTCTGTGCAAATTATTTCATGTCTTTTTCCCTGATTTTTACCTGTGTGTAGTGTGAATATATTAGTAATTTAAAAAAAAAAAAAAAACTGTGCATTCTTCTGCTTAGTAATATGACTCCCTGGTTTCTGTTCTCTGTCTCACGTGTAACCCAAACATGGTAATATTCTGCAAAAGTAAAGCACCTTCTCCAGTCCACTTACCTGGACAGTGTCATTGCCCAGGACTCCGGACACGCTCCCCATGCCATAACCAAGGACACTCTGTACATTGTTGGACTTGAATGTTGAAGATCTGGCAGGATTGAAACGCCAGTGATTTTCTGCGGATACACAAGTGTTCAATGCGTAACCACCAGGAAGGCAGGATCACGTATCAGCTAAAAGCACTTGAGTGATACCACAAATGACAGTTTGCCACTCTCTCTCTCAGCGGGAAGGTGCTGGGGCTCCCACTCCAGCTCATGCCCCTCATTGGTGGTCCTATTTGTCTTTTGTGAAACCTTGACTGAGTCCCTGATCGTGAACTTCGACCGATGGCTGAGATCAGTTTTTGTGCTCCAGCTCTTGTGCGCCATTGTGAAAAGCTCAACCCTTACCCCTAGTGAAAATGTGCTGGTAACAAGAGAGTGGACTGGCAATCAAGAGACATGATGGTATCTACATAGAAATACCCTTTGTTTTATCAGTAATGTTAATCTGAAAGTGAAGCCTGTGACCTTGGGCAGAAGACTCTGCTAGGACAGAAATCTGCTCTTGTGCTGCACTTGACAGCACTGAAGACACATATGGAATTCAGATCCTGTTTTAAGTTCTCCCCACAGCAATCCATTGACTTGGGTGGTTGCTCAGTAGACCTTTGCAAATATTAATTAATCTAATTAAGATAGTTATGGACAAAGATGATGGCTGGAATGATCAGGCATGAAAGAAGCATCAGCCATCTCTTGAGCCCCCGCTGTGACCACTGGCTCTAAGGCCACGAGGAAGCATCTCTCTGTCTCCACCGACGAACGAAGGCGCGTTCGATGGAGAAGGAAGTGATATCTTCAATGCACCAGGAAGTGGCAGGAGAGCTTTGCAGCCACAAACCAACCCCCTCCAAACTTTGGTGATGGCACATGGGGTAAAGGACATCTTTGAGAAAGGCACCAAATGGTCCTTAAAATAACCAATCTGGGTCATGCCTTTTTCCTAGCTGGGCCTACAACCTTGTACAGAGCTTGTTCACCATAGCTGTGGAAGCTGGTCTCCTGATTGTGCACTAACCAAAGTGTAGTAGTAAGTAGAGTTTATTGTATTAATCAAAGATTAAAATAATAGATATAAAACATCACACATAGTATAAATAAGCTTCTAAAATGATACGATTCTAAACTGTGACCGGTTTCAAGGCATCTAAACAGTTTCAAGAGTGAGCGTTATCTTTAGGTCATAATTAATTAGTGCATCTGATCTAACAATTTCCATAAAAAAGTGTTGTTTCTTAAATACAATTTCTAAAATGCTCTAGCTTCCTAAGACATATATTTATATTTATACTCAAACTTTAAGAGCAGTTTGCATGCAATATAATCCAAACATAATCGGCGTAGTCTTATCAATTATAATGATGCAGGAGTGGACTTTTAAGTTTCAACCAATAGCAGCACTGGCCTTGTTATTCATACCTTTGACCAAAACATTTTCAGCCCCTTCTTCGGTCTTACTTGGTCTACTGGCTTTTCTTACCAGGTCCAATAAATGATAATGTGTCAAAATATGCAAGTACGCATAAAGGTTCACAGGGTTTGTGCAACAGATTAATTATCTCTAGAGGAAAATAGATAATACACTTTTAAATCTTTTTTCTTTAAATACACCAATACAGATTATAAAATCATTCAGGTAGGGCTTTGTAGGTCTGATCTAAAAATGTTATCAAAGTTTTTATTGCACGGTCTTCCCTGACTCTAAAACGATATCTAACAGCTTCCGCAGTTGACCTTAGTTTTTCTTTGTTAAACATGGAGCATATGTATTTTTTCCTTAAATACAACAATTTAGGACAAATACATATCGTATGCAAAAGGGATTCAATTGCAAAACCACAGAGACGACCTTTTTACCTTTTTACCTTTAAAAGCTGGATTCCATTTCCCTTAAACTCACATATCAGAATGTAAAACAATCTAAACCTTAACAATTTCTTTTTAACATAGCTGGGCAAACTTGACCCTAAATATTCTTGGCTCTGAACAGAGTAGGTATCGGATACTAGGTCCATGTGCTTGTATTTTTCAGCTGTTTAGCAGTAAAGGTATTACTGGAGAGGATTTTCCAGGCTGATCAATTCATTTGCCCCAGTGTCTGTAGACCAGGTAGGTCATAAGATTCCAAGCCCACCAGTAAGATGTGCAACTCATATCCTTGTATATAGATTCTTGATATATTACACATTTTAGTGAAGTTGGGTCTGCTTTTGCACATCCGCAGATGTAATTCCCGGTGCTTCTATCATAGAGTGATGTTAAAGATTTTACACCTAATTCCAGTCTTATAACACAGTGAGGAGTTGCTGCGCATAGATGTAATTAATTACTTACACGTTGCATAACATTTTTATCAAGAAAGGAAATGGCCTGGTGATTTTTTTGTGGGAGATGCATAAGTAGATATGGTACCAATTTCATGTTTAACCCTTTAAGTGATGGCCTAATCGCTCTTCCGTGAAACATGTTTGCAAATCTTAGAACCCATCTGGTAATCATTGTTGACTTCGATTTCCTGGTGGCCAGATGGTTGGACCACGATAACTTGCTGTCGAAAGTCACTCCGAGATAGTCTTATTGTTTTACTATCTCAATTGAAGTGTCTCCTAGAAGCCAACCCATGGCTTTAGTTTGCTGCCCAAAGGTTTTGGACAGATTAGCAATTAATCGATTCCCCAAGTAGTAGCTATGTAATTGGTTTAGTTGATACTGTAGCCCTTTTAGAGTCTGTGACAGGATCACCAGATCATCGGTGTAGGCCAAATGTGTTATTTTAATACCTCCTAACTTTGGAGACATGCCCTGATCTGACTTTAATGACTCAGTTAAGATAGCGCTGTATAAGGAGATTAATAGCGGAGCATTCTTGTCTAAGACAGGGTATTGTCAGGTGATAGCTTTAGCTGTAGCCATGTTACGGTATGCAATTCTATGATAAAGTGCAGAAAGTTAAAATCTATTTCCCACGTTATAAGTTTGTCCCGAAGCCTTTGCTGGTTCATTCTGTCGAAAGCCGGGGAATAGTCCACAAAATAGGTGTATAGCGTTGTTTGCTCTATATGCGATGTTTTCCCAAGTAGAGCACGTGTTCTGATAGTATCAACTGTTGAACAGCCTGTGCAGAATCCTACTTGTGTTGATGGAATTAATGGTTTTTCTTCTGCCCAAAGCCTTGGTTTATTTTGAAGGTGCTTAGCAAAGAGTCTCCCTTCAAAGTCTAGGAAGCTATTGATCTATAGCTGGTTGAATCTTGGTTTGGACCTCATTGATATATCGGATGCGCAATCGCCCCTTTCCAAGAACATGAAACTTTCCCATACTTAGTTACATGCGAGAATAGCAGTCCTAGCAGTGTGCTCCACAAAGTAACATTTAACTTGACCAGATCTACAGGTAATCCATTTGGTCAGCTGGTTTGGACGAGCGAGAACTTTTTATCAGCTTTGATAAGGGTTTGAAGGAACAAGTGATTACTGATTTGTACAGGGACTTTATGTGAGTTTCCCATTTCTCACTTGGAATAAACAGATCATCTGCCTGCTTATACGAGCTTGTGCCATATCCCACCAAAGATCAAAATGCTAGTTCGTTTCCTGATGTAATGGCATGGAACAATTTTGCGCATTATCCTCACCGTCCCGTTTTATCCATGTGTTTCTAATCTTGAATTCCCTCTTTGGTATTTGAAGTCTCAAGTCACAATCCTTGGACAGGAAATTTTAGGGTATGCCGCACTAACTTACGATACACTCTCTTTGACTCATTTAGCTGCTGAGCATTAGATGAAATAAAGGTGATTGGTCGACGATGTTGTAAATCTGTCATCACAGCTGACAATATGCACTCTAATAGGATTTGCCAGATGTTCATCCAGTCGTCACCTGTCTTCAATTGAGCAAAATCTGTTTTAATAAATGATGTTAAGGCTCCACCCAGATTTGGCGCTTTGTTTTTTAGCACGCTGTTCCAGATGAGCCTCTTGCCATTGACAGCAATCGTCCGAACCTTCCACTGATCATATTTAATGTTCACTACTATCCTCTGAGGATCATGGTCACTCTCAGGCGTCTGAATGATAGTGATGGAAGTATGACTAATGCATATGATGGTGGAGGCAACAGGTCCCCGATAGGTTGGTGCAGCCGGCTGATCTTCTGCCAACCCTCCATTTAATGCTCTGTATCCGGAGTCTGCCAGAAAGTTACACGTAAGTCTGGTTTGGGCATTGGAGCCCTTTTGATTTTCCTGTAGTAGAATTTTTGGGTGAGGAAGGAGTACTGAGGCTACTGCTAGAGCCCAAATTGCCTAGAGGTCTCGGGCCACAGACTGTGTAGGGCACTCTGTCCCACTCTGTGGTGCAGAGAACACTTAAGTCTTTGCACCAGATGCACATCTGGGCAGAGTGTTGTATCACAGAACATGCATTGTTCCCAGGGTAGAAAGGGGTTTGGACTTTAGTTTAAGGCAGGCTGGCTGTTTGAAGCCTCTGGTCTGCCTTTTCCTTTGCAGGAGTAAGGTGGCCTGGCTTTCAAAGGGGGTCAGAGTCCCCTGGAGGAGGGTGTATTGATTGACTGCACTTGCTTGAAAGGGAATGCCTTAGAAGTCCCAGGCCCCCTTATTTTGCACTTATAAGTGTTGCAGTCATGGCCGCACTGACTCGGTAGAGCCCCTAGCCAGTGGGCCTCTCATTGGCCTCTTTGCCTCTACACCTGCATCTGTAATATGGAAAAGATGTACAGGAGAAAGATTCTCTCATTTACACCCCCTTGAGATCATCCCATATAGGTGAATCTTGACACCAGGATATCCGTCACCGTTGTGATGGAGTAACCCATTCGCCAAGATTGTAAACAGGCCAATAAGTCAAGAAACTGTGCGCCAAGCTGGATTCACACAGTCACCAAGTCCTGAGGTGAGGCGTGGTCATATTGTAACCATCCAAAACAAGTCATACATTTAGAATTTTCTTGAACTTAGGTGCTAGTGTGCGGACGTCGCACTGTTTCTCTCTATCTCTTACTCTCACTCTATGTCTTTGTCTATCTTTTTCGTTCTCCAGCCCACTCTTTCTATGCATCTATTTGTCTCTATCTCCCTCGCTGGTCCCCCCTCTCTTTGTCTCTCATTTTATTTCACTCTGTTTTTCTCCACCTCTCTGATTCTCTTTCCTGTCTTGCTATTCTCTCTCTTTACCTCCCTCTCCCTTTCACTGACTCCCTTCTTCTATATCCCGCTTTCTCACTCTCGCTCTAGTTTCCATGATGTCTAATCTCCTTTCCACATACTCTACTTCCTCTCTTTCTATCTCCTCTCACTGTGCCTTTGTCCTTCCCCAGGATTCTCTATTCCTTTCTTTCCCTCTTATTCTTCTTCTGAATCTGTCTGTCTCTCTTTGCCTTTCTCTAGCTTTTACTATCCCCTCTCATTCCTCTTGTTCCTCACTCTCTCTGTCTGTCTCTCTCTCTCTCCCTCTGTCTCTCTCTGTCTCTCTCTCTCTCTCTCACTCCCAATCACTGACTCTCTCCCCTCCCCCACCAGTCTGTTTTTCACCCTGCTTGAAATTCAGCTCAGTCTGCATCATCTGAAGCATTCCTTTGAGCTTCAACAAATCCGAACTGCAGTCGTGTGTTCCGTCTTCGCCTTGATTCTCATTAGTTTAACCATTGGTGTGTGGGATCCCAGGCGGCTCTGTCCTAGAAAGGTACTGCTTTGACAACCCCAAAAATCTCCATCCACGATTTTACTGGTGGGCCCCTACCTTTGCCCTTGGAGGCAGTTCATGTCCTAGGGCCCATATTTATCATGTTTTCATCAATGCAACGCAGTGAGCTACCTTGATGCGCTGTGCTATATGAAAGGGAAAGGGCAGGAATGCACCGTATTTAACATTATACAGCACATTCCTGTCCTTTCCTAGTGCTGGCTCACTTTTGGCTGCCTAGCGCCAATGCAGGCACTCTTGCATCATGGTGCAACGGTGCCTGCGTTGTAGGCAGGGACACCTTTCTGCACAAAAACAATCCTCACAGGCATTTTTCTCTTTCGATGTGTGCTGCAGAATGAGGAAGACACAAGGAGAAATAAAGATATTTCTCCTTCGCTGTCCCCCACCTGGGGAGGCGTAACTTTTTGATGCATTCCCAGGTCTACCACTAATTGTAAATCTGGGAATGCATGAAAATCCATGGGTGGATGGTGTGGGAACGCCCACGCTCCACGCATGGAATGTCTCCCTGGGGCAGAGTAATGCAAGGCAGCGATTTACGTTGTGTTACTCCAGATTCATCAAGCCACGCAGGGCCACGCAAGGTGGGCTTGAGTTTCATGATACATCTCATTCAGCTTTTGCATTGCCCTTGCGCCCTCATGCATGGCACTAGTTCGACGAAAAAAACCATGATAAATATGGCCCCAGGTGTAACTGATTAGATGTCTTCCTTTACCAGAAACTGGTTTTGGGTATTCTTTTACCTAGGATTTTTCTGAAGACCATTGCCCGGGACTGGTGGTAGTTTTACTTATTTTCAGGCATCTTATGCTTCAGTACTGTGTAATAGATGATTCTTTCTTAGAGCTTTATGTGAACGGGCAAGGCCACCTGCATAGAGCAGGTACCAAATCAATACATTCTCTAGTAGCAATCCTGAGGATGGTGGTTCTTCTAAAGTGACTACTAAGTTATTAATGTACAATCCTAAATAAAGGTTGGGCTGTGGCAGAATCCCTGTCTGACCCTTAGATCCTTTGAAAACTGTTTGAATGTGAGTTCTGACTCTACATTTTGTTTGTGAGGTCATTTTGTGTGATTAAACGTCAAACACCATCCAGGTAGTATTGCTGCTGCAACTGGAAAGTCTTAAGAGAGAACCATCATTCACCCTTCAAGGTAACAGACCTGTCTCTGTCACCACCGGCCTCGATGAGCAACCTTCGCTCCCAGGCCTTCAAGTGAATATTGTTGTTGTGCGTCTACCTTCAAGTGGACACTTCTGAACAACCATCCTCGTACTGGTGCTAAATGTCATTTTCCCTCCCCATCGATCTGCTAAGCAAATAGGAGGTTTTAGTGTTATTTCTGAAGACTTCTGTTTTAAATCTCACCCGTTTGTAGTCAAACTAGGTAAGGACTCAATATCCCTCCAAGGACTTTATGTCCACTGTGTAAAGCTCTGGAAAGTCGCTGGACAATTGACAATAATCCTACACAAAACAGGCCTCTGCATTTGTGAGAAAGACAAGAGCTGGCTATTGTGCCCCCACAATTGAAACTGTGTATACTTCTCCTAGAGATTCTTTCAAATCATAAAAGGCATCTTCTCACCTCCTTCAGTCATTCCCACTATTGTCCTCAGTAGGGAGATCAGTGATTCTTACCCACCTGTTCTGAAGTAAAAATTCCCAAAATATTCATCTGCTTCAACAAAGAGGCCCCTCGTCCAAAGATTGCTCCTGAGGTGACCTCTACTGTTCTTACCCCACTCTATCTCAGGTTTATCTTGTAGATCTAGACACTACACTGGCACATATGTGTGTTATTACAGCTGGTTCTCAGGATGATGCCTGTCCTGCACATGTGTTCAGCTTCATGCTAGATCTTACTGATCCACAACAGCTTTTCCTCTGCAGTTCACCACTGTCCCTGGCAGTGGCATCTCGACTCTGGAAAGAAGCACTGGATAACCCTCTATTCAAAACACCAAGGGCGGATGTGTGTGTGTGTGCATTTGTGGGTGTGTGTGTTTGGGTGAGCGTGTGTGCAAGTGTGTGTTTGTGTGTGTGTGTGTGTGCATGTGTGTGTGCGTGTGTGGGTGCGTGTGTGCACATGTGTGGGTGTGCGAGTGTGGGTGTCTGTGCGCATGCATGTGCATTTGTGTGTGTGATGCAGCGCGACTCCAATATTTATCAGGGATCAATACTCAATAACATCATAATACAATGGCCCATACACATTCACCCAGAATCCCTGATGCGCTGGGGTCAATTTATATGTACGATCAATTCTTTTCTTTTCATAGATTAAATTATGGCATCACAACTAACTTTTTACATCAACTTTCCTTCCACTTGGTCAATGGACCAATTAGTTGAATAGTTGATGGCAATGATAACTTCTAACTTACCAACCATTTAATTTATTAAATGGTCACAGACTCTCGGTGAAGTTAATAATGAATTTTATCTCAAATAATTAAAGATTATGCTCAACTGCATTTGGTCACACAATACAAACACTGAATCTCACGAAAAGGAGACATTTTACATATGCATTCCAAATGAAATACAAACTAATCCAAACGTATCAATGACCTTATGCAATGAAGGAGTAGATAGAGTAAGAGACAAAAGTTTCAGCAAAATGTGCGCGAAACATCATATACCTAACGGAGGGGATAGATGAAGAGACAATAGTGTCATCTAAAAAAATACATATCATTGACGGAGTGGATAGGTGAAGAGACAAAAGTTTCAGAGACAAAATACGTCAATAAGTTAAATTCTGAGAACGAGTTAGGCTAAATACAAACCTATTGGTCTGTAGGAAAAACCAACCCCTCAGCCTAGGAGATGGTGGGGGTTCCCCGAAATAGGATCAGGGAACAAAAGATAAAAGAACAGGATTGGGACAGGTCAGGAACAGTTAGGCCTCTCTGCAAACCGATGGACAGCGATGCATCTCCCCTCTTTCTCTCCTGCCAGCCTAAGCTTAAACCACACCCCTAAAGGCACTCCAATTATACCCTAAAACTAACATGTCCGTCCCACAATTGTTGCAAACTTTATTGAATCTCGCAAAGGGATTGGTGGGCTTGGGGGTGGCGTTGTGCATGACTTTGGCCAATTATGGATGCATAGGGGATTTCTGACTTCTTCAGGTTCTCCTATCAGAAACAGTAAAAATGTCAAAGAACTATTGGAAGCATTGCAATTGCCAAACGAAATTGCAGTGGTCAAGTGTGCCGCACATAAGTCAGGAAATGATTATGTGACACAAGACAACAAATATGCTGACCAAGTTGCACAATTTTGTGCTCGAAATACAATGTCTTTGAACAGAGGGTTGGAAAAAGAAACTACCAATTGCCAACTAATGTTTTTCTCTGCTTTTGAAACATGGGATGAAGTTAGGCAGTTACAGGATGAGGCAGATCCAAAAGTAAAGGAACTTTGGATCAAAACAGGATGCACAAGGAGAGCAGATGATGAAGTATGGGTGTGTCCAGATGGTAGACCAATAATGCCAGAGAGTTTATTATCACAAATGGCAAGAGTATATCATGGAGCTACACACATTGGGAGGGATGCCATGATTAGGCACTTCAGGCAGACATGGTACAATCCTAAGTTTAGACTCATTGCAGAGAGTCTCTGCCAGTGATGTTTGACATGCCAACAGCAGAATCCAGGTAGAAAGACAGTTGTCAGTTGGGGAAAAATTGGAAAGGCAGAGGGACCATTTACAAGGCTGCAGCTCGACTTTATAGAACTGCCATTGTGTAATGATTTGAAGTACGTCCTTGTCATTGTGTGTCTGTTTTCTCGATGGGTGGAAGCCTATCCAACGAGAAGGAATGACAGCCTCACAGTTGCCAAACTACTGTTGAGGGAGCTCATTCCAAGATTCGGGTTTCCAGTCACTTTGGAATCAGATAGAGGACCTCATTTTAATAAAGAGATAATTCGATTAATCTGTACAGCTCTAAAAATTGAGCAGAAACTACATTGTGCCTATCGACCAGAAACTTCTGGAGTGGTTGAGCAGCTCAATGGCACAATAAAATCAAAGTTAGGAAAGGTGTGTTCATCCACTTCACTGAAATGGCCTGATGCTTTGCCCCTTGTCTTGATGAGTCTTAGAAGCATCCCTGACAGAACAACAGGATTGAGTCCTCATGAAATTCTCATGGGAAGAGCAATGAGACAAGCATTTGTACCTGGAAACAAACTGATGAATATAACTGATGATCTAATATTGGACTATTGTAAAGGACTAGCTGATCTGGTACGTTCTGTGTCTCACCAGGTTGGAGAAGATGCAACCACAGCACAGCCGAATCAAGCTCATGTTTTGTGTCCAGGAGACTGGGTTATGATAGAGAAGCACACAAGAAAATCGTGTTTAGAACCCAGGTGGAAAGGACCACATCAAATCATATTGGTCACAACGGCAGCGGTGAAGTGTTTTGGCTTGCCAAACTGGATCCATGCCAGCCATACACAAAGAGTCCCAAGTCCCCCTGAACGACAAGAGCAGCAACTGGTAGAGCAAAGAGAAGAACCAGAAGCTGAAAGTTGTGAAGTCGAAGAAATCAGAGAAACAGACTCTGAAGAATGCATCGATGACGAACAACCAAGTACAAGTCAAGTAGTGTGGGCACTAGATACTGGGTCTCAAGAGACTGCTGTAGAGGCCGAGGAAGAGCAAGAGACTGAAAGACTAGAACGAATTGAAACAGAAAATCCAGATCAAGCTCAATCAGAAGAAGAAAATGAAAGACTGACAGGTTCAGAACAAATTCAGTCAACAGAAGAATCGGCTACAGGAAATTCAGATCAAGCTCAATTAGAGATAGAAAAAGAAGGACTAAAAGATCAAGAAGAAATTCAATTAACAGAGAGACAAAAATTAGAAAGCCCAGAACAAGCTCCGTTTAAAGGAAAATAAAATAAAAGAACACTAGAAATAGGTAAAGAAGGTGAAAAGGCTGTACAAACAAAGAGGGTCAGAAAAAGTGATCATAGGTCAAGTGGAGTAAAAGGACTAAGATATATTCTAAGGAAAAGAACAGAGACAGAACAAGAACAAGTAAATGAAGTATCGAGTCAAACTGAGCAAGAACAACTAAGAAGAAAACCTTTACGAAGATCAAAAAGGCTGAAAGTTCCGAGCAGACAATATAAAGCTCCCGAATGGACATACATTATCCTTGAGGAGTTTGAGAATCTTGATCTAAACAAAGAACAAGAAAATGTCACTAATGAAGGAAGTGAAGAAAGCAAATTGAGACCACCTTAAGAGAAAAGACTTTGATACAGAAGGTGGAAATTTACAAACAAGTAAAAAAGAGAATAAAAGAACCCGATGAAGAAAAGAAAATTAGACAAAAAGGGGATCAAAAGATGAAAAGCTGTTGAAGTGTGGGATCACACAAAGATTTTTATATTTTTTATTTTGTTTTAGAACAAATTTCGAATTTAGAAGAAAAATGTAGATATTAATCAATTTTAGAAAATTAAAATGGCAGAAACAGAAGTGACTGAACATCCGAAATCTAGTTTAAAACGAAGATGTGTTAAATGTTGTTTGTGCAGTATTTTTATACTAAAACTAATGTGGTTATTGCTAACAGTTGTGATACCTGTTCTAATGGTAACTAATAACAGAAATAATACTAATACAAGTGATCGAGTAAGTGCAGGTACTAAAAGAACAACAACCACTCATTTAGAGCAAATAGATGAGAGCATGAATCAACATGGCAAATCAAATAGTGATTCGTCATTAAATGTATTTACTAAACTTCTTTATGAATACGTAGATACAATGGATGTGAGTGATTGTTATGTTTGCATGAAGTTACCTTCGTCTGTCTCAGAGGGGGTGACATATCACCATTTTCCTTTAACATATGGTGTGTCATGTAGTGTTATATCCAGTCTGTTCTATGAAACAGGCAAATTGCAGTATTATTATTCTAACATGGACTTAGTATTCCCAAAGATTCCTATTAGAAGAAACCTAAACATAGTGCTTAGTGCTAAAGATGCAGAATTTATGGGTGAGTTTTTCCTAACAACAAACCCAATAGACATAAAATATGCGCATAAGAACAATTTAACATGTATATTGCGTGATGAAGAAAAAGATTTCCTAAATTTAGTAGAGGAAAGAAGACAGGATTTTCAAAAGAAGGCAGTTGAACAGAAGTCACATGTACCTCCATGGGCTGAAAAGGAGGGGAACTATAAGAAAGGCGAGACTCATGCTGCAATGTCTCTAGACTTGTCAAAGTTGGGAAAATTCTGTTTACATAGACTAAAAACTGACTATAACAACATTTTCATTGGTTCTAGTGAATGTGAACACACCTTCCTAATTATGGGGGATGGTTACTAAAGGTGGAACTGATCCCGTTTTTCCGGGAATATATTACGTGTGTGGTAAAAATGCCTACTATAGTTGCCAACACAATGGTATGGTAGTTGTTAGATTGGAATAGTATTTCCAAAAGTGTACCACATTACTAAGAACAATGAAATGGATGTAGTAAGTCAAGGACTAAAACGAAGTAAAACAACAAGTTTTTCAGAAATAGTAGGTGATATATTTGGTGCACTAATACCGTCAGTTGGAGTCATACTGAATTCACATAAGATTCGTAAATTGTCAACAGTAGTTGATCGTCTATCGACGGATACTGCTGGGGGATTCTTAATGATTAATACCAAAATGGTTGCAATCAGATCTATGGTTTTGCAAAATCGACTTGCACTTGATATATTATTGGCAAAAGAGGGTGGAGTCTGTGGCATGTTGAAAGTCCAACATTGCTGTACATATATCCCAGACAAAAGTAAAGGTATTGAGGGATATATTGAGAATATTACAAAGATTCATGACGATTTGACCCAACTGGAGGTTGACGGTGTTTGGGAAAGACTTGGTAAAAGTATTTCCACTATAGGTAGTTGGTTTTCCACTTTAGGGAGTAGTCTATTAGGGAAGATCCTAATACCAGTAATTTCAATAACAATAGTAGCTCTGATAATGATAATGACATATAGATTTTGCAAGAATAAACCAAAAGCAAGAATGGTAGCCGAAATAAAGAATAAAAGAAGGGGAAGAAAGAGAAACAGGGAAGAAATCGAAATAGAGGAAATGAAAGGAAGTTTATATGATAAAATGAAAGGAGTAGGCATAAAAAGGAAAATTGAAGAATTAGAATAAAAAGAGGAAGATACTAAAAATTAAATGAATATAGTTGGCACTTGGTAAGGATGGGTATTTTATGATGGCTCAAAAATGCCATCAGAGGGGGGATTGATGGAGCAAGGATTCGAGAAAATGAAACTTGCTCGAATGAATCCTCCATTAACTTTCATTAATCATTAAATTAGTAGATGAGACAAAACTAATATACACCAGACACAGATAAACGGGGAGAAAAGCTTACGCATGCTTGAATTAATGAGAAATAAAATGCAACACGATTAAAGCCCGTTTTAACTTGCGAAAACGCTTTGCGCATGTGCAAACCTGAATTACGCAGAAATAACGTGACTAACTCGCTTTGAGAGGGAAAAACCTCACACATGCGCAAGAAAGACCAACTCGTGGTCTTGAGGTACCGCATGCCCGGCATATGCTTGCTTGATTTAAAAGAAAGCTGCTGTTATTAACGCTTTTGCCCAAGAATAATAATAGTTACATGGGATAGAGTAGAAGTGGGTGGTGAACAGTGAGAATTACATGTTTAAGAAAATAACATCTGTTTAGGATTCTTTTATTAATAGTGTGCATTCGGGCATGCTAAACCATGACTGAAAAAGAAAATGGCGAAAGCTATGCGTGCTCAGTGAATCCATGATATGACCCGGTGACCGAGAGAGAGCTGAATGACTGCCAAGATTCAAGGACAGAAGGGATGGGAAAAGAAGGAGATGTAACACTCATCTATGAAGCTTGTATTAAATAAATTACAAGTAAAAAGGAGAGATCCCTTGGTGAAAAAATATACTATAACTGGGTCTCTAAGTTTCCCAGTACAAAGGATTTTTATTGCCCATATATTAGAAAGATACTGAGTTAAAGTTATTCCTACACAACTGTAGATTGCATTAAAAATATTGTTTTATTTAAAATTCATCACTCAATGTATACAAAAAACAATTGTAAAAGCTCATTACACTCAAAATAGCATCAATTTCATATACCATTAAAAACCTGTGTTACAAACATTCAAATAACAACACAAACTGATAAAAGCAACACAAATGTTAGACACACATAAAAATCATTACAGGGATTATAGTCTCTAAAATAGGCCAACACACACGTAACGGAGAGACAAATATAGACAATACAATTTGTCATTTAAAAACACATCCAATCGAAATAATTCAAATACAGATCCTAGATAAAATGTCTACTCTTTATCTATAGGATAAGCTGTTTCCACGGATTGTGTTGAATGGAGCGTCGACGCGTTTCGATGGTTCTAACAATTTCCCATCTTTTTCAAGACAAACAATTGGTCTCTCTTGGCTGGCACTGTATGGTTGCCTTTAAACTCAATCCTTATTTCATTTTCCTGCCAACTCCATATATATTTCACTGATGACCCACGGCGGAAGGACGTGTTTGCAGGCTCTCTACACCAATTTTAAGATAGCTGTATTGAGAGACTGTAAAAGACAGTAAATAAATCCCTCTTTGTGTGAGGAGTACGCCGGTTAATTAAGAAGTGAGGGAGTGAGGACTCTCTCCCAGATTGAAAATTATTGATTTTAATGCAACACTTTCAGTGAAATAACTATAAATAACATTCTGCCTAGAAATTACAATAAAGATCCCATCACTAATTTTACAAGTATTGATTTCGGATATATATTTTATAGGTTCTCAGGACCAGAGTATCCTAATATGACCAACCAATCAATATATATGGAGTTGGCAGGAAAATGAAATAAGGATTGAGTTTAAAGGCAACCATACAGTGCCAGCCAAGAGAGACCAATTGTTTGTCTTGAAAAAGATGGGAAATTGTTAGAACCATCGAAACGCGTCGACGCTCCATTCAACACAATCCGTGGAAACAGCTTATCCTATAGATAAAGAGTAGAAATTTTATCTAGGATCTGTATTTGAATTATTTCGATTGGATGTGTTTTTAAATGACAAATTGTATTGTCTATATTTGTCTCTCCGTTACGTGTGTGTTGGCCTATTTTAGAGACTATAATCCCTGTAATGATTTTTATGTGTGTCTAACATTTGTGTTGCTTTTATCAGTTTGTGTTGTTATTTGAATGTTTGTAACACAGGTTTTTAATGGTATATGAAATTGATGCTATTTTGAGTGTAATGAGCTTTTACAATTGTTTTTGTATACATTGAGTGATGAATTTTAAATAAAACAATATTTTTAATGCAATCTACAGTTGTGTAGGAATAACTTTAACTCAGTATCTTTCTAATATATGGGCAATAAAAATCCTTTGTACTGGGAAACTTAGAGACCCAGTTATAGTATATTTTTTCACCAAGGGATCTCTCCTTTTTACTTGTCAATAGTACCCTATTCCCCTGGTTTGAACAAAGGGGTCCCTCTTTTTCTTATTGTATTAAATAAATTACTACATTTGCAACAAAATATGCATGAGAAAATAAAATATATGAATGAGTCAAAGGGGAAGGGTTAGCAAACAATGGGTTTCACTAATAACAATGAATATGTCAGCCTGGTGTGATGAAGACTCCCCTAACCCCGTCCAATCATATTCCGTATTTTAGTAACATTTGCAATTCTTGAGGGTGGGACATGAAGAAATAAAGACTATAACTAGAGTGACTTGAGCTAAAGAAAATTAGAGCTGCTGAGAGCTAGAGAGCTGCGGAGAGTTGCTGAGAGCTGCGGAGAGTTGCTGAGAGCTGCTGTGAGCTGCTGAGAGCAGAGAGAGAGAGAGAGAAATGAGAGCAGACTCAGAAGATTCAGAAGACTGCCTGATTAGATTTGAAGATTGCGGAAGAATATCGAGGAGGGAGAGAGTGTCAGAGAGGGAATCGCCCTGGTGCGTCAGGTTTGTAGAGAAGTCTAGTAAGTATCAGTCCTGTTCTGAACCTATCCTTTAGTCTTTGTCTCCTGATCCTAAGTCAGGGGTCCCCCACCAGTCTTTTGGCCAGAGGGGTGGTTTTTCAGTCATCTTTATTAGGTAAATGTCATTCCGTCCAAATTTGCATATTTCTTTGCAAATGTGTCATTATATGCCTATTGTCTCTACATCTATCCACTCTTATGCATTTGGTTTTGTTGAATGAGTTTGTGTAATTGCATGTATTATGTTATATGATTGTTCTCTCTCCCATTTAAGAAAGATGGAATTTGCAGTGTGAATCTGTAATTGATGAGCGTTCAACTCTATGACTGAATTTTAGATAAAACTTATAAATATTATTCAGAGTCTGTGGTTATTTCACTAAGAATTTTAGTTAAGAAATTGTTAATATCACCATCAACTAACTCAACTACTGGTCCATTGACCAGAGGAAGAGTGTTGATTCGTGAAGATTAGTTAGATATGGAAATGGTTCTGTAATTGATTTGTGGTTACAGGGAAATAACTAATCAGAACTTAAGTGAATTATAAAACTTGACCCCCCAGCGGATTGGCCAGGAAGTGCGAATGAACATTTTTGGATAAATGTATATGGGCCCATTGAAATATTTAGTTTTTGTGTGAAATATCCAACCCTGGCCTCTTCGCGCTGGATCACACTTCTTCTCCCTAAGAAACTCTAAACTGCAAGTTACTCAGCCTTCCATGCTCTCATAGTATAGCGCATAGAAGTAGACGCAAGGGTGATAGGATCTAGATCACATTTTAAATTACATTTTAACAATGCTGGAAATGTTCAGTTTATTCTTATTACTCATAACTTGTCTTATTGCTGATTTTATAATATTCTGTGGTGGTATTGGTGGTGGTATTGGTGGTGGTGGTATTGGTGGTGGTGGTATTGGTGGTGGTATTGGTGGTATTTGTGATGGTATTGGTGGTGGTGGTATTGGTGGTGGTATTGGTATTGGTGGTGCTGGTGATATTAGTGGTGGTGGTATTGGTGGTGGTGGTATTGGTGGTGGTGGTGGTATTGGGTTGTGGTGGTGGTATTGGTGGTGGTGGTATTGGTGGTGAGGGTATTGGTGGTGGTGGGGGTATTGGTGGTATTGGTATTGATGGTGCTGGTGGTGGTATTGGTGGTGGTGGTATTGGTGGTGATATTGGTGGAGGTGGTGGTGGTATTGTTGGCGGTATTGGTGATGTTATTGATGGTGGTGGTGATGGTATTGGTGATGGTATTGGTGGCATTGGTGGTGGTATTTGTGATATTGATGGTGGTGGTATTGGTGGTGGTGGTAATGGTGGTGGTATTGGTGGTGGTGGTATTGGTGGTGGTATTGGCATTGGTATTGGTGGTGGTATTGGTATTGGTGGTGGTGGTATTGGGGTGGTGGTATTGGTGGTGGTGGTATTGGTGGTGATTCTATTGGTGGTGGTATTGGTGGTGGTGGTATTGGAACCAATGTAGTTATTATTGTAATCTGTCTTTAATCTATGGAGGCAGAATTTTCCCCTTTTCACAAAATCCAGGGACATCGCAGCATGAGCTTTGCCATTTGCATAAATTCCCTCTTTCTCAGCCCATGGAGGTAAATAGGACTTCTGTTCAGCAGCTTTCTTTATCAAATCCTGTCTCCTTTCTTCTACTAAATTCAAAAACTCTTTTTCTTCTTCGCGTAATAAACCAAAGGCAAGATTGGTAGCCGAAATAAAGAATAAAAGAAGGGGAAGAAAGAGAAACAGGGAAGAAATCGAATTAGAGGAAATGAAAGGAAGTTTATATGATAAAATGAAAGGAGTAGGCATAAAAAGGAAAATTGAAGAATTAGAATAAAAAGAGGAAGATACTAAAAATTAAATGAATATAGTTGGCACTTGGTAAGGATGGGTATTTTATGATGGCTCAAAAATGCCATCAGAGGTGGGATTGATGGAGCAAGGATTCGAGAAAATGAAACTTGCTCGAATGAATCCTCCATTAACTTTCATTAATCATTAAATTAGTAGATGAGACGAAACTAATATACACCAGACACAGATAAACGGGGAGAAAAGCTTACGCATGCTTGAATTAATGAGAAATAAAATGCAACACGATTAAAGCCCGTTTTAACTTGCGAAAACGCTTTGCGCATGTGCAAACATGAATTACGCAGAAATAACGTGACTAACTCACTTTGAGAGGGAAAAACCTCACACATGCGCAAGAAAGACCAACAAGTCAAGTTATTTTCGTATGCCTGAGCTATAGCTATTGAAGCCATTGTTAAAAGAATTCACCCATATACTGTGCATTCTTACTACTAGCTACTGGATTCATATTCTTTCTAATGGGCAATTCTGACAATACTACAACTAGATTTGAATAAAAATACTGAAGTCTCCCTGTTGCATAAAATAAACTTAATAAAACACTACATGATATTCCATATGTTAAAGGTATATGGTGATACGTCACCCCTCTGACACTGATGAAGGTAACTTCATACAAACATAACAATTATTAATCTCCATTATATTAACGTACTGAAATAACAATTTAGTAAACACATTTGAAGACGTATTATAGTCTGATTCATTATGATAATTTGCCTCATCTTCTACTCCTATTTCTATTTTAGTTCCCTTTATTCTATCTACCTTTTCATTAGTAACTGTATTATTTTTGTCACTAGTTTCCATTAACAAAGGTACTCCTACTGTTAGGAATAACCATACTTAATACTACCAATAAAATACTACAAAAACAAACTCTAAAACATTGTCTTTTTAAACCTCGTTTTGGTCTTCTGTGACTTTAACTTCTGCCATTTCAATGTGAGAAAATTTCTTCTCTCTTTTTCTTTCTTTGTCTGTTTAATTTTTCTTTTTACTTTTAAGGAGGTCTCAATTTGCTTTCATCAATCTGTGCAACATGAACCCTTTCTGTTTCTTCACTTAAATCTAAGTTTTCAAATTCTTCGAGTATAACGTAGGTCCAATCAGGGGCCTTGTATTTTCTATTTAAATTTCTCAATCTTGGGCTTCTTCGTGTAAGTTTTACTAAGGTTTGTTTAGATTGCGTTTGACTCGTAACTTCATTTACTTGTTCTGGTTTCTTTTCTGATTTTCTCAAATAATACCTTAATTTCTTCACTCCTTCTGGCCAATTGAGTCCTTTTCTAACTCTTTTGACCTGAACTGCACTTTCACCTTCCCTATCTCCTTCTAGAGTTGTTTTATTTTCACTTAATTTAGGCACAATCTGTCCTTGTTCTTTATTTTCTGCGTTTGGACTTTCCTCTACTTGCACCTGTTCAGGTCTTATTATAATTTGTTCTTCTTTTTCTGCCTGAACTTGTTCTTCTAGATCTACCTGATCCTGTTCAGGTCTTGTTTCAGATTTTTCTTCTTCTTCTGCCTGAACTTGTTCTTCTAATTCTTCCTTTCCCTCCTCAGGTTCCTGAATGTCTTTATTTATTTCTACCTGAGTGTGTTCTTCTTCCCCTGTCTACTTTCCTGCCTTTTCAGTTTTGTTATTCTTCTTGTTTCGACAGCATCATCAGGTATTTCAATTACTGGTATCCACTCTTCCTGACTTGTACTTGGCTGTTCGTCATATAGTTGTCTTTCAGAATCTATCACTCTAGACTCTTCAATTTCACAGCTTTGAACTTCTGACGTTTCAGCCTGTTCAGTCAGTGGTTGCTCTTGTTCTTCTGATGGGCTCGGAACTCTTCTGGTATGACTAGCATGAATCCAGTTGGGCAAACCTGCACACTTCACTGCTGTGGTAGGGACTAGTATGACTTGACGCGGTTTATTCCACCTTGGGGCTAGACACGACTTCCTTGCGTGTTTTTTCACTAGCACCCAATCTCCAGGATTCAAATCATGTGCTTGGTCTGGCTGTCTTTCAACTGCGTCTTCTCCAACCTGGTGAGAGACAGAACGCACCATTTCAGCCAATCCTTTGCAATAGTCCAATACCAGATCATCAGTTATAGTCATTAATTTATTTCCAGGAATAAATGCTTGTCTCATTGCCCTTCCCATGAGAACCTCATGTGGACTCATTCCTGTTTTTCTGTCAGGAATACTTCTGAGACCCATCAGTACAAGAGGTAATGCATCTGGCCATTTCAGCATTGTGGATGCACACACTTTCCCTAATCTTGACTTGATTGTGCCATTTAGCTGTTCAACTATCCCAGAAGCCTCTGGACGATAAGCACAGTGCAGTTTTTGTTCAATGTTAAATGAAGCACAGATTAATAGAATTATCTCATTATTAAAATGAGGTCCTCTATCTGATTCCAAAGTGACTGTAAAACCAAAACGAGGAATCAACTACCTCAACAATAGTTTAGCAACTGTAAGACTGTCATTTCTTCTGGTGGGGTATGCCTTTACTCATCTTAAAAACAGGCACACTATGGCAAGTACATACTTTAGTCCATTACAAGGAGGCAACTCAATGAAATCTAACTGCAACCTGGTGAAGGGTCCTTCTGCCTTTCCATTCTTTCCCCAGCTAACCACTGTCTTCCTACCTGGATTTTGCTGCTGACAGGTTAAGCATCTTTGGCAAAGGCTCTCTGCGACTACCCTGAACTTCAGATTGTACCAACTCTGTCTGAATAATCTGATCATTGATTCTCTCCCTATGTGTGTTGCTCCATGATAAACTCTTGCCATTTTAGAGAGCAAACAATCTGGCATGACTGGTCTTCCATCTAAGTACACCCATACTTCATCTTCCGACCTTTTTGTAGAGGCTGATTTTATCCAAATTCCTTTTTCCTTTTCCTCAACATCTTCCTGCAACTGTCTAATCTCATCCCATGGTTCTGGAATTGAGAAAAACATAAGTTGGCAGCTGGTTTCACCCGTTTCAATTTTTCTGTTTATGGCCATTGTATTTCTTGCACAGTATCGAGCAATTTGGTCGGCATATCTATTGCCGGCAGCCACATAGTCATTTCCTGACTGATGTGCAGCGCATTTAACAACTGCTATTTCCTTTGGCAATTGTAATGCTTCCAGCAGATCTTTCACATTTTTACTGTTTCTTATAGGAGATCCTGAAGAAGTCAGAAATCCCCTCTGCATCCAGAGTTGGCCAAAATCATGCACAACCCTGAAACCATAATGACTATCCGTAAATATGGTTATTCTCCAATTTTTCCCATTTTTACATGCCTTTGTTAAGGCCACCAATTTGGCTACTTGTGCAGATTTGACTCCCGGTAAACAGGATGCTTCAATTACCCCCGATATTTTACACACAGCATAAGCAGCACTTAATCCTCCTTCTTCATTTCTTAGACAAGACCCATCCACAAACAACTCATGATCAGCTTCTTTTAATGGTGTTTCTTTAATGTCAGGACGGGGCTTAGTACACAATTCAGTCACATCCAAACAATCATGATCAATTTCATCCCTTACTTCCTCATTGCATGGATCTGGCAATAATGTGGCAGGGTTTATGACCGTACATCTTATCACTGTCACATTTTCTGCCCCCAAAATCACTCTTTCATACTTAGTCAGCCGACTAGGTGTGAGATGTTGTCAGAAAAGCCCAGCACACTTTCAAATATTAAATGTATTGTACATACAATAGTATAGATTTGCAACAGACTGTTGTTTTCCCAAAACAAGAGAAAAAAAAGAAAGAAAGCGATATAATCATATATTGATGAAATTCATTCTTTATTCATATTCTTTTTATAAAATTTGCAACCGCTAACGCGTTTCGTCCTCAATCGGACTTTTTCAGGGCTACAAGAGTACAAAAATAAACACTATTTACAATATTGAACACACACATATTAAAACATAAAAACCAGATCTATTTTAAAACAAAAACATTTCTTCACTAATCATCATTATAATGGGAAAACACTTTTTCATACAGTACATACAGAGTTCACATGTATTCCAAGTACCCTGTACATCTAACAATAAATGGAGGAGCCACCTCATATAGATAGTCATTATTTCTCATTCCATATTAACTTTTCAGTAATTAAATCCTTTATGATTTCATTAAATGTTTAAAAACCCTTAGTCAAAACAGAGCTCAGATATATAGCTTCTTCATACAAAGCATAATGGACAAATATACACATACCTTAGAATGTAAAATGTGCTCATTCATATAGCTTTTGTCAGTAAGTTAGACCAATCGATTTGAAAATACGTTTGTCACCACAAACATATTATGTCAACTCAAGGCTCGTCGATAACGGTGTATCCTAAAAAGAGTACACAGACAAGCCATATATCAAGAACCGCTATCTCTATCCAAGATATTTTAAGAACAGAGACCCTTTATAAATTTACTGGTCATTGTACATATATATATTTTGAAAGTGTAATCAACTCTACCCATGGTATTTTTTTAAAACAGAGACCCTTTATGTAATCAACTCTACCCATGGTATTTATTTAAAAAAGAGACCCTTTATTAATTCACTAGTCATTATACATATATATATTTAAAGATTGTTGTTAACATCGGCTTTGATTGCATCTCCATTCAAAAGAGGATCACCATAAACCTAAATATCGGCTGTAGCGGCCAGTACGTCATATATAAAAAGTCAGGCAAACGACAAAGTACTGACAATATATTCTATTTCATTTAGGCAGCCAGTGACTTCGATTTTTGATTTATCTAGAAAAGCACCTTAGCAGTTCTCTTTGCACATATCTCGTTTGGGCACTAAGTCAATCAGCCCCACTACCTCATATTATAAGCATTGCGCATCAGCGCCTCAAGGCTATGGTCATCAATTTACCCTTGATCCTCTCTATAGTATTCAGAAAATAGAGCGCGCCAATATCATGACGCTTATTATCAGTTAACAGTTTAAAGAACATTGCAAAAACCCTTCTAACCTACAAAATAACCCACAATCTACATAATCTAAGTAGCACAACGTACTCACGGTGAAAATCACACCCGTCTCAATGCGGTCATCCGGTTCAGCAAAGAATCTCAAAGATTACACAACACCGTGCTCTTTTATACGCCAAGCAAAGTAGTTAATTAGCTAATTAGTAAAGTTACACCTACATCTCAGTGTGAAAACGCGCCAAAAACGACGTAAGTAATAAGTTTATAAGAAGGAAGCCATCTTGGAGTGGACTAGATGTCCCTAGAATGATTGTTTAAATCATAATCTCTGCGAGCTATACATGACACGTTTGCACATATATTTAAATATTAACAATTTATTACCCGACACATCGATTTTATTATTTATCTAGAAGGTAGCATAAGAATAGAATTACTACCAAAAATCGCTCCTAAAATGACATAAAAGGCATCACAGTGGGCGCCATCTTAGAGTAGGTTGTTAGGCCTAAAAATAAGCATTCCCATCATTCAATATAGAAATCACATTTGGCGCCATCTTAAGGTGTGTTATTATGCCGAAAATAAACGTTCCCATCGTTCAATATACATACTGGGCAAGACATAAGAAGGGCATCGCATTGGGTGCCATCTTAGAGTGGGTTATTGAGCCTAAGAATAAGTATAACTATCACTCGATATAGGCATCACTTTGGGCGCCATCTTAAAGTGGGGTATTAAGCCGAAAATAAGCGTACCCATAGATCAATATATGTGCTGGGCATGACCTTTACGCCAGCATCAACTTCGAATAATCGGTCATATCATAATGAACAAGAATTATTATCTTCCAATCTAAAAGCAAGGAACAACTACCCACCAATACAAAACAGACAATATTAAATATGCTCAACACACAAAATTTTTCAATGTCTCAATGAATAGACTGGACATCAATAACGGACCACCATCAGTGATAACACGGGCCTCTCATTAAGTGTTAAATCAAATTCATATTTAAACACCCGAGTACAGAGTAGAAAATAAAGAAGAAGGTCTATAGAAAGTAATGAAATTCATTATTGATGTTCAGCCCTAGGGTTACAGATCTTAATCTACAGATCCAACGGGCTTCCATCTGCCTAAGTTGTAGAGTTCTGTCACCTCCTCTGGCATTAACACCAACACTAACTATTGCATGAAATGCAATTTCCCTGTTGTTCGGATGAACATCAACAATATGTTGTGCTACCGGATTCCTCACATCCCCATTCTTTATACTTCTTACATGTTCTTGGATCCGGATTTTTAAGCTCCTAATACTGCTCCCTACATAGATTTTATCGCATGCACAAATAATCAGATATACAGTATATGCGGTATTGCAATTGATGAATGACATTACTTTATAGTCCTTATTACCATTGTATTTAAACAATTTCTTTTTGTTCAATCCATATTTACAGATTGAACAACAGCCGCAGGTATAAAATCCTTGCGGTTTCTCAGGCAGCCATGTCGATGGGGATGTTTTAGGTACCTTAACATGGCTAGGGCATAGGATATTCTTAATTGTGGATCCCCTTCGATAGATCACTTTGGGCTTATTCGAAACAAAATCTGATGGAAGAGTGTCAGATTTGAGTAAATGCCAATTTTTTCGGAGTATATTGAAAATATGATTGCTGTATAGCCCATACTCAGTTATAAACGCACACTGGCCCTGCATGATATTATCGGCAGTCCCTGTTCGATGAGCTAGGGAATCTTTCCTTTTATATTTTCTGATCTTGCTTTCTGCTTTCCTAAGACAACTACCATCGTAACCTCTTTCCTTGAAGTCACGTTTGACCTTACTTATGTTTTTCTCAAAATTACAATCCTCACTGCAATTTCGGCGGACTCGCACCGTCTCACCATATGGTATGGCCATAATTGTAGTCTTGGGATGACAACTAGTGGCGTGTAGCACACTATTGCAGGCAGTTGGTTTTCTATACAGATCACTATGGACCACATGATCCTTTACATAGAGTCTGAGGTCCAAAAAAGTAATCTCATATTTAGAACTACTTAGCGTTAACTTGACATTAAAAGGGTTATCGTTGAGATAAAGAAAGTATCCATTGAGTTCTTCAGAACTCCCTTTCCATATCAAAAAAATGTCGTCTATATATCGCACATAAAAGAGGATATTGTCCACCCAATTTTTTGCACCAGGGCCCCAGGCATGCTCCATCTCATACAACCCCATAAAGAGGTTGGCATAGGACGGAGCAAACTTGGAGCCCATGGCTGTCCCTTGCTTTTGAAGGAACCAGTCATCCCCATGTATAAAGGCATTCTGTGTCAGGATCATTTCAGACATCACTAGCAACATCTGTGTATGTTCCAAATGACATGCATTGCGTTTAAATAAAAAATGTTTAAGTGCCCTAAGTCCACTCTCCAGCCCTATGCATGTATACAAGCTCTCCACGTCCATAGTTACGAACGTGAAGACATCATCCTCCCACTCAAAGTCTTCCAATTTACAGAGAAGTTCTCTGCTGTCTTTAAGGTAAGATGGGAGATTTTGTACGAGGGGTTGGAGAAAGGTGTCCACATACTCAGCCAGATGTTCAGTCGGGCCACCATTGCCCGATATTATAGGTCTACCTGGGGGGAAAAAGCCCCCCTTGTGGATCTTTGGGAGCACATAAATACAAGGGTACCTGGAATTGTTGGCTAGAAGATATTTGTATTCCAGATCTGTTATTAGGCAACACTCATACCATTCAGTTAGCCTGCCATTAATATTGCCCTCAATCATTTTAGTCGGATTTGACTGCAATTTCATGTAACACTCTGTCTGGCCCAATTGTCTATTAATCTCAGCTGTATAATCATGATAATTCATTATGACAATATTACCGCCTTTATCAGCCTCACGGATTACCAAATCTGGATCATCCCGTATGGACTGAAGAAAGGCTCTATCACCCCTACTGATGTTATAATGGTGTACACATTTCGCATTAGTGACATGGCTGTCCTCCAACTTGTATAAATCCTGTGTAACCCTCAAAGAGAATTCATCTATCACTGTTTTGGTGCAGTTGGGAGGTGTAAATTTAGAAGTATTCCTAAGCCCACTATCTACTGTTGTATCCTCAACTACATCAAGATTGCGTGCATGTTCTGCTAGATCCCCTATGTCATCTTGATCCTGTAATGTAGCAATCACAAAGGAGACATCTATATCTGATATCGTGAATTCAGAGGCACATGGCCTATTCAGTATAGGAGGACGAACATGCGGATGTTCCGAGAAATATTTTTTAATTTCAATTTTCGTACAAAGCGAAATAAGTCCAAATGTACATTATCCAATGCATGATTCCCAGTTAGACAATAATTCAAGCCTTTACACAGAATTGCAGTTTCCTGAACATCAAATTGTCTAGATGAGAGATTCACAATATTTACAGCATTCATTTCAACATTTTCAACATTTTCTTCTATACTGCCCATATCATGGTGCACAATCTCATTTGTTGTCATTGTTTGTTGTCTCCCATTTTTGCCTTTGTGACCGATCTGGTGTTTCTTGCCACCCCTCCTAGTTCTTCGCCAAAGATTTTCTTTTTGTTGCCTAGGCGATACCTCTGAACTTCGCGTAAAAAATCAGAGGCCAAATTGGGATTAGGGGTGGCAGTACTTGAACTTTCACCCAGATCACTATCAATCGTGGAGATAGAAGAAACAGAAGTGCTGCTAGACGAAATGCTAGGGGCCCTAAACTCATTTGGGGGTACTGATATGTTTTTAGGCACCACATCATCATATTTACGTGCGAATGTGAAGATGCGGCATTGTTCATAATCATTTTGATACCTTTTTATTTTTTGCTGCTTCTTTCCCTTCAAATAAAGTTGGTATATTGCTAGTTCTTTCTTAAGGATCACATAGTTCTTTTGTGACACCTCAGGTAAATTAATCTCATTTATTTCCTTCTCCAGAGCCATTATTTCTTCTCTAATTTTCTTCACTCTACGCTCTGAGTTGCGGATTAAAATATCCATCATCTTATAAGAGGCCATATGTAATCCCTCTTCCCACTCTCCCAAGAGATCAGGGTCCAAATCTTCATAGTTTGGAAAAATAAGAATACGTAGACCTCTGGGGATGCGCTTATTTTCTAAATACTTCTTGAGTGTGGCGCCGTCCCACAATTTAGCGAGCTCTTGTTTTTTAAGTTTTTCTAGGCGCACAAACTTACTTTTAAGTCCATCATTTTTTGTAGATATTGATGGAACACGTACAATATTGCTGTCATTTTTACTAAATAAGTCACCTAAAAGCTCCTCCCTATTGTCCTCAAAATTCATGATATATTCCTTGATACCAAAGTAAAAAGAAAAAGAAAAGGGTTTTTTTTTGACTGTGCTAGGTTGCTCAAAGTTATATGTCGCACAGATTTGGGGATCAAAGCATAGACACCCGCACTAGTCTTAACGTCCCTATAAAATATAATGGATAAAAACAAGGTGCAAAGGGCTTGGGACACAATCCCCTAGGTCCCAAATAGAGTGACCAGAAGAAACCTACCCGTCACTCTAATAAAATACAGTCAGAAAAGCCCAGCACACTTTCAAATATTAAATGTATTGTACATACAATAGTATAGATTTGCAACAGACTGTTGTTTTCCCAAAACAAGAGAAAAAAAGAAAGAAAGCGATATAATCATATATTGATGAAATTCATTCTTTATTCATATTCTTTTTTCTTTTTATAAAATTTGCAACCGCTAACGCGTTTCGTCCTCAATCGGACTTCTTCAGGGCTACAAGAGTACAAAAATAAACACTATTTACAATATTGAACACACACATATTAAAACATAAAAACCAGATCTATTTTAAAACAAAAACATTTCTTCACTAATCATCATTATAATGGGAAAACACTTTTTCATACAGTACATACAGAGTTCACATGTATTCCAAGTACCCTGTACATCTAACAATAAATGGAGGAGCCACCTCATATAGATAGTCATTATTTCTCATTCCATATTAACTTTTCAGTAATTAAATCCTTTATGATTTCATTAAATGTTTAAAAACCCTTAGTCAAAACAGAGCTCAGATATATAGCTTCTTCATACAAAGCATAATGGACAAATATACACATACCTTAGAATGTAAAATGTGCTCATTCATATAGCTTTTGTCAGTAAGTTAGACCAATCGATTTGAAAATGCGTTTGTCACCACAAACATATTATGTCAACTCAAGGCTCGTCGATAACGGTGTATCCTAAAAAAGAGTACACAGACAAGCCATATATCAAGAACCGCTATCTCTATCCAAGATATTTTAAGAACAGAGACCCTTTATAAATTTACTGGTCATTGTACATATATATATTTTGAAAGTGTAATCAACTCTACCCATGGTATTTTTTTAAAACGGAGACCCTTTATGTAATCAACTCTACCCATGGTATTTATTTAAAAAAGAGACCCTTTATTAATTCACTAGTCATTATACATATATATATTTAAAGATTGTTGTTAACATCGGCTTTGATTGCATCTCCATTCAAAAGAGGATCACCATAAACCTAAATATCGGCTGTAGCGGCCAGTACATCATATATAAAAAGTCAGGCAAACGATAAAGTACTGACAATATATTCTATTTCATTTAGGCAGCCAGTGACTTCGATTTTTGATTTATCTAGAAAAGCACCTTAGCAGTTCTCTTTTGCACATATCTCGTTTGGGCACTAAGTCAATCAGCCCCACTACCTCATATTATAAGCATTGCGCATCAGCGCCTCAAGGCTATGGTCATCAATTTACCCTTGATCCTCTCTATAGTATTCAGAAAATAGAGCGCGCCAATATCATGACGCTTATTATCAGTTAACAGTTTAAAGAGATGTTGCGTTCTTGTCAGAAGAATTTCAACTGAGTGTGGAACGTAGACTTTTACAGGATGTCCCATCACTATTGACTCACTTTGCTCCAGACTCATACAAGTAGCAGCTACTGCTTTTAAGCAGCCAGGTAAGGCTGAAGCCACTGGATCGAATGTGGCAGAAAAATACGCCACTGGACGTCACTGGACGTCGGCTCAGTCCACGTCTCTGTGTTAAGACTGAAAGTGCACAATCTTCTCTCTCACAGCAAAACAACGCAAATTCTTTTGAATAATCAGGCACAGCCAAGACGGGAGCTTCACACAAACAATTCCGCAATTTCACAAAGGCCTCCAAACCTTCATCATTCCAATCAATTGGATCTTAAGCTCTTTTTCTGGTTAATTGTATCAATGGTTTTGCTAGCATGGAAAAACTGGTAATCCACTGCCTACAGTACCCAACCACTCCCAGGAACATTCTCATCTCTCTTTGTGTCTGAGGCAGTTGCATCTCTTTGATTATTTTTATTCTTTCCAGTGTCACTTTTCTTACTCCTCTTTCTATTTTATGCCCTAAATATTTAACTTCTTGTCGACAGAACTGTAATTTTTCTGGAGACACCTTGTGTCCTCCTTCAACCAAATGGTTCAGTAATGCAATTGTGTCAGTGACACAATCTTCTCGTGTTTTTGATGCCACCAGCAGGTCATCAATGTACTGAAGCAGAACCGAATTTCCAGGCATAACTAATGACTCTAAACACTTTTTCAGGATTTGGTTAAAAATTGAGGGACTCTCTGTGTACCCTTGAGGAACTCGGCACCATGCGAAGATACGATCCTCAAACTGAAAGGCGAAAAGATACTGGCTGTCTGGGTGCAAAGGAATAGAAAAGAATGCTTGGCACAAATCAATTACTGTAAACCAGCCTGCATTCCAAGGTATCTGATAAAGGATCACTGCTGGATTTGGCACTATTGGGCAACATGGCACTACAATTTCGTTCATCTTTCTCAAATCCTGCACGATCCTATATTTTCCACTAGGCTTTTTCAGTCCTATTATTGGCGAATTACAAGGACTACCCATTATTTCCTTTAAAATGCCTTGTTTAACCATTCGATCGATTTCTGGAATAATTCCTGCTTTCACTTCTGGACTCATCTTGTACTGTCTTGTGTTTGGATAAACTGCACCTTCCTTCACTGTCACTTTAACTGGATCTACATTCGACATCAGCCCAATATCTTTTCCTGTAAAATCCCACACTTCTGGATTGACTGTGGCTCTCAACTCTTCCGGCAATTCATTTTCAGTTATTAATGAAAACATCTCATCTACTTCTGTTCCTTGTTTAACTAGCATCATTTTGTATATAACATCTTCATCGGGGGTCTGGAAAGCGACACCATCTCGTGTACAATAGATCGTGCAATTCATCTTGCACAGTAGATCTCTTCCCAACAGATTTACGGGACTGGAATCGCAAACTACAAACCGATGCATTTCTTTAAAGTTTCCGATATGCACCTCCATCGGTTTTGTGATTGAGGTCTTAATCTGTTGACTTGACACTCCTACAACTTGGATGGACTCTCCCGAGAGGGGTAGGTTTGGGATGTCTGCTGTTCTCACAGTAGACCGGGTAGCACCAGTATCCAATAGAAAAGTGATGTCTTTACCTTCCACTTTCCCATCAACAAATGGACCTGACTGATCTACCGGCAAGGATGTGCCAAGCACGCACTCCTCTTCCTCCCCCTTCAGGCACCGTCATTGCACAAAGTCCGAATTTTCCTCATCATTCTGTAAAAAATATTGTGTAACTGTTCTATTATTCTTACCACTTTCTCCTTGAAATCCGGTGTTCGTACTGAACTTTTGGTGGTTCACAAAGTTTGACATAGGAACTGGTGGCACCTGATATTGTGGAGTAACTACCTGCTGCTGCTGATTCATAAGTACTTCATTCTGCATCTGTGGAATTAAATTTTGATTTGGCCCATTAATATTCTGAATACTCTTACACTCGTAACAACAATTTTGCGACTGTTATACTGTCATTCCTTCTGGTAGGGTAAGCCTCCACCCACTTTGAAAACAGACACACTATGACGAGTACATATTTCAGTCCCCTACATGGTGGTAGCTGAATGAAATCTAGCTGCAATCTCACAAATGGACCCTCTGCCTTTCTGATCTTCCCAAACCCAATTACTGTTTTTCTTCCTGGATTATGCATTTGGCAGGTTAGACACCTCTGGCAAAGACTCTCTGCTACCGCCCTAAATCTTGGTGGTATTGGTGGTGGTGGTATTGAGGGTGGTGGTGGTATTGGTGGTGGTATTGGTGGTATTTGTGGTGGTATTGGTGGTATTGGTGGTGGTGGTAGTATTGGTGGTGGTATTGGTGGTGGTGTTTGTGTTGGTTGAGGTGGTGGTATTGAGCCACCAAGTCTGCATATCTGTTACCGACTACCACCCAGTCATCTCCTGACTGGTGTGCAGCACATTTCACCACTGCCAATTCCAATAGAAGCCCAGGTTTACACCAGAACATGGGCTTCTATTGGAATTCTCAAGGGCATATTATCAAGCCCATTATCGCCGCTTTAGCGGCAGTTTCCTGCCGCTAAAGCGGCGATAATTTTAACGCCGTTCTTGATAATATGCCCCAAAATTTTGAAAATTAAGAAAATGGAAACACAGTTCACAAAAGAAAGAAACATTGTCCAGTGCCACGTAATCTAGATAAACAGATGACTGCCGATATGAAAATGCCAATTTTAAACAATCAAGCATGGCAAGAGAAAATGACACAGAAATGCTGCAACCACAGGCAATCTGTCAACATAGCATATGGCAACCTGGATCACTTACGTGTAAATACTCACATGGCCTGACCACTAGGGCACAGCAAACCAAAGTCACCACCTTTATGGCTCGAAAAGAATTCCCTTAACAATGCGAGCAGAAGAGAAATCTTTATTGAATGCTTAGAATTTCAGCAGCCACTGAAAGTTTATAATTTCCCTTCCAGATAACCTCCTTTTACTACCTTTAGCCTCTTTGTATGTATATCCCCAGCACCCCTTGTTACTTAGGACCCGGACAGAAGACGCAGTACCAAAGATACACAGGCAGATGAACATAAGCTGCAGACTCTCTACCAAGGTTAACGGAAAGATAAGCCCCTCAGATGCCCATGTTAGCCTTGGCCTGCTAGGATATTGCATACGTAATGAGCCGCGAAGGGTCCTGCATTTCACTCTTTTACTATGAAATAGCAGCAGAGTGGAGGGCGCCCGGAGCTGGCATTTTATGTACACCTGCACCCAGCAGTGGCCCTTTGGGTATCATGCAGGTAGCTATGGCTCTTCACCCACCTATATGCAAACATTTTTTTCAATATCCATAGGATCCTTGGCCTGATGGGCATCACTCGCCCCGCCTTTGAAACAATGAAAAGAAACATGTGCAAAACAAGGACGTCTGCACTGAATGTGGTGCACACTGGACAGCCTATGCTAACGCACACAGAGCAACTGCTGCTGGGATAATGCATATTAGATGACAGGGACAGAGAATTATGTCCCGTCCATTAAGTATGCAATATCACAGCACCTGCAGCTCTTCTCTGGCATCCACCTACTTCTGAGCTCCACCACTGCAGCAGCGGTCCGACCGCCGGATTACAACTTGAGTGGTTGGTCCGCCATCATACCGCTGCAACCGCCAGGGATCAGAAATCCCTGGCGGTGGCACAGTGGTCTGCGGGCCGCAATATGCTTGGTGGTGCCCTGTGGTGCCACAAGGCATATTACAACTTTTCTCTCCGCCAGCGATCTCAAGGAGTTTCCTTCTCCATGAAACTGCTGGCGGTGAGGAAGGAAAGGGGGCCCTACAGGGCTCCCTCATGGCCCTGTGCATGAGGGTGCATGCAGGGGGGCACATGTTGTGCCTTCAGGAGTGCATGCACCCCAGTTCCTGCATGGCATGGACTGCAGAGTCCATACAGTGCAGAAACTGCCTTTGGCGCGCTCCCATTGCGGTGCCCATTTTCAGAGGCACTGCCGTGGAACCGCCAAAGAAACGGCTGCCAGACACAAGAAAACTCGTAATCTGGCGAGTGGTGCTCACAAGGCTTTGGTGGTGTGGTAGCGGGGCAGCGGCATGGCAGCCCTGCTCCCACACCACCAAAGTCGCAATCGGGCCTTGGTGTAGCTGGCAGTTGGCCTTTGTGTATTGCTCCCAGACAGTGAGACCAAGGTAGAATAGGTGTTGGCAGGATGGGCTATCTCTGTCAGGGTAAGGGGAAGCTGTCACCCACCACTCTTGTACATCACAAAGGCCCTGCCTCATCGCACTCACAAAGGGCTTCACACCAGTCGTTTGTGCCCCCAGACAAGCTGGAGCCAGGGCAAGGAGGAAAGAAATTTCAGACACTTCTTTATGGGGAGGACCCTAGAACCTTCTCCCATTTCAATCGTGACAACAAGTCTAAATATTGGACTCTCAGATACAACTCTTCAGTACACATCTGGACCTGTGGAAGACTCAGAAGAAGGATTGCTGTGCTGCTCTGCTGCAAAATGGACTGCTACTCTACTGCCTTGCTGCCTGTGTGAGGAGGACTAGATCTGCATCTTGAACCCGGAACCACCAGATGACTCCAAGGCCTAGCTGGCTGGCGTCCTAATCCAAGCCTCAGGGACAGAAAAGGCTTCAACCATCTTAAACCCTGCACCTGGTCTCTGCTTGCTGTATGTTTTGTCCCCTAAATGCCTAAATGATGCTACTCCAGTCCTCAACCATTTGAAATGGGCCTGAAGGTGCTCTGTCAGCCTAGCTGTTGTCTCAACAGAAATGACGCAGCCCTCATGCATCGACCTGTTGCTCATCAGAACCACAGCAGCACAACGCATCTCGACCCAGAACACAGCCTGGCAGCTCCTCAGAATGCTGCTGTGCAACATATCTCGACACAGGACCTCGCATTGCAAGTCCGCACCCTCACCGCGTGGCCTCGCAGTGTTCCGTAACAATGATTTTTAGGTACTTTATTCAGCAGGCCTAACTTGGTCACTTTATCCAGCCCACGCTCCATTGTGGTTGACCTAAACTTGTGATTTTGTCCTGGGCCGGCGTGACCAGATACCCGCAGTTGGCTCTTTGTGATTTAAGTACTATTTTCACCTAAACCTTTAAAATTGCATATCTCGGGTTCTACTAATTGGATTTTTGTCATGTTGGTGTCAAATAATGTATTACATTTTACTCTATGTTTCTAAATTGATGTGGCATATTTCTTGTGTTGTGTTTTCACTTTATTTCTGTTTGTATGCTTCCTAAATACTTTACACATTGCTTCTAAGTTAAGCCTGACTACTTTTGTGCCAAGTTACCAGAGGGTTAAGCACAGACTAATTTGGGAGTTGCTTGTGTTTCACCCTCACAAGAATTGTGGCTGCTGGGTGAGTAGTGTTTCACCCTCCTCAACCTGTAACCCAGGATCCTACACTGGCCCTGGGTACACGTTGTACCATATACGAGGAAAATACAGGTAATTTAAAAAGGACCTGGTCAGCAGGGTCCCAGTGCAACAGGGTCGAAAAACCTGCAGCAAAACCTATCAAAAAGTGGGTGTGGCCATGCAGAAAGGGTCATTTTCTTACATCAAGTTTGTACTTTATTTCCAACAACCTCTGACCAAGAGTATGGATACTACAGCTTGCTTCCTCCCGCTCTCCTGGAATTCCGTCTCACATCATCCACATCATAAGAACACAGAACCCCAAAACAAATTGTTCTCCAATAAACATGGCCAATGTGCTGTTACACAACATGCTATTCATAAGACTATCTACAAACACTCGGTATGACCTATACCCCAACCATGACTGCATATTCATATAAAACCCAACGAGTTCCACCAAAGGTAGTGAATTAAATTAAATGCAGATCAAACTGCCCAGAAAAGTTATGGAAAAGGAGGGTTTCTATAGTACCAAAGACCGTGAGGCGTCTGATTGGGAAACAGTAGTTTTTCAAGTGTCGGTGTTTAGTTCTCATGGCGTCAAAAGAAATGGAGGCCTAGATTTATAAACATTTTGCATTGTGTTTGTGTCACAAAAGTGATGCAAACCAGCGCAAACTGTTTTATTGGTACATAGGGGCTTATTTACAAGCCCCTTGCGCCACCCGTAAATCACTTTTCCCATGTTAAAAATGACGCAAAAGTGGCGCAAGGGGCTTGTAAATAAGCCCCATAGTTTCCAACGCAAAACTGGTTTTGCGCTGGAAAGTTGCCTAAAAGTAGCGCCACGGGGTCGATCCATCGGTGGTACATGGGTGTTCCCATGCATCCACCCATGTTTTTTGACGCCAAACTCTATCTACTAGCATTAGTAGGTTTGGGTCACAAATGAACACCTCTTCGAATCAGGCATTAAAAAAAGAGAAATTATTTTATTTCTCTTAACTTTTCCCACTTTGCAGCATACATCCAACGTGGGGAAAGTTTTTAAGTTAGTTAAGTCTGTAAATCTGGGCATAGATGTTTGGGGGGGCTTTTAAATTAAACAACGACAAGAGACAGCACAATATCAGCTTCAGAAATGTTGTAAAACTACAGATACGGACGGTAAAAAGAAGCGAACATCCTGGAAGAATTAAATACTGGGCAAGGGATGATTCTGGGGCATGTTGGGTAACTGTAATTGATTTGTGGTGCCACATTGCCTTCTAGTGGCCAATACTGAGATGACTGGAGGTTTTGATAAGAATATGCACGTCATTCTTACTAGTAGGCTTTACATTGGTGTTTAGTCTAGAGAAGCACAAACCCAGGATTTAAATGTAACACAGTGGTTGTTGTTGGCTTTAATACTATGAATGTATTTCTACCCAAAAAAATAACCATTGGAATAAGGAAAGACTGGGGAAAAACATAACATTCTAGCCTATACCATGAAATTTGCATGCCGCTCTTTGAAGACAGTTCATAGGGCACTATGCTTTCTCAGGATTGTGACTTATGAACTGCAAGCAACAAAAGGATCTCTGTGACCAAAGCAGCAACCCCCTGAGCTATCCACATAAATAAAGTTCTGTGATCTGCATGTTACATGTTCTTTGCAGCAGGCACATTAGCCCTTTGTGCTACCGTATGATGAGTCAAAAGTGCCGTAAACAAAACTCCCTCAGTCCAGTCTAGCAGGGACATTAATCACTTGAGTTATCTTGACATTTTAATTTTTGCTGCAAACTGCTGGACACACAAGGAGCTCTGCAGAAGGTGCTTTTAAACCTGTGAGTTATTTCTAAACACAGCGCTCCCAGTTCAGTGTCAGGTGCCGCTGCACCGGTTGCATCGCTCTAGAACCGGCACGCTTCCACGACGAACAGAGCCCTCCCTTCCAGCATTCGTTGTACTCCTCTGGACGAGACGAGGTAGATAAAGATCACGGATTCCACTCAAGACGTGCAGCGACAGCATTTCTGGGCTGGAAACCAGGGGCCTCCTTTACAAAGAATTGGTGTAGGGCAGCCAAGATGCCTGTACATTTTGGGGCATATTTACGTTCCCTGGCGCATCCCTGCATATCAGCAGGGATCCGCCAGGGAAAATGCGTCACGCAAGTTTACCCTTGCGCCACGTCCGATGCGCCGCATTTACAATGCGGCGCATCGTGGTGCAAGGATAAGCAGATGTGTGACGCATCTGCTGGCGGAAGGTTGGCGCAGTGCTGAAGTTGTGTCGCAAGCGCGACGCAACTCCAGCACTGTTCCAACCTTCCCTATCCCTAACATGGTGCGTCAATCCTTACGCCTGCTTGAAGCAGGCGTAAGGATTTGACGCACCAGCTGCCGGAAAAGTGACTGCGTGAAATCTTGTAGATTTCACTACGTCACTTTTCCAAGGCGTTCCTGCGCCAGAACGCCCCCTGCGCCGGTATGCCCACATGAAACCTGACGCAGGTTTCATGTGGCGCAGGGGTTTACTACGTGACGCATCTCCCTAGATGCGTCACGTTGTAAATATAGCGTAACGCGGCGCATGGTTTGCGTCGCCGCTGCGTCACATGCGTGACGCAACGGCGGCGCAAAAGTGGCGCAAGGGGCTTGTAAATATGCCCCTTTGTATTTAGCTTGTGACAGAGGTCAAATGTTAGGTTTTGTCTTATGCAGATGACTGCTTATTCTTTTAACATGCAGATTGGTTTTTGCTCTTTTTTTCTTGGACTGCAAAGTGAGAGGATTTTGTAACGTGAACTATGTGACGATCTTGATCATGTTAGAGCTTTGTAAAAACAACTGATCAAAAATAAATATTTCTACCCAGTGAAGGATCAGAGGACTCTTCAAAACAGACCTCATTATGGGGCATATTATCAAGCCGGCGATAAAAAATTATCGCCGCTTTAGCGTCTGTTTTCAGACGAAAAGCGGCGATAATTTTATCGCTGTATTAGCAAGGTCACGCTATCGCGTGAATCCTTGCCCTATCGCCCTTTTCCATAACGCCCACCCTTGCATCTCTAATGTTAACCGACATTTCTCCAATTATCAAGGGAATCGCTAACAAGCATAGCGATGAGAAAAGTAGCGCTAACCTTGGTTAACGCTACTTTCCTAATGCATGCTTGTAGTTCGACTTAGCCATGATATCCAATGGAAGGTGGATATCATGGTTAAGTATGCCCAGCCCTATCCACAAGCTATTGCCAAATGTCGTGCGATTATCGCTGGATTTCCAGCGATAATCGGACATTTGGCAGCTTGCGCCAGGAATTTTATCGATTCTGAGATAAGCGTTGCTAATAGCACGCTATCTCAGCGATAAAATTCATCGATAGCCGGCGATAAATATCCTAGCGCTAAGTGCGCTTAGCGATATTTATCGCCGGTTGTTGATAAAATGGCCCGGTATTCTGTGATTCAAATGGAGTTGCTATTTAGGGATGCCTCAGATTTGCTCGAATAGTTCCTTTTTTTCATTAAATCTCTCCCAGGATCCTGACATTTTTCATTAAGTTAAATGTTAGTTGCAGTTTTGTGAGGTCGGATGACCCGGTCTCATATTCAGCATGGCACAAGGACAGGTGTCCCGTACCACAGTCCTGCCTAGTTCCCAGGTCTACGTGTGACTCGCTCCTCCCGTCTAGTTTTTTTTATTCCATTCTGGTACTTCTAGTCTTGCTTCTCCCATAATAAAGCCAAGACCACAAGCCCCAGAATGGTATGAAGAACCTTTTCTGACATGGACCTGGGCAGCTACCAGCAGAGCTGCCGTCTTTACTGACCACGGCTGCCGGGGATGAGTAAAAGCAGAGCTGGTCAAGCATTTGTGTCTTTGTAAGTAATCCCACTGGAGCAATGTTTTAGTTGTCTGCAATTGTGAGGAAAATGGCACTTTTGCAGGATCAAACCCACTTTTTCCTTCCACTTTTTGCTAGATTCAATGCTGGTTTCTGACTCTGACCACAGGGCCGCTGCCGTCCAGCGCTCAGTGTGTGTGCTCTGATCCCTAAAATGCATCCAATCAGCGAATCCATGACTGACATGATTAACTTACATGCAAGTCCCTACTATATGCTACTCAGTGTATCCATGGCCTGTAAGTTAAATGTCCCTAGTGGACTGCAGCACCCATTGTGCCACCAATAAAGTGACAGGTAAAAACATGACTCTGTGCCTGCCACTGCGGCTTTGCTGTGCAGTGTTCAAACTGCATATTTGACCAGGCAAAATATACCTTTCACAAGGCTTAAACCTTTTTGAGACTGATAAATCACCCCTAAAGTTAGCTGTAATTGCCTATAGGGCAGGGTGCATGGTATTTAAAAAGTTTGACATGTGTATTTAAGTTTGACAGTTTCTGGCAGTGAAAAATCTCCAAAGTAATTTTTTCACTGTGGCATGACTGGTTCTCCCATAGAAAAGCAATGAGTTAATTTATAACTATTTCTAATGTATAACTTCAGTTTGGGAATAGCTAAAATCATGGTTCAACCACTCAAAATATTAGTATTTTAAAATCCAAACTGTTGAGTTTAAAAATACTATTTTGAACATACCACTTTTTGAAAGTTGGTCTTCTCCTGCCTTAAGCCTCTGGTGACCTTTTTTTTTAGATAATCTCCAACTGTCACAAAGCAGCTGCTGAATTGCTCTCAGGAAAGGAAACAATAGGGTCTTGGCTGGGAGGAGGTGAGACCACCTCCTGACAGGATGGCCTGGGGGGACGTAGCCACCAACTGTGCAAGATTCAAAGGGACAACGTCTTTCACAGGCAGATGTGAACAAAAACTAGACCTGCCTCTGCCATTGTCTATGTAGCCAGAGGGGTACCATGCCCGGTGGAGAGAAAAACTGTTGCAGAACTGGTTTTCCATGGGAGTTGCTCATTAAACTGGACACACTTCAGAGATGTGCCCATAGCCCTGATCCAGGGAAGAAGGGTTATGGCATCTTGGACTGCACTGTGAGACTGTTTAGTACCAAACCCCAAGGATGAGATGTCAAAGTGGGTTGGGTTGTCCCTGGAAACGTTTTTCCTATTCGGCAGGGAGTCTTCCTCACCCACAAGCTCGCACCAAGTATAAAGTTGGCCCCCCTGCAGACCCTCTTCAGAACACTGCTGGACCGGTGGAAGCCAGAACAGGGACCGCTCCTGATGTTGTGCCTGTGGAGAGGAACCCCGAGGGCTATACCTGCTCCTACTTGAACCCAGGGGTGTATACTCCAAGGGCTAGTTGCTTAGCCTCCTGTTAAGCTGCAGGCTCACACAAAGCAGAAATAAAATGTGGTCTTCAAGTGACAGACAAACTCCCAATACTGAAGCAACTTTTCTCTCAACTAGGGCCTGATTTATGGGGATTTGACGTAGGGCAGCACAGCAAGTCACCTTGCTACGCTGCCCTACGTCAAAGTGAAAGGGCAGGAATGCATCATATTTATCTAATACGGTGCGTTCCTGCCCTTTCGCCCAGTGCTGGTGTCAATTCTGCAGCCTAGCGCCAATGCAGGCGTCTTTGCACCATAGTGCAAGGGTGCCTGTGTTGAATGCAGGATTGCTTTTGTCAGGGCCGGCTTTAGCCCTGGTGGCGCCCGGTGCCACAATGCTTGTTGGCGCCCACCAATGACCACCTCTGCCTACGATGCCCTCACTACCACCCTTTAACAGTGCGCCTCAAGTCACCATAACCACTCTTTCTCAGATTTATTTAATTAGTTATATAGTGCCACTCATACCATTGTAGGGTGTCAGAGCACTTTGCATCACATACACATTACAAAGAGACAATCAATCATACTTGTGTAAATCAGTGTATAGGAAATGTTATCTAAGCCAGAGGACTACAAGGTGTAGGAGTCACGTGTTATCTATACTGGTAGGCAGTATAGTTTAAGAAATCTTGATCTGGAGAAGCACAAACTCAGAATTTTAAATGTAACACCATAGTTGGAGGTCACTTTAATAAAAAGATTTGATTTCTACCCAAAGGAACCCTTTTTGCAACATTAGGATAATGAAAGACTGGGGGAAAAATCATAACGCTCTAAGCTATACCTTGCAGTTTGCATGCAGCTCTTAGATGACAGTTAATAGCTCACTGTTCTATATGAGGATTTTGACTTCTAAACTGCAAGCAACAAAAGGATCTCTCTGACAAAAGCAGTACCCACTGAGCTGTTCACATTATATGCACTTTGTGAGATGCATGGTACACATTCTTTGCAGCAGGCATATTAACCTTCTGTGCTACTTAATGATGAGTCAAAGCTTTCACTGGACAAACGTCCGGGCTCTCTCCAGAAAGAACATTATTCACCAGGGTTATCTTGACATTTTCATTGCTGCCTGAAAATGGCTGGAGGTCAGGAATGCGGCAGCACATGCTTTAAAAATGATAATATACTTGCAAACACGATGCCCCCCCAAGTCAGCACCCGGAGCGGGGGCACCGGTCGCACCGCCCTAGAGTCGGCCCAGGCTTTTGTGCAGGAAGGAGGCATAAGGCTTTGACGCTTCGCCAGGTGTACATGGTCTGTACATCTGGGGAGGCGTCAAAATCCATGGGTGTTGCGTGGGAACACCCACCGCAACACCCATGGAACGCCTTCCGGCGCAGAGGAAGGTAACGCAGCGATCTGCGCTGCATCGCCTTACTCCATATCTATGAGGCCAATCAAGGGCATGCAAAGTGATTTTGTGTGACCTTATAAATATGATTTTGTATTTTGCGCCGCCGGAGCATCACAAAAAGTGACACTCAGGCGGCGCAAGGGGTCATAAATATGCTGCCTAGTTCACAGGTGTGATCCAGCTAATATCACAGATTTTATGTTGATAAACTTGTATAGTTCAGCTCTACACACCACATAATAGCTTCTGAGCATTTTGAAGATGATGCAATGTTTAACAAACAGCAGAATAATCCACGTTGGGATTTACCTTGCTCAACCATCTCGGTGACACTATCTGCCATTGCTTTTTATAGTGGTGAGAAAGTAGAGGTCGGCGAGCCACTGAAAGCTTGAGCCAGATGCTTGCTCTATTTCAACTCGATATTCTCCTGGCCCCTTGAGCTCAAACAAGACAACTTTTAGTAAGGGTTCTTCCTGCCACCCATGCTTTAGGATAATCTGTAAAGAATTTAGGTCAATGCTGTAGTAAGTACGCTGTAGTGCTTGAAGTAAGAAGGTTTATTAAGGCTACATGGAGAGGGAGAGGTAAGCCACCAACTCCCACATCAGCTCCGGTTCAACAGCATAATACAGCTTCAACACAGTACAGTTGCTAGGAGCTATAAACATTCTAAGAACATGGTGAATACAGTGTTCTCATTGCAGTAAGTCTAAATGAACTAAATGAACATATACATAAGATACAACATATCTCTCTTCTTCCCAAAACAAAAATAAAAAAACTAACAAAACATTAGTCTCTATATCTAGCAGGTCTAATTATTTGTCTAGAACTCTGTCTGACGATGGTTTGGTCTGAGCACAAAGAATCAGAGCTTAGACAAGGAGAAGCTGAGGCTTTGGTGTGAACCTTGACAATTCTGTTAAGGTTCCACCAATGCCCTCCTGAGACCTTAACAGCATTTCCAACAATTTTAATAACTTTAACAAGTTCACTGAATTTACAATCACCTTTCTTTGTATGGACAGGAGATCTTATTTTGACCATGTCCCCTACCACAAGGGGAACAGACCTTGTTCCTTTCTTGGCATCAAACCACAACTTTTGTTTGACTTGAGCATCATTTACATTTTCAAACATCAGAATCATTCTTTACCCACTTGGCCATCCAACCAGGCCTAAAACTTGAATTGGCCTTTCTTCCCCTCAATAAGTCGAAGGGACAAATCTTGTTGGAGGAGTGGGGCGTGGTCCTATAGGACCAAACCAGACTATCAAGAGCATCCTGGACATCATGATTCCCCGCTCTTGCCCATCTAATGCACTCCCCAACCACTCGATTCATTCTCTCCACAAGTCCGTTTGACTGGGGATGATACAAGGAGGTCTTACAATGTTTAACTCCTGATTCCAACAAAACATTTTGAAACTCATGACTTAAAAACTGTGTGCCGTTGTCAGAAACAAGAATTTCTGGACACCCCTCTCTCAACCACACTTCTTTAAGAAATGAGACAATGGCCTTGGTGTTAGCTTCTCTGACCAATGTAATCTCAGGCCATTTTGATGCGTAGTCCATGAGAACTAACACAAACCGTAGACCACCTTTAAGATTATCATAAGGTCCCATGACGTCTATTCCAAGTTTTAAGCATGGTCCTTGTGGGCACTCGATTGGCATCAAAGGAGGAATAGACACTTTGAAGCTCTTGTCAGCTGCACCACATACATAACATCTCGAAACAAAATCTTCGATTTCTGAGTCCATCCTAGGCCACCAGTAAGTGTCTCTTTTGCGACGTTTAGTGAGAGTGCAGCCAAGATGGCCTTCATGAGCTCTCTGTATAATTGCTCCACGAAATACATGAGGAGGAACAAACTTGTCAGCCCTGAGAAGTAAACCATCCTCCAGAGTAAGTTCATCCTGAACTTTCCAAAAAGGTTGAACAAAGGAATTAACTACCTTCTCTCTAGGCCACCCTTCAACCACATAAGAACACACTTCCTGAAGCACACAGTCAGACCCCATGGCTGTCAACCATTCATCCTCCGAGCTAATGTTCATACTCGACACCTCCAACGCTGCCACTAAACAATCTTCACAGTCCTCATTTGAAAATTCATATAAATTTACATTTTCCAGTTCTTCAGATTTAATTGGGAACCTAGACAAAAAATCCGCACGTCCATTCTTTCCACCAGAAATGTGTTGGACATCAAACTGATACTGGAGAAGTTTTGAGACCATACGTAAAATCCTGGGAGTAGAACATTTGCTCATTCCCCCTCCAAGAATACTAACTAGAGGTTTGTGATCAGTCTGCAACAAAAACCTTTTCCCCCAAATGTATGCACGAAACTTCTCAATAGCCCACGTACAGGCCAATAACTCCCTCTCTATGAGGGAATACTGAAGCTCTGCAGATCTCAAAACTCTTGAAGCAAAACATATGGTATTTTCACTTCCTCTGTCAGACTGAGTTAACATGGCACCTAAACCCACCTGGCTGGCATCTACCGTGATGCAGCATGGGAGATTGGGATCAAATGGTTTAAGAACGGAATCATCCCTTAGGGAAGATTTAATAGTATTAAGGGCATGCTCACAATCACAGCACCACTCAAACTTCACCCCTTTTTTCTGTAGATTGCTGATGGGCCTGACAATCGAAGCAAAATTAGGGACAAGTCTTGAATAGTACTCGCAAAGGCCCAACAGAGATTTAACCCCATTCTTGTCAGCAGGGGGCGGGGCATCAACGATCTCAAAACTCTTGAAGCAAAACATATGGTATTTTCACTTCCTCTGTCAGACTGAGTTAACATGGCACCTAAACCCACCTGGCTGGCATCTACCGTGATGCAGCATGGGAGATTGGGATCAAATGGTTTAAGAACGGAATCATCCCTTAGGGAAGATTTAATAGTATTAAGGGCATGCTCACAATCACAGCACCACTCAAACTTCACCCCTTTTTTCTGTAGATTGCTGATGGGCCTGACAATCGAAGCAAAATTAGGGACAAGTCTTGAATAGTACTCGCAAAGGCCCAACAGAGATTTAACCCCATTCTTGTCAGCAGGGGGCGGGGCATCAACGATTGCTGTCAACAATCCAGGTTTAGGACTGACACCATCCTCAGAAATGACATGACCTAAGTATTCAACCTTAAAACGGAGAAACTCACACTTCTCTTCTTTGAGTACAACACCATTCCCTTTGAAAAGAGTGAGGACCTTATCAAGAGTAGAATTATGAGAAGGCAGATCACCCCCAAAAACCAATACATCGTCCTGAAAAACTAAGACACCTTCAACCCCCTTAAGGATGTTGCCCATAATCCTCTGAAAAACAGAGGCTGCTGACGCCAGCCCAAAAGGCATACGACAATAACGAAACGTGCCTAAAGGAGAAACAAAAGCTGTCAAGTGACGAGAACTAGGATCTAATTCCACTTGGTGGTATGCACTTGCTAGATCCAACTTGGTAAAGTAACGAGCACCTTTAGTAGAAGCAAGAAGATCACTTATTCTAGGTAGAGGATGTGAGTCAATCCAGATCTCTTTGTTCAATGACCTTAAGTCAACACAGACGCGGAGATCTCTCCCTCTTTTCCTGGCCACGACCAAAGGTGACAACCATAAAGAGGATTCTGTGGGCTCAATGATCCCCTTAGAACAAAGAGTTTTGAGTTCTTTCTCTAGGTCCTCTCTTACGCTAAATGGAACCCCCCTCAGCTTGTGTTTAACTGGTATGGCACCATCCTTCACAATTATTTTATGTTTAAAGCTTTTAATTTTTCCTAATGCGTTCCCAAAAACTTCTGGAAATTTGTCTTTCCAACTTTGGCTTTCTTCTTCATTCCCAACTACTAAGACCTGCTCTTTGGCACCTGGTTTAAGTATCATGCCAAAGAGTCCCTGGTGGAACCATCCCAAAATGTTAAGCCCCTTGACAGCAACATAAATTTTGCCCTTGATTTTTCTATCTTTGAAAACCAATTCTTCTTCAAAAAATCCTAAAAGTTCGATTTTACGCCCTTCATAGGACACAGGTGACCTGTCAGGGGGACAAAGACTTTAAGACCCATGCCAAACATCATCAAATAGTTTTTGAGTAATCATAGTTATTTTAGCTCCTGAATCCACTAGAAGCTTAATAGAATGAGGACCTATACTTATGTTTCAACAGGATCTCTACATGAGGATGGATCACCCTCAATCACTACTTGAGAACAAGCATCAGTTAAGTTATCACCACAAGTGACTACAGATATAACTTCTGAATCTGAATCACTTTCTGATTCGACACTACAAACAGTAGGTTTTTTTAACCTGTTTTTCTTGAGACAAACTTTCGCGAAATGCCCCATTTTCTTACAATAGTTACACATTACTTCCAAAGCAGGGCATTTGGCACCTCTTTGGTGAAAGTGGTTCCCACACCTCAAACACATGTTGCTGTTAATCTTTGAGTCTCGAGGTTTAAGAAAGGAGGATACGTTGGAAGAGCTTGAATTGGGCTTCACCCGTTGTTTAGAAGAATTGTTAACTTTAACAACATTAACGACATCATTAGGTTTCTCATCAAGCTCTTTGAGAAAAATCATAGAGATTTCTATGCTTTTGGCAATTTTTATAGTTTCTTCCAATGAAGGATCAGCCATGCTCAATAGTTTTTGTCTGATGCTCTTGTCTCTACAATGACAGACAAACTGATCCTTTATTAATTGATCTGTGAAATTTTTTTTTTTTTTTTTTTTTAAATTGTGCCTCAAAACCATGAGGCTGGGCTGTTTGTCGAAACTGCGTTTGAGTTTTAACACAGTTTGTTGATATTCATCTAGATCTTGCGACTTTTCTAGTGTTAAGGGAGGTAAATATTTAAAAATGGACCTTCCTTCAAACCCCAATTAATGAAGAAGTAAACACTTCTTCCTGTCTGCAACAAAGCGAGAAGCACCGATGGCTCCCAAATACGTTTCGAACGCATCATGCCAAATTTCCCAGCGAACTTGTGGATCACCAGGAGAATCCAAAAAGGCAGGAGGAAGATTTACTGATTGCAAGGTGCACATTTTAGTTAAGATGGCGTGTTAATACCATGAAGTACTGAAGACAAAAGTGCAGGTGTGCCAATCACCGTGAAATAATGATGACAGGCAAGCTAGAAGTATGGAGTGAGCTTGTCACTGTTTCTTGAGAAAAAAAGAATGTTTCCCACGCTGAGAAAACAGAAGGAATCTTCCAATAGAGAGAGAGTTCTGGTAATAAAAAAAAAATGCTTTGTCTACTCAATAAGTAGCTGCGAGAATTCAAAACATTTCTAAAACAAAAGAAAATTCCAGATTAAGCTTTTCCTTCGAAGAAAGAATGTTGAAGTTGAGCTTTGTGACGTTGGGATGAAACGGGAAGTTGGAATCATCCAGAGGCACTTGACGAAGGAGACAGGAAGTCAGGTTGGCAGACTAGTCTCTCTCTTTTTTTTTTACAAAGACGAAATCCGGAAGCTTGGAGAGGCAGCGCAAGCTTGGAGTGACAGCGCGAGTGTTCTTGACAGAACGAAGAAGAGCGTGCAGGAACCTTGGCTGGCGTTTAAAAATAAGGAAAAACAAACGGTGAGATTCCTTCTCTGTCACCGCACAATTTCCCCTCTGTCCTCGAGTAAAAACAATGCCGGCACACAGAAAATGAAGGGCGAGTATGCCGTGTACGAAATGCCCAAACGTAACACAACTTTACTCAAGCGCAAGAGAAACTAAGCGCTGAGGGGTGAAAGGCAACACGGCAAAGTCACAGTGCGCAGACGAGGGTCGCTCAGTTCAAAGCGCAATGATAAGGGGTGGGGAACAAAGCGGCAAAGTGACAGAGTATAGCTGAGGTCGCCAGTTCAAAGCGCAATGACGGAAATGAGGGACCGGTGAAAAACGATTCACTAGATGCGCATGCAGGGTAGGCGAGGGGAAAAGAAACGTCCTACCGTTTCCGATGGCGGAGTTCAAGAGGAGCTTGAGTTAAGCTTAGTTTAGGCTTGTAGGAAGTTCTTGAAGGAGGAGGTTTCTTGTCGGTTTGTCAATGTTTCTTGACAGGTCTTCGCAAGTCTTGACAGCGTCACACGCGAAGGTATGCCATGTAGCCTTAGCTCGTCGCCAGTAATTTTGTAGTAAGTACGCCGTAGTGCTTGAAGTAAGAAGGTTTATTAAGGCTACATGGAGAGGGAGAGGTAAGCCACCAACTCCCACATCAGCTCCGGTTCAACAGCATAATACAGCTTCAACACAGTACAGTTGCTAGGAGCTATAAACATTTTAAGAACATGGTGAATACAGTGTTCTCATTGCAGTAAGTCTAAATGAACTAAATGAACATATACATAAGATACAACACAATGCATTAACCTTTGCTGCAAAACAGGAGAGAGACAGAGATTCTACACTAGTGGCTAAATTGCATAATGTGAAACTATAAAACATGGAATCAATCCCGGCTTCACCACCTGAACAAATTGTGTGATCCTAGGCAAATGTTATAAGAAAACTTAATATGCAGTATTGCGCGCCGTGCTATCTTGTACCCTCAAATGAAACTCCAGAGAGCCCCATTGAGTTTCTTAAAGAAAACATTTGGAACCCGTAAGGGTATTGTACAAAAGAGATATAAAAATGTAGGTAGTATATTCATTTTAATGATCAATCAGGGAATTGTAAAGCACGCTACTTACCCAAGAGGGTCTCAAGGCGTGAGGGGTAGGGAGCAGCTCCGTTCAGTCGTAGAGCCAGGTCTTGAGTGTCTTCCTGAAGATGTTCAGAGAGGGGGCGCGTCTGATGTCGATCGGGAGCTCGTTCCAGGTCTTGGCCGTGATGTAGGAGAAGGTCCTTCCACCTGTTCTGGCTCTGCGGATGAGCAGGGTTTCGGTGAGGTCGGAGGATCGGAGGTTTCTCTTGGGTGCGTGGAAGGAGATTCTCTCATTGAGGTATTGGGGTCTGGTGTTGTGGAGGCATTTGAAGGCATGGATGAATATCTTGAAGGTTACTCTCTTCTCGACGGGGAGCAAGTGGAGGTCTCGTAGGTGTTGGGTGATGTATTCTTGTCGAGGGATGCCGAGGACAAGTCTGGCTGCTGTGTTCTGTATGGTCTGAAGTTTGCGGAGCAGAGACTTGTTGATTCCGGCGCAGAGGGCATTTCCATAGCAGTGGGCAGGGTCCAGGGTTGGGGGCAGTGGGTTTGTTGATGTGGAAGTGTATGCAGTGGTAGTCCATCCAGGGGGGTTGCGTGGTGTGGCTGAAGTGGATGTTGTTACCTCCTGTGAAGATGGTGTCGAGGGTGTGTCTGCCTTGTGAGTGGGGGTGGTGACGAGCTGATTCAGTCCAAGGTTGGCGAGGTTGTCTAGGAGGGTGGAGGAGTTGGGGTCGTTGAGGTCGTCGAGGTGGAAGTTGAGGTCTCCGATGAGTATGTAGTCTGTGGAGCCGATGGCGTGGGGTGGGACGAGGTCGGTGATGGTGGTGGTGAATGTGGTTTGCGGTCCAGGGGGCCTGTAGGTGAGCGTGCCGTGTAGTGTGGATCTGGGGCTGTTCTGTATCTGGAAATGGAGGTGCTCAGTGGTGGATGGGGTGTTGCTCGTTGAGGAGGTGGTGAGTCGGAGGGAGCTCTTGTGTGCTATGGCAAGTCCTCCTCCTGAGCGGTTGGGGCGGCCTTTCCTCTGGATCTTGTATCCGTCGGGGATGGTGGTGGCGATGTCCAGGGCAGAGGAGGCGTTGGTCCAGGTTTCCATGAAGAAGGTGACGTCTGGTGAGAGGGTGTCGAGGAGGTCCCAGATCTCTACGGCATGTCTGTGCAGGGAGCGCACGTTGAGGAGGATGCATCTCAGGGCTTCGGTGGTGTTGGCGTCTGGCGTGGGGCTGGTGCCCGTGGGAGTGTGGAGGGTGGTGAAGGTCTGGCGGCAGTGACGGCAGGAGAACTGGCTGTGGGTGGTGTTTGGCGTGGACAGCTCGCAGTTGTTGTTTCTTCCAGAGTTGAGTGCGAGGAGGGCAGCTCGGTCGTAGCGGTGGATGCTCAGAGATCCAGGGTCCCTGGCGCTGGTCGCGGTCGGGTCGTGGACGGGCGCAGATGGGCTTGCCTTTGGCATGCCTTTGGCGCGGCCGCGCAGCGGCCACCATTAAAATGGGAGGGGGGAGGGAAGCTCAGCTGGGAGGTAGGAGCGGGGACAGCAGGGGGGAGGGGCCGCGGGGGAGCAGCGGCGGGAAAAAGGCAGCAAGACAATGGGAACAGAAAAGCAGGCAAGGGCACAGATAACAGGCACAGCAGTTAGAGTTACAATAATTGACAATAGAGACAACCAAGACACAAGGATAAACACAAGGATAAAACGGGCACTATGAGGCACAGTAACAATTAAAATGTACAGATAATTACCAAAAAGACAGCCAAAGTCACGAGGCACAGCGAGGCTCAGCAACCACAATTTACAAAATATTACCAGAAAGACAGCCCAGTCACAAGGATAACGGGCAGAACGAGGCAGAGGGGTAACAGCGGACACATCAGAGGCAAGGCTCGAATACCTAACAGCCACCTCTCAGCGGCCGCAGCACAACTGCGGAACTGTGGGGGTAGAGAGCAGGTCCCTGACCGGAGGTCAGAGGTCGTGCTTACACCTACCTATGATACTGATGGCCAACTTATGCCACCTTCAAAAACTTTGAACCACACGGTGTAAAAGAGTCTCATAGTTTAAGGCAACAATCCGTTCAACCTGAGAAGATATCTGCACCCCCAGGTATAAAACTGAAGAGCAGACTCCAGGGACTGGTCTGGTGGATTGAAAGTTAAGAAGAATTTGGGTTTTGCTGACATTTAGTTTGTATCCTGAGAAGGGGCCAAACCTGCTAGCTTCATCTCTAATGTGGTCGAGTGCAGATACAGGATCGGATGAATACATGGCCACATCGTCAGAGTAAGCAGTAACTTTCAACTTGCATTTTCCTACCCTAACTGGCAGGAAATTAATATTGTGAAATAAGGAGCGTAAAAACGGCTCAAAATATAAAGCAAATAAAAGAGGGCACAATGGGCACCCCTGCCGAGTTCCCTGCTGTATCCGGAAAGAAGAAGATACCAACACCCCCATGACGCAACTGAGACCAAGGATTTTCATATAGAGCCTGTACTCAATTACAGTAGCGACCATTTAATCCATTGTCCAAGAGTGTGGACCATAAACAGTCCCAGATTACACGATCAAAAGCCTTTTCAGAGTCCAACAATATCATCCCCATATTAATGCCTAGTTTCTTTGCCACATCAAAAGCCACAATCGTCGTGTTAACATGAGCTGCAGTGTCCCTACCCAGTATAAAGCTGTGCTGCTGGCTAGATACCAATCCTGACATAAGAGGAGCCAGTCGGGCGGCTAGGATCTTAGCAAAGATTTTGGCATCCGCATTTATGAGGAAGATGGATCAATATGACCCACACTCCTCTGGTGCCTTTCCCTTTTTAAAAAAAAAAGACAATATTTGTCATTTTCCATGAGCTAGGGAGGCCCCCACTGTCCCCTATAGATCGTATAACTTCTCTTAACAAGGGCACAATGTAATCCTTGAAGACTTTGTAGAATTCTACAGGTATTGAATCATCACCAGCTGCTTGCCACTGGGCAATGCAGTCAAGACCTCCAATATTTCTTCGCTGGTAATTACTTCTTGAAGGGTCTCCGCTTGTTCGGCACTAAGCCTTGGAAGGGTGCTCCCCAATACGTATTGACTAAACCCCATTTCATTGAACCCACTAGCTTGACCGTATAATTTCTGATAAAACACAGCGTCTGTGTGTGTAGATCTCCATCCTCACCTTTAATCGCCATAATCTGAGTCTTGGCTCTTTTATCAGCCAGTTGGTGCACCAAAACTTTCCCTACCTGCTCCCCGTATTCATACTGAAAGGAGCGATGTTTATTGTATCTAACCGCTACCCTCTCCCTTAGTATACTTCCCAAGTGCACTCGTTTCTCAATCAGAGAGAGCTATATAACCTGTTGATCTTGCCCCCCCTGCTTAATTGCACCAGCGTGTGATACTTCTAACTGTGTAACTGCCGGCTGAGTTACCCTCAGGTGAAGTTCTCTATTATTATTTTGCTGGTATATATACTGCAGAGTTAACGCCTCTTATAAAGGCCTTCATAGTGTCCCACACAATCTGTGGGGATGCGGACCCCCCATTATTCTCTAAGAACTCTGCTAATTCTTTTTGTATCTTTATTAACTACTCCTTCTCCATGAGTAAAGGGCGAGGGAAGGAAAATTTACGCCTCTGGCAAAATAGGGTTATGGTCCGATGTTACTCTAGGACGCACTTCCATATCTTGACATCCTACTCCCTAAAATATAGGGCTCGATTCACAAAAGTAATCTGAGACAAAATCCTAACTTTATGACTTTCGGTCTTCCTAGTCGTAAATTTAGGATTTTGTCTCAGTTAAACTTAAGTTTGTCTTAAGTTTAACTTAAGACCAAAATCTTAAGATTAACTGAGACAAAATCCTAACTTTAGTACTCCTAAATGCCTTCTCTGAATAACGAAAGTCGTAAAGTTAGGATTTTGTCTCAGATTACTTTTGTGAATCGGGCCCATAGGTTTTAACGAAAATAGGCACTGCACTTATTTCATGGTTGTTAATTTTAGTGACATCACTTCCTAGGATGATATCAGATCAAAGGTCAAATTAGGCCTGGGAGCAATTTTAATTGTGCCAGAGTGATCACAGTAATTTTAGTAATTATGCATTACTCTTGTGATGCGAAATTACTGAAGTTGCCTGAGTACGCCAGCTTGAGTAACTAAAAGTAATCTGTGGCACAAATCAAACCGCAGGAACACAGCAACAATGAACTAAGAGCAAGGGAGTGACTGCGGGTTACTGCTGTTTGTGTCCTTTAACATTTAGTGCTATTTTCTTAGTGCAAAATGCATCCTCATTCCCATTTTGATAGCGAGGGTGCATTTTACATTACAAAAATAGCGCTAAATGCTTAATTGTGCTTCTCACATAATTACACATAGTTGTGAGTAATTTTGTGGTAATTACAAATAATTATGCTAGAGAGAGGTAAGCTAGTTACGCCCACTCTTAGGTACCACTCTTAGTTTCAATGATGTCTCTTCCTGTGATGTCATTGAGGCCAAAGGTTGTGTGATGTCACTTCTGCTATCTCTGGCATTTTGGTGAACTGATGTCTATGGGGCGGTACATCCTGTATAGTATTCAAATACCCCCTCTCCCTGGGGCTGCCAGAATATTGTGTATTACAAGAGCAGAACTCGGCTTTGAAATGGGTTATAGTGCTCCAGAAGGCATCCGAAGGAGGTAGCAAAATGCCACATTCTGGCATTGCTTTTCGAGTTATTTGCTATTCCGGTGAACGCTAGTGAGCATATCAGTCCAAGTGAGATATGAGCAGGACCGTGGACTTCTTTGTGAATAAATCAACAGACATTTTACATGAGTTTACCTAAGCTCTACCCCTTTCATAAGGTACTCGCTGCTCATCCACCCCCTTCTCTGCGTGTCAACAGGTAATGACCAGCTGGAAAACATGGCCAACATCTGACCTTGAGATTGCGGCACGACCTTGAGATAGGAGATGGAAACTATAAATGGGTAAACAAACAATAAAGAGGCAGAGCTGAGCCAAGAGCTTGGTTTGGCTCTATGAGCACAAGCAGGATCTGGCCATGGGAACATTTGATTGCAATAAACATTGCATAAAAATATGACAACATCTCTTCAGGATTCAAAAAAGTGTATTTCTTTAACATGCAGAAGCATTTCACCTTAGCACATGATATTATATCACTGCATTGAGAGGGATTTTAAACATTAACTTGTAAACATTCACGCATCCCCAGCCCAACAACAGCAAGGCATTTAGTGAAGTAAGAGTCAAGACAGTTGTCACGTGGAACTTACATGTGGTCTAGATTCCTGTTATAAAGGGAAAAATATTATAGATTAATAAATCAAACACAAGAGGTTTTTGTACAACACAACCTCAAATAACCTATTTCAGTGTGCACACTAAATATTGAAGTCCGGATATCAAAGAAAGCAAATATTGAGGATTTTTTTATTTTTATTTGACAGGTAAATAAGTCTAGATTTTCTGTACCTAACTCCATGTATGTGTACCTATGTGGTACATATATCGTCAAGGTACAGTTAGAAATTATCGTCTAGGTAATAGGAAAATGTGCCCAGCGCTTCACGCCAGGATCACTAGTAACTCATCCAGTGTGTAATATATGTCCATATCAAAAGTCCAAAAACATCTGAGAAACTGTGAATTCCAAATGCAACTAGTCTTTATTCTTCACTGTAGGCTCCAGGCAGCAAAGCAGCCCTTACAGGTACAGCAGGCATAGTGCACAGCAGGTCATAGCAACAAGCAGTACTCTGTGAGTCCTTCCTCCAGTAGTGAACTGGAGAGTGAGTCTAAACATCCTGTTTTTTATACCGAGGTGCCCTTCTTCTGGAAGGTGAGAGAAACTTCTGAAAAGGGTTCCTAACTCCCATGCCCTCCTCCAAGCTGGATGTAGTGACAATACAGCACCGTTAGCAGGGTTGGACAGAATGTTCCATTCCACCTGCGGATTTAACAAAATTTTGGCCACTCCGCATTACTCTTTAATGCGGAGTTCTGGCCAAATTCCGCCAATCACTGCATGACAGAATTTATCTCCCCAAGGCTCCAGAATATGCAAGCTGGCGAGCAAGAATTTGCATCCCCTAGCGAGATTTTCTAACGTAGGCGGTCTCTGGCATTCGCGAGTGGTTGCAGTCAGAGGGCCACCATTCGAGTGGATTTGCTGCCACTCGAGTATATTTTCTACTCGAGCTGCAGCAAATTTAAACTCGAATGGCCATTGGCTCTTGTGCAATGCATGGTGCCGCTCGTGCTTATTTTCATCGTTGCTCACGCTACCGGTGCTAAATTGTAGCGCGAGCTGCATAGCTTTTGCCTGTTGGTGAAATTTCGCAGAATGTCCCAGAGTTTTTCTGTAACTCCACGGCATTATTTATAGAGTGAAACTCTGTGAGTTCCACCCACCCCTAGACGTTGCGTCCTTTGTGGAAGGCAGAGCACAGGCTATTCATATGTAAATGCCAGCAGATGGCCCATTGAGTCACACCTAATCCCTCTATTGTGTGACTGTTTGGGAGGAATTCACAAAGTCTAACTGTCAGCTACACCCAGTCATGTGACCCAAGACAGGCTGCAGGCACAAAGGGCTAAAGGCAGAAAAATGCCAACTTTCTAAAAGTCAATAGAAATACTGAGACTGCAAAGTCTCAGACAGAGTGTGCACTACTATGCACTTAAAGAAGCGTCATACCAAAATTAACTGGTGTGTTTAGTGATATGTGATACACTCGCACATTAGCAAAACATCATTTACATGACACATATGAAAAAAGAATCCAACAGTAAATCGTGGTTTCATCAATTCATTGCTTCATGATTCTTGCTTTAATTGCTTGAGGTTTCTTATAAGCTGAGTTCCTTACAACAGGAAAAATCATGCGTAATGGGCGTAAGTCACTCTATCCCAATGCATTTCGGGTGCAAAGTGCACCCTTCCTCAGGGGAATCTATAAACAAACAATGCTATAATCAATAAATGTCACAGTACATCCTCAAAAAACAACTACACATGTTACAGGCCTGTGTATACGTGAGGTATATTCTAAACGTGAGGTATAATTTAAAAAAAACAGTAATTTGATGCGTATTCGTAGTACGCAAGAAGAAAGACAGGTCTTACAAAGAAATGAGAGATTAAGGAATGGTGGGTGTGCTCAATAGAAAGATATCCCACATGCTTGTATCCACGTGTTTCACATGATGCTGTACCCGGCGCAAGACCACAGTGCTCCCTGCCTACATGACTCAACATGACATGATGTGAACCAGATGTACAAAAGTGGTAAGAAACGTGCTCTGAACCAAAATTGCATGCTGAGTAAAAGTCTCCCGACTTAAAGAAGTGTCTGTGCCCTACTCATACCTTCACGCCCAATGTTCAACTGCAGAAGAGATTTAAGTTGGCGCTCCGAATGAGAAATGGAAAGGACACTGAGCTTAATGTCCTTGAAAATACGATAAGACAGTAAATGTCCCTGAATGGTATCACGAAAATGAGAAATAAAAAATAAAAAAGAAACCATGAGCTGATATAAAAACATCTCCAATCTATAAACAATCTGTAAACCACTGACTACCGTCTCATTAACTCACCGGTGTCACAGAAGAAACCACGGTGATTCTAAGAAGCCTGTGGTCTGGATCCCAAATTTCCTCTTGCGTAATGCCTGCTTCAAAAAAGAAACACCGTAGCTGAAACCCTGCCGTTAATGTATTAAAGATAACTACCCTCTCGCCAACCCGTCCATACCAGACTCATGCTTACTTTAAAAGTGTGTCGTAGGGTGCTCCTGTACCAAAAACACGATTCTCAATGCGCTCCAGTACCATAAGTCGGAACCAGTGTCCCTCTTCCATGTAGTGAATAACCCGCTGTCAGCTAGAAACAAAAAGCGATATACTATTTACAAAAATGCATACCGAATTAAGTGGCAACCCGCGCTTGATGTTAGAAATGTGATACTCACTGGGCGAGTGTCCGGTTAGTATTCAACTGCTCTCTTCTGAATTCTAACCCGAAAGGAGAAGCCACAGTGTTTAAATCGATCCCCTCGCTGCCAGACACATGACCTTGTGACGCTACGTGACTCACCACCACGAATTGAAAATAGAAAAAGGACTGCGAAAACGTCTCAAATTAGATGGATATGCAAGATGTCTGCCATAGTCATGCTTGAATCGTCAAAACATACTTAAAGATGAACTTAAAGTTAACAAATGATATTGCTGCGTAAATGTCAACAGTGTTTTCTGCCATGTAATACAATCACCATGGGCAGAATATGCTAAATGTCTACCATGGGCGTACTTATGTCATCGAAAACCCTAGGATGACTGGTTTATAATTAACCAATGTCATCCTGATGATACTAGCTGATCATCTATCATATGATGTAAACATGTATTTCTGGCACCTTTTGCAACTACCCTTGCAGACTGAATCGTGGACAATACCGAAAGAGCACAGCGTACTGTAAATACTGATGGAGCAAGGTCTCATAAATGAGACTTGCTTGGATGCAATCTCCTCACAGTATTAATCTATTAAAACTTGTATTGTTTATATTAATCCTTGCATACACTACACAAATAAGTAAGGATGCTTGCCTATGTGTTTAACTAACGAATAACGCTTGTCCGTAATCCAAAATGGCCGCTAAAGCGCAGGAAACTTACTGCGCATGTCTCAACCATATCACATGGTGTGACGTCTCTCTTTGCTTGGTGGGAAACTCCTGCTTCTGCGCAGTGTGCATTAAAATGGCTGCTTGATGTTTTCACATGCTTCAGCTTGCTCTCATGTCATTATTAAATTGTCGTTTTCTTAACGCTACTAATGCGGGATAGCATTTATAATTAAATGGGAATAGAGTAGGAAGAGTGGGTATACAGTGAGACATTTTATTTGTGATTTTAATATTTTCTTCTTTGACTTTTATCAGCTCGTAAATTTGGGCCTGGGTTTGGTGAACTAAAAGCTCGTGTGACAAAGATTCCACACATGCGCCCTGAGTGGCTGACGAGAAAGAAAGAGATGAAGTCAACCTGGACATCATCCAAGACCGTGACCTGCTGGCCGACACCACTACATTTCAAGATGTTCTTGCGGAAATGCAACATTTTATATGAATAAAATGTAAAATCTGTCGTGAGACGGGTGGGAAATAAAGCAAATGTATTAAATTGAATGGGCGGTAGTTTAAAGACAATGGGCTTCAGAATTCGAACCAAATCAATATGGTGTGAGAATCCACCCCCTGTCCCTGTCCAATCAGAAGTAGTGGGCCCATACTTTAGCAACATTAAGGGGAGGTACATGGGCGTAGAAGGGTATAATAGATATAGAATTAGCTAATTAGTTTAGAAGGAGATGCTGCAACAGAACAGGCGTTCATGCTGTCAAGCTTCTAGCTCCAGACTGCCAAGCTGATCGATTGCAGACTGAATCGCTGTCCAGAAGAAGTCCTGAGGAGGGGGCGGCGGAGTCCATTAGAAGGGAGAAATCGAGGAGAAGCCGCGTATCAGAGAGGGGAACGGCGCAGGCGTCGTTATAGAGAGGTCACCGGTCCTGTCCTGAACCTGAAGGAGGTCTTTACTCTTCATCCTTCCTGGGTCCTATCTTTTCCAACTCCTGGGCCAAGGGGTTTGGTTCTCGCACTTAGGTAAATATAATGCAACCTTTAGTTGCGCTGCTGTCTCTATCTTCTCCTTTTCTGAGGGACCGTCATTAATTAACCATAATTTTTCTATGCTTTCTCTTTGGTGTGCAATTAAGTACCGTGTGGCTCTGTAATTTACTCTGCTAAATTTTAGATAAACATTTTAAAACTTCCTGACTGATTATTTCAGGATTATCTACTATAATGAATGTCACTCATTTTAAACTTCCCAATTAGCAAAGGATTCATTGGTAAGTCATTACTCTTCAATCAGAAGGTAATTGGTAGCAGGGATTTTTGATAAAAGAGTACAACTGACTCACCAGCGTAAGTATTAGCGTAGTATGAATGGATGGGCCCAAGTGAGTATTTAGTGTATGAATGCTGTTTGCTAATATCGCGCTGGATCAATACTATAACTGCTCTAAGTGTTCACAGGAGTGGAAACTCCAAAATAGAGACTGCATACATAGTATAGATAAACTAAATCGTACTGTCCTAGTCTATTTACTGATTACATGTAAAATCATCATTTCAAACCCAAAAAAATCAATAAATATAAATAACATAAATGACATGCCTGAGCTTGAACCCACTGTGTGAATTGGGCTTATGATTATTCTCGACAGGAATCAACAGTATTATGCACCATGATAACTAAAACATGTATTACAAAAATAATCATAGATAAAATGCACATTGGGAGAAATGCCATACAATGCAATCAAAACACAATGTAAACATTCTCAATTGAAAAAGCAGTTAAATCAAACACAATATGAATCACGTTGCCATACTATGTAGTCAAAACACGATGCAAACATTCTCAATGAAAAGGCGATTCAATCAAACACAATATAAGTTACATTGCTACATCAAATACCTGAATACCTAATGCAAGCACGACATAACTAAATGTGAGCGTCTTCTAATGTGTATGTTGTATGAAATGCAAAAATGCAAAATGCAATATCCATGGTTGTACATGGTCCAGGTATGGTAACCATGACGAAAAAACGTTCTCAACAGAAAACCAATGAGGTGGTGAAACTGTGGAGTTGCTAAGGGTATAGATGTCTCATAGCATTACAAAAAGCATGCCAATTCTAACTTGTCATTCAAACCTTTGGGAATCATTGTGTCCAAGAACCGAATCCAAAAGCTTTCACGTTGGATTAGGAACTTGGACATATCTCTGTCACTCCTACTTCTGACTACTTCCAGTATGGTGAATCTCAATTGGGCGATTGTGTGATGCTTCTCCGCCCAGTGACTTGCTAAAGAGGAGCTCTTCGTGAAAGTTCTAATCCTGCTCTTGTGCTCTGTGATCCTCGTGCGTAGGTTCTCTCAGTCTTGCCCACATAGTGCAGACCACAGGGGCACTTAATGGTGTAAATTACATTCTGCTCATTACAATTAGCCGTGTAGTTTAAATGGACTAGCTTTCCTGTCCATGGATGCGAGATGAGTGCTCCGACTAAAACATTATTATAATTTGAACAGTTATAGCATTTCTGCATACCCTTGTGTTGTTTTGTGGTGTCAGAGTTATTTTTGGACAAAATCTCTTTGAGAATATGCGACCTCTTGTACGCAAAGATTGGAGGATTTTGGAACAAATTCTGCAATTCAGGTTCCGACTGCAAAAGCTCCCAGCGATTGAGAATCACTCTTTTAATGACTCCAAGGGCTAGTTGTTTAGCCTCCTGTTAAGTTGCAGGCTCACACAAAGCAGAAATAAAATGTGGTCTTCAAGTGACAGACAAACTCCCAATACTGAAGCAACTTCTCTCTCAACTAGGACCTCATATATGGGGATTTGACGTAGGGCAGCACAGCACGTCACCTTGCTACGCTGCCCTGCGTCAAAGTGAAAGGGCAGCAATGCATCATATGTATCTAATATGGTGCATTCCTGTCCTTTCCCCCAGTAGTGGTGTCAATTCTGCAGCCTAGCGCCAACGCAGGCACCCTTGCACCATGGTGCAAGTGTGCCTGTGGTGCATGTAGGATTGCTTTTGTCAGGGCCGGCTTTAGCCCTGGTGGCACCCGGTGCCACAAAGTTTGTTGGCGCCCCCCAATTACCACCTCTGCCTAGGATGCCCTCACTACCACCCTTTAACAGTGCCCCTCAAGTTGCCATAACCACTCTCTCTCAGATGCATTTAATTAGTTTTATAGTGCCACTCATACCAGCGTAGGGTGTCAGAGCACTTTGGATCACATACACATTACAAAGAGACAATCAATCATATGTGTGTAAATAAGTGTATAGGAAATGTTATCTAAGCCAGAGGACTACAAGGTGTAGGAGTCACGTGGTCATCTATACTGGTAGGCAGTATAGTTTAAGAAATCTTGTTCTGGAGAAGCACAAACTCAGAATTTTAAATGTAACACCATAGTTGGAGGTCTTTTTAATAATAAGAATTGATTTTTACCCAAATGAACCCTTTTTGCAACATTAGGATAATGAGAGACTGGGGGGGGAAATCATAACGCTCTACGCTATACCTTGCAGTTTCCATGCAGCTCTTAGATGACAGTTAATAGCTCACTGTTCTATATGAGGATTTTGACTTCTAAACTGCAAGTAACAAAAGGATCTCTCTGACAAAAGCAGTACCCACTGAGCTGTTCACATTATATGCACTTTGTGAGCTGCATGGTACACATTCTTTGCAGCAGGCATATTAACCCTCTGCGATACTTTATGATGAGTCAAAACTTTCACTGGACAAAGTCGGACTCTCTCCAGGAAGAACATTAATCACCAGGTTTATCTTGACATTTTCATTGCTGCCTGTAAATTGCTGGAAGCCAGGAACGTGGCAGCACATGCTTTAAAAATCATAATATACTTGCAAACACGATGCCCCCCCAAGTCAGCATCCAGTGCGGGGGCACTGGTCGCACCGCCCTAGCGTTGGACCAGGCTTTTGTGCAGGAAAACAATCCTGAGAGGGGTTTTCCTCTTTCTATGTGGGCAGCAAAATGCAGCACACATGGAAAGAGGAAAAACGAGGAGAAATAAAGTTATTTCTATTCGTTGCGCCTCACCTCGGGAGGCATAAGGTTTTGACGCTTCCCCAGGTTTACATGGTCTGGTACATCTGAGGAAGCGTCAAAATCAATGGGTGTTGCGTGGGAACACCCACCGCAATGCCCATGGAACGCCTTCCGGCGCAGAGTATGCAACGCAGGGATCTGCGCTGCATCGCCTTACTCCATATCTATGAGGCCAATCAAGGGCATGCAAAGTGATTTTGTGGGATCTCATAAATATGATTTTGTATTTTGCGCCGCCAGAGCATCACAAAATGTGACGCTCAGGCGGTGCAAGCGGCTCATAAATATGCTGCCTACTTCACAGGTGTGATCCAGCTACTATCACAGATTGTATGTTAATAAACTTGTATAGCTCAGCTCTACACACCACATAATAGCTTCTGAGCATTTTGAAGATGATGCAATGTTTAACAAACAGCAGAATAATCCACGTTGGGATTTACCTTGCTCAACCATCTCGGTGACACTATCTGCCATTGCTGTTTATAGTGGTGAGAAAGTAGAGGTCGGCAAGCCGCTGAAAGCTTGAGCCAGATGCTTGCTCTATTTCAACTCAATATCCTCCTGGCCCCTTGAGCTCAAACAAGACAACTTTTAGTAAGAGTTCTTCCTGACGCCCATGCTTTAGGATGATCTGCAAAGAATTTAAGTCAATGCATTAACCTTCGATGCAAAACAGGAGAGAGACAGAGATTCCATACTAGTGGCTAAATTGCATAATGTGAAACTATAAAACATGGAATCAATCCCTGCTTCACCACCTGAACAAATTGTGTGATCCTAGGCAAATGTTTTGGATTTTGCCGTCCCTTTCTATATTATTCCATACCAGTGGTGGCCGGCACTGATCAGGGGTGGTGAGGCGGGAGGAGGGGTGAGGAGGGGGTCATAAAATAAGAAAAAAAACATATCTTATTGCTGCGTCTCTCCTCGTCAATACTCCATGTCGGGAACAGAAAGCACCCAGGCTCCCCTAAGCCAATCACAACGCTGCAATGCAGCATTGTGGTGTATGTGGTGCGGTTTTCCAGCGTTTTGTTGTTTCTAAAATTCTTTTAGAGACATCTGCATGTGCGCCTGGATTCTTGGAATTCGGCGGTGAACCAGGTGGCCTTACTGGGGCATTGTCTGTTGGGGTTGCAGAGGGGTGCAAGTTCGTCTGCGCTGTTGGAGATCGTTCTGTGTAGTTCTTTGGCTGCGAGGTTGGCGTCGGTCGAAGAGGAGGGGGCGTCGCGGTTGAGGGTGAAGTTGAGGTGCTCCTCAGTGACCTTGCTCCAGTTCCTTTGCAGTAGGCAGGGTCCAATGTTTGGGGGCAGTGGGTTAGTTGACGTGGAAGTGTATGCAGTGGTGGTTCATCCAGGGGGGTTGCGCGGTGTGGCTGAAGTAGATGTTGTTACCTCCTGAGAAGATGGGGTCGAGGGTGTGTCCTGCCTTGTGAGTGGGGGTGGTGAGGAGCTGATTCAGTCAGAGGTTGGCAAGGTTGTCTAGGAGAGTGGAGGAGTTGGAGTCGTTGAGGTCATCGAGGTGGAAGTTGAGGTCTCAAATGAGTATATAGTCCGTGGAGGCGATGGCGTGGGGTGCAACGAGGTTGGTGATGGTGGTGGCGAACGCGGTTCACGGCCCAGGGGGCCTGTAGGTGAGCGTGCCGCGTAGTGTGGATCTGGGGCTGGTCTGTATCTGGAAATGGAGGTGCTCAGTGGTGGACGGGGGTTGCTTATTGAGTAGGTGGTGAGTCGGAGGGAGCTCCTGTGTGCGATGGCAAGTCCTCCTCCAGGGAGGTCGGGCGGTCTTTCCTCTGGATCTTGTATCTGTCGGGAATGGCGGTGGCGATGTCTGGGGCGGAGGAGGCGTTGGTCCAGGAGACCGAGAGGGTGTCGAGGAGGTCCCAGATCTCTACGGCATGTCTGTGCAGGGAGTGCACGTTCAGGAAGATGCATCTCAGGGCTTCGGTGGTGTAGGCGTCTGGCGTGGGGTTAGTGTCCGTGGGAGTGTGGAGGGTGGAGAAGGTCTGGCGGCAGTGGCGGCAGGAGAACTGGCCGTGGGTGTTGTTTGGCGTGGACAGCTCGCAGTTGTTGTTTCTTCCGGGGTTGAGGGCAGTTCGGTCGTAGCAGTGGGTGCTCGGAGATCCAGGGTCCCTGGCGCTGGTCGCGGTTGGGACGCGGATGGGCTTGCCTTTGGTGCATCTTCGGCGCGGCCGCGCAGCGGCCACCATTAAATAGGGAAGGGGGAGGGAAGCTCAGCATGGAGGTGGGAGAGGGGATGGCAGGGGGGAGGGCCACGGGAAAGCAGCGGCGGGAAAAGGGCGTCGAGAGAATGGGCACGGAAAAGCAGGCAAGGGCACAGATAACAGGCACAGCAGTTAGAGTTACAATAATTGACAATAGAGACAGCCAAGACACAAGGATAAGCACAAGGAATAAGGGTAAAATGGGCACTACGAGGCACAGTAACAATTAAAATGTCCAGATAATTACCAAAAAGACAGCCAAAGTCATGAGGCACAATGAGGATCAGCAACCACAATTTACAAAACATTTCCAGAAAGACAACCTAGTCACAAGGATAACAGGCAGAACGAGGCAGATGGGTAACAGCGGACACAGCAGAGGCAAGGCTCGAACACCTAACAGCCACCTCTCAGCGGCAGCGGCACAACTGCAGAGCTGTGGGGAGAGAGAGCAGGTCCCTGACAGAGGTCAGAGGTCATGCTTACACCTACCTATGATACTGATGGGCAACTTATGCCACCTTCTAAAACTTTGAACCACACGCTGTAAAAGAGTCTCATAGTTTAAGGCAACAATCCGTTCAACCTGATAAGATATCTGTTCTCCCAGGTATAAAGCTGAAGAGCAGACTCCAGGGACTGCTCTGGTGGATTGGAAGTTAAGAAGAACTTGGGTTTTGCTGACATTTAGTTTGTATCCTGAGAAGGTGCCAAACCTGCTAGCTTCATCTCTAATGTGGTCGAGTGCAGATACAGGATTGGATGAATACACAGCCACATCTTCAGCATAAGCAGTAACATTCAACTCGCATATTCCTACCCTAACTGGCAAGATATTAATATTGTGAAATAAGGAGCGTAAAAACGGCTCAAAATATAAAGCAAATAAAAGCGGGCACAATGGGCACCCCTGCCGAGTGCCCTGCTGTATCAGGAAAGAAGAAGATACCAACCCCCCCATATGTCAACTGAGCCCAAGGATTTTTAAATAGAGCCTGTACCCAATTACAGTAGCGAACATTCAATCCATAGGCCGAGAGTGTGGACCATAAACAGTCCCAGATTACACAATCAAAAACCTTTTCGGCGTCCAAGAATATCATCCCCATATCAATGCCTAGTTTCTTTGCCACATCAAAAGCCACAATCGCCGTGTTAACATGGGCCGCAGTGTTCCTACCCAGTATAAAGCCGTGCTGCTGGCTAGATACCAATACTGGCATAAGAGGAGCCAGTCGGGCGGCCAAGATCTTAGCAAAGATTTTGGCATCCGCATTTATGAGGAAGATGGATCGATATGACCCACACTCCTCTGGAGCCTTTCCCTTTTTAAAAAAAAGACAATATTTGTCATATTCCATGAGCTAGGGAGGCCCCCGCTGTCCCCTTTATAGCGTATAACTTCTCTTAACAGTGGCACAATGTAATCCTTGAAGGCTTTGTGAAATTCTACAGGTATTGAATCATCACCAGCTGCTTTGCCACTGGGCAATGTAGTCAAACTCCAATATTTCTTCGCAGGTAATTTCTTCTTGAAGGGTCTCCGCTTGTTCGGCACTAAGCCTTGGAAGGGTCCACCCCAATAAGTATTGACTAAACCCCATTTCATCGAACCCACTAGCTTGACCGTATAATTTCTGATAAAACACAGCAAACTTTTCCAATATTGGCTGCGTCTGTGTGTGTAGATCTCCATCCTCACCTTTAATCGCCATAATCTGAGTCTTGGCTCTTTTATCAGCCAGTTGGTGCGCCAACACTTTCCCTACCTGCTCCCCGTATTCATACTGAAAGGAGCGATGTTTATTGTAGCTAACCGCTACCCTCTCCCTTAGTATACTTCCCAAGTGCACTCGTTTCTCAATCAGAGAGAGCTATATAACCTGTTGATCTTCTCCCCCCTGCTTAATTGCACCAGCATGTGATACTTCTAACTGTGTAACTGCCGGCTGAGTTACCCTCAGGTGAAGTTCTCTATTATTATTTTGCTGGTATATATACTGCAGAGTAACGCCTCTTATAAAGGCCTTCATAGTGTCCCACACAATCTGTGGGGATGCGGACCCCCCATTATTCTCTAAGAACTCTGCTAATTCTTTTTGTATCTTTATTAACTACTCCTTCTCCATGAGTAAATGGCGAGGGAAGGAAAATTTACGCCTCTGGCAAAATAGGGTTATGGTCCGATGTTACTCTAGGACGCACTTCCATATCTTGACATCCTACTCCCTAAAATATAGGGCCCGATTCACAAAAGTAATCTGAGACAAAGTCTTAACTTTATGACTTTCGGTCTTCCTAGTCAGTAAATTTAGGATTTTGTCTCAGTTAAACTTAAGTTTGTCTTAAGTTTAACTTAAGACCAAAATCTTAAGATTAACTGAGACAAAATCCCAACTTTAGTACTCCTAAATGCCTTCTCTGAATAACGAAAGTCGTAAAGTTATGATTTTGTCTCAGATTACTTTTGTGAATCGGGCCCATAGGTTTTAACAAAAATAGGCACTGCACTTATTTCATGGTTGTTAATTTTAGTGACATCACTTCCTAGGATGATATCAGATCAAAGGTCAAATTAGGACTGGGAGCAATTTTAATTGTGCCAGAGTGATCACAGTAATTTTAGTAAACATGCATTACTCTTGTGATGTGAAATTACTGAAGTTGCCTGAGTACGCCAGCTTGAGTAACTAAAAGTAATCTGTGGCACAAATCAAACCGCAGGAACACAGCAACAATGAACTAAGAGCAAGGGAGTGACTGCGGGTTACTGCTGTTTGTGTCCTGTAACATTTAGTGCTATTTTCTTAGTGCAAAATGCATCCTCCTGCCCATTTTGATAGCGAGGGTGCATTTTACATTACAAAAATAGCGCTAAATGCTTAATTGTGCTTCTCACATAATTACACATAGTTGTGAGTAATTTTGTGGTAATTACAAATAATTATGCTAGAGAGAGGTAAGCTAGTTACGCCCACTCTTAGGTACCACTCTTAGGTTCAATGATGTCTCTTCCTGTGATGTCATTGAGGCCAAATGTTGTGTGATGTCACTTCTGCTATCTCTGGCATTTTGGTGAATTGATGTCTATGGTGCGGTACATCCTGTATAGTATTCAAATACCCCCTCTCCCTGGGGCTGCCAGAATATTGTGTATTACAAGAGCAGAACTCAGCTTTGAAATGGGTTACATTGCTCCCAAAGGCATCCGAAGGAGGTAGCAAAATGGCACAGTCTGGCATGGCTTTTTGAGTTATTTGCTATTCCAGTTAACGCTGGTGAGCATATCAGTCCAAGTGAGATATGAGCAGGACCGTGGACTTCTTTGTGAATAAATCAACAGACATTTTACATGAGTTTACCTAAGCTCTACCCCTTTCATAAGGTACTCGCAGGTCATCCACCCCCTTCTCTGCGTGTCAACAGGTAATGACCAGCTGGAAAACATGGCCAACATCTGACCTTGAGATTGCGGCACGACCTTGAGATAGGAGATGGAAACTATAAATGTGTAAACAAACAGTAAAGAGGCAGAGCTGAGCCAAGAGCTTGCTTTGGCTCTATGAGCCCAAGCAGGATCTGGCCATGGGAACATTTGTTGCAATAAACATTGCGTAAAAATATGACAACATCTCTTCAGGATTCAAAAAGTGTATTTCTTTAACACGCAGAAGCATTTCAACTTAGCACATGATATTATATCACTGCATTGAGAGGGATTTTAAACATTAACTTGTAAACATTCACGCATCCCCAGCCCAACAACAGCAAGGCATTTAGTGAAGTAAGAGTCAAGACAGTTGTCACGTGGAACTTACATGTGGTCTAGATTCCTGTTATAAAGGGAAAAATATTATAGATTAATAAATCAAACACAAGAGGTTTTTGTGCAACACAACCTCAAATAACCTATTTCAGTGTGCACACTAAATATTGAAGTCCGGATATCAAGGAAAGCAAATATTGAGGATTTTTATTTTTTATTTGACATGTAAATAAGTCTAGATTTTCTGTACCTAACTCCAGGTATGTGTACCTATGTGGTACATATATCGTCAAGGTACAGTTAGAAATTATCGTCTAGGTAATAGGAAAATGTGCCCAGCGCTTCACGCCAGGATCACTAGTAACTCATCCAGTGTGTAATATATGTCCATATCAAAAGTCCAAAAACATCTGAGAAACTGTGTATTCCAAATGCAACTAGTCTTTATTCTTCACTGTAGGCTCCAGGCAGCAAAGCAGCCCTTACAGGTACAGCAGCAGTCTGGCATAGTGCACAGCAGGTCATAGCAACAAGCAGTCCTCTGTGAGTCCTTCCTCCAGTAGTGAACTGGAGAGTAAGTCTAAACATCCTGTTTTTTATACCCAGGTGCCCTTCTTCTGGAAGGTGAGAGAAACTTCTGAAAAGGGTTCCTAACTCCCATGCCCTCCTCCAAGCTGGATGTAGTGACAATAAAGCACCGTTAGCAAGGTTGGACAGAATGTTCCATTCCACCTGCGGATTTAACAAAATTTTGGCCACTCCGCATTACTCTTTAATGAGGAGTTCTGGCCAAATTCCGCCAATCACTGCATGACAGAATTTTTCTCCCCAAGGCTCCAGGATATGCAAGCTGGCGAGCAAGATTTTGCATCCCCTAGCGAGATTTTCTAACGTAGGCGGTCTCTGGCATTCGCGAGTGGTTGCAGTCAGAGGGCCACCATTCGAGTGGATTTGCTGCCACTCGAGTAGATTTTCTACTCCAGCTGCAGCAAATTTAAACTCGAATGGCCATTGGCTCTTGTGCAATGCACAGTGCCGCTCGTGCTTATTTTCATCGCTGCTCACGCTAACGGTGCTAAATTGTAGCGCGAGCTGCATAGCTTTTGCCTGTTGGTGAAATTTCGCAGAATGTCCCAGAGTTTTTCTGTAACTCCACGGCATTATTTATAGAGTGAAACTCTGTGAGTTCCACCCACCCCTAGACGTTGCGTCCTTTGTGTGAAGGCAGAGCACAGGCTATTCATATGTAAATGCCAGCAGATGGCCCATTGAGTCACACCTAATCCCTCTATTGTGTGACTGTTTGGGAGGAATTCACAAAGTCTAACTGTCAGCTACACCCAGCCATGTGACTCAAGAAAGGCTGCAGGCACAAAGGGCTAAAGGCAGAAAAATGCCAACTTTCTAAAAGTCAATAGAAATACTGAGACTGCAAAGTCTCAGACAGAGTGTGCACTACTATGCACTTAAAGAAGTGTCATACCAACATTAACTGGTGTATTTAGTGATATATCATACATTCGCACATTAGCAAAACATCATTTACATGACAAATATGAAAACAATTATCCAACAGTAAATCGTGGTTTCATCAATTCATTGCTTCATGAATCTTGCTTTAATTGCTTGAGTTTTCTTATAAGCTGAGTTCCTTACAACAGGAAAAATCGTGCGTAATGGGCGTAAGTCACTCTATCCCAATGCATTTCGGGTGCGAAGTGCACCCTTCCTCAGGGGAATCTATAAACAAACAATGCTATAATCAATAAATGTCACCGTACATCCTCAAAAAACAACTACACATGTTACAGGCCTGTGTATACGTGAGGTATATTCTAAACGTGAGGTATAATTTTTAAAAACCAGTAATTTGATGCGTATTCGTAGTACGCAAGAAGAAAGCCAGGTCTTACAAAGAAATGAGAGATTAAGGAATGGTGGGTGTGCTCGATAGAAAGATATCCCACATGCTTGTATCCACGTGTTTCACATGATGCTGTACCCGGCGCAAGACCACAGTGCTCCCTGCCTACATGACTCAACATGACATGATGTGAACCAGATGTAGAAAAGTGGTAAGAAACGTGCTCTGAACCAAAATTGCATGCTGAGGAAAAGTCTCCCGAGTTAAAGACCTGTCTGTGCCCTACTCATACCTTCACGCCCAATGTTCAACTGCAGAAGAGATTTAAGTTGGCGCTCCGAATGAGAAATGGATAGGACACTGAGCTTAATGTCCATGAAAATACGATAAGACAGTAAATGTCCCTGCATGGTATCACGAAAATGAGAAATAAAAAAGAAACCATGAGCTGATATAAAAACATCTCCAATCTATAAACAATCTGTAAACCACTGACTACCGTCTCATTAACTCACCGGTGCCACAGAAGAAACCACGGTGATTCTAAGAATCCTGTGGGCTGGATCCCAAATTTCCTCTTGCGTAATGCCTGCTTCAAAAAAGAAACACCGTAGCTGAAACCCTGCCGTTAATGTATTAACCCCTTCCCTGCTCATGACGAGCTCAGCTCGTCATGCTGCGCGGGCGGGCTGTGCGCATGACGGGCTGAGCTCGTCACGACCACGCCCGCGATTGGAATGTCCAGCACCTGGCTGGAATTCCGCTCGCAGCGAAGGCGTTAAAGATAACTACCCTCTCGCCAACCCGTCCATACCAGACTCATGCTTACTTGTGTCGTAGGGTGCTCCTGTACCAAAAAAACGATTCTCAATGCGCTCCCGTACCATAAGTCGGAACCAGTGTCCCTCTTCCATGAAGTGAATAACCCGCTGTCAGCTAGAAACAAAAAGCGATACACTATTTACAAAAATGCATAGCGAATTAAGTGGCAACCCGCGCTTGCTGTTAGAAATGTGATACTCACTGGGCGAGTGTCCGGTTAGTATTCAACTGCTCTCTTCTGAATTCTAACCCGAAAGGAAAAGCCACTGTGTTTAAATTGATCCCCTCGCTGCCAGACACATGACCTTGTGACGCTACGTGACCCACCACCACGAATTGAAAATAGAAAAAGGACTGCAAAAACGTCTCAAATTAGATGGATATGCAAGATGTCTGCCATAGTCATGCTTGAATCGTCAAAACATACTTAAAGATGAACTTAAAGTTAACAAATGATATTGCTGCGTTAATGCCAACAATGTTTTCTGCCATGTAATACAATCACCATGGGCAGAATATGCTAAATGTCTACCATGGTCGTACTTATGTCATCGAAAACCCTAGGATGACTGGTTTATAATTAACCAATGTCATCATGATGATACTGGCTGATCATCTATCATATGATGTAAACATGTATTACTGGCAACTTTTGCAACTACCCTTGCAGACTTAATCGTGGACAATACCGAAGGAGCACAGCGTACTGTAAATACTATAACTGCTCTAAGTGTTCACAGGAGTGGAAACTCCAAAATAGAGACTGTATACATAGTACAGATAAACTAAATCGTACTGTCCTAGTCTATTTACTGATTACATGTAAAATCATCATTTCAAACCCAAAAAATCAATAAATATAAATAACATAAATGACATGCCTGAGCTTGAACCCACTGTGTGAATTGGGCTTATCATTATTCTCTACAGGAATCAACAGTATTATGCACCATGATAACTAAAACATGTATTACAAAAATAATCATAGATAAAATGCACATTGGGAGAAATGCCATACAATCTAATCAAAACACAATGTAAACATTCTCAATTGAAAAAGCAGTTAAATCAAACACAATATGAATCACGTTGCCATACTATGTAGTCAAAACACGATGCAAACATTCTCAATGAAAAGGCGATTCAATCAAACACAATATAAGTTGCATTGCTACATCAAATACCTGAATACCTAATGCAGCACGACATAACTAAATGTGAGCGTCTTCTAATGTGTATGTTGTATGAAATGCAAAAATGCAAAATGCAATATCCATGGTTGTACATGGTCCAGGTATGGTAACCATGATGAAAAAACTTTCTCAATAGAAAACCAATAAGGTGGTGAAACTGTGGAATTGCTAAGGGTATAGATGTCTCATAGGATTACAAAAAGCATGCCAATTCTAACTTGTCATTCAAACCTTTGGGCATCATTGTGTCCAAGAACCGAATCCAAAAGCTTTCACGTTGGATTAGGAACTTGGACATATCTCTGTCACTCCTACTTCTGACTACTTCCAGTATGGTGAATCTCAATTGGGCGATTGTGTGATGCTTCTCCGCCCAGTGACTTGCTAAAGAGGAGCTCTTCGTGAAAGTTCTAATCCTGCTCTTGTGCTCTGTGATCCTCGTGCGTAGTGTTCTTTCAGTCTTGCCCACATAGTGCAGACCACAGGGGCACTTAATGGTGTAAATTACATTCTGCTCATTACAATTAGCTGTGTAGTTTAAATGGACCGGCTTTCCTGTCCATGGATGCGAGATGAGTGCTCCAACTAAAATATTATTACAATGTGAACAGTTATAGCATTTCTGCATACCCTTGTGTTTTTTTGTGGTGTCAGAGTTATTTTTGGACAAAATCTCTTTGAGATTATGTGACCTTTTGTACGCAAAGATTGGAGGATTTTGGAGCAAATTCTTCAATTTAGGTTCCGACTGCAAAAGCTCCCAGCGATTGAGAATCACTCTTTTAATTGCCAGTGACTGAGTGGAAAATGTGGACATGAAAACCTCTCTTTGTGCTGCGCTTTTCTCTTTATTCCTTAATAGTTCGGATCTGGGTATCATCTGTGCCCGACTCACTGCGTTTTCAATTACCTCCTTTGGATAACCTCGTTCCAAGAAATTATTTTTGTGCTGAGATAGGGTTTCAGTGAACACAGTGTTGTCTGATGTAATCCTCTTGAGTCTAAGAAACTGTGAGAAAGGTAAATGTCTCTTCAAAGCTACAGGGTGGAAACTGGTATACAAAAGAGCATTATTGCGATCGGTGGGTTTTTTGAAAACCTAAGTGGTAATCACTGAATCGGTGATCTGCACGTCCAAATAAGAAATGCTCGTGGAATCGATGGAGTGTGTGAATTGAATCCTTGGATTCTTTCCATTCAGTTCAATGAGTTTCATTTCTAAATCGTGTTGTGTGCCCTGCCATACAATCAATATGTTGTCGATATACCGCCGATACACAATCAGATGTTCCATCCAAGATATGTCATTCAAAATGAAATCTTCCTCAAATTTCATCATGAAAATGTTAGCATAACATGGGGCCCCCGAAAAACCCATGGAGGTCCCATTAGTTTGCAAAAAGAACTTCTCATTCCATTTGAAGTAACTGTGGAAGAGACAATAATGAAGGAGTTCAAGTCAAAAAACTTTATTGGCCTTCACATTATCTTGTCGAAGTAGTGCCCATTCGATGGCTTCAATACCCTCTGCGTGGGGACTAGACATGTAGAGAGCAACTACGGCCACTGTACATAATAGAAGATCAGCCCCATCGGGAAGTACCAAGTCCTTCAACAAATTCAAAAGATGTGTGTGATCTTGGACATGTGTTTTACTTGATTGGACAATGGGCTGATAAATTGTGTCCAGGTATTGACCAAGTGGCTCGTGTATTGATCCGCAGCCAGATACAATCGGGCGAAACAGAGGATCCCTCAAATTGTTGTGAATTTTGGGCAACATATAGATGGAGGGTCTGCGCGGTGATCTAAAGGATAAAAACTCCAGTGTTCTATCGGAAATCCAACCCATGTCCCTCGCCTTCTGTAGTATCTTGCTCAAAACCTCTTGAAAATCAGAAGTGGGATCCTGCATTAAGGGCAGGTAAGTCGTTTCATCACTCAACATGGCCTCAACCTTCCTCTCATAAAATGAACGATCCATGACCACCAGTGCACCACCTTTGTCAGCTGGAAAAAATGTGAGGGAATCATTTTTCTTCAACGCTTTTAATGCCTGTTTTTCTCTTTTTGTCAAGTTCTGTTGTTTCTTCGAAACCGAAGGGATGCGTGCTAAATCTTTCTTTACCAACGTCTCGAATGTGTCAATCACTTTATGTGAAATAGGCGATACGAAAGTACTCTTAGGCTTGAATTCCAAATATTCGGGCTCATGCTCGTTGTCTTGAGAAAAGCCTGGATCAGCAAAAAAATAACGTAATCTTATTTTCCTCATGAATTTGTAAAAGTCCACCTCAGTGCCAATGCTTTTGTGTGAAATGTCGGTACAAACCCGATGCCCTTATTCAACACTTCCATCTGGGCTTCTGACAATTTAATTATAGGATATATTGATTACTAGTGTTTTTTCGCTCTGCGGCCTGAGGAGGTTGTTTTTGTTGAATCTCCCGCCTCTGCGGGTTTTACTGCGTCCACTGTTCCTTGTGCCGTGGGTGGATGGTTGGCTGCTGGACTTGTCTCTAAAAAAGAAACCTTAGGGACTGACACTGATTCAGATCTTATTGCTTCCTGAGAACTGTCAGATGTGGATGGTACCGGTGCTCTTGTAGTCCGTGTGTCACTGATTGACACCAAACTTTTCTCAGATGAGGTAGTGCCTGATCTTGAAAAATTTCGCTTCTCGGCGTAGACCTCCACCCAGGAGTATACCTCATCCAATTTATAATCTATCGTATCCCTACGAAACTTGCGTATTTTCCGCTCATGAATCTCCTTTGCGTAAAGATCGAATTTAACATTGATCTCTGCTAAAGTAGTTGTCCAGGACTCAGTTTCCATACGCTGTTTCAAAGAGTCTTCTAATTCACTTATTTCTTGTTCCAATCCGGATAAGACAGATGATAACTCCTCCACGATCAACAGGATTAAGTCAAGTGAGCACTTATTCAAGATAGAGTACCACTTGTCCATAAACTTTCTGTTGGTTTTAAACATCCTGGGTTTGATAGCCAGTCTTAGCCCTCGTGGTATTCTGCTAGTCTTATGATATTGCACAAGTGTAGTTGCGTGCAGTCTCTGATTTATCTCTCTCTTCATTAAATATTCAAGTTGTCGCAATTGATGAGCGACCAGCCCTAGGGTTGTGTCAAAGAACCGTACCTCACGGATCAGGCCATATATATCCTAGGCCTCTGCTGTACTGTACACTTTTGTGTCAGCCTTGTGTTCTGTTAAATGTAAAATGTCCTCAAATGACATCCTGGTGGTGCAAACTGATAGCTATGTGGGGTAGAAATTTAATAATATAAAGGAAAGAAAACAGTTTTTTTTGCACTCTGTTTTTTGATAATCCTCAAGTAAACCAAAGAAACAAAAATTATGTGAGATTTCAGTGTGCACCCTCTGAGGCGGTACTACCCCCCGCCTATTCAAAGTCAATAGAAATACTGAGACTGCAAAGTCTCAGACAGAGTGTGCACTAGTATGCACTTAAAGAAGCGTCATACCAAAATTAACTGGTGTGTTTAGTGATATGTAATACATTCGCACATTAGCAAAACATCATTTACATGACACATATGAAAAAAAGAATCCAACAGTAAATCGTGGTTTCATCAATTCATTGCTTCATGATTCTTGCTTTAATTCCTTGAGGTTTCTTATAAGCTGAGTTCTTTACAACAGGAAAAATCATGCGTAATGGGCGTAAGTCACTCTATCCCAATGCATTTCGGGTGCGAAGTGCACCCTTCCTCAGGGGAATCTATAAACAAACAATGCTATAATCAATAAATGTCACAGTACATCCTCAAAAAACAACTACACATGTTACAGGCCTGTGTATACGTGAGGTATATTCTAAACGTGAGGTATAATTTTAAAAAACAGTAATTTGATGCGTATTCGTAGTACGCAAGAAGAAAGACAGGTCTTACAAAGAAATGAGAGATTAAGGAATGGTGGGTGTGCTCGATAGAAAGATATCCCACATGCTTGTATCCACGTGTTTCACATGATGCTGTACCTGGCGCAAGACCACAGTGCTCCCTGCCTACATGACTCAACATGACATGATGTGAACCAGATGTACAAAAGTGGTAAGAAACGTGCTCTGTACCAAAATTGCATGCTGAGTAAAAGTCTCCCGAGTTAAAGAAGTGTCTGTGCCCTACTCATACCTTCACGCCCAATGTTCAACTGCAGAAGAGATTTAAGATGGCGCTCCGAATGAGAAATGGATAGGATACTGAGCTTAATGTCCGTGAAAATACGATAAGACAGTAAATGTCCCTGAATGGTATCACGAAAATGAGAAATAAAAAATAAAAAATAAACCATGAGCTGATATAAAAACATCTCCAATCTATAAACAATCTGTAAACCACTGACTACCGTCTCATTAACTCACCGGTGTCACAGAAAAAAACACTGTGATTCTAAGAAGCCTTTGGGCTGGATCCCAAATTTCCTCTTGCGTAATGCCTGCTTCAAAAAAGAAACACCGTAGCTGAAACCCTGCCGTTAATGTATTAAAGATAACTACCCTCTCGCCAACCCGTCCATACCAGACTCATGCTTTCTTTAAAAGTGTGTCGTAGGGTGCTCCTATACCAAAAAAACGATTCTCAATGCGCTCCCGTACCATAAGTCGGAACCAGTGTCCCTCTTTCATGTAGTGAATAACCCGCTGTCAGCTAGAAACAAAAAGCGATACACTATTTACAAAAATGCATACCGAATTAAGTGGCAACCCGCGCTTGATGTTAGAAATGTGATACTCACTGGGCGAGTGTCCGGTTAGTATTCAACTGCTCTCTTCTGAATTCTAACCCGAAAGAAAAAGCCAACATGTTTAAATCGATCCCCTTGATAGAGCGCTATGCTCTTGTACAAATTGTAGGGGTGCATTATAATCATCGTCAGTCTGTACCCGCATATATTTAGTCATCTATATGTATGAATGGTTAGTTAATGTAGTCGTAAAATTGCATTATTAAAGCGAATCGAAGGGTAGTTGTGCTATTATGATTTTGCAAATGTAATGCTTAACTGAAACGTGTTCAAGATGATGCATTAATGGAGTAGGCCATGTATAATCGAGGTGCAGTAGTTAAACGTGTACCATATTAAGTTGCACGTGTAGTTCACTTTTTGCATATGAAGTGTAATGAACTAATGCTTATAGAAGTGATCATAATAGTGTGTTTGAATTGTGTAAAGGCCTGACTGCATATACGGAAAGGAAAGGCCTGATTCGTTCTTATGTTAGCTTATTTCGTAGGTAGAAAAGCTTCTCTTGGAAAGGCTCTCTGGGTACAGTTGGTAAATTCATGAGAGGGAAAAGTTTGCTGAAACGTATCTTCTGTTGCAGGTGCTAGGACACATGCCTCGTTAGCAACACACTGGCTCTTTTTTTACGAGTTAGGGTGGTGGGAGGCATTGAGATGGGAGTACACTGGAATGTAGGGATGATACTTTCCGTGGAGAAGGTGCCTGGGACTCAAGGTCATCTTAACCGTCCAGGATGAAGTAAGAGTTTCGATGGAAAAGTACGAGAAGGAAGACCTGGCCGAAGAGGCGTGACAAGGGTGTGTTCAATTGTTTTTGGGATTTGTATTAGGGACAGTGCCCCGAGGGTGGAGAGTAGAGAAGAGGTAGAGGAGATCAGGGAGAGAGGACAGAGGGGAATATTAGGAAGGAGCATCTCAGAGCGAGCTCAACATGCTATGTGAGGGTACTTCTTAGGAAGACTTCACAGCTGACACCTTTTCTTCTACTCTTGCCTGGGAAATTCGTTAAGTAGGTATGTCATCTAAGTGATAGAGTAGGGACAGCAAATGGTTTATGCTTATTTAGATAAATGAGGAATAACATAGAGATTGGAGCTGTTATTGCTTGTCTAATACGGGAAACAACGTTTACAACGCATGCATTACATCGCATGCTATTACATTGCGGTTTTTACAACGCAAGTCGTTACAACGACTTGCGCTGGAGGGCGCTATAGGACAAGGAATAGTTTAATTTACTATCCAACACCTTCCCTACTGTACGTAGGCTGGAGTTGGAATAGTAAATTAAACTACTCCTAAGTCCAGCGCCCTCCAACGCAAGTCGTTGTAACGACTTGCGTTGTAAAAACCGCGATGTATAGCATGCGATGTAAATGCATGCGTTGTAACATCGTATATTCGTCTAATACTTCTGGAGTTAACGATTCTTCTCATCCTGAGTCGGATGAGACTCCTGCGTAGGATGCTATTTGTATTAGTGCCCATTTATTTCTTTAACCTCATGTTGAGGTGTTTGCACGTGCAGTTATTCTTGGCGATAATAAACTCACGAAATTGAACTCGGAGTCAGTGGTCTTTGAAGGTAAACTGGATTCTAAAAAGATTGTATAACTGAATGGTTTTTCTTCCCTTCACACTATTCATCAGGTAAAAAGATCCTGGCGACCTGGAAATCCTTAGAAAAGATAAGATAAGGATCAGCGTTATCAGTTGGTAGCAGAGTAGGATGGTTTCCTCTGATAGTAAGGGGAGATCTAGATTATGATAAAGGATCAATTGCCCTATAGAGCCCGAGTGATGGTAATCCAGTGGATCGTAAGAGGATGATGTCGGCGGTCGCTGAAAACTGACTGAGAGTGACGGTGCGGCGGAAGTAGCAGTTCGTGGTAGAGTGAGTATGAACAGGGTGACGCTTGTTAGATTGCGGTGTTTAATTGTTGTGTGATGTCTTGCGGAGCTGGAATGAGAGTCGTGTGATTGAGGATCGGACCGTGAGCGCGCGCGGGACCGAGAGATTTGATTATTGTGGTGTAGAAGACACCCAGAGCTGAGATTGTTGACCAGAGGTTGTGGGGGTCATGAGACGTCGTTGATCAACCCACTGAAGATAGGGAGCACATGTGTGAGTGTGTGAATAACCGACGCTGGTTGTAGGTTGTTGTGTGCAGAAATTGAGCGGTTGAATCCTATCGATTGTGTCAGAGGTGACTTTCCGGTCGTTTCGCGGACAGACAGTTGCCAGATTGAGGTCAACAATTTCGAGACGCTGATCGGTCATTGGTGGACCGACAGTCAGAGAGGTAATTGTTCGGTAGGACGGACAATTGCTTCAGAGTGTGATTGGGACACGTGCGAATGAGAACGAGAGAATTAGTAAGGAGGGGAACTGCTGAGAGCGGAGGAAGAGTGACGTCAGACGAGTGCCGCGCTGCGATAGGATGGTTGGTGTGAGCCGCGCTGGCATTGGGGGATTGAAATCAGGAAGTAAGACGAAAACTTGTGCGTGAACAGATATTTGCTTCATCATGAAATGTTTTAAAGTTTTACGAGAACTTTGCAGAGGCGATAGAAATGTGGTTACTTGGGGTGGAGAAGAAACTCCTCCCGAGGATACGCCAGCACATTATATGGCTAAGAATGTAGGATTGCATACTATAATTTGGCTTGAGAACTGGCATAAAATGACAGAAGGAGAAGGAGAATTGACTTTCCCACGCTATGGCACTTTCAGGTTGGAAGTGTTGTACCAGCTAAAAACTATAATGGCTTCTTTACGACCACTGCATAGAACGACACAGTTTGAGGTGCTATATGCATTGATTAGGGCAGTGTATGACAGGAAAAGAGACAAGAGTCAGGAAAGGGTGAAGAAATCGATCAGGGCATTTCAAGATGCGAGATGGGATGCTTTGGAGAAAAGGTGGAGAGTGGAAACTATTGAAGGGGACAGGCTGTTTCCACTGTTGATAAATGTAGGAGAAGCAAAGAAGAGGTGGGCTGAAGAAGACGACAGTGATACAGATGACAGCCTGTTAGATAGGTTGCTAGCAGAGAGACCACCTCCATTTAATCCAGATTCAGAAGAGGGAAAATCAGCTTCAGCAGTAGAAACTGGCGAGTTACGGAATCAGACTAACATGAGGGTAGTGGGTAAAATTTCCACAGGAACAGAGGGAGCGGGAACCCAGCCTTCCATTGGGAATATGCGGTTACCGGACTCCTTGACGGTACCTGTTACCATTGGTCCCATAGTATCGGTATATGACCCAGATTGAATAAGTGAAGGAAGCTCAATGCAGACGATAGGGGGAGAAGGCACCAGTGCTGGTGGGAAGGGCTTAGGAGTACAAGTGGTTCACTTCCCGAAGCCCTTAGAAACAAGCACGCCGTTACCAGCCACTGCAGACTCCTCTTTTAGGCAGGAGGATGAGAGACCAACCAGACCAAGGTCTTTATACGAGTCCAAGTCAGCTTTGAGGATGTGGACACCATCAGTAAGAAACCAAAGTGATAGAATGCCAGGTGATAGGGAACGAGAAATTTCAGAAACCAGACCAAGTTCCAGGAACATGATAGAAGAAAACAAGTCACCAGAACAAAGTAGTGACTATGATGAGCAGAATGGCGCAGCTTGTCAAGAAATACTGAAGAGTGCAGTACAGGCAAGGCTGCTGGACGTAGTAAGACTAAAGGCGGAGGTAGATGAAATGATTAGTGGGAGCCTGCTGTTAAAGATTGCAGGAATCGCTGTTAGCATGAGCTGAAAGCCATTTTGTACTTGGCAGCCATTTTAGTTAGCCATGTGCTCGCCATGTGCTTTCTCCCTCTTCCAGAGTCTTGCACATGCTCAGAGAGGCCTAGCTGGTAGAATGCACCTGCTCCTAGTATAGAACTGTCAGGCTATTCTTACTGATGTAAGCAGTTTAGTCTCCCCTCCCACTTTGTGGAGCAAGCAAATTTTGTATACCCATATTAGTCAATAAGCATGCTTGTATGTGCTAGGACCTCCCCTTGATTTTATGCTGACTATGTAACAAATGCATATATAAGGACCCTGTTCTCTGCACTCATTAGAATGCCTCCTACAGTGGCCTGCGGGTACCGTAAGACGCAATCTCCCTCATCTGAGGTTATTAAAACATGTTTTTTGATATTACAGCTTCCGTGCCAATCTTTTCTTTGTTGGTCTTAAGGACCAGATGTATCAGTGAACCCCTAAGAAGGTTTTTATTTCTACAAATGGCGCCCGAAAGTGGACCTCATCGGTGCAGCGGCTATCCAAGGGAGTGGTCTTGAAGGGAGACAGGAATCTACTGAGGAGTACAGGACAGGAATCTACTGAGGAGGTACCCTGCGCACGGAGATTGTTTGTCTTCCAGCCCAGTATATTTCTGGTCTTCCTGATCTGATCCTCCAAGTGTTTGCCGCTCCCGACTGAGAACTTCTTTGGCGTGAGTATTTTAAAACGACCGTTAGGTCACTCAGAACTTGGCAGTTGGAAGCTGGAGACTTTGGTTTGGTAAGGTTGCTGGAGCAACACTTTTGTTTGGAATGACTTGGCCAAGATTTTGGTTTGTTTGTTTGTTTTGCTGCAGCAAAAGAAGGCAGGTAATGAGGAGATTTTTCTCTAACTTTGAAAACTTGAACGGCACACATTGTGTTAAGTGTCACTTGGAGTATAATATTATATATGCTATAATATTCTTGACATGCCTGCTTCTAGCACACTTCGTAGAAAGTGTTGCTGTCTTGGAGGTACCAATATGGATTTAGGAAGTACTCAGCTGACTCCCCTCAGAGGGGATACCTAAATAGGTTTAGGTATAGTAAAAGATATTTCTTCCTTGGTGACTAAGTACCCCATGGAACTAAATATGTACATAAAACGGATCCGGATCTGCGCACGTAGTAACATTCATAAGTGGTGATATGCAGAGCGCTTTTGAGTGTTCTACCAGCCAAAACTGGCGAATTTGGTGTATTTTGGCTTCTTGAACATGGAACAGTTTTTTGGGCTACTTTTGAGAGCTCTTCTTGTAAATATGACTTACAATTAGTATTTACAAATAGTTTGGTCTTGCGTACAATTTCTAAGCTGTCTTAAAGTCCTAAGTGTTGATTTGTGGGTTAAATGTGTGTTTCAATGTCTATGTGGTTTGACATTGGTGATACTTGTGTGAGTAAATAGCGATTGCGCTCTTTGTGTAAGAATGGCTAGCTTTAAGCGCGCTGTATTGTGTGTTCTGAGTGTATGACCCCCTTCTGTAAATGTCTGGAATGAGCTCAATGAGTTTGTTTATGTTTTTTTGCTGTCATCATTCTGTTATGCAAACTGTCATTTAGTTACTTACATATTAAATAAAAATCCAGAAATGAATTATATAACATATGCTAAATAGCTGCATGTTACTATTAAATTGACAGAGTAAGACACTATACATGTGTGCAAATTGCCACAATGCTAAAGATAAAATTAGAATTTGTATTCAATAGGATTAAAATAGGCCTCATACAGAGGAAGAAAAACGAAATTGTGTGTTTTGTAATCAATAGACTAAAATACAACATGTTACAGCATTTTCCTTAGATACATTGTATTAGACATTAAAAGGCATTCACATAATTTGAGTGAATTTGGTCGTTGCTGAACTAAATACACATTATAGAAAGATAGATTTGACTGCATTGGAATGCCTCAGTTTTTAAATAGACTGTGACATGCTTTTCTTTCAGCACCCGAGAAAAAAGCTTTCCAACAGCTGCGTTTAAACTGACTAACTGAAAAGAAACTGTTTGACACAGCAAATGGGGATTTAACTCTGTCAGGGTATTCTAAATAATAAAGGGGTTTTTTTCCTGAGAAAGGCGTGAAAATTTGACGCCCACTGACAAACAACAGCTGCATAAATAGCATATGGCTATTCCTGATCGCGGCCACAGACAGGAATGCTGAGTCAGCAAAATTTTAAGTCAGTGTAAAACTGGTATAAAGGCCTGCATTATTTTAAAAGTTTCAAAAAACCAGTTTCATTATTTTGGATAACAGAGAACAAAATTGAAAGTAGGGATTTCCTTTCTTAATGCCTTTTTTTCATAAGTACCTCTGTGGTTCTGATGTTAAATAATAACTGTCCTTTTAAAAAGTGGCGCAGACTTTTCATGTTTCAAGTAAGGCTTCTGTGCTTAGGGTTATAAATGAATGCGTTTAAATATGATAGGCTACGAATGAAGCTTGCTTTTCCAATGTGGAATCATCAAAATGGTTGGTTTTGATTAAAAAAAAAAATTAATTATATGAAAAAAATATATATTATTAAAAATAAATGCTTTAAATTCGTTTTTTCATCTTTATAAAGCCTAATCATTATACTGTGAATTCCTAGCATCAAAGTTGAATTTAAGCAGTGCTGTACCGCAATAAGTGGAAACTTAAATGTGAAATGTCACTTTACCCAGCCGTACAAAACTCATTTTTATAAGGGTATACCTTATACATTTCAGATTTCCCATTCCTGGGCTATCTAGAGAACACTCTGGGGGTTCCTATTATGCAAAAATATTGTAGGATATTCATTTTTAAGTGCCCCTACCACCAAAGTCGAAATTGAGCTAAATTCACAATTTTACAAGCAGTTCTACCACTCAGGGCAGTTTTTAACCTGCTCTCAGGCTTCAATAAAGTATACATATGCAAGTATAGAACAAACAGCTGACCTACTGCACACCACATACTGTACACAAATGAAAATAAGTATACAGAAACCAGCAGACGTTATTATCCTACCTTTAAATTATTGGCAAACGGACCGGACAGGACTGCCTTTCAGCTGTGATTCTCCAGAGTTGCTTTGAATTACAAAAACCGCATGGAAAGCCTTGCACAAAAAAAAAATGACCAGCTGCTGAACGGGTCAAAGGTCGGAGTTCTGCATTTAGCAACTTAGCAGGGTGAAGGGTAAGGTTTGCTGGGACACTTCGACCTTCGAAAAGTTTTTGAAAGACGAGATGACAGCGCAGAGAGAGGAATGAGAAGCTTTGCTTCCTATTTTTGGCAAACACACATTTTGCGCAGTCATATGAAACGAAGGAAAAGCAGCCCTCAGTTGAGCATTGATCTGCCATGTATATAAAAATAATGGTTTTAGTTTAAAGAATACTGTGTAGGGGCTAAGATAAGGAGGAAATGGATTTTAGTTTGCATTCATGCGCCCTCATGTTAATCTAGTACAATTGCTCAAGGAATTGATAAATTGGTTGCTAACGCTTTCTACAGTACTCAATGTGCTTGTGTTAGGCTGAATCAGAGAATAGCCACTTTCTAAGATATCTCCTACAAGTTTGTTTGTGCCCAGTTGCTACAAATAGGGGTTGAAAGTGTTGACAGAAGTGAAACCTGTTTCAGGTTTTCCTACTGTCAAAATGGGGGAAGGAGGCTAGCTCCTCTACAAATTAAGGGTAGGCAAAATTATGTTTTCTCTCTTCTTTTTCTCACTCTTTCTTGAGTCTGTCTAAGCTGTCTAGGAAATGGCCATGTGACAGTTATTGGCTATTCTGTAATACTGTTTTAAAATTGTTAGAATTAATAAAATGATGAAACATATATACTATGTTACTGCCCATCCTGTATGAAAGAATGAGTAGAACAGATTGATGTTCCCTTATTTGATCTTTAAGGGGAACTGTATAGTGGGGGTTTCTGTTCAAAAATCTCAGGTGGCAACACTATTATTGTTTATGTTATTCTCATGTTCTATACAGTTTTGCAGGGGCATTGCTAGTCTTTTATTAGCTAGTCTCTGTAAATAAGCTGACAGCCCTTATTAGAGCTGGAGATAGGGTTTTTTCCTTTTGAAAATGATGTTGCATAGTCCAGATCGTGAAAAGTAGAATGCAGGAAAGACGCTCATGTGATCCTTAGCAAACATTTTGAAGGAAAATATTGTTTTATAGGAGTTTGTTTGTCATAACATGTTCTGCTGGAGAAAATGTACCCACTATGTTGAAGTTTAGTTCTTTTTGCAATAAGAATCCCTGTTAAATTAGCAGTTTTAGATTTTCCTGCTGCACCTATAACATGAGAGCATGGTCCTAAGCATAACATGTAAGAGAAATTATTTTACAAGTGTCTGCAGTCCTGTATAAGTAATGTAAAATCTATGAGTAAAAGTGTAGAACATTTCCTTTTTCTTGAGGGTTCTTCAGATTAGTAATATAGGAATACACCAATGTAAGTATTTGGAGTATGTCTGTATTGTTTTTCTCTTTTCCTCAGAATTTAGTAAATGAACACAGACTTCCTTGGCTGTTTGGGATTGGGTGATGTATTACTCTTGTCAGTTCACCAAAACGTTCCTTTTATACTTGCCAATAGGTCCAGGGTTTTCTACTCTCAGATAGATGAAGTGGTTCTTGGGTGCCTTGCTAATGTATGGGGCGCCCCAAGACTAAGGTGTATTCTGAGACTATCCTCTCTGTTGTTAGATTATTTCTGTGCCTTGTCTAAAGACCTCTTGTTCTGTCCACCAATAGATATTTGCTGCCTTACAACCATTGCCAGAGGGGCCCGGACATCAGATCCAGCCTGGGAGTCAGCGCCAGTCAAGCTTGGAGTCACGACAAAAGGAACCAGCACAGGCGTTGCTGGCAACTAGGACCTCAGTGAAGGCAGAAGCACTGGGACGTGAAGTGTGTACCCCTGCCACTGTCTTGGGCGAAAGACGGGGTCACAAATCAGGATGGAGAAATCTTTGTGTGGATCCAGTTTTTGATGCCCAGCTGAGAGAGTCACAGAACGACAAGGACGGCAAGGAGGCTTTTGCTTGAGGTGACCCCCTTTTGAAACAAGGGTTGCTTCACATATCCCAGCATCAGGCCTTTTGAGTCCTGGTCCCAAGTGAATGCAAGTCTACGCCTTTGTTTGTTGATTATGGGATGCCTGAGCATATTGGCTACAATTTGTGGCCCCAACAAAAGAGCAGTGCGCCAGAGGTGCAATACAGGAGTTAGGGAAGGACTTGAGTTTAGGGTACAGGTGCTGTGCCCTTGGTGCCTGTTAGATTAAAGTGAAGAAAACTGGTGCACTGCCTGAGACACTGGACAGGATCATTGAGGGTATTTGCCCTGGGGGGTGATTGCCCTATCCTGAAAGAAAGACTTTTCCTTCTCCGTGATTCTTGAGTTGCAAGTTGTGCAGCTCCACCGTGGGAACAACAAGAGCCTGCCTGTGAGGCTCAAACGGACACAGGGAGAAGACTCCCCTCTGGTTGGTTGTACAACAATTTCCCAAGGACTCTTTTTTTTTTTTGTTAGTAATGTACCCCTTTGGTCGTCCCATTTTTGAGGAGGAGCAGCCCTTTGCGGCTCCTTGTCCTAATTCCTATGGCCCTGTGTGGTCCTCCTGGTCCCCCGGAGCCAGGATTGTTTTTGTAATAATATGTCTGACTGCATTAATATTTCTTTTAAGAGTAATGTTTATTCTGCACGAGAAAAGTTCATCTGAGCATATTACTTTACTCTTTCCTTGAGTATATTAATTGATACTTTAGCCCTCATAAAAGAAATACTGGAAAAGTCTATTGAAAATGTTTTTATTAGGTATGTGCTGTTGGCTATTCTGAAATTGAAATAGATAGTCACTGAAATACATCAGAGCCCTGAAACTTAGAATTAGACTAGATGGTTTTGGTATTTGCTTTCTGCTTAGGGTTGGAAAAATATTGAGATTTCTGTTTGAGATAATAGTCATTATTCTCTCCTGCTACCTGTATGACCCAATGCTCTGTTCCCTTTGTACTCCTGCTTATACCTTATATATACCTGCTTAATGAAATGTTTAGAATGTAAATGCCCACCTAGCATAGGATATTGATGAATTTATGAGAAGAAAATGTGCAAAATATTTTCTATGTCTCTACTAGATCATGGGAATGTCTTTAGCTCATGCTAAAAGGATCATCTGTTAAAGATTGCAGGAATCGCTGTTAGCATGAGCTGAAAGCCATTTTGTACTTGGCAGCCATTTTAGTTAGCCATGTGCTCGCCATGTGCTTTCTCCCTCTTCCAGAGTCTTGCACATGCTCAGAGAGGCCTAGCTGGTAGAATGCACCTGCTCCTAGTATAGAACTGTCAGGCTATTCTTACTGATGTAAGCAGTTTAGTCTCCCCTCCCACTTTGTGGAGCAAGCAAATTTTGTATACCCATATTAGTCAATAAGCATGCTTGTATGTGCTAGGACCTCCCCTTGATTTTATGCTGACTATGTAACAAATGCATATATAAGGACCCTGTTCTCTGCACTCATTAGAATGCCTCCTACAGTGGCCTGCGGGTACCGTAAGACGCAATCTCCCTCATCTGAGGTTATTAAAACATGTTTTTTGATATTACAGCTTCCGTGCCAATCTTTTCTTTGTTGGTCTTAAGGACCAGATGTATCAGTGAACCCCTAAGAAGGTTTTTATTTCTACAAATGGCGCCCGAAAGTGGACCTCATCGGTGCAGCGGCTATCCAAGGGAGTGGTCTTGAAGGGAGACAGGAATCTACTGAGGAGTACAGGACAGGAATCTACTGAGGAGGTACCCTGCGCACGGAGATTGTTTGTCTTCCAGCCCAGTATATTTCTGGTCTTCCTGATCTGATCCTCCAAGTGTTTGCCGCTCCCGACTGAGAACTTCTTTGGCGTGAGTATTTTAAAACGACCGTTAGGTCACTCAGAACTTGGCAGTTGGAAGCTGGAGACTTTGGTTTGGTAAGGTTGCTGGAGCAACACTTTTGTTTGGAATGACTTGGCCAAGATTTTGGTTTGTTTGTTTGTTTTGCTGCAGCAAAAGAAGGCAGGTAATGAGGAGATTTTTTCTCTAACTTTGAAAACTTGAACGGCACACATTGGGGTCGATTCCGATTCGGGCCGGAAATTTCTCCGACCGAGCCGGACCCGGAGAGATTTCCGACCGAATCGGACCCGTGCAGTCCGACCGAACGAGTACGATGCGTCCGTATGTTATCGGACTCGAGTCGGTCGGACTCCCATTGATGTCAATGGGAGCCGGCCGTACAACGCGTACGCGGGCTCCCATTGACTCAATGGGTGCGAGTCGGACAAGGGCGCCCCCTACACCAAGGTACGCGGCGAAGCGATTCGCGCTGTACACGCACAGGTAGGGGGACCCATGGGTCCCCCTGTGTGCGACTCGTGCGGCTACGCGTACAGGGGGTCCGACACGGACCCCCAAAGTATGGCTCCGACAGCTCTTACGAGCCGGAGTGCGCGGCTCGGTCGGACTGCTCGCGGCGCGCATCGTACCTACCCGGCCGGGAAACGTCTCCATTGCGCGGTGCGAGTCAAGTCCGAGCGAGTCGGTCGGAGCGGTTCGAGCCGGGAGCGAGTCGGTCGGAGCGGTCGGGACGCCCGGACGAGTCGGTCGGCGATTTCGCATCGTACTCGCTCGGCCGGACCCGCGTACGGTTCGGTCGGGAAACAGGGCTCCGAATCGGATCCGGTAAAGCCGAATCCGATTCGGAGCCCTACCGGCCGAGATCGGAATCGGCCCCATTGTGTTAAGTGTCACTTGGAGTATAATATTATATATGCTATAATATTCTTGACATGCCTGCTTCTAGCACACTTCGTAGAAAGTGTTGCTGTCTTGGAGGTACCAATATGGATTTAGGAAGTACTCTGTTTTTTGATATTACAGCTTCCGTGCCAATCTTTTCTTTGTTGGTCTTAAGGACCAGATGTATCAGTGAACCCCTAAGAAGGTTTTTATTTCTACACTGCCTTTGAAGAGAATAGAGATTTATGGATCAGACGAGCTGCTTTTCATAGCAAAAGATGTAACTCGTAAAGCAAGGATCGCACATGTGAAATTGACAGCATTGGCTAGGAGATATGAGGTAGATTTGAATAAAACAAAGACATTGCAAGGACCGCATAGGTTGCAATATAGTGATCAGGAATTGTAGGAGAAAAGAATCACAGGATTAAGGACGCATACTAAAGATCTGATTGTAGGGATGCGTATATGGAATTTGTTGGATAAATGGGAAGAAAGGTAGTCAAAGAAAAAAATGCCAAAGAAAATTGTAGGAGAAACGCCGCCTCCGGGGGGAGGGGCGACGGGCGTCGGGACCTTTCCTTTACGGGAAGTACAGAACGGAGGGTACGTGCATGTGCCGTGGAGTAGAGGTGATTTGGCTGCGTTTACAAATGACTTTCCTCGGCTGAGGGAAAAACCCATAGAGTGGTACAAACAGGTTGAGCGGTTTGTTAAAATCTCGAAGGTGCTGTGGACTGATTTGAACACCTTGTTTGACATAGTGGTGCCGGGAGATTTGTGGACAGCTTGTAAAATCGCAGTTGAGTGGCCGACCTTTGAACCTGAAAGGGATGCTGTCACAAATGGTCCGTCACCCATTGTCATGAAAAAATTTGAGCAAGTGATTACATGGTTGAAGCTGAAGATTTCGCCTCAAGATATCGATTGGGTTAAGATAGATCGAACTATGCAGGAACCCAAGGAGACAATGCATGAATATTATGAAAGGCTCCTGCAAGCTTTTAAACAGTACAGCGGATTAGATGCCTTAGACCCCAAGGATATGGGACAGTTTGTCTCAAAGTTTGTTTTAGGATTGAGATTAGAGGTCAGCCTCATGATACAGCACCATTTGATCTGTTGGCAGAACAAGCCGGTAGATGAAATCTTGCGGTATGCGAGGTACTGTAGCAATGAAGTGGACTCGAAGCATCGGAAGCTAAAGGACAAACTGATGCTCGTTCAGATGCAGACAGCTCAGGTCCAGCCTAGTGGAGGGACCCTAGGAAGAAGACAAGGAAATTACCAAGGGAACCAGAATGGGCAAGGTCAGGGAAAGGGGAAACCCATCGATCCCAAGACAGGGGTGGACGTGGTGACACTGAAAAAGACCACTGCGTGTCATCTTTGTCACCAGATTGGACATTGGAAACGCGAGTGCCCTTTGAACCCAGCCAACCAAGTGCAGCAGGAGGTAGAAGTGGTTCAGGCACCTGTGCCGGAGGTAGTCAACACTGTGTTGAGGCCCAGATCGATGAAAGGGGGGACATATAACCCACAAGTATCGGTCCCCCAGCCACCAAGGATCTCGCAGGGAATACGGACTTACCAGCAGATGCCCCTTTTCGAAGGATATGATGAGTACAGCCCAGACCCGTTATCCTGATGGTGCCTGAGGGGGGAGGAAGACTGCACACTTGGAGCAGTCTTGGAGGTAGACCAGAGAGGACCTTTTGTGGAGGCAGACATTGATGGTCATCCTACCACACTTTTGGTTGACACTGGTGCTACCCGGTCTACTGTAAGATCCGCATTAGTCCCCAACCTACCCCTCTCGGGACAATCGATCCAAGTTGTTGGAGTAGCGAACAAAAGAATAGACAGCCCACTGACCGAACCGATTCCAGTGAGGATAGGTTCCTTCCAAACTAGACATCAGTTTGTGGTGTGCGATACGAGTCCAGTTTGTCTTCTGGGAAGAGATCTGTTATGTAAATTGAACTGTACTATTTATTGCACACCCAGGGGAGTGGAGGTTCAGACGAGGGATGATGATGCTACCTTTAAAGTTGCTAATCAGCATCTGTGTATAGACTTGTACCCAATGGTGACCGTGGAAGAGCTTCCACCGGATTTGAGAGACACTGTGTCACCCGAGGTGTGGGAATTCACCGGCGAAGAGATAGGACTAATCAAGGGGGTTGAACCTGTGCAGATCCAGGTGAAACAGAATGTTGAGTTCCCTAGAACGCCCCCAGTACAATCTGTCGCCTGAAACGATCGCAGGGATTAAACCTGTAATCGAGTCTTTTGTCAAGCAAGGCATTCTGAAGGAGATCAGAGGTAGCCCATGTAATTCACCTATTATGGGACTACAGAAACCGAGCGGGAAATTCAGGATCGTGCAAGACCTGCGAAAGGTCAACACGATAGTTGTCCCTTGTTGTCCAGTGGTACCGAATCCATCAGTAATACTGTTCCAGATCCCATGCGAAGCCGAGTGGTTTACTGTCATTGATTTGTGTCAAGCATTCTTTTCGATACCGCTTCATGAGGAAAGCCAATTTCTTTTTGCGTTCCGGCTGGAAAATCGTGTGTTAACATGGTGTCGTATCCCTCAAGGGTATACAGAAAGTCCATCGATCTTTAATCAGATCTTGAAGAAGAATCTTGAGAGTCTCGTATTGCCGCAGAACTCAGTTCTCGTGCAGTACATAGACGATCTGCTTGTAGCCTCAGAAACGGAAGATGCTTGCAGGATAGACACAGTAGCCCTATTGAACCATCTAGCAGAGAACGGGCACAAGGTGTCTCCAAACAAGTTGCAGTACTGCCTAAATGAGGTACAGTACTTAGGTCACAGATTAGAAAAAGGCAAGAGGAAGGTGTCACCAGTTCGAATAGAGGCGATAATGAACATGGCAGTGCCAACCACCCAGAGAGAAGTCAGGATGTTTTTGGGAATGGTCGGCTATTGTCGTCAGTGGATTCCCAACTTTTCCTTGAGAGCAAAGCCTTTACAGAGGCTCACGCACAAGGATGTGAGTGATCCGGTACCATGGGGCGAGGAGTGCTTGGTGTCATTCCTAAGACTGAGAGAGGAGTTGTGTAGTGCCCCAGCTTTGGGAATGCCTGATTACAACAAGGCTTTTTCACTGTTCTGTTGTGAGAGGGAGGGTTGTGCATTAGCAGTCTTAGCTCAGAACCATGGAGGTGTCCGTAGACCAGTTGCCTACTTTTCAGCTACTCTAGATCCAGTAGCTTCTGCGTTGCCCGGATGTCTAAGATCCGTTGCTGCAACAGGTGTCAGCATTGAAAGATGTGAAAGCATTGTAATCGGTCATCCTTTGACTGTATATGTGCCACACTCGGTTGAATTGTTGATGACCAGGACTAAGACTCAGCACTTAACGAATAACAGGTTAACAAGATATGAACAAGTCATACTTCCCGCAGAGAATGTGACTCTGAAAAGGTGCTCCGTCTTAAACCCTGCGACATTAATGCCCATACCGAAGGCAGATGATGAAGATTGTGGGACCATGATTGTCTTAACGTGACTGAACTCTGTACCAAACCGAGACCTGACATTGTCGATGAACCACTGACTGACCCAGATGAAATTTTCTTTGTCGATGGTTCATGTCTAAGAGACAGTGTCGGCCAACTAAGAGCAGCGTTTGCTGTATGTACCATTTCCGGGGTGGTTGAGGCTGCTTGCCTAGAAGGAGTACGCTCCGCGCAGGTAGCTGAGATCATTGCTTTGACTCGTGCCTGTTTGGCCGCTGATCAAATTCGAATCACGATTTACACGGACTGCCAGTATGGGTTTGGTGTGGTTCATGACTTCGGACAGTTATGGTCCCAGAGGGGATTTTGACATCATCTGGCTCACCCATTAGGAATGGAGAACATGTAAGACAACTGTTAGATGCATTGCAATATCCGAAGGAAATCGCAGTTGTCAAGTGCACTGCGCATGGAAAGGGGGAGGATTTTGTGTCTTTGGGAAATAATTATGCGGACGAAGTTGCCCGCTTCTGTGCAGAACAAGGATGCATATTTACAGAGGGTTACACAGGAGAGAGCCAAGAAAGAACCGAGCTCAACATGATGTTGGCCATGGCAGACACTTGGGAGGAGCTCAAGCGACTGCAGGATGAAGTCTCAGACCAGGAACAGATGGGTCAAAGCAGGGTGTGAAAGAGGAGAAGTGGATGTTTGGGTTTCCAGTGATGGGAGAGCTGTGTTGCCAGAAAATCTGCTGAGCCCAATGGCGAGACTGATACATGGACCGGTACACCTTGGTAGAGATGCAATGATGCGAGTGTTTAGACAAACGTGGTATAACCCACGATTTCGTGCGATTGCTGAAGCAGTTTGTCAGAGGTGTGTTACGTGTCAGCATATGAATGCCGGAAAGAAAACAGTAGTCACCTTGAGTCACATTGGGAGGTCAGGAGGGCCTTTCAATAGAATACAGTTAGACTTCGTGGAAATGCCTAAGTGCAATGGGTTGAGATACATTTTGGTGCTGGTATGTGTATTCTCACGGTGGGTGGAGGCTTACCCAACACGCAGGTGTGACACTCTCACAGTGTCTAAGTTATTGTTGAGGGAACTCATCCCGAGGTTTGGGATTCCAACCTCTTTGGAATCTGATAGAGGAAAACACTTTCACAGTGAAATCATGAAGTTACTCTGTGCCGCATTGAATGTTGATCAGAGACTCCATTGCAGTTACCGACCAGAGGCTTCTGGGATGGTGGAGCAAGTCAATGGAACTTTGAAAGCCCGGATGGCAAAAATTTGCTCATCAACGTCTCTGAAGTGGCGAGACGCATTGCCACTCGTGCTGATGAGCATGCGAAGTGTCCCAGATAGGAGGACTGGGTTGTCCCCTCACGAAATCTTGATGGGAAGGGCAATGCGGTTGCCAGCAGTACCAGCTACAGCTTTGATAAACATCACTGATGACTTGATTCTCGAATACTGTAAAGGACTATCTGATGTGGTCCGTTCTGTGTCCCAGCAGGTACAAGCTGCAGCTGTTCCGGCCTCGAGTGATCTGTGCCACAACCTGTGTCCAGGCGACTGGGTGCTTGTTCGAAAGCACGTGAGGAAGAGCTGTCTGGAATGTTCGGTGGCGAGGCCCGTACCAGGTGATACTGGTAATGAACACAGCAGTGAAGTGTGGAGAATTGCCGAACTGGGTACATGCTTCCCATACCCGCAGAGTTTCAGCACTCTCAGAAGAAACAGCTCCTCTCGTAAATGAAAATCCAGCTGATGTGGCGGGGCCACATGAGAGGACAAGTCAAGCTGTGAGGGCCGCTGACGCAGCTGGTTGTGCACCAGAGCTAGCTGAAGGGGGTTCCGACAACCAGAACCTCAACTGTGACTCGGATGCTGAAGGTGGTGCAGTGGATGGAGTGGAGTCAGATTCAGCAGAAGAAGGAAGTGGTGCACAGGGTATAGAAGGGGAAGGCGGAAGAACGACCAGAATTGAGGAGGCTTGGCCTGAAAGACAGAGGCGACTGAATCTGAGGTTGGCACCCGAAAGAGATCTTGCTCCAGTGACTGAAACGTCTGAAACAGAAGCAAGTGACGAAGAGCAGACTCAAGAGGGTTGGAGGAGGTCGAAAAGAACGAGGGTACCTTGCCAGAGATACTCTACCCCTGAGTGGACTTACGCAGTGACTGATGCAGGGGGTAGTGAGTTCGGGGAGGCTGAGGTCTGTGCAGGTGGTCAGCAAGAGTCCAAGCGTGGTGCTGAAGGTGGTGCTGTTGATACCAGGGCTCGAAGCTGAAGGAATACTGACCCTCACGGTGCCGAATCCCCCGCTTCTGAGTAAAGTCCGAGAATTGGTTTTGCATCGACTCGAATTTCCGTCTATTGGATTTGAGCCGTCTTCACATGAAGTGGTAATTCTTCGCCTTGAACTTTTGTATCATGTTTTAGAAGCACTTGCAGATGATCTTATTGTGGATGAAATATAACCTGTTGTAAATAAAAAGTCTAAAGAAGAAGATAACCTAGGTCCAAGTGGAAGAAGAATAAACTTAGGGACTTTCCACCGAAGAGGAACAAAAACTTAGGGAAGTCTTTTTCTGGACTATGTAAATAAGACTGTAGCTGAGAAAGGGGATTTCCAGAGGATTCGAAGTGTTTTCCAAGTTGGTTAAGCAAGAGACGTGTGGAGAAGACAAAGACTTTTGAGTGCTCATTGCTGAAACCAAGAACTTTTGAGAACTTTCGAGATCATGGAGGCTGGAGATCCAAATCGTAGATCCAAATTGATTGTAGGCATACTTATAGGGGGTGTGATAGTTTCTATAATCATAGTAATAGTAGTCTCATATATTGTTCCACACGAGCTAGAAGTGGAGGGGGTGCCAGGGACTCCTACACCTACTACACCTAGCCAAAAAGAGGGAAACATAGGAGCTGACAAAGCTTTGCTGATAGAAGAAAGTCGTAGATTGCATGTAGATTTGTCTAGAAGTGATTTTAAGCTTAATGCATACGCCAAGCTGCTATACAAGTATGTGGATGCGATGGATGCGAAAGATTGTTATGTATGTATGCAGTTGCCTGCTTCAGTGGATGAGGGTATTAGATATCACCATCTTCCACTGACGTATGGAATTTCATGTAGTCTTTTGCTTAGTATATTTTACGAAAGAGATCAGTTTGAGTATTTCTTTTCCAATTACGATGCAGTGCTTCCTGAAGTCCCAGCCTACAAACATTTGAATAAGTACGATTATTATAAGTCAGAGGATAGACTTAGGAAGTTCTTCATACCGTCTTTGGAACTGGACACAGCATATGCTCACCGACATAACTTGACGTGCTCATTATCAGATGTAGAAAAGAAGTTTGTACATCAGGTAGAAGATAGATATAGAAAACTAACACAGACACGGAACACAGGGCATAGTCCAGTAGATTGGACCGAGGAGGAAAGATTGCACCGAACAAAAGGAAGTTATGGTCCTATAGCCTTGGACAAGGAGCAGAGGGGAAAGCTGTGTGTGAGACGTTATCAGACCTACTATGAAAAGGTTCCAGTGGGACAGAGCACGTGTGACCATGTTTTCACCATGACCGATGCAGCAAAGAACTTTCTCCAAGGCCCTGTACAAGTGATACCTACGGTGTATTTTGTGTGTGGAAGGAATGCTTATGTGAGGTTGCCTGCGAACTGGTATAGTACGTGTTACTTGGGAATAATCTTTCCAAAGATTTACCATACAGAGGATTTGGAACTGTTGGAAGGTGGAAAGCATTCAAGGGTGAGAAGAGGTGCGAGTGCAGGGGTCATAGTGGGAGATATCTTTGGGGCAATGATACCCAGTTTGGGAGTGATTTTGAATGATGTGAAGATCCGGAGACTGGCGACTGTGATAGATGAACTATCAATGAATACAGCAAAGTCGTTGGTACTTGTGGAGGGAGAGATGTTGTCGATAAGGACAATGGTTTTGCAGAATCGCCTTGCTTTGGATGTCTTATTGGCAAAAGAGGGCGGAGTCTGTAAATTATTGAGGGTTCAAGAGTGCTGTACTTATATACCAGACCGCAGTAAGGATCTGGAGAAATATATAAGTAACATCACTACCATCCACACGAAGATAGCGGATTTGACCGAAGAGGGAGCCTGGGAGAAGGTTGGAAAAGGATTTGGTCAAGTGGGGAGCTGGTTTGCGAATTTGGGAAAGGGATTCCTTGGCTATATTCTGAGACCTCTCCTTATTGTGGTGGTTTGTGTGGTTTGTCTGTGGGGTCTGATCAAAGCATACAAATGGTATCGAGCAGGCAGAGTTGAGAGAGCTCTGAGAGAAAATGAGACGAGAATGGCTAGACTGCAGGACAGTCAATATCAAAGACTCAAGAGACTGGAGAAGTACAGACCAGGGAGAATGGCAACGAGTTCTGTTTAGGTTGGTTCTTTCTCCAAGGGAGTTGAGTAGATGTGATGACAGGAGTCATCAAAGGGGGGAACTGATAGAGTGCTATGCTCTCGTAAAAATTGTAGGGGTGCATTATAATCATCGTCAGTCTGTACCCGCATATATCACGAGATATATATCTATGAATGGTTAGTTAATGTAGTCGTAAATTGCATTATTAGAGTGAGTAGAAGGGTAGTTGTGTTATTATGATTTTGCAAATGTAATGCTTAACTGAAACGTGCTCAAATGATGCATTAATAAAGTAGGCCATGTATAATCGAGGTGCAGTAGTTAAACATGTACCATATTAAGTTGCACGTGTAGTTCACTTTTTGCATATGAAGTGTAATGAACTAATGCTTATAGAAGTGATCATAATAGTGTGTTTGAATTGTGTAAAGGCCTGACTGCATATACGGAAAGGAAAGGCCTGATTCATTCTTATGTTAGCTTATTTCGTAGGTAGAAAAGCTTCTCTTGGAAAGGCTCTCTGGGTACAGTTGGTAAATTCATGTAGAGGGAAAAGTTTGCTGAAACGTATCTTCTGTTGCAGGTGCAAGGACACATGCCTCGTTAGCAACACACTGGCTCTTTGTTTTACGAGTTAGGGTGGTGGGAGACATTGAGATGGGAGTACACTGGAATGTAGGGATGATACTTTCCGTGGAGAAGGTGCCTGGGACTCAAGGTCATCTTTACCGTCCAGGATGAAGTAAGAGTTTCGATGGAAAAGTACGAGAAGGAAGACCTGGCCGAAGAGGCGTGACAAGGGCGTGTTCAATTGTTTTTGGGATTTGTATTAGGGACAGTGCCCCGAGAGTGGAGAGTAGAGAAGAGGTAGAGGATATCAGGGAGAGAGGACAGAGGGGAATATTAGGAAGGAGCATCTCAGAGCGAGCTCGACATGCTATGTGAGGGTACTTCTTAGGAAGACTTCACAGCTGACACCTTTTCTTCTACTCTTGCATGGGAAATTCGTTAAGTAGGTATGTCATCTAAGTGATAGAGTAGGGACAGCAAATGGTTTATGCTTATTTAGATAAATGAGGAATAACATAGCATAGAGATTGGAGCTGTTAGTGCTTGTCTAATACTTCTGGAGTTAACGATTCTTCTCATCCTGAGTCAGATGAGACTCCTGCGTAGGATGCTATTTGTATTAGTGCCCATTTATTTCTTTAACCTCATGTTGAGGTGTTTGCACGTGCAGTTATTCTTGGCGATAATAAACTCACAAAATTGAACTCGGAGTCAGTGGTCTTTGAAGGTAAACTGGATTCTAAAAAGATTGTATAACTGAAAGGGTTTTTCTTCCCTTCACACTATTCAGCAGGTAAAAAGATCCTGGCAACCTGGGAATCCTTAGAAAAGATAAGATAAGGATCAGCGTTATCACCCTCGCTGCCAGACACATGACCTTGTGACGCTATGTAACCCACCACCACAAATTGAAAATAGAAAAAGGACTGCAAAAACGTCTCAAATTAGATGGATATGCAAGATGTCTGCCATAGTCATGCTTGAATCGTCAAAACATACTTAAAGATGAACTTAAAGTTAACAAATGATATTGCTGCGTTAAAGCCAACAGTGTTTTCTGCCATGTAATACAATCACCATGGGCAGAATATGCTAAATGTCTACCATGGGCGTACTTATGTCATCGAAAACCCTAGGATGACTGGTTTATAATTAACCAATGTCATCATGATGATACTAGCTGATCATCTATCATATGATGTAAACATGTATTACTGGCAACGTTTGCAACTACCCTTGCAGACTTAATCGTGGACAATACCGAAAGAGCACAGCGTACTGTAAATACTATAACTGCTCTAAGTGTTCACAGGAGTGGAAACTCCAAAATAGAGACTGTATACATAGTACTGTTATAGGGATTCTGCACACACAGAGCTATGCACAGGATGATAGGACCTCGGAATATAGTGGTGAACCAACCATAAACCTTAGAACCTAAAACCCCAACCCGACTAGCCTTAGCGTCTCATTAGCAACAAGGTTACCAATGCTTAGACAACCCAGAACACGGTATCTCTCTCTCAGGACTCGCAGTAGCAAGAACACCCTTTCATCACTCACTCATACCTGTCCACAACGTGCGTAAGAAGAGACACAGTATAGTTTAAAATATTTATTTCAACTAACGTGCTCTAAGATACAGTACACGTGTCAGTACTATCAGCATAATGCATAAGAATAATATAAGCAGCATAGTTACAACTCCATAGAATACAAACGGGGAAAGCATTTCATAAAGCAGTGGATATAGGGCTAAATGACCTTACTACCCTCCCGTGCTAGTAGGTATTTTATTATAAAATAGAAGACCTCTGGGCATTGTCTAGCGAACCCCCATACCTCAGTGTCTAGATGCAAAGTCTACATCGGCAGACAATCACAGCTCTTCTCCCTGGAAAGGTTTTCTCCAAGTGTGTCTAAAGCGGGAAAACCGCAATATTAAAAGCACACAAATTTCTCCATGGCAGCTGTACATAGTGTTATGTCTAGGTGCGAGGGACTGGCCAGATCAGCAAGAACAAGGGACATTGTTTTTCGACCTTGTACATGTTGTGCAGACGTAGCCCAAAGGGAACAGGAGACAAGGTGAAAGACAGAAAATGCAGACAGTTCTAAAATAACTCGGCAGGAGCAGAGGTCGGTAGAACAACGGCTCAGAGTAACGTGCGCAAAGAAAGGCAACATGGCAGCCAGGCCTAAGACAACGTAGCAAGGCAGGCCAGGAGGCCACAAACCACAAGACACCCTCCCCTGGACAGTCCATCGGCCAAGACAAAGGACGAAGACAGAGTTCAAATGGACCGAGCAGAACAGAATCGTCCACAGTGGATGCAGTCCCCATGAAGGACAACAAATGGGAGACGGGAAGAGAAAAAAAGAAAAAATGGAGATGAAAAAATACAGCCAGCGAGGCAGCCCACAGATAGCGAAGGCCACGTCAATCCAACAGCGTGGAAGTGCAGAAAAACGCTATACCTTCCAAGAGGACATCATTGGAATCGTCAGAAAACATAGACGCCATCCAGTCCAATAAATCAAAGCAACAGGAATGCTCCCCGCAGGAGGGAGCATCCAAAAGCAATGCGGGACAACTTGCGTGATACTCAATATAACTTCGTTGTAGGAGATCCTGAGCAGCCGCCCAGATATCCCATTGCGCCAAAATCCCCAGTGCAGCCGCACGCGTCATGCAGCCTGCAGCGGAACAGTCCCGTTCATAGGCCTCTAAGGGACCCACCAACCGAACAAAATCCGGAACAGACAACGACGTATTGGAGAGGCAATAATCCATGGTCCAGGTGAAAGGACAGCGGATGCAAGACATCACAGGTTGCACTCAAGTGAAATACGCAAAGCGAAAAGAAAGTGTCGCCAACGGCAGGACGCCGAAACCAGCGAGGATGCGCTCACGGAGCAGCTGGAGTCGACCTGGGTCGAGACGGGCCCATCGGGGAGCAGCCATTGCGCAGAAAACAGACCAAGAGCAGTACACCAGCCGCCAAGGCGAGGATCAAGGGGAAGCCACCAAAGACGCTGGAGAAAATCGAATGAATAAAAGCCGGTATCACACCAAAAATAGATTGGAAACAGGTCACAAGGCCGGATCCCACAACCTTAAAAAAGTGTACCAGACCTTCAGTGTGAGATGCATTAAAAACACAGTGAATTAATTCACCGAAATGTTGTGGGAGGTTAGTGTTCAAAAGGGCCTGTATTTCACTGTGGGTACTCGCCACCTGGAGAGTCTTCATCCCAGCCCACGTGGTTGCGGTATAACACTGGAGCCAGGGACACAGCCCACTCAGCTGCAAGAGCCTCCGCTTTGTCCTTTGGGACATGACGAGAAAAGCTCGGAAGGATTACCTCCTCCCCTTTACGCGCAGCAAGTACGAATCGGGGCGGCCAATCCGCCTCAGCTAACAAAATGTCGTACAAAGAGGTCAGATTTTCCCAAAAAATGCCTTTAATTACACGCTGTATATCACCTTCGATTTGAATTACAATATTATATAATCTGTCAGGGGTGCCACTCGGGTGTCTGCTGTCTCGACAGTAATGAATGTTTCAGTTGCTGTCGCCTCCATATGAGGACGTAGCGCCTCCCGCACTATGGTAACTTCCGCGGCGCTGTCTAGGAGGGTCACTGCCCACGACCAATTCAGGAGTCTCGTTCTCACCGTCTGTGGCATATCTCGCTGTTACAGCGGCAACTTTCTTCTTCTGAAATTGTGGGCGAGAACGCTGAAATTCTTCTGCTTTCCCTCTGACCTGTTGTCGAGGTTGGTCTCGTCCCTGGGGAGCCTCTCGACCCCTTCCTCTATCCTGGCGATCTCCTCCACCGGCCTGCGAAGTTGTCTGTGCCTGTGAAGAACGAGGAGAACGCGTATCAGGGATCTGAAACCTGTCCGGCTATTTAATTCTCGCCCTATTGCACAAATCATAAGTGCGTTCAGAAGAGACGGAAACCGGGGATGCGCCTCTCGACCCCGGCCTCTTTTGTTGCTTACCCTGTTTTTTCAACCTCCAGCTCTTTTTAGTGAAGACTGGTTTCTCATCTTTCTCAGATTGAGTTTTTGGTTGTTGTTGTTGCGATTGTGTTTGCGGTTTGGCAAAAGGCTTAACACCCAGGCTATTTCTGCCAATAGTTTTGTAAGCCTGGGCAATAATTTTAGGTAATTCGCGTGGCTTGTCCGGTTCTGGGACCAAAGCCAAAGCATTAGCTACTTGAAAGTTCACTGCATCGCCCTTGACATTCGCAAGGATCAACTCAGCTACTACGTCGAACACTCCCACCAGTCTCATCCCTAATTCCACAGCCGCTTCAGGGCCATGTTCATCCTGCATGCGTTTAATCACAGAGGGGAGAACCGTCATGGAAGGGGTGCCGAAACACTTCGCATATACTGCTGCGAATACCCTATCCCAGTTGTTGCATTCTGCGAACTCTGGGACTAAGTCTTTTGGCAAACTAATCGTAAGAATTCTGTGTTTTTCCACCGGAGATGTGTTTGGAAAAACTGCCTTCAGCTGGTCAAATTTCTCTGCAAGTCAATAAGGAAAATCATCCTTATTTTGTGGGCGCTTGCCCATCACCGAATTCACCATGACAGGACCTATGGTCACTCCGCCTGCACCAGCTGGATGGGCTGCAACTCCAGGTGGGGCTCCCTGGATGTTACCTGTAACATACTGCACTAAGGCTCGATGCACTCGCACTAAAGCCGAATACATGTTGCGCAGTTCCGCGACTGTTACCGTCATATATTGCGGATGTGGGGTGTACCCGGCCAAAACAGGCCAAGTGGCCCCATCAATAGATAAGGGGCCTAAACGAACCGCGGTAACCGGTTGTGGGAGGGCGCAATCAAACCAAACACGGTGTTACCAAGCCGTGAGCGGTACTTCAACATTCCTATAAGGTCTATAGTGAACAGGAACTACGGTGGCTGTATATTCATGGAACAAATTATCGTTCGCATCCACCGCCGGAAAGGTGACCCAAGAGTAGAACACCTCAAAGTGGTAAGCTGGATCGGCCTGTACCACAAAGATCAGATCGACACCCGCGTCAGGCACTCCACACACTGTTAAGTGAGCCCGGAGCGCTGCACGGCTATCTGCCGCAATTTGAACAGCAATTTTAGGCTAGAAGTAGTCGACAATCTAAAATGAGGAAGCACAAATAGGGTTTTAGTTAAGAACCTTTTAACAACTTCAAGCTTGAAAGAACCTATAAAAACGTCAATATAGGAGGTATCACCGTCACACACGCCTCCGGAAGCGTGCGTGAGGGGAGTTGTGGACAAGCACAAGCACTACTCAAGCGTCTCGCAGATAAGCCACCCATTCGTTGGTCGCGCCATGTTATAGGGATTCTGCACACACAGAGCTATGCACAGGATGATAGCACCTCGGAATATAGTGGTGAACCAACCATAAACCTTAGCACCTAAAACCCCAACCCGACTAGCCTTAGCGTCTCATTAGCAACAAGGTTACCAATGCTTAGACAACCCAGAACACGGTATCTCTCTCTCAGGACTCGCAGTAGCAAGAACACCCTTTCATCACTCACTCATACCTGTCCACAACGTGCGTAAGAAGAGACACAGTATAGTTTAAAATATTTATTTCAACTAACGTGCTCTAAGATACAGTACACGTGTCAGTACTATCAGCATAATGCATAAGAATAATATAAGCAGCATAGTTACAACTCCATAGAATACAAACGGGGAAAGCATTTCATAAAGCAGTGGATATAGGGCTAAATGACCTTACCACCCTCCCCGTGCTAGTAGCTATTTTATTATAAAATAGAAGACCTCTGGGCATTGTCTAGCGAACCCCCATACCTCAGTGTCTAGATGCAAAGTCTACATTGGCAGACAATCACAGCTCTTCTCCCTGGAAAGGTTTTCTCCAAGTGTGTCTAAAGCGGGAAAACCGCAATATTAAAAGCACACAAATTAGTCCATGGCAGCTGTACATAGTGTTATGTCTAGGTGCAAGGGACTGGCCAGATCAGCAAGAACAAGGGACGTTGTTTTTCGACCTTGTACATGTTGTGCAGACGTAGCCCAAAGGGAACAGGAGACAAGGTGAAAGACAGAAAATGCAGACAGTTCTAAAATAACTTGGCAGGAGCTGAGGTCAGTAGAACAACGGCTCAGAGTAATGGTCTAAAAGAAAGGCATCATGGCAGCCAGGCCTAAGACAACGTAGCAAGGCAGGCCAGGAGGCCACAAACCACAAGACAGTACAGATAAACTAAATCGTACTGTCCTAGTCTATTTACTGATTACATGTAAAATCATCATTTCAAACCCAAAAAATCAATAAATATAAATAACATAAATGACATGCCTGAGCTTCAATCAATCAATCAGGGGTTTATAAAGCATGCTACTCACCTGTGAGGGTCTCAAGGCGCTAGGGGGGGGGGGGGGAGCAGCTCCGGATCAGTCAAAGAGTCAGGTCTTGAGGTCCTCCCTGAACGTGTGCAGGGTCGGGGAGCGTCTGATGCTCACAGGGAGCTCGTTCCAGGTCTTGGTTGCGATGTAGGAGAAGGCTCTCCCACCTGCTCTGTTTCTGCGGATGCGGGGGACCTCTGCCAGGGCGAGGTCGGCGGAGCGGAGGTTCCTCTTGGGTACGTGGAAGGAGACTCTCTCATTGAGGTATTTGGGTTCGATGTTGTTGAGGGATTTGTAGGCATGGGTGAGGAGTTTGAAGGTGACCCTCTTCTCGACGGGGAGCCAGTGGAGGTCTCATAGCTGTTGGGTCATGTGTTCATGATGTGGTGTCCCGAGGACGAGTCTGGCTGCGGCGTTCTGGATGGTTTGGAGTTTGTGTAGAAGAGTTCTGTTGATTCCGGCGTATAGGGTGTTGACGTAGTCCAGTCTGCTTGTTATGAGCGCGTGGGTGACGGTCCTTCTGTAATCGGGGGGGGAGCTTGAACCCACTGTGTGAATTGGGCTTGTGATTATTCTCTACAGGAATCAACAGTATTATGCACCATAATAACTAAAACATGTATTACAAAAATAATCATAGATAAAATGCACATTGGGAGAAATGTCATACAATGCAATCAAAACACAATGTAAACATTCTCAATTGAAAAAGCAGTTAAATCAAACACAATATGAATCATGTTGCCATACTATGTAGTCAAAACATGATGCGAACATTCTCAATGAAAAGACAACGAGCATGAGCCCGAATATTTGGAATTCAAGCCTAAGAGTACTTTTGTATCGCCTATTTCACATAAAGTGATTGACACATTCGAGACGTTGGTAAAGAAAGATTTAGCACGCATCCCTTCGGTTTTGAAGAAACGACAGAACGTGACAAAAAGAGAAAAACAGGCATTAAAAGCGTTGAAGAAAAATAATTCCCTCACATTTTTTCCAGCTGACAAAGGTGGTGCACTGGTGGTCATGGATCGTTCATTTTATGAGAGGAAGGTTGAGGCCATGTTGAGTGATGAAACCACTTACTTGCCCTTAATGCAGGATCCCACTTCTGATTTTCAAGAGGCTTTGAGCAAGATACTACAGAAGGCGAGGGACATGTGTTGGATTTCCGATAAAACACTGGAGTTTTTATCCTTTAGATCACCCCGCAGACCCTCCATCTATATGTTGCCCAAAATTCACAAAAATTTGAGGGATCCTCCGTTTCGCCCGATTGTATCTGGCTGCGGATCAATACACGAGCCACTTGGTCAATACCTGGACAGGCTTTTTCAGCCCATTGTCCAATCAAGTAAAACATATGTCCAAGATACCACACATCTTTTGAATCTGTTGAAGGACTTGGTACTTCCCGATGGGGCTGATCTTCTATTATGTACAGTGGACGTAGTTGCTCTCTACACGTCTATTCCCCACGCAGAGGGTATTGAAGCCATCGAATGGGCACTACTTCGACAAGATAATGTGAAGGCCAATCACGTTTTTTTACTTGAACTCCTTCATTATTGTCTCTTCCACACTTACTTAAAATGGAAGGAGAACTTCTTTTTGCAAACTAATGTGAACTCCATGGGATTTTCGGGGGCCCATGTTATGCTAACATTTTCATGATGAAATTTGAGGAAGATTTCATTTTGAATTACATATCTTGGATGGAACATCTGATTTTGTATCGACGATATATTGATTGTATGGCAGGGCACACAACAAAATTTAGAAATGAAACTTATTGAACTGAATGGAAGAAATCCAAGGATTCAATTCACACACTCCATCGATTCCACGAGCATTTCTTATTTGGACGTGCAGATCACCATGGCAGATTCAGTGATTACCACTTCAGTTTTCAAAAAAACCACCGATCGCAATAATGCTCTTTTGTATACCAGTTTCCACCCTGTAGCTTTGAAGAGACATTTACCTTTCTCACAGTTTCTTAGACTCAAGAGGATTACATCAGACAACACTGTGTTCACTGAAACCCTATCTCAGCACAAAAATAATTTCTTGGAACGAGGTTATCCAAAGGAGGTAATTGAAAACGCAGTGAGTCGGGCACAGATGATACCCAGATCTGAACTATTAAGGAATAAAGAGAAAAGCACAGCACAAAGAGAGGTTTTCGTGTCCACATTTTCCACTCAGTCACTGGCCATTAAAAGAGTGATTCTCAATCGCTCGTAGCTTTTGCAGTCGGAACCTGAATTGAAGAATTTGTTCCAAAATCCTCCAATCTTTGCGTACAAGAGGTCGCATAATCTCAAAGAGATTTTGTCCAAAAATAACTCTGACACCACAAAACAACACACGGGTATGCAGAAATGCTATAACTGTTCACATTGTAATAATGTTTTAGTCGGAGCACTCATCTCGCATCCATGGACAGGAAAGCCGGTCCATTTAAACTACACGGCTAATTGTAATGAGCAGAATGTAATTTACACCATTAAGTGCCCCTGTGGTCTGCACTATGTGGGCAAGACTGAAAGAACACTACGCACGAGGATCACAGAGCACAAGAGCAGGATTAGAACTTTCACGAAGAGCTCCTCTTTAGCAAGTCACTGGGCGGAGAAGCATCACACAATCGCCCAATTGAGATTCACCATACTGGAAGTAGTCAGAAGTAGGAGTGACAGAGATATGTCCAAGTTCCTAATCCAACGTGAAAGCGTTTGGATTCGGTCTTGGACACAATGATTCCCAAAGGTTTGAATGACAAGTTAGAATTGGCATGCTTTTTGTAATCCTATGAGACATCTATACCCTTAGCAATTCCACAGTTTCACCACCTCATTGGTTTTCTGTTGAGAACGTTTTTTCGTCATGGTTACCATACCTGGACCATGTACAACCATGGATATTGCAGTTTGCATTTTTGCATTTCATACAACATACACATTAGAAGACGCTCACATTTAGTTATGTTGTGCTTGCATTAGGTATTCAGGTATTTGATGTAGCAATGCAACTTATATTGTGTTTGATTGAATCGCCTTTTCATTGAGAATGTTTGCATCGTGTTTTGACTACATAGTATGGCAACGTGATTCATATTGTGTTTGATTTAACTGCTTTTTCAATTGAGAATGTTTACATTGTGTTTTGATTAGATTGTATGGCATTTCTCCCAATGTGCATTTTATCTATGATTATTTTTGTAATACATGTTTTAGTTATCATGGTGCATATTACTGTTGTTTCCTGTAGAGAATAATCATAAGCCCAATTCACACAGTGGGTTCAAGCTCAGGCATGTCATTTATGTTATTTATATTTATTGATTTTTTGGGTTTGAAATGATGATTTTACATGTAATCAGTAAATAGACTAGGACAGTACGATTTAGTTTATCTGTACTATGTATACAGTCTCTATTTTGGAGTTTCCACTCCTGTGAACACTTAGAGCAGTTATAGTATTTACAGTACGCTGTGCTCTTTCGGTATTGTCCACGATTAAGTCTGAAAGGGTAGTTGCAAAAGTTGCCAGTGATACATGTTTACATCATATGATAGATGATCAGCCAGTATCATCATGATGACATTGGTTAATTATAAACCAGTCATCCTAGGGTTTTCGATGACATAAGTACGCCCATGGTAGACATTTAGCATATTCTGCCCATGGTGATTGTATTACATGGCAGAAAACATTGTTGGCATTAACGCAGCAATATAATTTGTTAACTTTAAGTTCATCTTTAAGTATGTTTTGATGATTCAAGCACGACTATGGCAGACATCTTGCATATTCATCTAATTTGAGATGTTTTCGCAGTCTTTTTTCTATTTTCGATTCGTGGTGGTGGGTCACGTAGCGTCACAAGGTCATGTGTCTGGCAGCGAGGGGATCGATTTAAACACAGTGGCTTTTCCTTTCGGGTTAGAATTCAGAAGAGAGCAGTTGAATACTAACCGGACACTCGCCCAGTGAGTATCACATTTCTAACAGCAAGCGCGGGTTGCCACTTAATTCGGTATGCATTTTTGTAAATAGTGTATCGCTTTTTGTTTCTAGCTGACAGCGGGTTATTCACTACATGGAAGAGGGACACTGGTTCCGACTTATGGTATGGGAGCGCATTGAGAATCGTTTTTTTGGTACAGGAGCACCCTACGACACACTTTTAAAGTAAGCATGAGTCTGGTATGGACGGGTTGGCGAGAGGGTAGTTATCTTTAATACATTAACGGCAGGGTTTCAGCTACGGTGTTTCTTTTTTGAAGCAGGCATTACGCAAGAGGAAATTTGGGATCCAGCCCACAGGCTTCTTAGAATCACCGTGGTTTCTTCTGTGACACCGGTGAGTTAATGAGACGGTAGTCAGTGGTTTACAGATTGTTTATAGATTGGAGATGTTTTTATATCAGCTCAAGGTTTATTTTTTATTTCTCATTTTCATGATACCATTCAGGGACATTTACTGTCTTATCGTATTTTCACGGACATTAAGCTCAGTGTCCTATCCATTTCTCATTCGGAGCGCCAACTTAAATCTCTTCTGCAGTTGAACATTGGGTGTGAAGGTATGAGTAGCGCACAGACACTTCTTTAACACAGGAGACTTTTCCTCAGCATGCAATTTTGGTACAGAGCACGTTTCTTACCACATTTGTACATCTGGTTCACATCATGTCATGTTGAGTCATGTAGGCAGGGAGCACTGTGGTCTTGCGCCAGGTATAGCATCATGTGAAACACGTGGATACAAGCATGTGGGATATCTTTCTATCGAGCACACCGACCATTCCTTAATCTCTCATTTCTTTGTAAGACCGGTCTTTCTTCTTGCGTACTACGAGTACGCATCAAATTACTGTTTTTTTTTAAATTATACCTCACGTTTAGAATATACTTCACGTATACACAGGCCTATAACATGTGTAGGTGTTTTTTGAGGATGTACTGTGACATTTATTGATTATAGCATTGTTTTTTTATAGATTCCCCTCAGGAAGGGTGCACTTCGCACCCGAAATGCATTGGGATAGAGTGACTTACGCCCATTACGCATGATTTTTCCTGTTGTAAGGAACTCAGCTTATAAGAAAACTCAAGGAATTAAAGCAAGAATCATGAAGCAATGAATTGATGAAACCACGATTTACTGTTGGATTATTTTTTTCATATGTGTCATGTAAATGATGTTTTGCTAATGTGCGAATGTATCACATATCACTAAATACACCAGTTAATTTTGGTATGACGCTTCTTTAAGTGCATAGTAGTGCACACTCTGTCTGAGACTTTGCAGTCTCAGTATTTCTATTGACTTTGAATAGGCGGGGGGGTAGTACCGCCTCAGAGGTTGCACACTGAAATCTCAGATAATTTTTGTTTCTTTGGTTTACTTGAGGATTATTAAAAAACAGAGTGCAAAAAAAGCTGTTTTCTTTCCTAACTTTCTAAAAGTGGCATCTTCAAAATTGCAATGAAAAATCTGACTTCACCATTAAAGAGGGTTTATCATTACAATTTTATGGGTATCAAACATGACATATCCACCTGCTCCCAATTCGAAATAACAGTTTATTAAATATAATAAGGAATCCCCAATGTTATCCTGTCATGGCCATGGCTGGCGGCCTTTGGGATCTGGAAGCTGATCCGGATGCTTTTGCTGCATGCGCCATAAGGATGAACCCTTGTGGAAAGATTCATGGGGAAAATGAGAGGAGGAAGCACAGGCTCCATTGTCATTCCCTTCATGTCGCCATGTCCAGTTACTGAGGAAATCTTTGGTAATGTAACTCCTTAGTTGTTATTCTTTATGTTTTGTATAAGCCATGTTATGTATAACTTTGGTTTTTGTTTTCATAGCGCGAATGGGTGCTGGAACTCCCACAGAGACTACATGTCCCATCAGGCTCGAGCGGTGGCCATATTGGGATGGGGTCTTGCCTATAAATAGAGCTGTGTCCTAAACGGTATGCTCGCTATTCTGCTGATGTCATTTAGAGAGGTTGCGGAGGGCTCTCCGAGTGCTGCGCTCCGCCGGGTGAGATTCCTGCAGCGGTTTGATCTTTCTGAGTGAGAACAAAACTGCAGATATCATGACTTAGCTTCCCAGTCTACTGTTGAGCATGCCGCATTACTAGTATGGGGGCTTGACGGGCCTTTTCTGGTAGCAGCGCAGTAGCGCTTCAATTGCTACAGTTATGGAGCACCAGAAGTGTGCTAATTTTTGGAACAATGATTCTTGTCATGTAGTCAATTGCAGCAGTTCATGAAAGACTACTTTGACTTTGGTGCAGCAGCGCGTTACTTTGAATGAATGAATGAATGAGGTAATTTTATAAAGCGCGCATTACCCGGAGGTGTCTTAGCGCTAAGTGGATCAAGGACCGAGGACATGGCAGCAAGCCAAGATAGGTCTACGTCACTTAGTTGTTACCAGCGGAAAAGAGCCAGGTCTTTAGCTGCTTTCTGAATAGCTGCAAGCTAGATTGAGACCGGAGTGAAAGAGGAAGAGAGTTCCATAACTTTCCCCCAGGAAGGTCAGCATTCTGCCGCCCCAGTTTGCTCATTTGATTCTGGGGATCAGGACCATGTGCGCGGAGCTTGATCTTAGTGTCCTACTGGGCACATACCAGGTGAAACGTTCCTGAAAATAGAGTGGACCGGTGCAGTGAAGAGCCTTATGTATAAGACACAGAGCCTTAAATGAAATTCTCTTCTCCACTGGTAGCCAATGAAGGCCATGTAGCAGGTGAGATACTGGTTTGAACTTGGGGATGTTCAAGAGGGTTCTGGCCACCGCGTTCTGTAGGGACTGCAATTTTTTGAGCAGATATTTCGAAGTGCCCAGATAAAGGGCATTGCAGTAATCCAATTTGAAACCTATAAGGGCCAGCATTACGGTCTTCTGTAAATCCGTTGGGATGAACGGCAGAATTTTTTTGAGAACCCGAAGCATAAAGTAGCCCCCCACGGTCACTGCATTGATCTGAGCATCGAAACATAATTTGGTGTCAAAGATGACTCCCAAGTTTTTTGCCTTCTGCACAGGCTTGGGCAGAACTCCCAGCTCCTGAGGCCACCAGGATCCATTCCAAAAGGAAGTCTCTTTCTCAAAGAGCAGCACCTCAGTTTTTTCCGAATTTAGCTTAAGACAATTCTCCTTCATCCAGCCTGCAACTGCAGCCATACAGTTGCAGAAATTGTTGGCATCTTTTTCAAACTGGGATGAGACGGACACCACTATCTGGGTGTCATCTGCATAAGATAGTACGGTCAGGCCGAAATATATAAATAAGCTTCACCAGGGGGGTGATATACACATTAAAAAGTGTGGGGCTGAGTGCCGATCCCTGAGGTACCCCATAGGGAAGGGAGAAGAAGCTGGATTTTGCATCTCCCACCTCAACCCACTGTTTCCTGTTTTGGAGAAAAGAGCTTAGCAGAGTTAGTGCAGTGCTCCTGAAGCCCAAGCAGTGCAGGCGTTTCATGAGAAGCACGTGGTGGACCGTATCAAAGGTGGCCGAGAGATCAAGTAAAATTAATGCAGCTCTGCCGCTTTTGTCCACTCTGACTCTGATCTCCACTGATGCGGCCACAAGTGCGGACTCCGTACAATGGTTCGCTCTAAACCTGAGCGGGGTCAAGCAATTGATGGGTGTCCAGAAATATCAAGATTTCCACATTCATAGCCTTCTCTAGCACCTTAGCCGGGAACGGGAGTCGGTCTAGAGATTGGTCTGTAACTATCTACCCGCTTGGGGTCTAAGGAGGGTTTCTTCACCAAAGGAAGAATTGAGGCCCTCTTCCAAATGTCGGGGTAGTGCCCTGAACTCAATACTTTGTACAGTGCAAACAGTGAAACCTTTGCTTATACACGAGGCTGGTCCCACAATATTTCTATATTTGGACCTTTCTAAAGAACTGCTCAGAAAGGGGGTCTATTAGCCCATCAATAACCATAGGTACTGCTCACATCTATTGAGGACCTTCCACTGAGAATAAAGACCACAGCACAAACAGCACTGTAGTATTGTAGGTATAACTAAACAGTATATCTGATGGTATTTCAGTACTTGTGTGTGTAGTATACATGATTGTCATCGGTCTAATAATAGTGTGTCCTTCCATTTTCCAAGTGCACAGAACATACTTTCAGCCTTAGAAATGATGCCAGTTAAAGACAGGTGATTATTTTTCTACCACAATATTTATATGGGATGGGGTTCAGAAGTATTGAGATAATAACGAGTCCTTCTCATTTGTTTTTGCAGGTCTCCCTCCCCGCAGTTCCTTCCCCACACACCCTTTCCCTCACCTGGTCAGTCCAATAGTCTGCGCCATTATGGCATTCAGACTTGGTGGCGCCTTATTGTCATCGAGCAAGCTCTGAGGAATTCCACAGTTGCCTTTGAAAAACCCTATGGGAGGGGTAGGCCTTACAATAGTGAACAACGAATTTAGGAGTTTTTCACTACTGTAAAACTTAAAAGTACATGTCCAACCTTTAAGTTGCACAGCACCCTGCCCTATGGTCTACCTAGGGCCTACCTTAGGGGTGACTTATGTGTAAAAAAAGGGGAGTTTAAGGCTTGGCAAGGGGGTTTAAATGCCAAGTCCACGTAGCAGTTTGAAACTGCATTCAGGATGCAATGGCAGGCCTAGGGCATGTTTTAAGGTCCAACTGAGTGGGTTGCACCATAAGTGCTGCAGACCAACTGGTAGCATTTAATTTACCAGCTCTGGGTATATTCTATACCATTCTGCAAGGGATTTACAAGTAAATTAAATATGGCCATTAGTTATATCCCAATCAAACCATGTTTAGGGGAGTGAGCACAAGCAATTTAGCACTGGTTAGCAGTTGCAAAGTGCACAGATTCCTAAGGCCAACAAAACAAATTTCAGCAAAGATGGGAGGCAAGTAGACAAAAGGTTTGGGGGAAGACCACCCTAAGGCTGAAAGGTCTAACAGTTATTTGCCAGGAGCGCCATGACAAGGAGATTTCAATTGATTTACTTGGGCCTGTGCAGGGCGAGAGCATGCACATCCTTACATGTTTTTATTGATTGACATTTTTTCAAAGTGTCCAGAAGTCAAATGTGTACTAGATATTAGTTGTAAGGGTGTTTTGGAAGACGTATCTCAAAGAGAAGGCTACCCTAAGTCATTGCTTTCTGAAAAGGGTGCATAACTTTTCTCATCAGAAGTTAAAGATCTTTCTGAAATACACTTGTAATAATTGCATACAAAGTGTGAGCTTTATCACTCTGAAACTAATGGAGTTGTCGAATATTTCAATAAAATGCTGAAAGAGGGCAGACAGATTGCATGAGCCAATGAGATGCTGTGGAAACAAACCCTTAAGGAATGGCTGTTTGCATTTTGGATGTGTCCTCATGCCTTTATGGAGTGGGTGGGCTCCCTTCAGATTATTCCAAGGGAGAAAGCCAAGCATGTGCATTTCTCCAGGGTGGATGTCTTGGCAGAAGGGTTATTTGGAAAACTTAGAGAATGGTGTTTGGAGGGAGAAGAAAGAGTATGTCAAAAGATGAGAAAGGAACAGTACTATAGTACGTTTTCAACTGATACCAGGAAACCGAAGGTAGGATATTGAGTGAAACTTAAGACTCCTTCGGGACATACTTCATGGCCTACCAGGATAACATTCATCACCGAGCTCAGTCCATGATGCACCTGAGATTGGTCCATCAGGCCCTTTATTCCCAAATATTGAGGGATCTTATTTCCTCTTTTTTGATGTAATGGTGTTATTTACTGTTGAAAATGTCTGTATTGCTCAAAATTGATCTAAGCTGCAGAAAAGGTGAGCATTTCAGATACGTATGAGAACCTGAGAAGCACCTCTTTTCTTCAATGAAACAGACCAGCAATAAAAAGGCAGCCACTATGAATTACTCGTTCAATGTCAGACTGACTTGAAAGTGGATGCTTTAGCATATTTATTTATTAAAACCAACATTTCTGACTCTGTAAGGGAAAATGTACAAAATATTATTAAAAAATGATTATTATTTTAAAATGTGAAAGGTGGATTCAGGTGGAAGTTGGGCCACTATGGTTCCCCCCTGGGTTAATGGAGGCCAGGTGCCCCCTCGTTGGTCCCCTGTGTTAGGTGCATAGGCACAGAGTGAAGAGACTTTACCACAGAGAGAATGTTAATCTACTCTGTCAGCCCACATACATTATCCACACTATTGGACCTTCTGCGCTGCTTGACCTGTAACTACATATGTCCCCACCAGCTTCTGCACTACTTGGCTTGGAAACCCTTACTTCCCCTTTAGCTTATGAGGTACTTGAGCTGGACCCACATATGTCACATTTTGCTTCTGCGGTACATGAGCTGAAACCACTTATGTCCCCTTTAGTTACTATGTTACTTGACCTGGAACCACTTATTTCCCCTTTAGCTTATGTGGTACTTAACCTGGAACCAGTTATGCTCCCTTTTGCTTTTCTGTGTTTGACCTGGAAATATGTATTCCCCCTTTAGCTTCTCTAGTATGTGACCTGAAACCACATACTCCCCCTTTAGCTTCTCTAGTATGTGACCTGAAACCACATACTCCCTCTTTAGCTTCTGCTCTACTTGACCTGGAACCCATTATGCCCCACTTAGCTTCTGTGGTACTTGACCTGCTATAATTGACCTGGAACTACTTAGGGCCCTTTAGCCTCTGTGATGCTTGAGTTGGAACCACTTGTATCCCCTTTAGCTTTTCCAGTACGCGACCTGGAACAATTTATGGCCCCTGTGGCCTTTGCAATACTTGACTTTGAACCACTTATATCCTCTTAGCTTCTGTGCTACTTAAGCTGGAATCACTTATGTCCCCTTTAAGTTCTGTTGTACATAACATAGAACCATTAATGCCCCGTTTAGCTTCCGCTGTCATTTTGTTGAAACCACTTATTTTGTCTTTAGCTTCAGCACTTCTTGACCTGGAACCACATATGTGCCCTCTAGCTTCTGCGCTACTTGAGGTGGAACCACTTATGTGCCCTCTAGCTTCTGCGCTACTTGAGCTGGAACCACTTATGTGCCCTCTAGCTTTTGCGCTACTTGAGCTGGAACCACTTATGTGCCCTCTAGCTTCTGCGCTACTTGACCTGGAACCACGTATGTGCCCTCTAGCTTCTGCGCTACTTGAGCTGGAACCACTTATGTGCCCTCTAGCTTCTGCGCTACTTGAGCTGGAACCACTTATGTGCCCTCTAGCTTCTGCGCTACTTGACCTGGAACCACTTATGTGCCCTCTAGCTTCTGCGCTACTTGAGCTGGAACCACTTATGTGCCCTCTAGCTTCTGCGCTACTTGACCTGGAACCACTTATGTGCCCTCTAGCTTCTGCGCTACTTGAGCTGGAACCACTTATGTGCCCTCTAGCTTCTGCGCTACTTGAGCTGGAACCACTTATGTGCCCTCTAGCTTCTGCGCTATTTGAGCTGGAACCACTTATGTGCCCTCTAGCTTCTGCGCTACTTGAGCTGGAACCACTTATGTGCCCTCTAGCTTCTGCGCTACTTGACCTGGAACCACTTATGTTCCCTCTAGCTTCTGCGCTACTTGACCTGGAACCACGTATGTGCCCTCTAGCTACTGCGCTACTTGAGCTGGAACCACTTATGTGCCCTCTAGCTTCTGCGCTACTTGACCTGGAACCAATTATGTGTCCTCTAGCTTCTGCGCTACTTGACCTGGAACCACTTATGTGTCCACTAGCTTCTGCGCTACTTGAGCTGGAACCACTTATGTGCCCTCTAGCTTCTGTGCTACTTGACCTGGAACCAATTATGTGCCCTCTAGCTTCTGCGCTACTTGAGCTGGAACCACTCATGTCCCATTTAACTTCTGCGGTAATTGACACAGAACAATTTGTGTTCCCTTTACCTTCTGCGCTACTTGGCGTAAAACCATTTATTTCTTTTTCAGCTTCTGCAGTGCTTGGCCTGGAACCCTTTATGTCCCCTTTAGCTTCTGTGCTACTTGACCTGGAACTGCTTATTTTGTCTTTAGCTTCTGCACTACTTGACCTGGAATCACATATGTGCCCTCCAGCTTCTGCCTTACTTGACCTGAAGCACCTTCTGTCCCCTTTGGCTTCTGCGCTACATGTCTTGGAACCACTTATGTCCACTTTACAGTACATATAATAACCCCTCCACAAGTAGGAGCAGTTCTGTAACTCCTCAGCACCTATATCTAGAAAGCCAGGTGTTCCACATTTTAGCGCTGCTAGGTCCTTGTTTTGTGTTTCAATTTTTTATTGAAATTTATATATATTAAAAAAAAAATTATACATATATTATAATAACTGTATGCATTATCATACAATAAATATATAAGAGAATTATTAAATATAAGCATATAGTAAAACTTTCTGAATAATTAATCATATTATATAATTTAATAAATATATAAACATATAAATGCAAAGACAAATATTTGGATTTATATTGAGGCCATAAAAGATGGAATTAAGGGAAGGGGGGAAGAGAGAGGTAAGGAAAGAAGGGATCACAAAAGAAAGCGATAAGTGAAAAGTTTACAAATATGAAGCATAATGCAATATGAGTATGTTCTAAGGGAAAAGACACTCTAGGAAAGCAATGCGAATAGATAAAAGATGAATATAAGGGTTAAGTAATTTCATTTGATGTACCTAAATATAAATGTATGAGAGGACATTCTAAGTGATAGATAACATAAGGTAAGATAAGATACGACAAATACTTACCATAACATAAAGTAATTATGCTGGTTCAAAGAAAGAGAAAAAGTAATATTCTTTGATATAGACAAAATTAAATAAATTACATTATGCTACAAATATATGAATGTTACGGAGCCAAGGGAGATGAAGTAGGAAAAGGAATTATGAGATAAGAATAGAAAAGGATAATGACATGGATAATATAGAGAAATGTGCAAACAATAAATGAAAACAATAGGTATATTGTGCAGAATGAAAGTGTAAGCAGAGAAACACACATGTATAAATATATATATTAAAAGATACAGAATTACATGTAAATGCTCTGGTGAGTAGCTATAAAAAACAACAACCAGTAGTGGATAAATACAATATGTGGTAAGATTTATAACCACCAATAATGAATAATGAGTGAGAAGAAGAGGAAATAGAAATTAAATTACTGCGTAGAAGGGTCATTAATGTTAGCATCAGTATTTGAAGCTAGAAAAGGTGACCATACTCGAAGAAAGAGATCAGATTGATCCTGTATGTTGTATATAATACGTTCGTAGGAAGCTGTTTGGATCATGGCCACCATCCATGTTTCTTGTGATGGTGGTTGAGGCGATTTCCATTGTCGTAATATACAAATTTTGGCTGTAGCTAAGGCTGTGTGTAAAAGTCGGGCTTGTGGTTTAGAAAGTGGTTGTGATTGACGTGTATCATGCAGAAGAATGGTAGCATGCGAAAGTGGAATTTGTAGAGGCATCGTGGAACGTAAGGTTTTACCTATATAATTCCAAAAGGGTTGGATCACTGGACATCCACAGATGATATGAGAAATGTTACAAGACGTACTATCACATCTCCAGCAGTTAGAATGGGGAAGCAAGCCAGCTTTATGCAGTTTTGTTGGTGACCAGTGCCAATCATGTAAAATCTTGAATAAACAAAATTTCAATCGTGCTTCACGTGCACCCTTATTGAGATTGCTAAGAATGTCAGACCATTCATCATCGGTATAAGAGACCGATAATGAGGTTTGCCATTTAATACGCAAGGTTTGCGATAAGGGTTGAGAAAAAAGATGCGAAGTGAGAGTTTGGTAGAAGCCAGATGTAGCTCCTTTCATCTTACCCCAAGCGTGTAGATATGTCACAATTGGTGAGTCGGGCAAGAGCCATGGTGGAGGTCCTAGACTTCTCCGTAAGGATTGTCGTAACTGGTTGTATTTTGAAAGTTGTATAGCAGGCAAATGAAATTCTTCCTGCAGTTGGACAAATGATTTAATATCACCGTTTGAAAAAAGTTGGTCTAGGGTGGAAACACCTGCTGTTTCCCAAATGGGCCAAAATATAGATTTTCTATTAATACGAATTGCAGAATTATTCCATAATGGTGCTTTCCTATGGAGACGCGGATGTGCGCCCAGTAAGCAGTGTGCCCTTTGCCAAGCAGCGCGCATAGCCGACAAAATAGGATTAGTGGAGTCTCGGGGACGAGATTCAGAGCCGTATAAAACAGAAAGACCTGCTTTTGTAAATGAAAGGTAGTGTTCAAGATGTACCCACTGTGGCGCATCCAATGAATGTGAAAGCATATATGACATTTGAGAAAGCTGTAATGCCAAAGCATAATGTTCCACTGAGGGTAGACCTATTCCTCCATAGGAGCGATGAGCCTTTAGTTTTGAAGCTGAGAGACGGGGTTTGGCAGAGTTCCATATAAAAGATTTTATCTTAGAATCAATTGAACGTAACGTGGTTAAAGGAACCTGAATAGGGAGCATGCCGAGGACATAAAGAAAACGAGAGAGAGTAACCATTTTCACAGCTTGAACCCTGCCCCACATTGAGAGACCCAGTGCCTTCCATTTTTCAAAATCCCTTCGCATTTGAGCAATGAGGGGATTGAGATTATCTGTAACCATGCCCTCTAGACCTTTGTTCACTAGTATGCCCAAATATTTGAGATGAGAAGATTTCCATTGAAAGGGAAAACCTTGAATGGCCGCTATTGTGGTCCCGTTCGAGATGGGCAGCGCTTCGCTTTTGTTCCAATTAATTTTGTACCCAGAAAGGGAGGAGAAGTCATCTATTATTTTTAATACAGATGGTAAAGAGGTGGAGAGATCTGTGATTGTGAGAAGAATATCATCTGCGTAGAGATACATTTTGGATTCACCTGTTGGAAGAGAAATGCCCTTAATATAGGAAGATTGTCTTAAGGAGGCAGCTAACGGTTCCATGGCTAGAAGAAAGAGTAACGGGGAGAGGGGGCAACCCTGACGAGTACCTCGATTGATAGAGAATGGATCTGAGATAAAGCCCCCACAATTTACCTGTGCCGAGGGATTTTTGTACAACAAGCGTATTTTGTTTATGAATTGATCTCCCAGGCCGAATTTTTGTAACACCCTAAAAAGATAATCCCATTCAATCCGATCAAACGCCTTTTCCGCATCAAGCGATAAGGCCAAAGCGTCATCAGGAAGATTCTTGGCATACCATAATGTGTGGGCAAGAGTGCGAAGATGGTTCCTAGAGGAACGCCCCGGAACAAATCCAACTTGGGTACAGTGTATGAGAGATGGGATAGCCTTACGCAAGCGAGAGGCCAGAATGCTAGCTAGGATTTTGATGTCGCAATTCAATAAAGATATGGGACGATAGCTGCTACATAATAAAGGATCTTTACCAGGTTTAGGTAACACAGCAATAATAGCTTTATTAGATATAAGGCCCAAGGAGGCCTCACGCTCTGCCTCTTGGAATGCGAGTAAAAGAGAGTCAATCACATCCACTCCTGCCCAACGATAAAACTCTGCAGGAAAGCCATCTTCTCCTGGGGCCTTATGATATGGCAAGCCAGCAATTGCTCGCGATATTTCTTCCCTGGTAATTTCACCTTCCAATAAGATTCTACCTTCCTCTGACAAACAGGGTAAGTTTACATTTGTAAGGAAAGAATCCAATTTGTCAGTGTCAAGTTGAGTTTCAGCAGTGTAAAGAGACTGATAATACTGGGCAAATTCGTTAACAATATCTTGGGGTTTAGTTAGAGTAACACCATTCATTGACTTAATGGCCGGTATAGCCATAGATGCTTGCTGCTGACGTAGCTGGGCTGCTAATAATCTTCCCGCTTTTTCCCCCTGCTCATAATGTCTCCCTTTCATTCTATGTAGGGCGTATTCTGCCTTAGAAGTAAAAAGGTTATTTAAAGCCATGCGAGCTTTTTCCAATGACTTACGATGTGGTATCGTTGGATTAAGTGTATATAATCTAGTGTAAGACACAATATCTTGCTCCAATTCTTTTTGCCTTTTAGCATTTTGTTTATTAAACTGAGCTGCATCTCTCATAAGCTGCCCACGGATAGTGGCTTTTGCCGCCGCCCAGAGAGTTCTGTTGGAGTCAACGGACCCTTGATTGACTAACATAAAGTCTTGAAAATGGGATTGTAATAAAATTTTGTTTTTGGGTGTCCTATAACGTTGAATGTTTAGACGCCAGGGTTTGCGACCTGGTTTAGATAAACCAGTTTGTAAGGAAAGTAGAACTGGAGAATGATCAGAGATTGCTGCCTCCAGAATCTGAGAGTCCTGTGTTATTTGAACTACATTTTGGGAGATTAAAAAGTAGTCCAAACGAGAGAGCGTGCCGTGCGTAGGGGAAGTGAAGGTGTAATCCTTATCCATCGGGTGAGAAAGTCGCCAATGGTCTACCAAACCATTATCTGCCACCACATCGTCCATTAGAGCCCTATCTGCCGCATTTGCCTTATCTAGAGGGCCTGTTTTGTCTAGGACTGGATCACGCACTAGGTTCCAATCTCCACCGATAAGAAACTGGGAAGCACCTATTTCAGTTAAAAGGCGGTTTAGTTGAAGGAGAAATGATCGTTTTGCTCCTGTGGGAGCGTAAATGGAGCCAACGCATATGTGTGTTTCACCGATGCGAAGTTTGGCAAAGACATATCGTCCATCCGGATCTATCCAGGATTTCAAGACTGTCACTGGTAAGGATTTACGGATAAGAATCGCTACTCCACATTTGCGGGTTGGTGTCGCATCTGGGTCTGTTCTCTTCTGTATGCTGCTGTGTATAACCCGTCCCACCCAGTCTCTACGCAATTTTTCGGACTCTTTAGCGTCAAGGTGGGTTTCTTGAAGGAGAGCTATATCCACATGCTTGGACTGTAAATAAGAGAGTGTCTTTTTTCTTTTAATATAATGTGTCAATCCATGAACATTCCAGGTTATTACTCGAAGATCGTGTGAAGTGGCCATGTCAGATAAGAATAGGAAAGAAAGAAAAAAAAGGTAGGACTAGCGATAGAAATTTAATAAGGAAGCCAGAACGTGATGTAGTAAATTAAAAAATTGATATAATGTTGCTGTATATGTGAAAGAAGAGAAATAAGATACGAGAAAGAAGGAGGGAGAGGAAGAGAGAAGAGGGGAAAGAAAAAAGAGAAAAAGAAAAGAAAGGAGAAGTAAGAGGATAAAAGAAGACCTTGGACCGTAACAGAGATCAGGTAAATAATGAATTAATCAAATGGGTAATGCTATTTGATGATGGAAGAATATATGTGTAGAGATAGCTAGAGGTGTGTTCAACAGAAGGAATAGTATGTAGTGTAAATGACAAAGGGAAAGGTAGGGAGGAAAGAGTGCCAAATATAAAATGGCACAAGGGATCTCAGGACTTTTAACCACGGGTCTAAACACTAATGGACCGCCGCCACGAGGAGGGGCCCCATCAGGAGAGTGAAACAGTGGTTGACAATATAAATCCAAAGATGTCTTTAAAATGTATATAATAACAGGTATTCTTACTATTAATAAGAAATATAACAATATATTGTAATACTGTAACATTAAAACCTATGGATGATCTCTTGAATTAAAGAGGATTAATATGCTTCTAAATAAATAAATTATACAATAAGAGTAACTATTTGATTGAGAAATGGAATATTAACAATCTTAAAATGCATTAATTGATACAGAGAATATTGACCATATGTATGAGAAAGGGTAAAGCAGTAAATTTGGTAATAAAAAACAGTATTACTAACAATACGTAGTCAATAAAAGAAAGAAAAAAAAAAACAACAAAAAACAGTATAGACCTATCATTAATTATAAGGCTCATGTATCGAATGATAGATGTAGAAGCAGGAGAATTATTATAATTCATATGAAGACGTAACATAGTAATATTAAAGAGCATAACATTATAGTATAATTGCAAAACATATTGTTAAACCATTAGAGTATTGAATCGAAAATAAAGAAAGATAAACTAAGGAGAGAGGGAATTGTAACCCTGTAGATAATTAGGCAATATGTGAAAAATTAAAAGATTGGAATTATCAGCATGAAGAGCTGTAATAACCACAATCTTAGAGTGAATAAATAAGTACCAAGAATATCAATCAGATATGCTTAAAACAGTGAGAGGGATAGACCCAGTGTTTAAAGACAATATAATTAATATAATAGATGTGATGAAACAAAAAAAAGAAAAAGAGAGAGAAAAGAGGAAGAACAATAAAGAACAGTACAATAACTGTATTACTCAACAAACTGATGACGATATACCTTCTTTTCCCCATTTATATCATGAGTTCATTAGGTTTGATCTAACACCTAAAAGAAAATGGGTGTGAAGACAAAGCTAAATCTGAACAAAAATATATTTAAACATTAAATCATCCACATTCTGCGTCTAAAGTAGATTTTAATACTCATCTGTCCGCAGGCGAGATATCTTCTTCATTTCTTGTATGTTATGAGTTCATTATGGATGGTTAGTCATTTAAAAGGATACAAGTGTGAGCATAGGTTAATTTTGGTCAAAATTGTAGAGAGGTACTGAATCAACCACATTCTGCATCCGAAGTAGATTTTAATGGCGATCGGGATTTATCCCTATGCTGTTCCTTAGTGAAGGTGGATACAGTTTGAAGAGCAGCATTCTTGTCCTCATGACTACGAATAGACCTTTCAAAATCCCTGCCTCTCTGTCGAGGACTGCTGACATTACGTCGTAGATTGCTCGATGCCTGAGGAAAAGAACTATGATGTGATAGTTCTGGAGTGGATTGCTGAGTTTCCATTTGTTGCGGCTTCCAATTGTCTAAAAATATACGGAGGTCCTCAGGGTCATAGAAGTCTTTAGATACTCCATCCTTAGAAATTCGGAGACGAGCAGGATCAAATAGACCATATTTAATGTCTAGCTGACGTAATTGAGGTCTAAATGAAAGGAAGGCCTTGCGTCTCTCGTTAGTGTCTCTGGAAAAATCAGCTGCAATACGAATTTCATACCCATTGTATGAGAATGGACCATGAGTACGTGCTGATATTAATATTTGCCTCGTCTGTTCATGCCTTAAAAAACAAGCGATGAGGGGACGTGAGTTTGTTGCAGATTCCTTGCGTAATGGACCAATTCGATGTGCGCGCTGTATCTCCAGTGGAGGGTCAAAAGCAATGTCCATAGTTTTTGGAAGGATATTTTGTAGAAATGTTCTAGCGTTTGAACCTTCGATCTTTTCTGGAAAACCGAAAAAGCGGACATTATCCCTCCTGCTTCGATCTTCCAAATCTATCATCTTACTTCGTAGAAATAAAAGCTCTTGATCTCTGTTTTGTATTGAGTCTAGACGAGTTTCTACATTTATTAGCCTGTGATCAAGCTCCTCTGTCTTGGCGTGAAATCCTGCAATGTCTGCTCGTATTGTTTTAGTTTCTGCTGTTAATGAGGAAATATTTGAATCCATGCCTTCAAGTCTGCGACTGACCGCTGATATTTCTTGTAGGATGCGATCCATGGTTTGCCCTTGCATGGTGAGGTTAGTTTGTATAGAATTGTCTATTGTAGAGGAAGAGCTATTGGCATCTGTATTTTGTGACTGCTTAAGTATATCCGAGAAAAGAGGCTGTTTAGAGGATTTATTTCCATGTTTGGCAGTAGACATTTTGATTTCTGCTAAGTCTCTCAGAATCTCTCAGAAGTATCGCTTCGCAGTAGTTTAAAAAAAACTAAGCAGGATATCAGGGCTAGCAGAAAACAAAGCACTCATCTGCTACAAAGCTGCCATGCTTTTGAATTCAGACCACACCGGGTCAAGAAAACAAATCTCACGTGCCAATAACGAAAATTGAGTGACGCGCAGGCGCAAATGCGTCAAAAAACAGATTTTCTCTGAAACAGCGCTTCGCATTAGCCAGAGCGAGATAGCAGGGTGCTCAAGTTAATATCAAACAAAGCACTCACCCATGGTAAAGCTGTTGTTTTTCAAAATTTCGGATTAAAGTGTGTCCTCAAAGCACCTCACAGCTGTCCGCAAATAAGCGTGTGTGGTGAGCAGACCGAGGTGCATGAGGAAAAGCCAGGAAGCTCAGGTGTGACCAATGGAACGTTACGGGCGGGAAGCTGTGGAACTCCAGGCTCAAGTTTGTAGGCAGGCTGACAGGACCAGAGTTTCTCAGCACATAAGTTAAAAATCAAGGCTTATTATATAAAGTTGCGTACTGCACATTTATCCACAAGATTCTCTCAAAGACAGTCTGGGCATTTGTTCAGTTAAACTGTGTGGTGAACAACACTACAGCTTAATTTCATAGGGCAGACTTCCCAGCAACACATAAACTTCACCAAACCTTATTGTAATGTAGTTAAGGCTTAAGAGGGTACTTTTCCAAAACAGCGCATAAACTTCTCCAAAGACACATATTTCAGCTGGGATTGTTCATTTTGATGACAGACGCCACCGTCTCTCTCACCAAGGAGCTCCTGTCCACATACCAGGCTCTTCACAGCACAGAAGGGCAAGGCCTTGTATACAATGTTAGACTGTGTGCAGATTACTCAAATTTTCCTCACAAAAGGGTAAAGCCTTTGCTGAGTTTAAATACGTAACTCAGCACAAAACAGTGACATGTAACTCCTCAGAAGAATGCAGACTTCACACGAGTGACTACAGCTGGAGCCCCTCCCGCGCTTCTTGAGGTAATTATTTTAGAGAGCAAGCATATGAACTCCAAATGAACTTTACAGACCTTAACTGAAGTCAGCTGGAGCCGTGAGTCATAATGAAAGGCTCCCGGTGCTTCTCTCTCAGACTCTGTATTTCAAGAGGCAGGAATCCAGTCAGCTTATCTTCCTTCAGAATCACATTTCACATTCCGCAGGGCGCGAGCAGGGACAGCTGGCTGCTGTCAGAGGCTGAAGTATTGGCGCCAAAAGTAAACACAGCCACATATCCTCTGAAGGGATTAATGTAGTGTCCTGTAAATCTCACCTCAGAGAGCGCAGTTATTTAGACTGTGTTGTCGACAGAAATAAGCTTCAAAATATGAATAGAGAGGCTGCCAGTGTCTCCGGGGCTCCTCTCAGCACAGGGCTCCGGTGTCAAGAATGAGCAGTTTCCATTCCTCAGGAACCGAGTCACCCACGCTGAAGAAAACTGGCACATCTGCTCCTCATTAACTTTCTGACCTCCGTAATGCTGAAATTATGTCGAAGGTCTTGCATTTAATGGGCGCCAACTCCTTTTGAAGCCCCACTCATAGCGGAGCTCACAGGTTAGGTGGCCATCTTCAGCTGTGGCCAGACCACGCCCCCGCTAGGTCCTTGTTAATGAAGTGACCAGGTATCAGACATGCTGCCCAGAGTCGATTTCACACTGGTCACTAGTATGGAGTCTCTCGATCTTCAGTAGAGATGACATACTATACCTGTGGCTCATAGAATTGGGTTGTTAATATCAGCATGGTGATGTCGGAGCCCACGTGAGCTGCTGTGGTGGCAGCCACTGAACCATTCTTGAGATGGCAATGTTTGCCTGTCAAGCCCCTGCTTTGATTGATTGGCTTTAGAGATTTATAGCACACAGCTATGCTCAAACTGAGCCTCAAGGCACTTAAAAACACTTGTCAGATCAGACAGCAGTAGACAAAAAAGGAGTTAAACTGCGGAGAACAAAAAAGCTTTTCAGGTTCTTGGTAAATCTAAGATAGTCATCAGTGGCCCAGAGAGAGTGGAGCAAAGAGTTCCAAAGAGTGGAGCCTAATATTGTGGCCAAATTGCTGCTTCTACATGCTGTACGGTATGTTGGAGGAAGGATCAGAGGTGCATTGGTCGATCTACGGACTCTAGAAGGAACAAGCGGTTTTGGAGAGTAAGCGCACCCTTAAGGTAGACTGCATGATGAAAGTGCGAAAGAAGTTTGAATTTGATCCGCTTGTGAACTGGCAGTCATTGCAAATCAGAAAGTCAATGAAGATTGAACATCTTCTCTGAGGACACACAAATCTAGCCAGCACATTCTGACCATGTTGAAGCTTGATGTTTAGTTTGTTTAGGCATGCTGATGTAGAGGGCATTGGAGTAATCAAGCCTTGAGGTAATCAAGGCATGCATTAATGTTTCCAAGTACTCATGGGTAGAAAGACGAGTACCTTGCGTATGGTCTTCAGAAGTTTGAAACACATGGATATTACTATGAGAATTTGAGGTGTGAAAGAGAGGAAACTATCAAACTTAACTTCGGGACTGAAGTCACATGGATGGAAGGCTGGCCTAGTTCCGAAGGGCAAAACACACAAGTTGATGGACGGAATGTTGCACATTGGCAAAACATTCACCCCCAGTCACAGATCTGGGTTTAATCCATCGTTATTTTGCTCATCACGCCACCCAAGTTCAGACATGGCCATATGCAAATCAGTCTTGACCCTGTGCCTCATGGGAACAGTCCAGCCCGAACTGCCAAGCCATGTCTTCCCTGGACCAGAATCAAGCATCCTAGGACCGGTTTCTGGCTATCAGCCATCATCAGCCAGGATAGCTTGACTCCAGTGGCGTAGTGAGCACGGGACCCACGTCTGGGCATACCCTTCCCACATAGGGCGAACAGCAAAACACACAAGTTGATGGACGGAATGTTGCACATTGGCAAAACATTCACCCCCAGTCACAGATCTGGGTTTAATCCATCGTTATTTTGCTCATCACGCCACCCCAGTTCAGACATGGCCATATGCAAATCAGTCTTGACCCTGTGCCTCATGGGAACAGTCCAGCCCGAACTGCCAAGCCATGTCTTCCCTGGACCAGAATCAAGCATCCTAGGACCGGTTTCTGGCTATCAGCCATCATCAGCCAGGATAGCTTGACTCCAGTGGCGTAGTGAGCACGGGACCCACGTCTGGGCATACCCTTCCCACATAGGGCGAACAGCAAAACACACAAGTTGATGGACGGAATGTTGCACATTGGCAAAACATTCACCCCCAAGCACAGATCTGGGTTTAATCCATCGTTATTTTGCTCACCACGCCACCCCAGTTCAGACATGGCCATATGCAAATCAGTCTTGACCCTGTGCCTCATGGGAACAGTCCAGCCCGAACTGCCAAGCCATGTCTTCCCTGGACCAGAATCAAGCATCCTAGGACCGGTTTCTGGCTATCAGCCATCATCAGCCAGGATAGCTTGACTCCAGTGGCGTAGTGAGCACGGGACCCACGTCTGGGCATACCCTTCCCACATAGGGCGAACAGCAAAACACACAAGTTGATGGACGGAATGTTGCACATTGGCAAAACATTCACCCCCAGTCACAGATCTGGGTTTAATCCATCGTTATTTTGCTCACCACGCCACCCCAGTTCAGACATGGCCATATGCAAATCAGTCTTGACCCTGTGCCTCATGGGAACAGTCCAGCCCGAACTGCCAAGCCATGTCTTCCCTGGACCAGAATCAAGCATCCTAGGACCGGTTTCTGGCTATCAGCCATCATCAGCCAGGATAGCTTGACTCCAGTGGCGTAGTGAGCACGGGACCCACGTCTGGGCATACCCTTCCCACATAGGGCGAACAGCAAAACACACAAGTTGATGGACGGAATGTTGCACATTGGCAAAACATTCACCCCCAGTCACAGATCTGGGTTTAATCCATCGTTATTTTGCTCACCACGCCACCCCAGTTCAGACATGGCCATATGCAAATCAGTCTTGACCCTGTGCCTCATGGGAACAGTCCAGCCCGAACTGCCAAGCCATGTCTTCCCTGGACCAGAATCAAGCATCCTAGGACCGGTTTCTGGCTATCAGCCATCATCAGCCAGGATAGCTTGACTCCAGTGGCGTAGTGAGCACGGGACCCACGTCTGGGCATACCCTTCCCACATAGGGCGAACAGCAAAACACACAAGTTGATGGACGGAATGTTGCACATTGGCAAAACATTCACCCCCAGTCACAGATCTGGGTTTAATCCATCGTTATTTTGCTCACCACGCCACCCCAGTTCAGACATGGCCATATGCAAATCAGTCTTGACCCTGTGCCTCATGGGAACAGTCCAGCCCGAACTGCCAAGCCATGTCTTCCCTGGACCAGAATCAAGCATCCTAGGACCGGTTTCTGGCTATCAGCCATCATCAACCAGGATTGCTTGACTCCAGTGGCGTAGTGAGCACGGGACCCACGTCTGGGCATACCCTTCCCACATAGGGCGAACAGCAAAACACACAAGTTGATGGACGGAATGTTGCACATTGGCAAAACATTCACCCCCAGTCACAGATCTGGGTTTAATCCATCGTTATTTTGCTCACCACGCCACCCCAGTTCAGACATGGCCATATGCAAATCAGTCTTGACCCTGTGCCTCATGGGAACAGTCCAGCCCGAACTGCCAAGCCATGTCTTCCCTGGACCAGAATCAAGCATCCTAGGACCGGTTTCTGGCTATCAGCCATCATCAGCCAGGATAGCTTGACTCCAGTGGCGTAGTGAGCACGGGACCCATGTCTGGGCATACCCTTCCCACATAGGGCGAACAGCAAAACACACAAGTTGATGGACGGAATGTTGCCCCTCGCTCTTCCGTTCCCTACATAGACCCCCCTCCCTTGCTTCTGGACTTGGTGATTCTTGCCCCCAAGAATGATGATGGATTAAACCCAGATCAGTTGACTGGGGGTGAGTGTTTGATTGGCTCAAACGTTCCGTCCATCATCCCCTTTTGTATCGCTTTGTTCGCCCTAAGTTGGCGGGGGTATGCCCAGACGTGGGTCCCTTGCTCACTTTGCCACTGGATTCAAGCAGGCCTGGCTGATGACGGCTGGAATGCCAGAAACCGGTCCTAGGATGCTTGTTTCCGGTCCAGGGAAGACATGGCTTGGCAGTTCGGGCTGGACTGTTCCCATGAGGCACAGGGTCAGACTGATTTGCATATGGCCATGTCTGAACTGGGGTGGTGGAGTGAGCTAAAGAATGATGATGGATTATACCCAGATCAGTTGACTGGGGGTGAGTGTTTGATTGGCTCAAACGTTACGTCCATCATCCCCTTTTGTATCGCTTTGTTCGCCCTAAGTTGGCGGGGGTATGCCCAGACGTGGGTCCCTTGCTCACTTTGCCACTGGATTCAAGCAGGCCTGGCTGATGACGGCTGGAATGCCAGAAACCGGTCCTAGGATGCTTGTTTCCGGTCCAGGGAAGACATGGCTTGGCAGTTCGGGCTGGACTGTTCCCATGAGGCACAGGGTCAGACTGATTTGCATATGGCCATGTCTGAACTGGGGTGGTGGATTAAACCCAGATCAGTTGACTGGGGGTGAGTGTTTGATTGGCTCAAGCGTTCCGTCCATCATCCCCTTTTGTATCGCTTTGTTCGCCCTAAGTTGGCGGGGGTATGCCCAGACGTGGGTCCCTTGCTCACTTTGCCACTGGATTCAAGCAGGCCTGGCTGATGACGGCTGGAATGCCAGAAACCGGTCCTAGGATGCTTGTTTCCGGTCCAGGGAAGACATGGCTTGGCAGTTCGGGCTGGACTGTTCCCATGAGGCACAGGGTCAGACTGATTTGCATATGGCCATGTCTGAACTGGGGTGGTGGAGTGAGCTAAAGAATGATGATGGATTAAACCCAGATCAGTTGACTGGGGGTGAGTGTTTGATTGGCTCAAACGTTCCGTCCATCATCCCTTTTGTATCGCTTTGTTCACCCTAAGTTGGCGGGGTATGCCCAGACGTGGGTCCCTTGCTCACTTTGCCACTGGATTCAAGCAGGCCTGGCTGATGACGGCTGGAATGCCAGAAACCGGTCCTAGGATGCTTGTTCCCGGTCCAGGGAAGACATGGCTTGGCAGTTCGGGCTGGACTGTTCCCATGAGGCACAGGGTCAGACTGATTTGCATATGGCCATGTCTGAACTGGGGTGGTGGAGTGAGCTAAAGAATGATGATGGATTAAACCCAGATCAGTTGACTGGGGGTGAGTGTTTGATTGGCTCAAACGTTCCGTCCATCATCCCCTTTTGTATCGCTTTGTTCGCCCTAAGTTGGCGGGGGTATGCCCAGACGTGGGTCCCTTGCTCACTTTGCCACTGGATTCGAGCAGGCCTGGCTGATGACGGCTGGAATGCCAGAAACCGGTCCTAGGATGCTGGTTTCCGGTCCAGGGAAGACATGGCTTGGCAGTTTGGGCTGGACTGTTCCCATGAGGCACAGGGTCAGACTGATTTGCATATGGCCATGTCTGAACTGGGGTGGTGGAGTGAGCTAAAGAATGATGATGGATTAAACCCAGATCAGTTGACTGGGGGTGAGTGTTTGATTTGCTCAAGCGCTCCGTCCATTATCCCCTTTGGCAGGGTATGCCCAGACGTGGGTCCCTTGCTCACTTTGCCACTGGATTCAAGCTAGCCTGGCTGATGACGGCTGAATAGCCAGTAACCGGTTCCGAAGGGCACCAGCTGTCAGTCCATCTCTCTGTGTTTTTGCCTACCAGGAATAGCTCAGTCTTGTTGGAATTTAATTTGAGATTATTGGTATGCATCCATGAGGCTGTGGAAATGATCCACTGCCTAAATCTTAATTGGCAGCCGGCATCCTCCTGTGAAAGTGAGATAATCAGCTGAGTATCATCAGCATACGACAGCACATGGAAACCGAAATCTCGGACAAGAGCTGCAAGGGGGGTCATATATATTAAAGAGCTTCGGGCTCAAGGCTGAGCGTTGAGGGACTCCACACTTGAGCTGGGCTGGATCCGAATTAAAAGGATGGAGTCTCACTGACTGGGTTCTGTCCGAAAGAAAATTGACAAGACAGTCGCGAGTGGCGCCCTCGACAACAATCTTTGTGAGCCTCTGAATAAGAATGCTTTGAGAGATTGTTTCAAACAAGATACCCAGATACCCGTAGGGGTGACAGTGCTGCAATATACAAATATTGATTGATTGATTGATTGATTGATTTCAAAGGCCGCCAAAAGATCCAAAAGAATAAGTGCCGCAGTGACACCATTATCCAGCAACTCAATAAGGTATTCCACTGCGGAAAGCAGGATGTTATGTTATGTGAATTTGTAGAGTGCAGCTAATCGACCGTGAGGGTATCCAGACTCTGATGGTCTCTGTACAAGATGGACTCTGTACTATCGATCCTCAGGAACCCGAATTAAGAAGACTCTAAGAGGTCATTAGCCTCCAGGTATTCAAACAACTGTTGGTTTATATATATCTGCAGCATCTTCACTGGTGCAGGAAGTTAAGAAATAGGCCTATAGTTAGAGGGAATATTAGGGTCCACATTAGATTTTTTACGGTTGGGTTGGCCAGAGCTACTTTCCACTTTGTGGAAACCAACTTGGATTGCATTGAAATGCTCAAGATGTCGCACAACTCAGGACTGATGGCAGAAATACCTACATTAAGCACCGAGGGGTGGCAATGATCCATAGGTGAGCTTGATTTACAGTTAGCAAGTAAGGAATCCATTTTGGAAAGGATGACTAAAGAAAATTCAGGAAGATGGCACTTCAGCTAATGATGACTAAACAAAGATGAAGAATCATCAGCAGAGAAAGGTTTTTGTAGTGTTTAGCTTGTTCGATTTTGTTTGCATAGAATATAGCTTTGGTTGATCTAATCTGCTTGTGGTGGATTTTCACCGCAAGTCAATGTTGAATCTTATCGCCCTCCTCATGTGATAGGCACAATTTCCTCTCAAGCTGTCGACTCTTTGAAGAACGAGCAGATCCAAGTTAAAACAGGGATCTGTTGTGGTCTACAGCTGTCTTTAGTAGTTTTTAAAGGAATGATGTAGTCAAGGGTAGACGTCAATCTTCGCATGTGGCGGCGTCCACATTACTATCCTTTACTATACTGTATTACTATACCAGGAGTATTAAGGGATAGTGATGGCGCGTCACATGTCAAGCCTCATTTTAAGGGTCTGACGCTTACCCCTGAAGGCTTATAAACTCCTTGATATCCCATGTTGTGGGCTTCCTTTGCCTGAAAGCTCCATCTCCTGGTGACCTTCCAGGCTGCCTGTGAACCCTCCACCATTGTGAGTAGATTTTGAATTGCCTCATCGCCCTTTGCCACCAATGAAGGACCACAAGTCTGCAACCTGTAGCATGTCCTGGCCTTCCTGATATCAAGAGAAATTGAGCAACCCTTGACACTTCTTCCTGTCTCTACCAAAATCCCTTACTTAATCTCAAGCTAGGATGCTTGGTTCCAGGCCAGGGAGGACCTGGCCTGGCAGTTCGGGCTGGACTGTTCCCATTGGGCGCAGGGTCAAGACTGATTTGCATATGGCTGGGTCCAAACTGGAATGGCATGGTGAGCAAAAAAACGATGGATTTAGGCCCAGATCTTTGTACTGTGGTGAATGTATGACATTGTTCTGCATTCTGTCCATCAATTGTTGTTTTTGCATTAATATCAAGCTTGACAAGTCAAAGTTAAACACTCCCATCTCAAGCAGAGCTGCCAGCTCTGAAGGTTGCCTAACCTTTGATCCTTTTGACACTAGGTCAGTACCAAAGGCACCCCCCATTCTTGGTTATGCTGTGCAAAGTCTAGGCTTGTGCGGACGCTCCATGTGGTCTCCCTTACCATCGGTGTTGGCACATAAACAGTTTCTAATCTAGTCTTGAGTGGACCAGTGGAGAGTTTAAGCTTTGGGGGTCACAAGAGTGTAATTTTCCTTGTTTTGACAGTCATGCTAGCACACCATCCTGTAGTTCTGGCTGCCAGAATTTAAGCTTGGCGAGCCAAAGGCAATTCCAGTTCTGCCACCTTTATTGAGTAACAATTATCATGTGCAAGAGCGACCTGTACACACTGCTCTGCGTCTCCCAATATTAATTGGACTCATCCAATATGTTATGTTCTTGTGGGAAGTCTTTGTTCCATGCTTGCAAGGGCACAGTTTTTATGCAATGCTAGCATTGACAAACCATCTTCATGCCATGCTCACAGCTTAAAGCCATGTTTGCATGGGCAGACAGACTTTAAACCACGTCGGCACGTGCAGAGAGTCCTTTTGCCCTGCTTGCATGGGCAGACAGTCTTCAAGCCGAGTTGGCATGTGCAGAGAGTCTTTGTGCCATGCTTGCATGGGCAGACAGTCTTCAAGGCACGTTGGCATGTGCAGAGAGTCTTTGTGCCATGCTTGCATGGGCAGACAGTCTTCAAGCCATGTCGGCACGTGCAGAGTCTTTGTGCCAATTTGCATGGGCAGACAGTCTTCAAGGCATGTTGGCACGTGCAGAGAGTCTTTGTGCAATGCTTGCATGGACAGACAGTCTTTAAGCCACGTTGGCATGTGCAGAGAGTCTTTGTGCCTTGCTTGCATGGGCAGACAGTCTTCAAGGCACGTTGGTGTGTGCCGAGAGTCTTTCTACCATGCTTGCATGGGCAGACAGTCTTCAAGCTGCGTCGGCATGTGCAGAGTCTTTGTCCCGTGCTTGCATGGGCAGATAGTCTTTAAGCCACATCGGCAGGTGCAGAGGGTCTTTGTGGCATGCTTGCATGGGCAGCCAGTCTTCAAGGCGCATTGGCATGTGCAGAGAGTCTTTGTGCCATGCTTGCATTGGCAGACAGTCTTCAAGCCGAGTTGGCATGTTCAGAGAGACTTTGTGGCATGCTTGCATGGGCAGCCAGTCTTCAAGGCATGTTGGCATGTGCAGAGACTTTTTGTGCCATGCTTGCATGGGCAGGCAGTCTTCAAGCCACGTTGGCACGTGCCGAGAGTCTTTTTGCCATTTTTGCATGTGCAGACAGTCTTCAAGGCATGTTGGCACGTGCAGAGAGTCTTTGTGCCATGCTTGCCTGGGCACACAGTCTTCAAGCCACGTCAGTACGTGCAGATAGTCTTTGTGCCATGCTTGCATGGGCAGACAGTCTTCAAGGCAAGCCGGCATGTGCAGAGAGTCTTTGTGACATGCTTGCATGGGCAGACAGTCTTCAAGGCACGTTGGCACGTGCAGAGAGTCTTTGTGCCATGCTTGCATGGGCAGACAGTCTTGAAGGCACGTTGGTGCGTGCAGAGAGTCTTTGGGCCATGTTTGCCTGGGCAGACAGTCTTCAAGCCATGTTGGCACGTGCAGAGAGTCTTTGTGCCATGCTTGCCTGGGCAGACAGTCTTCAAGCCAAGTTGGCACGTGCCGAGAGTCTTTGTGCCATGCTTGCATGAGCAGACAGTATTCAAGGCATGTTGGCACGTGCAGAGACTCTTTGTGCCATGCTTGCATGGGCAGACAGTCTTCAAGGCATGTTGGCACGTGCAGATAGTCTTTGTGCCATGCTTGCATGGGCACACAGACTTCAAGCCACGTCGGCACGTGCAGAGAGTCTTTGTGCCATGCTTGCATGGGCAGACAGTCTTCAAGGCATGTCGGCACGTGCAGAGAGTCTTTGTGCCATGCTTGCATGGGCAGACAGTCTTCAAGGCACGTTGGCACGTGCAGAGAGTCTTTGTGCCATGCTTGCATGGGCAAACAGTCTTCGTCCCATGCGCCACTAGTCTTCGTGACTTATTTGCATCAGTAAGCAGTGTTCATGCCAAGCTCGCAGGTGCAGACAGTCTTTGTGCCATGCTCTTTTCTGCAAAGTCTTCATGACATGCTCATGTATGCAGACTTCAAGCCATGATCTTATGGGTGGACAATCTTTGTGCCATGTTCGTACGATCAACCTTCATTCCATACTCGCTTAGATAGGCAGTGCTCATGCAATTCTCTATGGGCACATAATATTTATGCAGTGTTGGCATGGGCATAGAGTCTTGATGTTGTGTTCACATAAGTAGGTGGTGTTGAATCCTTGCTCACAGGTGCAGACAGGCTTCATGCAATGCTCACACGTACAAACAGTTGGATGTGCAAGCAGTCTTTATACAAGGCTCGCTTAGGTAGGCAGTCCTTGTGCCATTTTCGCATGTGCAGGCAGTCCTCGTTCCATGCCTACATAGGTAGGCACAGGAAGGCACTTTTCATGCATGCCAAGCATGCAAGTGAAGACAGTCTTCGTATCATGCTCACATAGGTTGGCAGTGCTCATGCCATGATCTCAAGTGCTGACAGTCTCCGTGCCATGCTGGAATGGGCAGATAGTCTATATGCCAGGTTACATAGACAGGAAGTGTTCATTGGCAGTCTCTATGCTATGCTTTCATGTCTGAGAGTCACCATGTCATCCATGCTGGCATGAGCAAACAGTGTTCATGTTGTGCTTTCATAAGTAGGCAGAGTTCATACATGATTCCATAGGTAGGCAGTGTTCATGCCATGTTCACAAGTTTGAACAGTCTCCATGGCATGCTGGAATGGGCAGATAGCCTTCATGCCAGGTTGCATAGGTAGGCAGTGTTCCTGTCATGCTCACATGGGCAGTCTTTATGCTATGCTTTCATGTCTGAGAGTCTCCATTCTGGCATGTTCATACATGCTCGCATAGGTAGGCAGTGTTCATCCCATGCTCGAACATGCAGACAGTTTTCATGTCGTCCAGTGTTTATGCCATGCATGCGTAGGCAGGCATTCCTCATGCCATTCTTGCACGGGCAGACAATCATCATGCCAAGAACTGAGACTTTAAGCCACACTCCCACAGGTGGACAGTCTTCATGCCATCCTCACATGGGCTGAGAGACTTCATGCCATCCTCATATGGGCAGGCAGTCTTCACACCATCCTCACATGGGCTGAGAGACTTCATGCCACCCTCATATGGGCAGACAGTCTTCATGCCATTATCACATGGGCTGAGAGACTTCATGCCATCCTTTAAATGGGCAGACAGTCTTCATGCCATTATCACATGAGCTGAGAATGCTCATGCAATACTCCCATGGGCAGACAGTCTTTATGCCATTCTTGCATGGGCTGAGAGACTTCATGCAATACTCCCATGGGCAGTCAGTCTTCATGCCGGGCAGTCAGTCTTTATACCACGCTCACATGGGCAGACAGTCTTTATGCCATGCTCGCATGGGCTGAGAGTGAATGGGTGAGTGAGTGCATGGGTAGAAAAATGATGAAATACATGGAGAGAGGGGTGGATGAATAGATTAATGTATGGATGGATGAATAGTTCAGTTAATGTTTTTATGGCAAGGCAGTGGATCAGTGCATCTATGGCCACAGTCTTTTTAATAGCATTGCTGCTTCTTGCTCATGGATGCACTTGCGGATTGATCCATTTATGTGCCCAACTACTGACCTATTCATCCATCTGCATTCACCCACTCACATGGCTCCTTCTTCGAAGAGAATACACCCTTCCAGTGTGGCACTGCACTTCCAGGCACACCTCGCTGCTCCTAATCTCTCTTTATCCGCCAGTGAGTTTTATAAACATTTGTTCTGGTGGGATTGTTTCTGTTGCTCCCGTGAACTTACTGTGGTTCTCCCAAGCACTCACCGTTCTGTGGCTTGCAGTACCTGAAACTAAGCACAAGTATTAACATTACAAAAGCACCTAATGATTCCATATTAATGTCTGCAAATGAACACATCCTCCTTGAAACCTCCTTGGCTCCTCTTCTGTCACAGAGAGAGCCCACTGGGGTGATGACAAGACGCTGGACTTGAACACAAGCTCTGTGGTTTGTGAAACGCATGAGTATTCACATGTGAGATAGCCTGACCCTGGCACAGATGTGGAGTCTAACCCTTGGCCACAGAAGGCTTATTGGAAGTCGCCTGTGCATCTAACTGTTTCACCATACACACTAGCTCAATGTGTGGTTATCTCAAGGTCCTTGCAGTATCCAGAGGGCACGTGCACCGCAACTCTACCACAGGTATGTACATTTCCAAGAATCGCAGCACACACTGCATGTAATCTGTACACATGATATGATGTCCACAAAGGCCTGTGTGCATTATTAGACATTATAGAGATCTACTGAGATTAGGAGTCTGGGAATAGCCTCTCTCTTTGGTGTTGGATAAGAGCCCCTGGTTTATCTCACACACGCACTCTTTGTCCGCACGTGAAGGTTGTCCAAGGGACGCCTCTGCGGTATATAAGGAGCCCCTTCACCTGGGATTCTCACAACTGACTCCAGAGTCTGAGATCTGCCTTGGATACTGTGGACCAAAGAGGAAACCATGAAGTGGCTGCTGCTCCTGGGGCTGGTGGCCCTCTCTGAGTGTCTAGTCAAGTGAGTATTTGCTATGAGTCCCAAGGTGTGCTGTAGGGTCATGAGATGGGAGCCTAGTCAGAGCCTAAGTGCCTGGTCAAGTGAGTATTTGCTATGAATCCCTCAGAGTGCTGTAGGGTCATGAGATGGGAGCTTAATCAGAGCCTAAGTGCCTGGTCAAGTGAGTATTTGCTATGAGTCCCTAAGTGTGATGTAGGGTCATGAGATGGGAGCTTAGTCAGAGCCTAAGTGCCTGGTCAAGTGAGTATTTGCTATGAATCCCTCAGAGTGCTGTAGGGTCATGAGATGGGAGCTTAATCAGAGCCTAAGTGCCTGGTCAAGTGAGTATTTGCTATGAATCCCTCAGAGAGCTGTAGGGTCATGAGATGGAAGCTTAGACAGAGCCTAAGTACCTGGTCTAGTGAGTATTTGCTATGAATCCCTTAGAGTGCTGTAGGGTCATGAGATGGGAGCTTAATCAGAGCCTAAGTGCCTGGTCAAGTGAGTATGTGCTATGAATCCCTAAGTGTGCTGTATGGTCATGAGATGGAAGCTTAGACAGAGCCTAAGTGCCTGGTCTAGTGAGTATTTGCTATGAATCCCTTAGAGTGCTGTAGGGTCATGAGATGGGAGCTTAATCAGAGCCTAAGTGCCTGGTCAAGTTAGTATTTGCTGTGACTCCCTCAGAGTGCTGTAGGGTCATGAGATGGGAGCTTTGAGTGCCTGGTCAAGTGAATATTTGCTATGAATCCCTAAGTGTGCTGAAGGGTCATGAGATGGAAGCTTAGAAAGAGCCTAAGTGCCTGGTCAAGTGAGTATTTGCTATCAGTCCCTAAGTGTGCTGTAACATCATGAGATGGGAGCTTAGCTAGAGCCTCGTGGCCCTGTCTAAGTGCCTGGTCAAGGAGGTGCCTACTTAGGGGCATATTATCAAGCCGGCGATAAGAAATTATCGCCGCTTTAGCGTCTGTTTTCAGACGAAAAGCGGCGATAATTTTATCGCTGTATTAGCAAGGTCACGCTATCGCGTGAATCCTTGCCCTATCGCCCTTTTCCATAACGCCCACCCTTGCATCTCTAATGAGATGCAAAGTGGGCGTTCCAGTCCCAAAATAACTGGAGAAATGTCGTTAACCGACATTTCTCCAATTATCAAGGAATCCCCAACAAGCATAGCGATGAGAAAAGTAGCGCTAACCTTGGTTAACGCTACTTTCCTTACGCATGCTTTTAGTTTGACTTAGCCATGATATCCAATGGAAGGTGGATATCATGGTTAAGTATGCCCAGCCCTATCAACAAGCTATCGCCAAATGTCGAGCGATTATCGCTGGATTTCCAGCAATATTCGGACATTTGGCAGCTTGCGCCAGGAATTTTATCGATTCTGAGATAAGCGTTGCTAATAGCACGCTATCTCAGTGATAAAATTCATCGATAGCCGGCGATAAATATCCTAGCGCTAAGTGCGCTTAGCGATATTTATCGCCGGTTGTTGATAATATGCCCCTTAGAGCTTTACTACAGGGGTGGAGGCTGGCGGGATTAAGGCAGGGTCTACAGTTCAGGGGTTTGGTAGTTCATTTCAGTTGTATGTTTAACTTACAGCAATCATGCATGTAGTATTTTCGTCTAATGAGGGAGTACTACCCTGGGATATGTGTGCAAAACAGCTCTTATTGAACTGAGAGCAAAGACACACTGCTTTATTCTAAACCATAAAGTCTAGAGGAGTCTCTGTTCTTCATCAACGAGAGCACAGACACACTGTTTTATTCTAAACCATAAACTCTAGAGGAGTCTCTGGTCTTCATGAACGAGAGCACAGACACACTGTTTTATTCTAAACCATAAACTCTAGAGGAGTCTCTGGTCTTCATGAACGAGAGCACAGACACACTGTTTTATTCTAAACCATAAACTCTAGAGGAGTCTCTGGTCTTCATGAACGAGAGCATAGGCACACAGTTATATTGTAAACCATAAAGCCTAGAGGAGTCTCTGGTTTGCACTTCCTTTGCATACTTCTGTTGGGAGATCGCTTTGAACTCAAAAATAGAGGATATAAAATATGTTCCAAATTATTACTTAATGGTGTTTTTATAAACATTTTACTAAACATTCTACCCTTCTTGTATACAGGTTCCTGAACTACATTTTAGAAATATTGTAAAGATGCCGAAATCACACAACATAGGGGCAGATTTACAAGCCCCTTGCGTCACTTTTGCACCGCCGTTGCATCACTTTGTGTGATGCAGCGTGGCCATAAACAATGTGCCACATTGCGGCCCATTCACAACGTGACGCATCTAGGGATGCTTGGAGCAGGCGTAAGACATAACGTAGCACAATAAGTATAGGCCTCCCCATGCATTGCTGGAGTTGCGTCGTGCTTGCGACACAACTCCAGCAATGCGTGACTTTTGCGCCAACAGATGTGTCAGAATTTCTGACGCATCTGTCAATCCTTACGCCATGGTGTGCCGTATTGTAAATACGATGCATCCATGGTGGCACAAGGGTTTTGCACGCAGTCGCAGGGAAACTGACGCATCACTGCTTTAGAGCACGAGCTGAAATTGGACACATCCTCATCTCAGACCACGCACCGATTCACACATTTGAAATGAACACAGGGCACAAGACGGGGGTACACACAGGTTCACCCCGTCCACCCACTATTTTCACAGATTGGACGCTGTCCACCCTGCCAAGAAGTTGGGTCCCACAGAAATATGCTGAACTTGTCCTGGTGTAATTTTCAGAAACTGGGACACATTCAGCAGTGCCTGCACATTGTCTGCTTTTCATTCCCAGCAGCAACGTGCAGGGAGCTTTTTTTTCACCTTCAGCTGGGCCGAAGTTAAGGGGCCATCAGGCCTCCTTTTGTTTGAACATCCTGACTGGAGGCAGCCTACAACCTCACACTTAAATGTAAATGACACGGAGGGGAAACAAAGGCTCACAGCTTGTTATCTCTTCGCAGGTACTTAAGAGAGGAATGCTTGTGCCTTTGTTCAGTCTCTGTATATAAGAGATACATGCACTGTAAGAGTGTCAGGTGTGTCTGTCTGTCCCAATATTTACACAAATAACAATTTCAATAGCACTATTTTATTTCTTTTATAGTGCTACCCAACCCAATGCAGGGTGTCAGAGCTCTGTATGTAACATACACATCATACATTGACAATAAATCATGTACATGTGTAAATGAATGCCTCTCAGTGGTCGGGCTGTGAGAGACAAGGTCACTGTATGCACTACTAATGTCATAACAGAGAATGACAAGAGGATGGGGATGATGGATGTCTATGGGATGCGTCGAAAGCTGTGCTGAGAGGTTTCCTTAGCTCAGCTTCATCTGGGCTGAAAACCTGTGAGGGCACACCTAGAATCCCCACTAAGGGGAATAGGGGAAATTAGTAAAAGGAGGGGTTTGCTTAAAATCAGACACAGAATGCTCGCTCTGAGGGAATAAATGAGAGAATTGGATATGGACAAAGAGGAAAACGCCATGTTCTGCGCTAAACAACGATTGTACAAGCTGGGCAACAAAGCTGGATGGATGAGTGCCTGGAGGCGTAAGATGAAGCGAGTGAGTGAAAACGCACTTGAAATACTGGACTTCGTGGGAAGGGTATTCAGGATGATAACTGAGTTGCTAGCGCCATTAGTAATTTTTACTTGAACCTTTATACAAAAGAAGCTGCCTGTGAACACATGGTCCAGTTGTACTTAAAAGACACAAATGTACACAAGCTTACACCAGGCTGATCTAGGATGCCCTACATTGTTGCAAAGAATCATTTCCAGCTTTTATCACCTGAAAACAGGCAACGCTCTGGCTCTATGAGGTTGTCACCTTATTTCATAAAACTTTCATCTAGGCCCCGATCCTGACACAACCTCTCAAGTCCCTTTATGACTCTGTCCTTGGAACATCCCATTTGGAAAGAGTCCTCTTGGTTCATCCCTACACCGGGGAAAGATTGTTTTTCTGTAGTTCATACCAACCAATCTCACGCCTTAGTCTTGAGGGAACAAATGTTATTGGTCTATTAGTGGCTGAGCTGAGGCCGGTGCTCCCTGAATTCATCAACGCAATCAATCCGGCTTCATGAACAAGGTACACTTTGGCGATGATACGAAAAAGGTATCACACATGATTGTCAATATCTGAATCTAGTTATGTTAAAACATTCGGGTGTTGAACCTTTCTTTTTCTGACAAACCCAATTGTTACAAACCAGAGTGACACATGCTGTATACATGTCTCAGTTTCATACAACAGGATGGCTTTGTCACAGGCTTTCAGTTTTCAGAAAATGTGTGGCACTGAAAACTGATTTGAAAAATAAGCAAACTGTAAACACACGACAGATAAGCACTAAAAACATACCACATTTGTGCTATTGTCCTGTGGCTAGGACAGGTTGATTCCCTAAGTGAGGTAGATCCTTTAGAACAACTGCATGTACCAATGTATTGATCCATATGTTTCAACCACATTTAAATCCCTCCTCAAGGTCTGCACCAGGTCATGTTTGATGACTATTTCAATTTGTATTCCTTAGCTTAAATATAAATGTATAAGTAAGGGCATATCCAAAAGTATTTCAGTTGTTACAAGTGAGTTAGATAAATTGTGTTAAACATATAAAAAAGTCAACCATCATTTGATATACTACAAGAGGGCAACCATGGTTTAAGTCAATGTGAAAAGCAATGTTGTCCTACATACAGGGAGATAGCACAGGCGAGCCTCACTGTAGCTAAGGCGCTTGCTACTATTCAGATGATATTGGGGAAAGGGGAATGCATAACTGGAGCTGAGTACCTTTAGTACTCAAAATATTTGGAGTAAGGTCTTAAGAATGGAATGGGATTGTACACGAGGTTGTGAATCAGGTATAAAATGATAGGAGACACTTAGAATCAGGAGGTTGAGCTCACTGTAGTTTAGGGGCAGACAGTTATTGTTAATCTCTACTGTCATCCCTTGGAAAGTGTGAGTCTAGATGCTGAAGCTGACCGAGTTGTCCAGACACATGGCTGTTAAGTGGGTGATTTGAGATAATATGGAAATATGAGTTAGTGCCAAATATGGTGCTACTCTTCTGAGAGTGCTGCTCCTAAGGCTCTTACATGTTCTAAAGAAGAACCTTAGACAGAACTTGCACTTAATTCCTTACTACTAGATACATTTTGTAATTCCATATTACCAGTAGGTAGCTCTTCTCATATAGGGTCCTCTATGGTTCACTATTTCATTTAAAACCAACCTGCAGACTACTCATTGAATTCATTTTGTTGCCTTCCTTTTCCTACTCATGAGTTTCTTTCTTTTCCCTCTCATCTAATAGAGTCCCCCTGATAAAAGGGAAATCCCTGAGGGATCGCCTGAGAGAGAAGGGCCTATTGGATGAGTTTCTGAAGACGCACAAAATTAATCCAGGCAGCAAATACTTCCCAGACTTGGCTGCTCAAGTGGCCAGTGAGCCGATGACCAACTACATGGATGTGAGTGAAACATACCTCCCCTGTGCGCGTTTTCACATTTCCATTGGAACACTCAGCGCTCTATACATTGCATGGTGTGATGTGTTAACAGGCAATGACATTTGATGACACACTGGCTGTGGAGAATGGTGGATCTGTAGGCTGTGCTAGCATAGGATCTCACCAATGAGTGTGCAGCCATCCTCTGAGGTGTTGATGAGATAGAGGCTTGTCAGCAGTGGTCGATGGATACCTGTCATTGACAGGCAGAAGAGCAGGTCCTGAGTGATTCAGGATGAGGCGCTGACTGCTGGGGTTGAGTTATGTACAAACTGAGCACCAAGAGATAGTGCATGACAGACACTAGAGCAGTGGGTAGTGTGCGCAATGGTCTGTGACCTCTGGTTTGTGTGTATGTGTTGTGCACAGGGATGTTTGTCGAGGCCCTGCTCAAACACTAGAGGCATGTGCCCAGCATTTCTGGTGTGGTCGTAATATGACAGACATTGGAGTCATGTGCACTCTGATATACATTATTTATTTCACAAGAATAAAGCTCTTTATGTGACCAACACTGCAAAACATAATTTAAAATCCCCTTCCAATACCCATTAGATGTCTTATTATGGGACTATCTCCATTGGGTCTCCGCCTCAAGACTTCAACGTCATCTTTGACAGCGGCTCTTCGAACCTCTGGGTCCCATCTGTGTATTGCACCAGCTCGGCCTGCTGTAAGTATCTTCTGAGGTTTCATCCATTCACGAGCTTCTTTCCGAGTATAAGCTTTGCCATGTTATATGCCTCAGCAGCACCCATTCCACGCCTCTTTGTAATTGCCAGTGTAGTTCTTGAGATCAATTAGAGTGAGGAAAGTCATGACGTCATCTGCTCAAGCCGCTCACATGTGTTCCAATCCAATCAAATCCCTTCATACTGTTCACTACAAGTACTTGTCTTAATCAATGTCCTTGTGGCCTCTGCCTTCACTGATGGGGAATGTGAGACAAGAGGGCAGAGCAGCGACTGAGGAGGAAGGAGGCGGTGTAAGGGGTAGGTGTAAGGACAACAGGATGCAGGATTGAGTAGACTGTGGAGAAATAAAACCTTCTGAAGATGAAGCTATGGAGACAGATGTTTCATTGTTTCTCAGGTCAGTAATTAGGGAGTGATCTCCTTGATTATTACAGACACAATCTCCAGTCCTGCAATGTTCACCTATAAATAATCCATATCCGGTGCATTTATTCAATGAGTTCAACATCCAGAATGTGTTAGGTTACAACACTGAAGTCCATGGCTGGGAAAGGTGTGGCCAGAATAGAGGTGGTCACTCTGCCCTACAGACATTAGGAGCAAACTCTGCAAACTCATGATCCGACCCAAAATTCTTCAACATTTGAGTGTTTGTTTGAAAACTCTTGTATCAGTGAGGAGCGCAGCATTGGAAAAGGGATTTGAGCTTGCCTGGAGGATCAACAGTTAGAGACTGGAGTCTTTTCAAAGCAGTTTTGGGAAGTTTTCATCCTTAAATTAAAACTGAGTCTGGGTTCTTTCAAGGGATTGGAGTACAGATGTGCTGTGTTGAGTGGAAGTTGCTTCCGAGCGCCATCATGTAGTCCACCTTTGGGTGGAAGATGGCTCAGACAAGCAGACATGGTTTGACATTCTCATAAATACTTAAGTGGTGGTGTAAGAATTGGCACACTGGTTGGCCCAGGGAGAGATTGGCACCAAACTCACTGTCTTATTTCTTTTCAGTGGGTTTCCGTGCAGAACTGCTGTTATCTCTTTTGTAGGGAAATTAGTAATTTTGTAATTGCTGTTCATTAGCCCTTTGTTGTGTACCACAAACCAAGTGATCACTGATCCGCTTATGAAACTGATGTCAGTCAATGATGATATAGGTATCAGTCAATGTTGTTATAGGTGTCTGCTTATTCTGTTTGCTGCAGTGTCGAGGACGAACCACTTTTTTTGCAACTCAGCTCGAACTGTAGAATTTTCTATGTTTAGTGGTGTAACAAGTTCAAATATATTGTTGCTGAGAATCAAATGCTCTTGTTAGAGATGAACATCATGTGGCCATGTAGTTCCTTTACTAAAGAAACAAAGGTTTGGCACCAAGCATGCTATGGTGAAAATTGTCTGCCTGATCTCTGGTGTCTAATATCAGATCACGCGTGACAACACAACAGAGCTGTGTCTCTCTAGCCATCCATGAAGAGATGTGACTAAGCTGCCTATCTGTCGTCATCAGTTAAAATAAGGTGTACTGGTTCATCTCTAGAGAAGTCTTTAGAGAAGTGAAGGATGGTCCATCTCCAGACATGTCTGCAGAAGCCCATCCCTAGTAAATAGTCATGAAAGTGCTCAACGGTCTTTCTCTAAACATCTGTGAAAAGAAATCTTGTGAGCATAGAATGCTCCTTCTCTAGTCTTCCAGGCTATGACAGCCGCGCAGTTGCCTCTATCAGTCCTTCACTTTAAGATCGGCTGGTCTAGGCTCCCATCAATGAAGATGTATTTGTGAGAGAAACCAGGAGTTGTCAGTGAAGATAATATTAAGAGGCCTATCTCTAGTGTCAGAAGGGAAGGGGAGCTTCAGCAGACTCACTCTAGCTATCAGCGAAGAGACGGTCCCGCAGTCTACCCTCTCACGACAAGGCGCCTCTGGATCCCAGGATCCATCTCGGTACCACCCAGCCTTCTCTTTGTTTAACCTCTCTCCGTGGTTTATCCTAAAAGAAAAGAGGGGTGGGTGAGACCAGGTGATCTTACTCTACTTCACATCTCAGTCACACATTCCATTTCATAGATGAAGGAATGAACATCTTCCCTTCTATCTCAATCACCTTCCTCGTTGTTGCTAGAATGGAGGAAGGTCACTGGATTGACTGGTTCTAGTAATTCGTTATTCCCTGAATATTCTTTGCACTAGAATGTCCTCATCATGCTGGAGGTAGGTCACTTTGCTGAAATTCATGGGTCCACGTCACTAAAGTTTTATTTGCCTACCACGTACATCACCAGATATCACACCCTCTATACATTACCCCTGATTTAGTAGTGCCAGAGGATGTTGTAGATGACGCTGCAACCTCTTTATTTGTTATAAAGGGAATACAGAATCCTACCTCGAAACTGCCTCATGTTGTGAAAAGATAACGGGGCATATTTAAAAGGACGGCGATAAATAAACGCAAAGGGCGCTTAGCGCTTTTCTACTTATCGCCGTCTATCGCTGGTTTATATCGCCCTGTTAGCGCGTTATTTACAACGCATTTCCCCAGGGCGATATAATTACCAGCGATAGCGGGAAATCGCCGTTTGCAGGGAACATCGCTGGTTTTCCAGCGATGTTCCCTGCAAAGCGGCGATAACCTTGCTGATACGGCCCTGTGGTTGTATCAGCACAATCCACCCCCATATTAGGTATGCCTAAGTCTGCATTTTAGCAGACGTTAGTTTTCGGCGAAAACAGCGGTTTTCGCCCAAAACTAACGTCTGCTTAAATGCTGGGGCAGCCTTGTAAATATCGCGATCTGCACATCAGCGATATTTACAAGGTTGTACTGCCCAGTGACGCCCACTTTGCATCTCATTAGAGATACAAAGGAAGGCGTCGGGTAAAAGGGTGCTAACATGCGCTAATGCATGTTAGCACCCTCTTGTTAATAGGGCGATAGTTTTATCTCCGCTTTTTTGGCTTTAAAAGCCAAAAAAGCGGAGATAAAGCCCTTGTAAATATGCCCCAACATCTTTAGGAAAGCATAAGGAAAAATAGGTGCCACCAGGTCTGAGACCACCTGAGGTAGAGCAGCACCGGTCCTCGATTCTTCCTCAGTATCCGGCAGAGTTAACTCCGATATGGATCTTCACAAAGCTGTGCACACCGGAGCTTAACTATGGATTGGGCCTTGTAGAAAGGGATGGTGCTGGGGCTGCAAACACATTCTGGCTTTCCTTGTCACGTGATTAGGTTTCTGAATTCTGGATGGGAAGATCTGCATGCTTGAGCCTTGTGATTCATAAGGATATTAAGGGATCTCTTTCTTTCTCTCTTCTGGTGGCAGTGAGGGGATCCTTTGAGATCACTATACCACTACATCCATCTCAAAGGTGCCTTTTGTACATTAGTCAATGCTAAAAAATGCAGCTAGTGTGTCTTTTGAAGAGCAGGCATACGCCTCAGGCGTAAACATGGGTGAATGACCTGACAAGTGGATCTATTATGGAAAAACTTTTATTGGCATAAAGGAGCGTTGCTCAAACTTGATGCAATCGCTGTTCAGCCGACTGATGGCTCCAATCTGCAATGCGAGCTCTTTATTCCTTATCCTCTTTTCTATTGCCAATATTTTTTCAAACCTAGGGGCATATTTACAAGCCCCTATCGCCACAGGAATGTCACTTTTTCCGATGTTCCTTTGGCAATAGAGGATTCGCCTTATTCACAAGCCGGAGTTAAGCCACTTAATGCCGCCTTGTAAATAAGGCGCCTTTTCACGCTATACTTAGCGTGAAAGCGGTGGGCAATGGGGGGTTGCGGTGGGCGTTTGCGGTAACACCCACTGATTTTGATGCTGCCCCATATTTACAAGGGTGGCGTAAATAGGAGGCAGCACCAAAATTAACACCAGGGAAAACCTGGTCTTAACAGGGAGCAACGAGGAGAAATGCTCTATTTCTCCTCGTTTTTGCTGTTTCATGGTGTTTTGCACAATGCAGCACACATAGAAACAGCAAAACAACCTGAATGATGGGACACCATCCTGCACATAAACAATCATTAAAAAATGATGATTTGCAACTTCTATGTGTAGTCACTAGGCAGCTGAATTTAGCGCCTGCGCAGGGAGAAACGCAGGAGTGTGCTGTATTATTGTAAATACAACACATCTCTGCGTTTCTAAAGTGACGGATCGTGGCGTTAGCAATTTTGGAGCTAACCCATGCTCCACCACATCCTTGTAAATATGCCCCTTAGTTGTTTAAATAGTAACTGAGTTAGAATCATGTGTTTAATAATAAACGATGGGCCTTATTTACAAGGAATTAACTCAGCACAGTGCGGCTGTGTTAATTCCAAAGCAAAGGGATGTGTCATATCTACAAGGATATGACGGATGCCTTTGCTGTCCCCTGCGCTAGTGCACAATCGGCTGCCATATGCCGACGCAGGCACCCTTGCATTCCGGTGCAAGGATGCCTGCATCGCAGGGAGATTGTTTTTGTGCAGGAAGGTGTCCTTTCCTACACAAAAACAATCACAAGAGGTGATTTTCTCTTCCTATTTGTGCTGCAGAATGCAGCACTCATAGAATGAGGAAAAAATGAGGAGAAATGTAAATATTTCTCCTCGCTAAGCCTCCCCTGGGGTGGCGTAGCATTCTGACACATTTCCAGGCTTCCGAATTCTCGTAAATCTAGAAATGCGGCAGATGCTATGGTTGGTGCGTGGGAACACCCACAGCAACACCCATGGCACGCCCCTTTCGCACTCGTGTAAAGGGGCCATATTTACAAGAACACAAAAAGCATGCAGGGTGGCTTTATATGTCCTTTTAAATATGGGACATCAGGTTGCTCCGCCGGTGCGTCACAAAAAGTGAAGCACCGGCGGCACAAGGGTCTTGTAAATAAGCCCCGATATTTCTATTATTTTTATATTTCTTATTCAAACCCAACATGAAAAAATTGTTATTATTATACAAGGTTGAGTGAGCTGGAATTAGTTGCTGATGAAGATAAAGATGAGAGACACACGTCTCTTCAACAGTGTCATAAGAGTGAGCGGTATATCTCTATTCCTCAATGGGTGTATGGAAGAGAAGTCTGTCTTCGTTCATCAGTAAAGACAAGGCTAAGAAAAATAATCTATGTTAGTAACAAAGGTAACATCAAGATATGTGTCTCAAGTCTCCACTGAGGGTAAAGTCTAGCATCTACCTTTGTTCACCACCCGCGATAGCATTGAGTGGTTGAAGGATCAACATGAACCGTAGAGGCCTTTCTAGAGTCAGCAGTGGAGACAGCCTTCAGCAGAACATCCATGGTATCAGTAAGGTGGACAGTGCTCTACCTCAAGCAATCAGGGAAGATATTGTTGAAAGATCTGTCTGTAATGCTCTGGGACTATAAGGTACAGTGCTCCATCTGAATGCGTCACTAACTCTAAGGTGAACAGTTTCTGTGTGGTCATCCGCTACCACAGGAGGAAATCATCGAATGGTGTTTTTCAAGTCATCAAGGAAGCTAGGAATAAAATGTCTGTTTGTAGACTTCAGTGGAGAGAAAGGTGCGGGCTCTTACTCCGCTCTTCAGTAATGTTGGGTGTTCATTGCGACTCAACACTAGATATCTGCCTCACCTCCAATCCAACGTTGCACTCCTCTCAACCACTGAAAGGTAGCCTCTTCTTTCTCAAAATGATCATTTGTCGTGGATAAAAAGAATGTGAAACTGGTTCTCCCCTTTGTTGTATATTCTATGGCGACTTGGCATCCAGCAAGACAAAGGAAATAAATAGATCAAGATAGCACCTAAAGAATTAGGGCGAGATTCTGAAACATTTTGCACTGGGTTAGCATTGCAAAAGTGACACTAACCAGCACAAAACGTTTGTTTTTTTCATGATTCACTTTTTAGTGTAAAACTCTTTGCTCTGGAAAGTACCCAAAAGTAATGCAAAGCAGCACGAAGCACTGCTTTGCATTACTTAGCGTCAAAGGGGCTTTGCATGGGTGGTACACGGGAGTGCTCATGCAACCACCCATGCTTTTTGATGCTAAACCCTACCTACTAACATTAGTAGACAGAGTTTGCCGCCAAACATTAAAACCGCTAAACACTGCTGAAAAGCAGGCGTTAAGAGTAGAAATGTTGTCATTTCTCCTTGCTTTTCCGCCTATGCATGTGTGCTGCATGATACAGCACACATAAAAGCAGGATAAGGCTTTACACTTGCCTAACCATACGGCCTCATTTACAAAGAATTGGCGTGGCCAGCGCGCAAGTCTTTTTGCTGCGCTGCCTTATGCAAAAGAAAGGGCAGGAATGCGCTATATTGACAAGATACGGTGCATTCCTGTCCTTTCAGCGGACGCACAATTTGCAGCCGAGAGCCAACGCAGGCACTCTTGCACCACGGTGCAAGGGTGTCTGTGTTGTTGCCATGGTTGTTTTTGTGCAGGAAGAGGTTCTATGTGTGCTGCTGAATGCAGCACACATGGAAAGAGGAAAAAACAAGAAGAAATTAAAACGTTTCTCCTCGTTACACCTGCTCTGGGGAGGGATAAGATTTCGGGCCTGCCCTAGGTTTATGTGATGTGTAAATCTGGGGCAGGGTCATAATCCATGGGTGTAGCGTGGAAACACCCATGCAACGCCCATGGAACGCCTAATTTACACAGAACAAGGCAACGCATGATTTTTTGCTGCTTTGTCTCTGTGAGTAAATGAGAAAACATTCGATTGTTCACAAGCAATTGACACGTCTTTGTCCGAGAAAGCCGGGAGTCAGACGTGCGGAAAGCTTTTTACACAGTAAACAAGTGCCATGAAATTAAAGTAGACGGGCTCTAGCCGTACATCGCGGGTGGGTCAACACTACTCTTACAACATTTTTCCCGGGCAGTTCCCATCAATTGCTTGTGAACAATCACATTTTTTCTCATTTACTCACAGAGAACCCCCGTCCACTCACCTGAAAGTTAACTATTACGAGTGATCCTGATGAAGGTGGTAGTAATGCACATCCACCGAAACGTACGTTGACCAGTTTTGGGAAACCTCGTAAAGACAACACAATTGTGGGAAAGTTTGAGATTGAGTCAGCCCACTGGATTACCATCAGTGTATGTCACATAATTAGACAGATATTTCCCCAGGATTGTTGTCTGTGTGTGAGTGTGTTGCCTGTGAGAGAGAGTTTTTGATTGGCGAGATTGATTGTTTGATGGTTTGTTTTGGGGTCATATGTATGAACTTATAGAATGATTTTCTATGTCTTTCCATGTATTTTACCTGTAAATAATATGATTTTGTTTATGTGAATCATGAAATGTTTTCTATCAACTTGAATGTATTTCCACATATTGATACTTGAAAATGTGCGTACATGTATGCACTGACTGATGTCTCCAACAAAAAATCATAAAATTGCATAAAAATATGAGAAAATGTTGAATATACACAAAATTAATTTTTTCTTTTAATAAAAATCAATCATTTTTGGATAACTTGGAATGGAAAGACTTATTGCTGTGGAACAGGCCGGTTGTTGAGCCTACAGCAGGACACTAGTAAAAGGATATAGGTCTGACAAGAGTTTTAGTAAGAGTATTATTGGCTGCAAGTAATGCTTCCCAGGGCAATTTGTGGTACAAATACAACTTTTTTTGTAGATAGCTTAACAGATTGGGAGCCTCTATCTGCCTATGGCCTCACATGGATTGTCAGTAGTGCTCATTCACCTGGTACCACTGACTGGCATGGACTCTGCCCAGGAAGAGCTCTGGTTACCTCTTCTCTATCGAAGCGATAAGAGCTTAAACGCTCCCCAGGCCCCTGAAGTTCCCAGTGGAGGTCATTTGGTCTCTATGAGGCTCTGTTTGAATATAATCCTTACATTAATACTCTAGAAATTAATTTACAGCTTTTTATAGGGTGATTATATTGGTATGACAGATGCTTCCACCCTTTAGACTTACATCAACTTGATGCCACATCTGGAATACAGTGACTGCATCAAAGTTGTAAAGATTCCCAATTTCAATGTACAACCTGGTACTTCAGTTTCAAGGATGCATGAGCGACATGCCCCCGTCTCGCCTGCTCCAGTATCATGTGTATGGACTGCAAATATTTCTTTGTGTTATTGTTCAGTCTTTTTAGCCCTTCAATCTAATTACTCCTATTCTGTGCCATAGGAGCCTGTGCTGAGAGTAAAGATGTCACAGGAAAAGCATATGTGTTTTCTACAATATTGAAAAAACCTTAGAATTATTTCTTCATCAAATTAGAGATGTAAAACTAAAAAAATAGTTATATCCAATTAAGCTGCTTACCTCTGCTAGATAGATGGAAATAACTGTTGCAAAATACCTCCCTGCACAAAAACCATCCTTTGAGGCGTAATCCTCTTTGTATGTGTGATGCAGAATGCAAAGAGGAGGTAACAAGGAGATATTTCTCCTCGATACGCCAGACTTGGGTTGCTGCACCATTTTGGGGCTCACCCATATTTGCAAGTCTTGGTAAATATGGGTTTGAGTCAAAATCCATGGGTGGGTGAATTGCATTATCGGTTTTTACAAAGCCATGCAAAGCACGCAAATTGGGCTTTGCAAGGTTTTGTAAATCCCAAAGTTGCATCTGGACTGTGCCAAAAACATATGTGGGCCAATGTGTGGTGGAGATGCAAGTCAGAGAAGGACAGCCAAGGTGGGCCAGGGCGAGGGACAGAAGAACAGCTCATATTACAAGTTAATAAAATAATCCTTGGAAACAATCAACACTGTGATGTTTTAGTTATTTTTATAAATACAAGTGCTGCCTCTTGGCTTGTTGTACCTTTGTACTTCTAAGGGGAACAAACGTCAACAGGCACACTTATAGGCAGAGTTTGTAGCCTCAAAGGGCAGATGCCAGGGGTGAGCAGCCCCAGCCTGTCCAGGAGGAGACCCTTCTGATGATTCTGTGCTAATGATGCCTTTTTAAACCCACAGCCAAACACAACAGGTTCAGCCCTTCCAGCTCTTCCACCTTCCAGTCCACCAGCACCAGCCTGTCCATTGGGTACGGCACCGGAAGCATGACCGGGGTCCTGGGATACGACAAAGTGGAGGTAGGAGGACCAGGGGCAGCACCCTGAGCTTGGACAGATGTGTCCCAAGGACACTCACAGCTGGTCTTTGCTTCATGACCCTGACCGTCTCTTTCCTTCTCCTCGTAGGTTGGAGGCCTCACCGTCACCAACCAGGTCTTCGGTTTGGCCTACACAGAAGCAGATTTCTTTTCTGAAATGCAGTTCGATGGCATCCTGGGACTGGCCTTTCCAAGCATTGCATCTGATTCAGCCACCCCTGTCTTTGACAATATGTGGAGTCAGGGGCTGCTCTCTGCAGATCTCTTCTCCGTCTACCTGAGCCCGTAAGTCAGGTTCTTGTGACACACCCAACCCAATATATGAAGGAGTAACCACATGACATAAAAGGAGTATTTGTATATATTGATTAACTTGTCCCGGATCACCAGGTGTTTATTGATACCCAAGCCAATGGTACTCATCCTATCAATCTCAGTAGAATGAAAGGCTGTGTGGATCTGCCAGGATTCAAATCTGTGTCCTAGAGGTAGCAGTAGTGTTTCTAGAGGTTTAACTAGAAGTAGTAATAATGTCAGTGTTAAGGGTACTTTCAGGGAGGCTGCATGTAGTAGCACAGACACTACAATATCACTAAGTGTAGTTAAAGAACCAGCAGTCATGTTACCATAAAAAAGAATGAAGTTATCAGGAGTAGTGTCATAGTGCTAGGGTTAGTACTTTGTATATACTAGAACTAGTAATACTGATAGCAGCAGCAACATAGGTTATAGGTTTGCATTAGGGGTAGTACGAACTGTAGCGCTACTCACACCAATGGCACCAGTAGGAGTACTAGTATTCCAGTAGTAACTCAAGAGCGTTTGTAGTCAGGTATGGTCACACAACTAGTAGTACGACTAATAGTGGACAATCCTGGCCTAAAGCTAACACACTGAGGGTCCTCCTGCTGTGATGGCAGTCACCATGACTGACAAAGAAGTGGGCGGGGACCTAGTTCCATAGGGTGCACTTTATACCCTACATAAGTGCACATATCAAATGAAACTGGGACCTTTACTTCCAGGCACACACAACATCCATCGCAGCGTTCCTCACATATCAAATGAAACTGGGACCTTTACTTCCAGGCACACACAACATCCATCGCAGCGTTCCTCACGGTTCTGCTTTGTACCTCATCTTACTTAACACCTATACGCTTCCTTTAGCAGCTGGTATGGATTCCTGTATGTTTGGATACCCCATGCATGCAGATGGCACCCAGATCCTTCTAAAGGTTGAGGACCACCCTGACAACTTTCTCAAACTACCTCATTGTCTCTCTCTCTCATTTTCACCAGTGGTTGGAATGCAGCCAACTATGCCTTACTAGGACAAACTAAATATTGCGCTTTCGTAAGATCATCTTTTGATCCCCATAGCTCTGCCTGATGACGTGGGATCCCATCCATCCTGCTAAATCAAGCATTGACCTGGGAGTGATCTTCGATAGAGACCCTCCTTCTGTCTGCAGATAAAAGAGGTTTGTGAGAATGCATTCAAATCTCTACATTGTCTCCCACCACAGGAAAGGCTAACGTTTATCACACTTTGCCTTCATCAAAAGTTGATGAATGACTGCATTCCAAATTAAATGACTAGTCCTTTGTTCCCTACCAACCATCTGGAGTCCCACCTCTGTCATTAACAGAATTTAACATCATCAGTTCTGATATGAAAGATTTGCTGGCCACACCTTTCTTTATCAAGGTAACTTCCACAGGATCCCTTCACCAAGTCTCCTCAGACTGAAAAAGGATCACTTCAAATTCAGGAAATCTCTAAGGAGCCTCCTTTCCACCATAGCTTTTAGATCATACCATCTTCCAATCACTACCTGTAAAAACGGTACCATAGTCAGGGCCCCTGCAACGATGCGATTGTGCGGCCACTGCGATTTCTCATAATTATAGATTTGCTGAATTGGAGACATGATCCAGCATCTGCTGCATGATCTGCAGATTTTAATTAAAAAAAATAGTTTCTAGCTTAAACGGTTCTAAGGTTATTAAAGAAGCAGCAACATGTGTTCACGCGCAGTGGAAGGCCCTTTGCAAAGTTTAACCGGTCACCTTTCTGTTGCTTATTGCTATATTTGGGTGTTAAACTGGGACTAATGAGGTGCAAGCAAGGCCTAAAGAGTATTAACAAGTGTAAAAATGACAAAATATTGAAGTAACACTATCACAAAATGTGCAGCATAATGCCGTTTAATTTGCCTTTTCTTGCTGCATAATTTAGTCAACCCTCCCTCAAATTTTGACTCTCCCCTGCCGCATAATTCCAGTGGCCCTGATCAAAGTCCACCAGTAGACGACTTAGGTCCGTATACCCTGACACCCAGACACGTATATCTACTATGTACTCAAGGCATAGCCATCTTTCGATGCTTTCATGGGTCTGTTATTGACTTGGAACTATAGTCCCCTTGTTGACTTTAGGTCATTCCCAGGTCAAACACAGCCCTTACTTTTTGTACACTCTACATTTTCCACATGGCAGATAGAACTTTAAATGAACGAATAAAATAATGTAAATCATGTCTGCTGCTTTCCGCTAATCATGACCACACTTACAGACACCAGCAGTCCAAAACAACAACTGGACTCAGAGGGAACCAGCAGTTTGGGTTCCCTTTACAGCGATGTGCAGCTGGACAGCTCAGAGCCTCCTTGAGGCGCGCTAGAGTAGGTCTTGTCGATACCCAAGGAAGAGGCCAGGATGCTCTGGTTGGGTCACTTCGGTGCTCGCCTCAACCGAACTTGACTACATATGACTAGAGCTCATGTGAATGAAAGAAGGAACTAGAAGTGACCTGGGGGCGACTCATGAGAAGGTCTGGTGCCTGGTGACCAGGTGGAGCATCCGCGTTGGGGGGACATGGACATCCTGTCATGAGGGTACACTTTATATCAGGGCAAGATACCCAGCGTTTGCAAGGACCTCCTAACCTTAGGGGGTCCAGGTGCCACATGTTGCAAGTAAACGAGAATTGACAAGTTTAAGCTCGGGCGCGGAGGAGAAAGCTTCTTAATCTAGTATATAACACTCAGAGAAAGACATTGTGGGGCATATTTACAGGGAGCTTGCGCCGCCACTTAATAATCTTTTTTGATGCAGCGGCGGCGCTTTCTTTGCGCCATATTTACAAAGTAACGCATCTAGGCATATGCGTCACATTTCATCGGGATGCGTACTTATTTCCTTAGTCTGGATTGGCTGCATTGCATTAGAATTAATATTTGCATGGTAAGCGTTCCTTTGTAAAACCCCCCATAAAACTGACACCGTAGTATTTAGGACTTTTTCCAAAAGTTATGCATCATTGAGAAGTGGGTCGCTGCACTTGAGATGCGTCAAAATTCCTACGCCTCTAAAAGCCAGGCGTAGGAGTGACTCATTGGTTGTTGCAGAGGAATTTGACCAGCTGAAGCGACTTGTAACAGTGTAATATGCAATCAAGTAACACATACATAGGCATAGAGGTACACATAAGTACACTATGCCCACTTGATGTGTGACATCCAGGACCAATGTGCCAGAGTGCAAGTTGAGTTTTTCAAATTCTGACACTCTATTGCATTGGTCTCCATACAGTAGGACACTTACGTCAGTCAAAACTGACGCCTTGCCTCTTTTTTTATGCATTGCTGTAGTCGTGTCAGTTTTATGACCAACTACAGCAATACGTCACTTTTAGGCCGGATGCCATGCAGCATCCTTCCCACGGATACGTCAGAATTTCTGACGCATCCTTGGGACCTTGTGCCACGGAGCCCTATATGGTAAATATGGTGCATCCGTGGCGTCCCAAGGCTTTTTCACGCAGGCACAAGAAATGTTGACGCATCGCTGCCTTGGTGCATCGATGCGTCGTTTCTTGGAAATAAGGCAGTGTATCTTTAAAATCCAGCAGAGGAGTGTTCCTGAACTTTACTCCCTTCACATACAACATTTTATTCCAAAGGGTAGCAGGTGTAAGTCTCGCCAGCCATCCTTCGTCCAATGACCTGAAGGTTCTGTTGAGCACGTACGGTCCGAACCCAAACATCCAATGGACAGAACATCCAGAGCAAGGGCTTTATATATCATTTGTTTTTTTCAAACAGGTTAAGACCTCAATAAGTTGAGTTTTTAGGTTAGAATGGATGGTTGGAGATGGCACATGATTATAAGATAAGTATATTTTACACAAAATATTAAAAAATTGTAACTTTCATAGAATGACGGTGGAGTATAGTGTAGGAAGTTACGAAGTAGGTAACAAGTGTACAGTCTCATTTGCTTCTACGCCCACTCACGTGACTCGCGTGACACGCGTCACCTACAGAGTGGTAACAACGACTGGGCTTCAACTTTGGCCAAGATACTACAAACTGTTACGGGATGGGATGCGGACAGGGGGATGACACTTAGGGGGGAATCTTGAGATACTGCTCCTCTGTTCTGCAGTTGATGTGCCATATCTAACTGTCGTATTTTGCAGAGCTGAATAAAATGTCTGATAGCATACAGAATGACTAAGCTTGACTCCACAGTCCAAGAGATACAACACCGGCCAGGTCACACTGCCAGACCAACTGTCCAAACGCACCCTTTACTTTGTGACTGCTCAGACTCAAAAGTTGATATTTAACAGCACAACAGGACAGGTTCACAATGTGACAACTTAAAATGAGTAGGATTTACACTTCCAGCAGGTTAGACATTGATTGTCAACCTGAGAGCCACATCAACAATGCGCGTCCTGCTGACTATGCCCAGGTGCGTAGGTCGCCCACGTCGAAGAGGCGCAGATTGAAATAGATGGAGCAGAGTTTTCCTCTCAGAAGACAGTACCACACACTGCTGCAAATGTGAACCCTCTCTCGTTTGAGGCCCCTCTATCATAATCTTCTGTACCCTCATCATTTGATGCTCAACTTTCTCTTCTTCGTGATCACAGGAATGGAGCCAGCGGGAGTGTGGTGATCTTTGGTGGCTACGAAACTTCCTACTACACTGGAACCTTGAACTGGATACCTCTCTCCGCCGAGACCTACTGGCAGATCACCCTGGAGAGGTAGGTGCAACAAACAGCAGGTCAGGTGTAACAAAGGACAGGTCAGGTGTAGGGACGGTCAGTTGAAGACAGGCAGCAAAGCAGCTGGATATGAAATCAGCAGCTCAATAGATCAGTGATCTATGGTTAGGGAGAGAACCAGTCCACACAAACCCATCCCGCCGTTAACAAATGTTAGCTCTTCTGCCATTGGCGCACAGAAGGAAGTGAGGAGCGGGCCCGTGAGCTCTTCTGCCATTGGTGCACAGAAGGAAGTGATGAGCGGGCCCGTGAGCACCACTGCTCTGCCCCACTGAAATTAACACCAAACCCAGAGACAGTTTCAAAGAAGTCCTTGGAAATTTCCACACATTATCAATGTATGAGGATTGAGGACTCAGTGAGTTTTGAGCCTTACTAGTCACACAGTAAGAGGGCCCGATTAACAAAGGTAAAGTTGGATCAAAAGTCTAACTTGACTACTTTTCGGTATTCACACAGGTAAGTTGCTACGAGTAAAGTTAGACTTTTGATCTAAGTTAGACTTTTGGTCTAACTTTTACCTTTGTGAATCAGGCTTTATTCACAACAACTGCGAAATACCCGTAGGCCCACTGCAGCCAGGCCCGGAACATTTACTTGGGGGGGGGGGGGAGCGTCCTCTGGATCTTTTTTTAAAATTCCACCCAATAATAGACATTTAGTAAGACGTTTCTGACCTTTCTAAAGGCAAATTTGTGAATCAGGCCATTGCTAATTAGATACCTGTACAGGGGAAGTGGATACCTGCACCTTCATGTACAAAGTCTCCCTGCTCCACACAGGAAGAGCACACGCGATGCTCAAATAGTGAACACGGTTGGTTATAATATGTAGGGCTTCATTTGGAGAATGGCCTTAGTGGGACATCTGACAGATGTAGTCAGATGCCTTGCTGCCTCCTCTTGTTCCCCTCACTTAAATTGCTTTCAGATTGTGGAATAACTGCCAGCTGCACCAGTGGAAACTCAGGGTCACATTCCTGAGCCCCTTGTGCCGTCATAGCATATCTTTTTGTAAGGCTCCGTTGGTGCAAACCACAAAATCATTTCAACGAGGCCACGCAAAGCAAATGCCTCATAGATATGGAATGAGGCAAGGCAGCGCAAATCGCTGTGTTGCCTTACTCTGAGCTAGGGAGGCATTCCATGGGCATTGCAGTGGGGGTTTCCACGCAACACCCATGGATTTTGACACTTCCCCAGATTTACAAGACCATGTGAACCAGTGGATGCGCCAAAACCTCATGCATCCGCAAGGGAGGCGTAGCGAGGAGAAATAACTTTATATCTCCTCTTTTTTTCCTTTTTCTATGTTTGATGCATCCTGCAGCATACATAGAAAGAGGAAAAAGCCTCCTGGGATTGTTTTTGTGCAGGAAGGTGCCCCTTCCTGCAAAAAACAATCCTGCTGACAACACAGGCACCCTTGCTCCATGGTGCAAGGGTGCCTGCATTGTCGCTATCCTGATGAAATGGAAGCAGTGCAGGGGGAATGGACAGACATTCACTGTATTAGATAAATACAGTGCATTCCTGCCCTTTCACTTTGACGTAGGGCAACCCAGCGAGGTGACTTTCTGCGCTGCCTTATGCCAAATCCCCATAAATATGCCCCTCACTTTTTTTGAGACCTGAGGATGGGGACGATTTGCACCAGAGTTTCCACCCAATTTTCATGAGGAAGGTTTCTGTCTAGGTCTGCCATCTAAATCATGATGGCCCCAGACAAAAAATGTTTTTAAATGTCCAAGTCACTCAGGGACAGAGCTCCAAGCATTTTTGGGACGCTATTGATGCGGTCCCTGAGGATGGTCTCCTGTTGTGGAGATGTTTCTTCAGTGATAACGTGTTATGACAGATCCCCCGGGCTGCCTTCGCATGGCATGCTGGATCTGCTAACGTGGTTTTGTTTCCCAAATGCACCATATGCAGTTGCTATATGAAAAGGGTTTGGGGGACACCGTGTGCTGGCTAGGGAGACAAAATAAACTCATAATTGCCCCTAAAAAGTGTTAAACCTGTACTTTTTCTTCAAGATTTGTATTCAAATATGAATAGTTAAATTCATTTTGTAGTATCTTAGCTGTAATCTAATTTCTCTTCCATCTCTACCTCCAGTATCTCCATGAACGGGAATGTTATCGCCTGCAACGGAGGCTGCCAAGCCATCATTGACACCGGAACGTCCCTGATTGCTGGTCTGTCCCCCGGGATCTCAAACATCCAGAATGCGATTGGAGCTTATCAGAGTTCAAATGGCGAGGTAAGAGATAGGGTACAGAGGGGTGATCATTCCAGGACCTTGTCCATCACTGGGAGATCATGATGTCTGAAGCTGCATACTCAGGTTAAGCCAATCACCTGCATCTGAGGTCATTCCATTGAATCATTTATGTTCTTCTCTTCTCATGTTACTCGCTGATCTCTTAAACAACCTTGCAGATAATTCCACGTTTCATATCTTCATTCTGTAATCCATCAAATGCGCAGCAATGTCTGGATGATGTTCTCAACACTTGTTCTTTCATTTGTTTTTTTCTGCTTCCATGCTCCTTAGTATGTGGTGAACTGCAATTCCATCAGCTCCCTGTCTGACATCATTTTCACAATCAATGGCGTCCAGTACCCGGTGCCGGCCAGCGCCTACATCAACAAGGTAAGGAGCATAAACAGCCTCTGTGTGTCTTCCAGGTGCTAGCACAGAGACTTAAAATCAGACGAACTCTCCCTTCCTAAGGATAGCACTAATGAAGCCTGAATTTGAGGTGCCTAATAAGATAGGCAGAAGAACGGGCACATATCCCACTTTTTCTACAATAATGTGATGCTTCCCACCCCTCCTGAAGAGTCAGACCTCCCGCTGCTTCTGGTCCCAGTCACACAGGACTATGCATCAGAAGATTGGGCGCCAAAGTAGGGTGACCTTTGGAGACCTCTTTTCATTCCCTCTTAATTCAACCTCTCTTCCTAGAATTGTTGGTTGTATCTGAGAGTTTTACCTAAAGCCATGGGACTCATCACTGGACCCGACTCGGGTTTTAAGAATATCTGAATTCATTTTATGTTAGAAAACATTGGGGGGGCATAAATACTATTAGAGCATTGGAATGTTGGGAGCTCCATTGAAAACAATGGAGTGCTCAGGGCTTATAATGGCAGGTAGAAGCCCAGAGCATCAACATTCCAATGTTTAACAAAGGCCTCACGGAACCCGAGGGAATTTCAACACCCTGGGGCTCCGTGAGGCCTTTGTTTTACAAAGTAGAGCATTCTGCCCTCTAGGGGCGGAATGTTCTAATAGCCTTAGAGCCCTCCGTAGTGGGCTCTACCAGCCATTAAAGACCCGCTCCCTTGTTAAAGGCCCTCGCCTTCAGCTTGGGCCTTTAACGCTGGAAGAGGCCTTTAATGGCCGGTAGAGCCCACTACGGCAGGCTCTAAGGCTATATTAGAACATTGAAACTCGGAATCAGTCCTTATATTACAATCTAAATCTGTACGTGCATATCTCTTCCTGTCCTCCCCAGAACTACTGCAGCAGCAACTTCCAAGAGACCAATGGAGTCTGGATCCTGGGAGACGTCTTCATCAGGCAGTACTACGTCGTCTTCGACAGAGCCGCCAACTACATCGGCCTCGCCACCGTTGCATGAACATGAAGCTTGCCAGTTGTCTTGTGTGACTTAGAGGCAGAGGTTGTGTAAGATGACTGAGTGTGCACCAACATTGAGTGAATAATAAACAATCATGGTGAACCACAACAGCTTCTCTCCTTTTACTGATCAATTAGGGTTAGATTAATTTAGATTAAATGTGAAAAGTGTATCAAGAATTCAAGATTGTTCCTTCATTTAATTACCTATTCATTAGAAAGGGGTTTGTGTCAACCTTCTCACACATAGGGGGCTCCCATTTTGGCCATCTGTGTGATCTTAGTACATTTTCTTACTCGAAGTACAGATTTCATCACTGCAAAGCCTTTTTTTGGGTCATTCCCTAACACAAGTGTCTCCAGGTTGTACCTTTCATCAGAAGACCCCTTCTCAGGGTCCCAGCGGGCATCTTGTTACTTCAATCAAGGTGTATACAATGGCACAGGATGTCAGGGGTGTGAGAGGTCCACTTTGCTCATCCTACGGATGTATTATCCTACTCAACTGCAGATCGGAAAGATCATTCTGTGACTTTGGGAGTTAAGAGAGTGGAGTTTACATATCCTTTCCAGTTCCTGCCTGTCTCTCTTTACTCCCAACTTCTTCAGCCCAGAGTTCCTGATACCAGGAAGACCCAAGGAGTTTGGCAAGGTAGAGGGAAAAGAAGGGTCAGTGGTGACCTCACCATGCCCCCTTTCCATCACGCCCATTGTCATTAAATGCCAGCTGTTGAGGGGCATATGTATGTCACAGTGGTCACCACCACCACACCTGCCATTCAATGTCACCTGTTGCAGGACATGTGTATGTCACAGTGACTGCCACACCCACACCTGTCATTCAATGTCACCTGTTTCAGGACGTATATGTCACAGTGCACTGCAACCATCCTGCTTGCGGTTCAATTGCAGCAGTTGTCATTCAGTGCCAGCTAGTGTGGGACATGTGTATGTCACAGTGGCCACCGCCACCACACCTGTCATTCTCTGTCACCTGTTGCAGGACATGTGTATGTCAGAGCACACAGCCACCACCTAACCTGTCATTCAGTGACAGTAGGAGCCATGGAAGACGGCAGAGAGGGAGGTTTTGGCTGTCAGAAGCTGCCGGATAGTTCCCCCCCCCCCGAAGCTCCAAAGGAGGTTCTTATTTTCTAACACTTTCTCAACGTATTCCAGAACGAACTATAGGCTTAAAGCCATCAGCAGCAGCCTGTACCAACCATTGAATGTTCATTCAATCATAATTGGCTCTCACCTTCAGCTCCGACCAATAAGTGCGTGTTCAAGAGCTGATTAATCCTCTATGTGGTCCGCTAGAATGCCACAATTGTGGTGCTTGCCAATTAACTCTGATTTAGATTGTGGGGCTGTTTGTATGTCTAGACATTTAAAGGCCTTTGACAGATAGATTAAAATGGCCACTCTTATCTTTCTGTTTTCCATATTAAGGCCCAGCTTTACTAAGGGCTTGTGTTGATCTTGCGTCACCCAAGGTGACATAAGGGCAACACAAGCCCTTAAGTGAGATTTACTATGCCATGCAGAGCCACCTTGCATAGCTTGCCATGACTTAGTAAATCTGGAGCATCGCAAGGCATCACAGGTTGCTGCCTTGCGCAACTCTGCGTTAGAAAGGCATTCCAAGGGTGGAGCATGGGTGTTCCCACGCACTCACACATGGGGGCATTTGTTCAAGCCCCTAATGCCACCGGAGCATCACTTTTTGGGATGTTCTGGTGGCGCAATACCCTGCACCATATTTACAAAGTGACGTTAAGACACTTTTTGTGGCTTAACGCTGCTTTGTGAATATGCTACCTTTTCACCCAGGAATCTGCGTGAAATGGGCGTGCAGTGGGTGTTGCTGTGGGCGTTCCACCACAACACCCATTGCTTTTTGATGCTGTCCCTGATTTACAAGGAGGTGTGAATCTGTGGCAGCGCCAAAAACTAACACCATGCAAGAGCAGGCGTCAGAATGGCGCAACGAGGAGAAATACTTTTATTTCTCCTCGTTTGTGCAGCACACATAGAAAGTGCAAAAAGCCATTAATGATTGTTTATATGCAGGAAGGTGTCCCTTGCCGCACATAATCCCTGCAATGCAGGCACCTGCACTATGGTGCAAGGGTGCCTGCATCCTTGCACTATGGTGCAAGGGTGCCTGCATCCTTGCACTATGGTGCAAGGGTGCCTGCATCCTTTGCATGGTGCAAGGGTGCCTGCATCCTTGCACTATGGTGCAAGGGTGCCTGCACCCTTGCACTATGGTGCAAGGGTGCCTGCATCCTTGCACTATGGTGCAAGGGTGCCTGCATCCTTGCACTATGGTGCAGAGAGTCCCTGCATCCTTGCACTATGGTGCAAGGGTGCCTGCATCCTGCACTATGGTGCAAGGGTGCCTGCATCCTTGCACTATGGTGCAAGGGTGCCTGCATCCTGCACTATGGTGCAAGGGTGCCTGCATCCTTGCACTATGGTGCAAGGGTGCCTGCACCCTTGCACTATGGTGCAAGGGTGCCTGCATCCTTGCACTATGGTGCAAGGGTGCCTGCATCCTTGCACTATGGTGCAAGGGTGCCTGCATCCTTGCACTATGGTGCAAGGGTGCCTGCACCCTTGCACTATGGTGCAAGGGTGCCTGCATCCGTGGACTATGGTGCAAGGGTGCCTGCGTTGGCTCTAGGAAGCTAAACTTAGCGCTAGCGCTAGGGAAAACACAGGGGTGCGCCGTATTGTAGTAAATACTTTGCATCCTTGCGTTTTGAAAATGTCGGAGTGTGATGCTGCCAAATTTTGCGCAGTTCCGCATTCCAACATTTTCTAGTAAATATGCCCCAGGTTTTTGGTTGCATTCCCACATTTACTAAAAATAGTAAACCTGGGAAATCGTCAAAATGATACTTCTACCCAGGGGAGGCATAACAAGGAGAAATATGTTTATGTGCTTCGTTTTGTCATCTTTCTACATGTGCTGCATTGTGTAACACACATAGAAAGAGGAAATGGTGTCAGAGGGTTGTTTTTGTACAGGAAGGTGCCCCTTTGTGCACAAAAATAATCCTGGCAGACACTAGTGCACCAGCGCAGCGAGAGAGCAGGAGTGCGCTGAATCATTCCTGCTCTCGCCATTTGACGGAGCACAATGTCTTGCTGCGTTGCCCTGCGTCAAATTTTAGTAAATTTTCCCCTAAGCTGCCTACATATTAACAGCTCAAATCCAATGTCATGATAAGGAGGTCATTCTTCATACATTCTTCTCTGAGCTCACTCTTTTTAACATCTTCGTATGTGACTATATTCCACTCCTCGCCTCTTTGTATAACGTTCCCGCCAACGCTTGGCACCACTGAGATATGTGCACTTCTAAATGTTGATGATGAAGTTATACCTAATATGACTTTATCATCAAGTCTGGCTAAAATACATTAATCTGCTGGGAGGCTCAGACCCCCCAACAGCTCTTCATAAACATGTTACATTAACAAAATCACTTTGCGTAGACACAAGGGCAAAAAAGGGGCAATAGAAACATGAACTGGTCATCATCGTGCACGGGTCCAATCACGGGGTCCGTGTATATGTGGCCCTCATGGTTTTTTGTTACTGGTAGTAAGAGAACAGTAACACAAGCAGTGGTTAATTTTAGCCGGGGTTTGGCGGTGAGCTGGGACTCAGCCCTGAGAAAACACCTATCCTGCCCTGTCCCCCCCACACGCTGAGGGCAGGGCACTGAAGCCACACCACTGTGCCAGATGACGATTACTGACTCTTCCCTCTCACTGAATCCATAATAAAAACTAAATAAATAAAAAAGTCTGGTTTGGACTGTGGCGCTCATCTGTATTGCATCCTGAAAGGCAGGGATTTAAGTGGGATGAAAGAGGTGTGGTCTCCAAAGGGGGTGTGGGCTAAAAAGCGTGACAAGGCCTCCTTCCCAAGAGGCATGGTCAATGTAAATAAGGCTGTGGCTTAAACATGCAAACTAAAGTTCTGTGCATCCTCTAGTGTGCCACCCTACTGGTATTTTAGTGTCTCTCTGAGATGTCTGTTATTGCATCCATACATGTTTAACACAACAATTGGCATACACCTAAAACAAGCTAGGACTATTGGCTTTGCCAATGGATGCTAGCTGTTCAAGATGTATGAGTTACCACGAGTTTGCTGTAAATAATTAACTCTGAAAATGATTCAATTCTGAAAAGTCTGAAAATTTGAGTCTGTGAATTAAACATTACTAAGGTCTATAGAGGGATAGCTGTCCTCAAAGTGTCTTAAGGCCTTTTTCTCCCCACTTCTTTCTGAAAATCCCCATCTGCATATCAGTGGAGTAACAAACCTTGAGCCCCCCCCCCTGCAAAGTACATGGAAGGGGCCTCCACAATCTCCGGACCGAGTCAGGAGCTCCCATGCACAGTGCTAGGAGCGAGCCCCCTGGAGCTCGGGCCCCCCGCACCGTGTGGGCTAAGGGGTTATTGTTACGCCACTGCTGCATATATCACACCTCACCTCTTTTCTATCCAGCACCCTCTTTTCTCTCTCTCTTGAATGCACTTCCTCACAACTCCTTCACTTCACCATCCTCAAGCACACAACACACCCACTCACTTATAAGCACTGCATTTTCTTTTACGTTCACCTTGTCGATATGTTGACCTCTTTCTACCTCCTTCACACACTTGCACAGAATCACAATGGCCATTGCTCTGTGCACTCTGCAGAGAGGCCAATAATTGGAGGGCCATGTATTCCGAAGACCTTTTAAGCCCAACGACAGGCATTTTGGGAAACTCGCAGCCTCACCTCCAGAACTCTCAATCGTGGTATGTTATAATCATCTGAAGGTGATTCAGTGCACTATATGGAACCAATGATCCAGTGAAAAAAACTACAGAAATACAACATCCTGGCAAAGCAAATACTCTTAGGTAATGCATGATTGAGCAAAACTTGCAAAATAAGCAGGCACCACATCTCTGACATGGATTGTGCTTAATTTGTAAAATATGAAGTGCAGGTGCTCAAATGTTTGTTGGAGGCCACACCTACTTTTCTCTGGCTCCACCCACGTCCTCCACTGGCTCCACCCACTTACTCTGTTAGCTCCACCCATATCCTCAACTGGCAATGCGAAAAGTCAGATGAATTTCAGCAAGGGAGCCTTCCTCATAGTAAAGTTTTGATAGGAGGTTCCCCTGCCCTGTGAAAATTTTGAAAAAGATTATACCAAAAGGGCATTTAAAGCACAATTTTGGAATAATTTAGCTAAAATTACTAATGCATTGAAAAGGGACAATTCCAGTGCTCTATGTTCTAATTTGAGGAAAGGACAATGCTGGGGTAGGGTATGCCCTTTGTAATAGAGTCTATGAGATCAAAGGTACAACTTTTACATAGTTTATGTGACAAAATAAACTGAAATGTTGTGAAAACACTAGTCAAAACAGATAAACTGAATAAAATCACTTGAATGAGTCACTGTCACTTCCAGTGGCCGAAGGGGTTGGGGATTCATAAATAGCAGAGTTAGTATTCCGTTAAAGCGATTACTTTTAGAGATAAATTCAGGCCTTTCCCAATTCATACCCCTGCCTGCCCTCAGCGCTCACTCGAAAGACATACAAAGTCTTTAAAGTTTGCTTCACTTTTAAGTTTTGGCTTCTGGTATTACTACAAAAGCAGGGTGAGGTGGCAGTGTGCAGAGTTAGTTACACACTGTGATTCACAAAAATTATTAATTAATCAACACTCAGGGCCAGACTGAGAACCCAAAGCAGCCCTGGCAAGTTTTGTTAGACCGGCCCCCATACGGTGTGTAGCAAGCGAGCGCAGAAAGCTCAACGACTCCTAGAGGTGTTTGGGAGAATTCTCCCCTCAAGAACATTTTGTAAAAAGAAAGACCAAAATGGTGCACAACACATTTTCCATTCCATTCAAAGCATAGTACATCGTAAATGATGACGACCTGACATAAGCACCCAGGCCAGAAAGCATGGAAACTTCACAAAAAGGCACCCAGGCCAGAAAGCATGGAAACTTCACACAAAGGCACCCAGGCCAGAAAGCATGGAAACTTCACACAAAGGCACCCAGGCCAGAAAGCATGACTGTGACAATGTCAAACAAAGGCACCCAGGCCAGAAAGCATGACTGTGACAATGTCAAACAAAGGCACCCAGGCCAGTGGCGCTGGAACAATTTTCAGAGTGTTGTCCTAAAAATTACAAACATCGCTCAAAGGTGTTGAACAATCACGGACGTGTAACGCCCTGTTTGGGGCCATAATGTAGTGGATGCTTTAATAAAGGGTGATGATTTAGCTCAAAACGTATGATTCAGACAATCTCGATGCACAAATGGGTGCAATGTCTGATATTTATGTTTCTTTCGTCTTCCTTGCTTGATTTTGCTCGCCAGAAAGTGTTATTCATAGTCGTTGAAATGTCACTCATAATTACACTGAATTGACTGAAATTATGGAAATGTCACTCATAGGAGTCTGAAACCTTGGCAGCTATGCAGCGGGTGTCAGTGTCACTGGGCGAAGGGTGCAATGCAACGAGAGTAGAAGGACTTCACTACCTGGCAAATGAAACTTTCCACTGCGAGCCCTGCTGCCAAGAGAAGAGCACTTCCTTCCAGGCCTGGCTGTTACCTATTTACTCATCCCCAGCCTCTGCTGGGGATGCTTCCTGCATCAGATATTTTATATTACTGTGCCAATGTCTATACTTGCTGTTAAAGGCCCCCTACCCAAGTTTAAGGCCCAACTCACAGGCCTATAAAGGGAGAGGGCGGCCCTTTAAGATGCGGTATTGACATACACAGTAGGTTAATAAAGCTGTTAGAGCATTCCACCCCATGGTAATATGATGTTCTAAAATAAACAAGGAGGAACAATAGGCAAGCACCATAATGCTGGAAACATTGGAATGTTGTAGATCTATACCAGTCATTACTGGTCATCAGCATTCAATTGTCCTAAAAGGAGCTCCCGGCATTCCAGTACGTGGAATTTTATTGTATTAAGTGCAAGATGGGACAGGAAGAAAAACATTGTATCACATATACAGAAAATGTTAAATGACACAGTGCAAAAAGAGGGCTCTATGGAAATTTGAGGCTGCAGAACCGCTGGGCTTCTGGGAATTAGATACAGGCTTAACTAGCTTTACCACCTTATGCCCTCTTTCAACTCAGCTTCAAAGCACCCGAGCCAGACACAAACCAACACACAGGCAACATGCACAGACAATACGCACAGCCACCTGTACACACAGCTGTGTGGGGAGGGAAACCTGCCCTTCTTTGTACACATGCTGTACCTCTTTGTACCCTGCACCCCTCTCCCTCATAGAGTCAATCACTTTGGCTTCAGCAGCATATAACATAGGTATAGCTTCAACAACAAGAGGGCACACTTCCCTAACGCAAAGAACAGTTAAACGACAGGAAGCAGTGACAGCAGCAGTGCAAGATTCCCAAGTGTGAATCACAAGTTGTGGCCACCACTGCCATGTGCTGCAGTGCCATCACCTTATGTGCATTACTTGCGATTGCAAACTTTTATAAGTTAAATTAATAATGCACATTTCGTACAAGTTTGTACATAAATACTGCAGCACTAAACAACACTGCAGTCTTCTCTTTACAGACTACAAATGCACTCATGGCAGCAGTATTAATTACATCAACTCATCAACTGGGCTGGAGGGCATTTGTATTCTTTGAAGACAGGATCACAACCTTGTATACGGGTAATTGGGATGGTTTGTCAGTACATCCAACATGTCAGCTGACTCACCCAGCCGCACCGCAAGTTTCTGCACATTAATAATGGACCCAACAAAGTGTGTGAATCGGATCTACAGAGTCTAAATATTTGGTAGAATCGAGCATAGCTTGTATTTGAGAAGTATTCAAACTATCAAGCCACAGTGCAGAGAAAAAATTAAAAAGATTAAAAGCTTATTTTCCTCGGGGGAATTTCCTTTCCACATAGCTTTGCTGAAACACTTGCAGCTCACAGGTTAGTGACGTCTGCAAATGTAATAATTTTAGGTCATTGTCTGCCTAATATACATTCTCTCCTGGTAACTGTGACACATTTTTACATTGATTACCTGGCTTGAATGCCACTGTGTTGGCATCACAGGTCATGCGTTTCTTTCGATTTGAGCTGCCACTATGCAGATATAAGTAACTGCTGCAGTAGAAGTAGTGGTGCAACACAAAAAGTTGGGGTTTCCATCAGGATTTACCAAGTAGCCTCTAAAATGTAAATTCTGTTATTAGCCACCTCTCAGACCTACCAATGCCTTGGGCTAAGAGGGGGCTCCAGGATGGATGGCACTCGCCCTGAACGCCAGGTGCGGAAGCAGCCCATAGGTGGCGTGGATTGTCCAAGCTCTATACATACATATCACGGTTGACAGTTAAAACTCTACACCTAATTTTTGTGGTAGGTAGCCACGGTCTATGATTTATATCAGAGCTGTCTGGAGTACAAGGATGACCAATTGCCTCTACAGCGCCTGTTTATCCACACACAGCACTAGACAGGGTTGATCAGCGTCACCCTCCATTTCAAAACCATGCATCAGGTCTATAGTATGGCCAGTCTGTATAGAGATGTGGGCTGTATTATGACACAGCTATCTCATAGGACTCAGGATGCACCTCAATGATAAGCCCCAACAAGGCTTAAAACCGTCCAGGCCAGACTCTATTTGGACCATTAACACATTGGTATGACACCTCTAACCATTATTATTTTCCTTAACAGGGTGATGCAGAACTCAGACACATAACTGCTGTGGCCATCCACAGCAGAGCCAGTCCTTGTGCCAGTACAAGCAGTCAATAAGAAGCCAATACGAAATGGACTATTGCAACACATATGAAGTTCATTTTTTCGTAGCGTTCATTGCCACTTCAGCTATTTTTTGTCCCCAAGTTTCCCTTCTTCAGTATTCACTGCAGACCTTCCTTCGTGATACTGTGAGCCTCGATCTGTCCTATTAACTCGTAGGTCGCTCAGTGCCTCGGTCCAGAGTCCTAAACATAAAACTTCTTACTCCGGAAGATAAAGGGTCTACTAAAAGATATGCACCATTAAAAACAGTCCAAATAAGATTTCATTTTATTAAGCATTATTTCGACTAGGGTCCCCTTGGCACATCGATGTCCTGTGAAGGAAGCCGTTGTCACCCAAGGTCAGGATTTTAGATAAATAACACTCCCCCCTTCCCCCCCTCTGCTGCGCATACTTGGATGATGCTTCAAATACATTTCTGAAATGGCCTCACTTATAAAAACGGCCTCAATTAAAAACGGCCTCAATGCCATTAGGGGCCTTGTACTTGCACGCAGTGCTCGCGCCGGAGGCTGCGAGGCATGATTGCTCAGGGCAGGCCTTGGACTCATCACTCCGAGGCTCACTTTACAGTTCACCTCAGTTCATAGGTAGATGAACTAAGTGAAGTGAACTGTAAAGTGAACCACGGAGTGACGAGTCCAAGGGGCGCCGGGCACCTGTCACCGTGTGCACTGCAAGTGCAATGCCACTGACTGCTGCCCAGGAGAAGCCTGGCCTGGAACTTCAGAAGCGCAGGGGCCGGGCAGGGCCAGAAACCCGTCTCTATCATGATACATTACCTCGAAGAGGACTACAAGCTCTTTTTCTTTTTTTACTGGTTTTGCGCATTTTTAAGTACATGATTGAACCCTCGCCCGACTAGGCTGTGGCTCACCGACCGCACTGGGGCACTTTAACCCTGTGCTGACGTCGACACAGGCTGCTCCCAACCACCCTGAGTTGATTCAGTTAAATGAGTCGATGTGTCTGTGCTGCACACCAGTACTGCTGCACTGACACACACTACTCTGAGACCAGTACTGCTGCACTGACACACACTACTCTGAGACCAGTACTGCTGCACTGACACACACTACTCTGAGACCAGTACTGTCTGCTGCACTGACACACACTACTCTGAGACCAGTACTGCTGCCCTGACACACACTACTCTGAGACCAGTACTGCTGCACTGACACACACTACTCTGAGACCAGTACTGTCTGCTGCACTGACACACACTACTCTGAGACCAGTACTGCTGCCCTGACACACACTACTCTGAGACCAGTACTGCTGCACTGACACACACTACTCTGAGACCAGTACTGCTGCACTGACACACACTACTCTGAGACCAGTACTGCTGCACTGACACACACTACTCTGAGACCAGTACTGTCTGCTGCACTGACACACACTACTCTGAGACCAGTACTGCTGCACTGACACACACTACTCTGAGACCAGTACTGCTGCACTGACACACACTACTCTGAGACCAGTACTGTCTGCTGCACTGACACACACTACTCTGAGACCAGTACTGCTGCACTGACACACACTACTCTGAGACCAGTACTGCTGCACTGACACACACTACTCTGAGACCAGTACTGTCTGCACTGACACACACTACTCTGAGACCAGTACTGCTGCACTGACACACACTACTCTGAGACCAGTACTGTCTGCTGCACTGACACACACTACTCTGAGACCAGTACTGCTGCACTGACACACACTACTCTGAGACCAGTACTGCTGCACTGACACACACTACTCTGAGACCAGTACTGCTGCACTGACACACACTACTCTGAGACCAGTACTGTCTGCTGCACTGACACACACTACTCTGAGACCAGTACTGTCTGCTGCACTGACACACACTACTCTGAGACCAGTACTGTCTGCTGCACTGACACACACTACTCTGAGACCAGTACTGCTGCACTGACACACACTACTCTGAGACCAGTACTGTCTGCTGCACTGACACACACTACTCTGAGACCAGTACTGTCTGCTGCACTGACACACACTACTCTGAGACCAGTACTGCTGCACTGACACACACTACTCTGAGACCAGTACTGTCTGCTGCACTGACACACACTACTCTGAGACCAGTACTGCTGCACTGACACACAGTACTGTGAGTCACTCTGTCAGCAGCGCCTGTTCTACTGCACATCCCAGAGGCCCCGGGGCCCTGTGCAATCATCGATCCTTCATCTGGAGTGGGAAACGGAGCTACCACGGTGACCGTGCACATCACGTCGCACACCTCCCACTACGGCCATGCTCAAGAAAAAACAAGCATTTGCAATGCAATAGGTCTTGCATTTACGCGCCTAGTGGCATTGTAAATGACTATGCCTTTTATTTATGTTTAAAAAACGAAAACAAAAATAAAAGGCATTGTTATTTGCAATGTCAATAGCTCAAACTCGCATAAAGGCGAGACCTATTGCATTGCAAATGCTTGTTTCTTTGAGCTCTCAGAAAAGGATTAGGGTGGTCCACAGAACAGTCCACTGGACCACGACAAATAGACCTATGCATTAGTTACATGGAAATACGGCCTGATGGGCTATAATAAATAATAACGTGTTTATGTACCGCACTTCATACAACAGTATATACTGTTGGGAAGTGCAGTAAGTAACAGATATTACTATTATAAAATGTTATAGTACTTCATTTAACGGCCTGAGACGGATTGTTCCAGTTGCTTGTTATGCAAAAGGCAACTAACTAAGGAAGGGCATAGAGAACAGGGGCCGTGCATATGTACACTGCAATAGGAGTTTGTGCGCTATGGGTGTGCACACAGAGTTTACCGGTGCAGAGACTGGGGTTGTGAACACAAACCTATCAGAGGACATGAACTGCAGATGTTCTCAAGTAGCCCGCAGATGGCAATTACATGTGGATGTGCACACGAAGCATGTGGAGGCACAGACTGGTTATGCACTCATCATTCGCAGAACATGCACTTTGGCGTGCATAAAATCTGCAGAAATTACAAAAATGGGGGGGGTGTACATATAAAGTAGAGAACATAGTGTTACTAGGCATTGTGCGCACCAGAGTTTACCGGAGTTCGGACAGAGACTGCACACGCCTTGAGGATGGGGTCCGACTATAGTCACACAGAGTATTGGGGAGGGGCATTGAACGCAAAGACTGTTGATAAGTACATGATCCAGGCAGAGTACATGGGCTCTATATGTATTTACAGAGATGTGGATCATGGGGAGGGCTGTGCTGCTCTCTTAGGCGACTAGAGGGTTATGTGAACAGAGCCTAGAAGGCGGGCGGCATACGGACGCGTGCCTAAGAAACGCAGGGATTATAAATGTGCCCATAAAGCCGGGTGCACAGAATGTGGACAGCCAGCTATGACATACCCAGGGAAGGACATGGGATCCCAACACAGAGCCTGGAAGGGCATCAGCCGATGAACACGCGCCTAAGAACTGCTTTGAGTGCAGATGCTCCCATAGAGCCGGTTGGCACAGACTGTGGATGAGCTACTAGAACCAGCGAGGACATGCCTAGGGAAGGACATGGGCTCTCCTCACAGAGCACGAGCTGTGCGCAGAGCTGTGATTCTGAGTGTGAAACAAACTGGGATTTTCTGTGCATGTCGCATGTGTTCTCCCGCTTGCCCCTCAATCCCCTCCCTTCTCGCAGCCCCCTTCAAGATAATAATAATACCTCACCTCATATTCTCCCCGTTCCCGGATGACCGGGCAACCGCGGACGAGGCAAAATAAATAAAAAAGCGTGCCCGAGGCGGACCGCACTCAAAGCGGATCGCGCTGAAAGTAAATGAAAAGAGTGCTTATCGACTTTTAAAGGACACCGTGTAACGCCACAAGTAAAAGATCCAGTCCAGGTGGGCGGGGCCAAAAGGAGACAGGACGGTAACAAGGAGGGACTAAAAAGCCTCACTCACAATCCAAAGCCAGCGTTTAGCATCAACGATGACGCAAGCCAATGGAAAGAAGGGGCGAAGCCTAGACTCCACTTCTGAAATCGGCTTGATTACAAGAAGCCTCGCAGAACGAGCAGCGCATGCGCACTGCAACGCAGGTCTGCGAGACCTAAAAAAGCAGCGTTGGTTGCTACACTTACGTTTAGGTGGTGGCGGGCAGTGGCTGTCTGCCTTTATTAATTTTAATTGATAACTGCGATGGGCCTGCTGCTGCCTGCACTGACTCGACGTCGTCACTCTTCAGGCTAACTCTCGCTGATGTCTCACGGAGGGGTGTGGGTGTGCCGGAGCGTGGCATTTAAAAAAAAATCTATGCACAGTTGTGTGAGGTGAGCAACGGCGGACCGCAAAAGCCGCACCTCCCTGCTGTACTCCTCTTTTATTTATTCTGAACGTGATAAGAGTCGGTGTGCACAAACAACTCCTGCACCTGCCGTTGTTGGGTGCCAACTGCCAAGCAGAATAGGAACTGAAAAATATTTTGGAGTGGTGCACTCCCAGATGGTTGTTTCAATAAATCAGGTTGACTTGTTTCTTAATTTCAAAAAATGTCCTTTATTTTAAATGTCATCCGACAATGTGAGCTCCAGCCAACGCGTTTCGTTCATTGAGGAATGAACTTCTTCAGGGCCATGATGTATAAGTATATGCTGGGAAACAAGTCAACCTGATTTATTGAAACAACCATCTGGGAGTGCACCACTCCAAATTGTTTTTCAAATCTATGCACAGTGCCTGCCGCACAGCCCTACCCCCGCAGAACCAAATTGAGCCCAATCAGTGTCCCGCCCACAAGGCAACACTGAACTAAGGGCCGCCGCCTAACTAGGGCAAATTCGCAATGCGCATCGTCACCAGTCAGTAATAGTTGAATGTTGTGGATCATATTGGATTTGGAAAAATAAATTATGGTTCGAGTCGTACGGTCTGATATATCATATAATGCCGATCGCTGTGAATATTTTTATTGGCTCTCACAGCCACTGCCACAACACACTGACTTCACCGCAGTACTGCTTCACCGGGACTCGGCCTCGGGAGTCGAACACTGCCAACACAACACTGTTTGCGCCGAGTCAGTGAGTGAGGTAATTTTATATACTGCCTACGCACGCCACAAAGCCATATGACGTCCAGAGTTGCAGCGTGGTAGACCCGGCCCTGATCAATAAGTGCCGGTGCTAAGTACCAGATAGCACCGGCACAAATTAAGCACTTAAGGTTTTTTACATTCATTATTCAGAAATCGATCAGTGTTTGTGCTTGTACAGTTAGGGACATGAGTGTAGGGTCCGGTAGGGTCCCATTTCAATGTACATTTCTAATTACTGCCGGATCTGAGACCTGGAGTGACCGGCCCACAAATGCCCTGGCGATATGTCAGCTGCCGGCATTGCCAGTTTGCAGCCATGGTTGGGCTCTGGCGTATGTGGTGCACCAGTGCCAGCATCCGGCCCTGCTGTTTCTTCCTTGGTTCTTGCGATGACACCACTGCCCACTGCTCCCTCAGTGAATGTTCTGTGTGCAAGGGAACCTTGCAGTGCTCTCAGCTGCTGCACTGCACCTCCTGGAGACCAGCACTGCTGTCTCTTCTGTACCTGTTCTCTGTGTGTGAGGGAAGCTTGAGGTGCTGTCTGCTGCTGCACTGCACCTAATGTAGAGTGTGCAGGACACCTGCACTGCTGCAGTTTATTTACCATTCCTGTGTGTGAGGGAAGCTTGCAGTGCTCTATGCTGCTGCATTACATCTAGTGGAGCCCTGCACTGCTGTGTCTCCTGCAACAGTTCTGTGTGCTAGGGAAGCTTGCACTGCTCTCTGCTGTTGTACTGCACCTAATGTAGAGTGTACAGGAGACATGCACTGCTGCAGCTTCTTTACATCTTGGCATCAACATTCCAATGTTTAACAAAGGCCTCACGGAACGCGAGGAAATTTCAACACCCTGGGGCTCCGTGAGGCCTTTGTTTTACAAAGTAGAGCATTCTGCCCTCTAGGGGTCCAATGTTCCAATATAGCCTTAAAGCCCGCCGTAGCGGGCTCTACCAGCCATTAAAGACCCGCTCCCTTGTTAAAGGCCCTCGCCTTCAGCTCGGGCCTTTAACGCTGGAGCAGGCCTTTAATGGCCGGTAGAGCCAACTACGGCGGGCTCTAAGGCTATATTAGAACATTGGAACTCGTAATCAGTCCCTATATTACAATCTAAATCTTTACATGCGTATCTCTTCCTGTCCTCCCCAGAACTACTGCAGCAGCAACTTCCAAGAGACCGATGGAGTCTGGATCCTGGGAGACGTCTTCATCAGGGAGTACTACGTCGTCTTCGACAGAGCCGCCAACTACATCGGCCTCGCCACCGTTGCATGAACATAAAGCTTGTTAGTTGTCTTGTGTGAGTTAGAAGCAGAGGTTCTGTAAAATGACTGAGTGTGTACAAACGTTGAGGGAATAATAAACAATCATGGTGAACCACAACAGCTTCTCTCCTTTTGCTGATCAATTAGCATTAGATTCATTTAGATTAAATATGAAAAGTGTCTCTAGAATTCAAGAATGCTCCTTTATTTAATTACCTATTCATTAGAAAAGGGATTTATGTCAGCCTTCTTACACATAGGTTCCTCCCATTTTGGCCATCTGTGTGATCCTAGTACATTCTCTTACTGGATTTCAGCTTTTCAAGTACAGTTTTCATCAATGCAAAACCTTTTTTAGGGTCATTCCCTAACACAAGTGTCTCCAGGTTGTACCTTTCATCAGAAGACCCTGTCTCAGGGTCCCAGCATGCATCTTGTTACTTCAATCAAGGTATATACAATGGCACAGGGTGTCATGGGTGTGAGAGGTCCACTTTGCAGTGGTAGTTAAGAGAGTGGAGATTACAAATCCTTTCCAGTTCCTGCCTGTCTCTCTGTACTCCCAAATTTCCAGAGCCCAGAGTTCCTGATACCAGGAAGACCCAAGGAGTTTGGCAAGGTAGAAGGAAAAGAAGGGACAGTGGTGACCTCACCATGCCCCCTCCCATCACGCACATTGTCATTAAATGCCAGCTGTTGAGGGGCATATGTATGTCACAGTGGTCACCACCACCACACCTGCCATTCAATGTCACGTGTTGCAAGACATGTGTATGTCAGCGCGCACAGCCACCACCTAACCTGTCATTCAGGGACAGTACGAGCCATGGAAGACGATAGAGACGTTGTGGTGCTCTCAGCACTGCATCTACTGTAGAGTGTGCAGGAGGCCTGCACTGCTGTCTCACCTGTACCTGTTCTGTGTGTGAAGGAAGCTTGCAGTTCCCTCTGCTGCTGCACTGCACCTACTGGAGGCCTGCAGTGCTGTCTCTTCTGTACCTGTTCTGTGGGTGAGGGAAGCTTGCAGTGCTCTCTGCTTCTGCATTGCACCTACTGGAGACCTGCACTGCAGTCTCACCTGTACCTGTTCTGTGTGTGAAGGAAGCTTGCACTGCTCTCTGCTACTGCACTTCACCTACAATAGAGTGTGCAGGGGGCCTGGTCTTCTGCAGCCTCTTTACCATCCCTGTGTGTGATGGAAGCTTTCACAGGCAAGTGACCATTGGAGCTTGAAGTCAGGTATGGATAGCGGCGAAGAGGCAAAATTAGGAAGTTCAGGGCCTCATGTACAATATTTTGATGCACTGTGCATTCCTGTCCTTTTCTCCTGCGCTGGCGCACAATGTGTCATGCGTCAACACCAGCACTCTTGCACCATGGTGAAAGGGTGTCTGCATTTTAGGTGTGATTGTTTTTTGTGTAGGAAGGGATATGTTCCTGCACAAAAACAATTACAAGAGGTGTTTATCTCTTTCTATGTGTGCTTCAGAATGCAGCACACATAGAAAAAAGAAAAACAAGGAGAATTTATCCTTGCGCGCCTCCCTTACACGTCCCCTGGGGAGGCGTAGGAATATGACGCATTCCTAGGTTTACTAAACATTGTAAATCTGGGAATGTGTCAGGTTCCATGGAAGTTGTGTGGGAACACCCATGGAATGCCCCTGTCACACAGAGTAATGTGTGAAAGGGGCCATATTTACAAGTTGATCAAAAGCAGGGTGGCTTTGCGTGGCCTTTTAAATATGGCCAGGCACACTGTGCTGCCGGTGAGTCAAAAAAAAGTGATGCACCGGCAGCGCATTGGGCTTGTAAATAAGCCCCTCACTGTATTTGAAAGGGCAGGAAGCAACCTCCTAGCAAGAGTCCATCACAAGAACGGTAAAGGATTTGAGTTCAGAAGGTAAATGAGCAATAAAAATGTCTTTAGATGTTAGGTTTCGCCTGCAAAGCGCTTGCGCTGTGCTTGTGAAATCTATTGTTTTTATTATAAATTTTGAAGGGGCTTGTCCCCTCTCTTTACTGGATGTTCATTGGTTCATGTGCCTGCCACTTACGTTTCCTCTATTTCTATTGGCGGTAGCAATTTTCCGCCATTTACCAATGCTTGTTCCTCATCATCTTCTACTATCAGTTTCCTGTGGCTGAAATACTGTTAACATCTGCTTTGATGAACCTATTTTTTCATAAGGTGCTGCCTCTTTCTGCTTGTGTGACACTTTAAATTACATTTACAGATTTATATAACACAATGGAGAAATGTGTCTGCCCACGGCCCACGCAGGGTGTCCCCATAGGAGGGCGGCCACCTCCGTGCCACATGAAAGCACACAATGTACGTTTTAGTGTATGGGACCCTCTCTGGGTCTGGCGTGTCCCGCGTCATTTCCGGCCCGCCAGTGGGTGGGGAGCCAGGTATATCTACCTCTCCCGCCCACCTGGCGCTCTCTTTGGCGCAAACCTTCACAACATTCGGGCGTGTCGTCGTCGGGTCCAGGAGCTGTGCCTCACGGTGAGTCGATGACCCCCCTCCCCACCACCCCCACCTACCCCCTCAGCATGCATGGTGACTAACGCCCAGTCAATGCCTGGGGTTAAGTCCACCAAGGGGAGGGTGGGGTTATACAGCTCCCAGAGTTTAGCGTCACGCACCCTGGTCGGGGCGGAGCGCTATGTCCCGTCGAGTGGTTGGTTCTGGTGGGGTAGGAGGCGCGGGTAAAGGGTTCGATACCCGGTCGGGGACAGAGGCTCGCCCCTGTGTGTGCATTGCAGGGTGGTTGGGCGGGGTTGCGGAGCGCCAAGGAGCAAATCCGACTGAGTGTTTCCGTGGTGAGGTGCCACCAATTACCGTAACACCCCTCACAGCCATCGCGCCCCCCACCACCGCAACTAATGGAAGCATGTAAGGGCGGGATGCTGAAGCTGGCGGGGCCGCTGTTTATCCCCGAGCCCTGCTGCTCCAGGACAACGAATCCGCCTGGGTAGTTAGATGGTAGCACAGCCTCTCGCGCGGTCCAATTGCCCTGAAGCCCACGAGGCCGGGGGATGCGGGCACCAATTCACCTATCGCTAGTCCCATTTTATTGGGCTTGGTGTGTATTTAACTATATCGATGTGGTATCTGCTTATCAATGGGTCACTGCTGCCTCTGCGGCTTATCCTTTTAATATGGAAAATGTCTTTTGGGATGTTTCGTAGAATGAATTGGGTATGAGGTATACATGGTGAATACATTGTGGAGGCGAGGGCTCAAAGGGGAAGAGAGGGTCGGTGAGAGCGGAAGCAAGGAGGGCTTGAGGTGATTCACTATCTCTTAAATGAACGGTTTGATACATCAGCTTCGACTCTTCAACTTCATTTCAATCGTCCCTGCATTATGGTGCATTTTTGGTGCATTTGTTAATGTATTCGTATTTCATGCTGCTTTTCACTGGTCCCCTGAGTAGCGATACCGGTGATTCTTGTGTAATACGTCCAAATACGATAGATTGTGACTTTTAAAAAATCTTAACTGTTTGTGTGATCTGAAAGAATCTAGGGCACTGGATTGATTAGGTTCTCCCATTACGCGGGAGCCCACGAGGCCGAGGGGCGAGCACGTGCTGGGCCGCCGCCGGCCTCCCGCTCTGAGCCGCGGGCCCGGCTGGCCCTGCCCGGCCGGGTCCCGCCTGCACCTAATATTAAAGCCCGTCGAAGCAGGTGCGAGCGTAGGGGGCGCAGCGGAGTGAACAGCAGCAGGAGTTACCCACCAGGCATAAACGTAAATAAACCAAATGTATCGCATGCTGCGGGTGCGTGCCTGAGTGGGCCAGTACTGGTATTGTGTATGCTTGCATGAGTGAGGCGAGTGAGTCTTGAAGGCGAACAGAATCTTAGGAACAGGAAACGGCTTTAGGTCGCAGGGGCAGGCTGGGACCGCCAGGAGGCCCAGCAACTGCCGTCTCGGCTCTCTCGTGTTATGTTGCGAGGGGGCGGTCCGCGACCATCTGACACTCTTACGCTACGGCAAGCCCTAATGTGCCACTTCTGTTCACTTCGGGTGCACTATCAATACTCACCCTTGAGAAATTCGAAACTGTGCGCCTTCCAGGATTATGGAACACAAACCACCATGCACGGCGTGTGTAGGAAATTTGGTACATGTTGTGCATGGAAAGCGTGCAGACAATCAGGAGACCTATTGTTATTCAATTTGGTGCGGTAGGCGAGATCTATTTATAAACACCACAGACACGCGACATCGCTTCTAATTTGTTTCTGACCGTCAATCAGTATCTGGGACGTGGGCATGCATGTGGGGGGGGGGATTCACGAGAGCCCTTGGGCCTCCCTCTTCTCGCCGCCATTAAGGCACAAATTAGAAGGCACAATAAGTATAAGGGGGCCATAGTACTTAGGGACAAGGTAGTCCTTAGTTAGTAGTGGGTTTGACATCGCCCCCCCCCTTTCTTCATTGGTGCAGGTAGCAAGGACTAGCAAGGCCTCGAGACCAGGAGGAAGGTGCAGGATAGTGGGCAATGGAGGGGGAATTGTGCATTTACGTTTGTATTTGTGTCCCCAGCTAGCTGTCAGATACGAGCTCATCACGAACGGCGACATTGTGAGTGTGCACGAGAGGACCGGGTTGTCCCCAGCAGGTACAGGGTATATGGGTGCACACCCAGCGGCGCTAGCGGCAGCGTAAAGAGGGTCACCACGGGGCGGGTGAACGGACCTGGGGAAGATTATAACGAATTATCTATTACAGGAGCAGCTCGTATATAAGAGGAGCAACCTGTGTCTAAGTGGCAATCTCGCAGGAGAGTGGAATTGCGGTGAACGGGCACAGGTATGCGTAGTGCAGTGCGCACGAGAGCGGGGAGGCGGCGTGGGAGAGTCCATCGCCTGAACTCCTGCAGGGGTGGTCAAGAGGGGATGCGGGTGAACAAAACTAGGGGGAGTTGGCAACCCGTCAAAGCCGATGCAAATGTGATCGCATAAAAGCAGGGATTAGTGGCTAACGTTTCGTTTTTCATCTTCGCATGCACAAGTAATCGTCGATCTTTCGGTAGTGCGAACGCCGGCATCAGGTCACGACAAAGTCAATTCACGTCATAAGTAAGTACAGGGAGGCGGGGTGTGAAGCGAAGAAGTGGTGGACACAAGGGACACACAAAGGGCCAGTCAAGACATCATGCAGGTGCAGTGTTTTCTTACACACAGCTTTTTCTCCTCAGATTGGTCTCAGTGACCTTCGTTACAAAGAGCGGCATGGATAGCCAGGGCTCCCCCCCTATTTTCGCAGATGTCCACCATGGAGGATTCGCTGCCAGGAGCGTCGCAGGATGCGCAATGGGTGGCGTTCATGCAGTTGGCCAAGGGTTTGGCATGGGCGAAAAGGATCTTGAGCTCGCACGAGCCGGATGATTCGTGGGTCGTCGTTGATGATCCTTTTCTTGAGCAACAGCCGAACTCGGAGGCTGGGCCTTCCAGGCCAAAACGGGCTCGCAGGCCGACCAATAAGGACCTTCCCGTCGATCCGCCGGCACCCAGAGGTAGAGTGCAATCGACCCCCCGAGAAGCCGCTCCCGTGACGTCCACCCCCCTGCCCGGTGCTTGGGCCAGTAGCCTTGACAGACAGTAGTGCGGTCACATCAAACACTGCTAACATGGCCAAGATAGGTAAGCTCATGGACACAATGATGAGTGTCATGGCAGAATTTCACAGCAGCCCAATCATTGGTGGGGAGGGGGGACAAGCAATTGCTAAAGTGTGGGTGAACCAGGCAAGCGAACCCCAGACACCAGGTGTTGTCCCAGCAGAGGCTACGCCGGCAATTCCCACGGATGGGGTCAAGCAAACGGGGCCGGTGTTACCAACAGTAGCTACAGCAGCGCAAAGTAGTGCACCAGCTCCCACCCCTATTCCCCTTCTAGCTCAGACGGCATCAACTGAGGGTATGCCGCCCCCCTCCTGCGGCGCCCATCGCTACTCCTGTTCAGGGCTCCGCACCCCCTGCCTCCCCCGGGGTCCCACAGCAGGGACCGCCACCGATCACCCCTCATCCCATCACCGTCGCACTCCTGTTGTCTGGTCGTTGCTCCCTAGCGTGGTAGGTCCCGCTGGCCTCCAAGGAAGGGATTTGGCGGCGGGACTTCATCGATATCTTTACTCTCTTAATGCATGGGCAGGATGGTCTGGACACGAGGAAAATGGGTGGGAAAGATGAGGAAAAGAGGGTTAAGTACCAAACCTGGCCGGACAAAACAATTGAGAACTGACTAGAGACTTTCTCCATACTGTCGGCGGTTATAATGGAGAAACACCCAGAATTGGGCCCGGGTTTGTTTCAGTATTCTAGGACTATTCACAATGAGGACCTCAAGTGGGGAGGCTTGAGCTGGTATAATTACGACAGGGAGTTTAGAAAAAAGATGGCCATGTGCCCTGAGATGGGTTGGGCCCAGAAAGAGGTTCAACTCTGGATGGAACATATGGCCAAGCACACTCCGCAGAGCAAGGATCACCACACCAAATACCAGGATGGGCACTCAGAAGGAAGGGGTTTGTTTCAGGCTGAAAGGCGCAACTTCAAACAGCCCGCGCGGGGGGGGAGGGAGCCAGAGGGGCGGTTTTAAATGCATGTTCTCAGGGACTTGTAGGTTGTTTAATGCCAGATCCTGCACCTGGGGCAAAACATGTAAGTTCACACACACCTGCAACAAATGTGGGGCTCCCCACCCGTCAGCGTCTTGTTATAGCAAGCACGAGCTGCAGCCACCCGGCAAGTTCAGGCAGGACAGTTGAGTGCTCATCCCATGCACCACCTCCCCCTCCCCTGGCGCCATTGCTCGCCTCTTTCCCTGTTGTCCCTGTCCCCCGAATTCAGGATGACCCCCCTCCCCACTCTGGCAGCATCACAGCACCCGGGTGTGCAGTCAAGGGCCCGTCTCCGGTAGCCCTGGACAACCTCATGCCATTATTCAGCCAGTACCCCAACAAGCAGGATGGTCAGCTGCTGTGGGCTGGTTTTACTGAAGGCTTTAGGATCCCCTATGTTGGCCCCCTGACAAACCGAGAAGCAGACAACCTCAGGTCTGCAAAGGAGCGTCCAGCAGTAGTGCAGGCCAAGGTGGAAAAAGAACAGGCGCTAGGTAGGGTGGCTGGCCCCTTCCCCCGCCCCCCTCTGGACAACTTTGTTGTCTCCCGTCTGGGGGTGGTACCCAAGAAGGACCCGGGGTCATTCAGGTTGATCCACCACCTGTCCTACCCGTAAGGTGACTCAGTGAATCATGGCCTGGAGGAGGGCACCTGCTCTGTGTCTTACTGCACCCTTGATGTAGCATTGGATTTGGTCAGGAGGGCAGGGAAGGGTGCTTGGTTAGCGAAAACAGATATTGAATTCGCGTTCCGCTTACTGCCGGTCCAGCCGAGTAGCCAGCATCTACTAGGCTTCAAATTGGAGGGCAGGTACTACTATGACAGATGCATGCCCATGGGTTGCGCAGTTTCCTGTGCGTATTTTGAGGCTTCCAGCGGCTTCCGGCAATGGGCGCTCCAGGTGACCTACAATGTGAAAGGGGTTACCCACTACCTTGATGATTTCCTTTTCATTGGGGGGGAGGGCACGCGGGACTGCAAGAAAGCTCTCTCGGATTTTGAAAGGTTATCCAAATATTTGGGGGTCCCTCTGGCACCAGGTAAGACTGAGGGCCCGGCGTATGTCCTGACATTCCTGGGCATTGAATTGGACACCGTTGCAGGTGAGTCTAAGCTGCCGGCAGACAAGGTTCAGGCGTTAGCTCAGGATATTCAGGCAGCCCTGGTGCAAGGCAAAGTCTCCTTGGGAGCTATCCAGAGGCTGTTAGGGAAATTGAACTTTGCAGCAAGAGTGATACCAGCTGGTAGAGTCTTTGCAAGGAGGTTAGCCAGGGCCACGGCCAAAGTCAAGAAGAAACACAACATGGTTAAGTTGAGCAAAGGAATGAGGAAAGACCTCAGCATGTGGGCAGAGTTCTTAGCCAATTTTAATGGATCAGTTATTTGGAGAGCCCCCTGGGCTGGCAGCCCTGAGCTATGCCTGTTCACGGATGCAGCGGGCAGGGAGGGCTTTGGTGCAATTTTGGGGAGTGAGTGGTGTGCTGAAAAGTGGCCGAATGCATGGCACAAGAAAAAGATCACAGCCAATGTGACTATTTTGGAACTATTTCCAATAGTTCTCGCTTTCCATCTCTGGCCTAAGGTACTGTCAACCAAACGGGTGCTTTTCTGGTCAGATAACATGGTGGTGGTGCAGACTATAAATACGCAAACGGCAAATTGTCCCTTGGTGCTATGCTTGTTGAGAGAACTGGTGCGGACTTGCTTATACAACAATGTGGAATGCAAGGCAAGACATATTCAGGGGGTGCAGAACGTAGCAGCTGATGCTCTCTCTCGTTTTCAGTGGTGCCGTTTCTGGGAGGCGTGGCCGAGAGCGAGAGAGGAGATGACCCCTTTCCCACCGCACCTCTGGTTCCTTCTCAAGTGGAACAACGACTGAGGGAACTAGGCGAGCTTTCCTTAGCACCAGGGACCAGGAAGCGTTACAAGGCTTGTGTTGTCATGTTCTGCAAGGTGGTAGGGGCCTGGGAGGAAGGGTTCACATCCTTGGAGCACAAGGTCCAGACCTTTTATAGTGTGGGCTAGGGACCAGGGCAAGAGCCACTCCTGGATCTCAGGCCACTTGGCGGCAGTGAGTCATTACACTAAGTTGAGGGGCCAGCCTGATCCCACTAAGTCATTCCTTATCAGGGCGGCACTAAAGGGTTCGGCTCGGGGAGAACCTCGGGTTCCTGACACCATGTCCCCCATCGAGTTTAGGACATTGCAGGATATGATTAATGTTGTACACAAGGCGACCTTTTCTCCTTTTGAAGCCGCCGTCTTCTCAGCAACGTTCAGCCTGGCATTTTTTGGGGCCCTGAGGATCAACAAATTAGTGGCTAGGTCCAAGACAGATACATCGGGAGCAGCATTACGGGGACAGGACGCAGTGGTAACTGGTGTATCCCTTAGAATCCTAGTTAGAAGTTCCAAAACAGACCAGGCTGGGCAGGGGAAGGTGATCTGGTTGCACAAACTGGGGGATAAGAGGTATTGCCCAGTGGGCTTGGTCGCTGCCTACCTGGCCCTTCGCCCTTCTGGGGAGGGCCACTTACTGATTCATGCTGACCGCACACCCCTTACTAAATTTCAAGTTGAGCAGGTCATGAAGTTGTGCTTAATATTATCAGGCAATGCGGGTCCGGGCAAGCGCTTTTGCAGTCACTATTTCAGGATAGGGGCAGCTACTTCAGCGTTGAAGGTGGGCATGTCAGAGGATCGCATCATGCAGGTTGGGCGATGGGAATCCCAGTGTTTCAAGCATTACATAAGCCCGTAGGCCACCATGGGGAGTGCGCTGGAGGCATGAGTATACCAACTGGAACCTTGCGCCGCAACATGTTTTTTGTGGGGTGCAGGTTGGAATTTGTGTAAACTATGTGCAATTTTGAGTAGTTTTATAGAATTGTGTGCAATGCTTCAATAAATGTGTTTGGCAACCTTGCATTTCTTTATTTTGCCAGGATCAAAGGTCTGGGTGATTGGCCATTCTTACATCTCGAGAGTGGCACGATGGGCAGAAAACAGGAAGTGGAGGCATGGGTTTTCCTTCACAGAGATAGTCTGGTTGGGGTTCACAGGCATGCGCTGGCACAGCTTGCTGCAGAAGCTGCGGCACAGACTAGCGAGAGGCGAATCTCCTCCCAACATTCTGGTCATACACTTGGGAGGCAATGATTTAACTTTTTTGGGAAGGAAGGCCCTGCTGCAAGAGATGAAATCCGACATGTGTAAGTTAAGCAAACAATTGGGGGCATGCGAATTATGGTGGTCCGAGATTACCCCACGTTTAGTTTGGCAAGGGGCAAGGTCGGGTGAGGCCGTAGAAATCTTGCGCAGGAGAGTAAACAGTGCCATGCGCAAATTCACTGAGCAGAGGGGTTTTGGTTTTATTAGGCACGGCCTGTTGCATGCAAAATCCACTGGGTGTTTTGATGAGGATGGGGTTCACCTGTCTAGAGTGGGCATGGATCTTTTCTTGTTGGACTTGGGTGACGCCCTAGAATCAGACGGGTGTTAGTAAGTATGCCTGCCTTGGTGGGGGGCCCTGGGTGTGACGGGGGCCACACCCAGAGCTGTGGCGGAGTTACAGGGCGATCCAGAGGCTGAATGGTACATAGGGGTACCCTCTTCAGGAGCACAACAAGGGTGCAAATGCTAAATAGCCCCAGGAAGTCCTTACGGCAGGACCCTGGAGGAACGACAGCGCCCCGTTAGTCCTGCGGGCGGTTGTAAACCTGAGTAACCGGGGGCTTGCCTGGATACACTCTGCCCCCTAAAGGGGCGTGAGTAAATGAGTGGACTGGCGGTCCACATGTGGTAAGGGGTAATCCCCCAAAATGGTGAGCACCGATTGGTTTGGGCCACGGTGCAATTTGGCTCTTCAGGTGGGCAGGGCAGCTTAGGGGTGTCTCCGCTGCCTGCCCTTGGATCGCCCGTAAGTTGACCCACCATGTTGGCATATTCTGTTATGCAAATAAACCTGCAGCAATGTTTCTCCACAAACAAGGTGTCTGGTGTGTTTATTTTATGGGGAGATTGCTGTGTTTGCGGGTGGGGTGTGTTGCCGATATTGGCACTATGAATTGATCTGCCCAGAATCACAAGATGTTGCAGTGTCGAGACTCGAACCGGGATCCCCAGCTCTTGAGTCGACAGGTCTGGCTGCTGCCAGCCCCACATTCTCTCCACTGCAGTGAAGCTTCTTTCTTTTGGTTAAGGCTGCATATTGTGTAATGGCTTAACCTCCTAGCCCCCCCACCCCACCGCAGCCGAAGCATGTAACCACTCTAGGTCTCCCTTTTGTTGTGGAGGCCTGTGCATGTTTAATTTAGCAAAGAGCACGCCAGTGCAGTGCCCTCTCTCTTCCCTTTTTGTGGTCTTGCAGCTCCTTCCCGGCTCAGACCTCGCTGCTTCCCCCCACCTGGTCATTTGCTGTCCTGCTCCATGATCACGCACTTGGATAGGGACTTTTATTTTAATAGTGTCGCATTTGAACATTGGGCAAAAACTGCAGCAAGAAGGAGACCTACAGGGAATGCCACCCTCAGAGCTTCATCTGTAACTCCTCAGCCAGTCGAGTACCATCTGTAAACTTGTGTCCTACATTACAGTGGTGCCCGGACTAACGAACTGGATGCCTAGGGGTCATCTGTTGTCCCAGGGTTGATTATGCCTTGCTGAATGTCGGTGGTAATTTTAATTACCTCATCATCCCTCCCTTGCTTCCCTTCATTACATATGTGAGGCATTCCTGCCTCACCAGACACCCATACCACGTGATAGAAAATCTGTATAAAAAGCCCCCACCCCCACCCCCCTCCTACCACCTGTTTTTTCCTTGTCTCCCCTGCCATGGCATGGGTACCACGCGCCGGCCATGTGCGGTGCTGCAGTCATTTCAGGATGATGGTTATTCATTGCTGCATTGGGCATGGCGGGCCGGCTTGGGATGAAGGGTGCCTTCCCTTTACTGCGTCTGTGGTCGCTGTACTCTCTTGGCAGCAGAGAGGCCTGAGCCCGGATGATGGAGTCACCGGCTCGGCGTGGCTGGGCCTGAACCTACGGGTTCAAGGCCGGATTGAGAAAGCAGCAGCAGGCAGGACAGCGCGGCTCCTCAGCTGTCTGTTTCTGGATTCAGTGCACAGTAAGGGCCTCGAAAAAGGCAGTTTTATTTATCATTTTTGCAATCCTTCATGTAGATTTGAGATTGGATGATTGTTTTACCGTTGCTTATTGGAGGCTGGAGTCTCTTCCCAGTTTGTAAATGCTTTCCTGGTTGGTCATTTCATGGGGGGAGTTATACATGGGGGGAGCTAGGTGTCTCCCTGCAGAGTTTTTTCACTGTGTGTCATTATGTTGGGGGAACGTGCATCCAAGCGCAAGCATGTCTTGTCCTCTTCTGACAGTGATGAGCCCATTCCTGCTCGCCGCAGTAGGTCCAGGGGTCCTGTGGATTCTTCTGCCCTACTCTCGGCTTCTGAGGTTCAGGCTATGATTGAGACTGCTGCGGCTCGTGCTTTTAAGTGCCAGGGTTCCGTCCAAAAGTAGGGGCTCTCGTTCTGCAGTGGGTCCAGTGGACTCACCCTCTGAAGACTCCTCGGCTTCTGAAACTAGCCGTCCCTCTACCTCTATGGGGAAATTTGTGCGTAGAGAGGAGGTTTAGGATATTCTGTAACATATCCGGGAGAACTTGGGATTTGCAAATTTTTCATTATCTGAGGGGGAAGAAGGCATTTTTCCCCAGTATGTTAAGCCCCCTGTTTTTGCTATGCCGTTTCATGGTCGAATCAAGGACTTGATAACTGGTGAATGGCGTGACCTGGAGCGCTCTTCAGTTTCTCGCTCTCTACAAAAGCTGTACTCTCTAGAGGAGTGTGAGAACTCTCTTCCTCACTCTGTTAAGGTAGACGCCATGTTGGCCACTCTGATTGGTTGTACGGCAATCAATCCAGAGGATTTTTCTCCTACAGATGCTACGGACAAGATAGTTGATGGGCTCTGAAGAAGGCTTTCTCTGTGGAGAATTTGACTTTAAAGGCAGGTATCTATTCTGCTAATGCTGCTCAGTCCTTGGTATCGGACTTTGAGAAACTGGCCACGGCAATTCAGGAGGAGACTGATTGCTCTGACTTACTGGTTCACAGGGAACAACAAGTGAAATTATTGGCGGACATCTCTTCAGATATCCTAAAATCTTCTGCCATGGCATCTGGTTCCATGATTTTGGCACGGAGGAATCTGTGAATGCAAGACTGGAAGGCAGATTTCTCCCAAAAATCTACTCTTCTTAAAATTCCGTTTGAGGGTAAAATGCTGTTTGGGGAGCAGCTGGACAGCATAATTACCAAAGCTTTCAAAGATCGAAAGTATGCTATTCCCTACAAGGTGAAGACTTCATCGTTTTCCTACTCCTGTCGCTTTTGGAATCCTCCTTCTTCCTCGTCTTCCTTTCATTCCTCCCATCAGCCCTCCAAGCCCTTTTCGGGACCGTCGGCGAAAGTTCCAGCCCAAGAAGGCCTCTTCCTTGGCAGGCACTGAGGGTCAACCTGATTCCTTCAAGTGGAAGTCCTGACAACGATTGCGGGACAGCCTCATGGCCTGTGGGCGGGGCACTGTTGTATTTTCTGGAGGCTTCGAGTCAGGATGTGAGGGATCATTGGGCTTTGAACGTTGTCAGGAGCGCCTATCATATAGACTTTGTCGCTCTGCCTCCCAGCTCGGGCACCGTCCATACTCCTTTCCCCAGGGATCCGGGGAAGATGTGGGCTCTCCTGGATGGGGTTGAGGCTCTTCTGGATCGTTCCTGTCCCCCTGGAGGAGTGGGAATGGGTTGCTATTCCATTCTTTTTCTGGCCCAAATGGTGTTCAGGCCAGTTCTGAACCTAAAGAGAGTGAATTTGTGGGTCAAGACCATTCACTTCACGATGGTGACTTTACAGTCCATAATTCCACTGGTAGGGGTCCGGGACTTTATGATGTCCATAGACCTTCAGGACGCTTATCTCCATGTTCCCATGGCACAGGAGCATCAGATGTTTCTGATTTTGCAATAGGGGACTGCCACTTCCAGTTCGCTGTGTTGCCATTCGGGCTGAAGTCCACTCCCCGGGTCTTCACAAAACTATTGGCTCCGTTGGTGGCTTTGACTCAAGGTCAGGGGATTTTTCTCCATCCCTACTTAGACAACTGGTTAGTTCACGCTCCCTCATTCATGTTGGCTCTCAGTTACACAGGGGTGGTTCTGGATGTTTTGCAGGAGCACGGTTTTCTTATCAATCAGAGAAAACCCTGCCTTGTTCCGCCCCAGGACCGTCTCTTTATTGGAGCAAGATTTCGTACAGATTTGGGGGTGGTCACGCTACCCGATGTTCGGGTGTCCAAGATCCGGTCTCACATTCTGGCTCTATTGTCCGGGCAGGTCCAGGTGGTGGCTCGTTGGCTCCAGGTTCAGGGGGATCTGGCAGCCAGTGTGTTTCTGGTTCCATGGGCCCGGTTTCATTTGCACAAGCTGATGGCACACATTCTGGCGCATTGGTCTCCCCATTGTCTCCCCCTCTCTTCTGCGATACCGGGTTCCCCTCAGATCAGGGAGGATCTGGGTTGGTGGCTGGTTCAGGATCATCTGCTGTGGGGGTGTCTCTCTCCCCTCCTGCCCCTTTAATGGTTACCACAGGCGCTAGCCTCTCGGGTGGGGGGCCTGGATGCGGTTCATCGGACAATCTCAGAGCAGGAGGTCTTCGGACTGGAGGGAGTTGGAGGCTGTTCGATTGGCTTTAAGGGCCTTCTCGCGGTTGCTGAGGGGTTCGGTTGTCCTGGTAAGGACAGACAACATCACGACCATGGCTTATGTGAACAGACAGGGGGGGACCAAGTCCCCTTCTCTGGCTCTGGTGGCAGAGAAGTTGTTCTGTTGGGCAGAATCCCGTCTATTGGCGCTATCGGCGATTCATATTCAGGGGATGTCCAATTCTCTGGCAGACGCTCTCAGCAGAGCAATCTCAACATCAGTTGATTTTTGCCTCCGTCCGGAGTTGTTTGTGGAGCTGACAGTGCGCTGGGGTGTTACAGTGGTCAACCTTTTTGCAAGTGTTGTCAATGCCAAAGTGTCCAGATTTTGCTCTCAGAGTCAGGAGAGTTCGGCTTGGGCTGTGGACGCTCTATCCTGCCCGTGGCTGCGGGGTCTTCTGTATGCATTCCCTCCTTTTCCACTGCTTCTCCGGTTCCTTCTCCGCATCCAGTCTTTGGGGGCGTCAGTAGTCCTGATTGCCCTGGCTTGGCCTCAGGCCTCTTGGTTTCCTCTTCTGGTGGAAATGAGGTTGGAGTTGGAGTGGTTACTACCCCTGACTCCCTCACCCTTGATGTTCCCTAGGAACCTCTGGGCTGCTCGTAATTCGTGAATAAAGGTGCCCTGATGTGCAAGAGAGTTGGTTTCTTCATCACATATTTATTAATTAAATGTACATGGTCCGGACCTTTCATTTTAGTCATGGTAGTCTAAATTAAACCTCTAATAGAATTCCATAAGCTTATCTCAAAGGATGCCATGATGTTGTCGATTCTTATCACAATATAAAAAAGGCTACTTGTAGATTGTGTCTGAGAAATGGCAAGATATGTCAAGGAGCTGGTTTTTTGATATTGTGTAAGTTATATATGATAAGTTTATATAATATACAATACATATATTTCAATTGTGACAAGTCGGTCTATGATAGGTATCGATTCGATGAAGAAACAAACTCTCTGGCACATCAGGGCACCTTTATTCATGAATTACGAGCAGCCCAGAGGTTCCTAGGGATGGTAACTACATATCCCAGGATTCTAAGTGTAAGAATAGGTGCCGGACGGGGAATCTACGCCCTCTCCGACCATTCAACCTTTCGGATGTGTGAAAGTACACAAGCTAAAGCGCTTAAAAAAACGCTGGATATATCTTGTGAGTCCCCAAATTATTGTAGAGTAACCTGGTTTCCGTCCCTCCAGGGCAGTGCCACATTTAGGAAAACTGCTGGTTCTAATGCAAACGCTGGCTGGAGACTCTACGTCATGGCGCGTCCTCCAGGCAGGTGGCACATTGGACACCGGATCATGAACAGACGCAGCTCCTCTGACTAAACAGACTTCAGGTGCGGTGCATCTTGCTTCTCCCACGAAATGGAACACCATTAAAAACGCACCTGGCCTTCCATTCCGACTTCATCGGGAGGAAGGAGAGGACGCACGTAGGTGCACGGCGAGGGACGCACCTTGAGGCAGTAAGAGTATGGATGAGAGAAGGGAGTGTCTCCCTGACTATCGCTGAACGAGAGTAAGTGTGTGATTGTCTAACTTATGCTTCAATTCTTAAAAAACCTTAACAATAATTACTTTCCCTAGAGTGTGAATACAGGGGTCCCTAAACCCTTCATCTATGGGGCATTGAAGACCCTACGTTGGGGTAAGGTTGTGAGCTGGTCTCACAATTCAGTAAAGAAATGCTTTTACAATGACCTCTTGTCTGCAGTGTCACAACATCACAACAGCATGTAGTGCTGTGTATGCATTATATATAACATTACTTATGTCCTCCTTTTAATTAAGCGATACCAAAGGGGATGATGGACGGAGCGTTTGAGCTAATCAAACACTCACCCCCAGTCAACTGATCTGGGTTTAATCCATCATCATTCTTTAGCTCACTCCACCACCCCAGTTCAGACATGGCCATATGCAAATCAGTCTGACCCTGTGCCTCATGGGAACAGTCCAGCCCGAACTGCGAAGCCATGTCTTCCCTGGACCGGAAACAAGCATCCTGGGACCGGTTTCTGGCCATTCAGCCGTCATCAGCCAGGCTAGCTTGAATCCAGTGGCAAAGTGAGCAAGGGACCCACGTCTGGGCATACCCTGCCAACTTAGGGCGAACAAAGCGATACCAAAGGGGATGATGGACGGAGCGTTTGAGCTAATCAAACACTCACCCCCAGTCAACTGATCTGGGTTTAATCCATCATCATTCTTTAGCTCACTCCACCACCCCAGTTCAGACATGGCCATATGCAAATCAGTCTGACCCTGTGCCTCATGGGAACAGTCCAGCCCGAACTGCGAAGCCATGTCTTCCCTGGACCGGAAACAAGCATCCTGGGACCGGTTTCTGGCCATTCAGCCGTCATCAGCCAGGCTAGCTTGAATCCAGTGGCAAAGTGAGCAAGGGACCCACGTCTGGGCATACCCTGCCAACTTAGAGGCGAACAAAGCGATACCAAAGGGGATGATGGACGGAGCGTTTGAGCTAATCAAACACTCACCCCCAGTCAACTGATCTGGGTTTAATCCATCATCATTCTTTAGCTCACTCCACCACCCCAGTTCAGACATGGCCATATGCAAATCAGTCTGACCCTGTGCCTCATGGGAACAGTCCAGCCCGAACTGCGAAGCCATGTCTTCCCTGGACCGGAAACAAGCATCCTGGGACCGGTTTCTGGCCATTCAGCCGTCATCAGCCAGGCTAGCTTGAATCCAGTGGCAAAGTGAGCAAGGGACCCACGTCTGGGCATACCCTGCCAACTTAGGGCGAACAAAGCGATACCAAAGGGGATGATGGACGGAGCGTTTGAGCTAATCAAACACTCACCCCCAGTCAACTGATCTGGGTTTAATCCATCATCATTCTTTAGCTCACTCCACCACCCCAGTTCAGACATGGCCATATGCAAATCAGTCTGACCCTGTGCCTCATGGGAACAGTCCAGCCCGAACTGCGAAGCCATGTCTTCCCTGGACCGGAAACAAGCATCCTGGGACCGGTTTCTGGCCATTCAGCCGTCATCAGCCAGGCTAGCTTGAATCCAGTGGCAAAGTGAGCAAGGGACCCACGTCTGGGCATACCCTGCCAACTTAGGGCGAACAAAGCGATACCAAAGGGGATGATGGACGGAGCGTTTGAGCTAATCAAACACTCACCCCCAGTCAACTGATCTGGGTTTAATCCATCATCATTCTTTAGCTCACTCCACCACCCCAGTTCAGACATGGCCATATGCAAATCAGTCTGACCCTGTGCCTCATGGGAACAGTCCAGCCCGAACTGCGAAGCCATGTCTTCCCTGGACCGGAAACAAGCATCCTGGGACCGGTTTCTGGCCATTCAGCCGTCATCAGCCAGGCTAGCTTGAATCCAGTGGCAAAGTGAGCAAGGGACCCACGTCTGGGCATACCCTGCCAACTTAGGGCGAACAAAGCGATACCAAAGGGGATGATGGACGGAGCGTTTGAGCTAATCAAACACTCACCCCCAGTCAACTGATCTGGGTTTAATCCATCATCATTCTTTAGCTCACTCCACCACCCCAGTTCAGACATGGCCATATGCAAATCAGTCTGACCCTGTGCCTCATGGGAACAGTCCAGCCCGAACTGCGAAGCCATGTCTTCCCTGGACCGGAAACAAGCATCCTGGGACCGGTTTCTGGCCATTCAGCCGTCATCAGCCAGGCTAGCTTGAATCCAGTGGCAAAGTGAGCAAGGGACCCACGTCTGGGCATACCCTGCCAACTTAGGGCGAACAAAGCGATACCAAAGGGGATGATGGACGGAGCGTTTGAGCTAATCAAACACTCACCCCCAGTCAACTGATCTGGGTTTAATCCATCATCATTCTTTAGCTCACTCCACCACCCCAGTTCAGACATGGCCATATGCAAATCAGTCTGACCCTGTGCCTCATGGGAACAGTCCAGCCCGAACTGCGAAGCCATGTCTTCCCTGGACCGGAAACAAGCATCCTGGGACCGGTTTCTGGCCATTCAGCCGTCATCAGCCAGGCTAGCTTGAATCCAGTGGCAAAGTGAGCAAGGGACCCACGTCTGGGCATACCCTGCCAACTTAGGGCGAACAAAGCGATACCAAAGGGGATGATGGACGGAGCGTTTGAGCTAATCAAACACTCACCCCCAGTCAACTGATCTGGGTTTAATCCATCATCATTCTTTAGCTCACTCCACCACCCCAGTTCAGACATGGCCATATGCAAATCAGTCTGACCCTGTGCCTCATGGGAACAGTCCAGCCCGAACTGCGAAGCCATGTCTTCCCTGGACCGGAAACAAGCATCCTGGGACCGGTTTCTGGCCATTCAGCCGTCATCAGCCAGGCTAGCTTGAATCCAGTGGCAAAGTGAGCAAGGGACCCACGTCTGGGCATACCCTGCCAACTTAGGGCGAACAAAGCGATACCAAAGGGGATGATGGACGGAGCGTTTGAGCTAATCAAACACTCACCCCCAGTCAACTGATCTGGGTTTAATCCATCATCATTCTTTAGCTCACTCCACCACCCCAGTTCAGACATGGCCATATGCAAATCAGTCTGACCCTGTGCCTCATGGGAACAGTCCAGCCCGAACTGCGAAGCCATGTCTTCCCTGGACCGGAAACAAGCATCCTGGGACCGGTTTCTGGCCATTCAGCCGTCATCAGCCAGGCTAGCTTGAATCCAGTGGCAAAGTGAGCAAGGGACCCACGTCTGGGCATACCCTGCCAACTTAGGGCGAACAAAGCGATACCAAAGGGGATGATGGACGGAGCGTTTGAGCTAATCAAACACTCACCCCCAGTCAACTGATCTGGGTTTAATCCATCATCATTCTTTAGCTCACTCCACCACCCCAGTTCAGACATGGCCATATGCAAATCAGTCTGACCCTGTGCCTCATGGGAACAGTCCAGCCCGAACTGCGAAGCCATGTCTTCCCTGGACCGGAAACAAGCATCCTGGGACCGGTTTCTGGCCATTCAGCCATCATCAGCCAGGCTAGCTTGAATCCAGTGGCAAAGTGAGCAAGGGACCCACGTCTGGGCATACCCTGCCAACTTAGGGCGAACAAAGCGATACCAAAGGGGATGATGGACGGAGCGTTTGAGCTAATCAAACACTCACCCCCAGTCAACTGATCTGGGTTTAATCCATCATCATTCTTTAGCTCACTCCACCACCCCAGTTCAGACATGGCCATATGCAAATCAGTCTGACCCTGTGCCTCATGGGAACAGTCCAGCCCGAACTGCGAAGCCATGTCTTCCCTGGACCGGAAACAAGCATCCTGGGACCGGTTTCTGGCCATTCAGCCGTCATCAGCCAGGCTAGCTTGAATCCAGTGGCAAAGTGAGCAAGGGACCCACGTCTGGGCATACCCTGCCAACTTAGGGCGAACAAAGCGATACCAAAGGGGATGATGGACGGAGCGTTTGAGCTAATCAAACACTCACCCCCAGTCAACTGATCTGGGTTTAATCCATCATCATTCTTTAGCTCACTCCACCACCCCAGTTCAGACATGGCCATATGCAAATCAGTCTGACCCTGTGCCTCATGGGAACAGTCCAGCCCGAACTGCGAAGCCATGTCTTCCCTGGACCGGAAACAAGCATCCTGGGACCGGTTTCTGGCCATTCAGCCGTCATCAGCCAGGCTAGCTTGAATCCAGTGGCAAAGTGAGCAAGGGACCCACGTCTGGGCATACCCTGCCAACTTAGGGCGAACAAAGCGATACCAAAGGGGATGATGGACGGAGCGTTTGAGCTAATCAAACACTCACCCCCAGTCAACTGATCTGGGTTTAATCCATCATCATTCTTTAGCTCACTCCACCACCCCAGTTCAGACATGGCCATATGCAAATCAGTCTGACCCTGTGCCTCATGGGAACAGTCCAGCCCGAACTGCGAAGCCATGTCTTCCCTGGACCGGAAACAAGCATCCTGGGACCGGTTTCTGGCCATTCAGCCGTCATCAGCCAGGCTAGCTTGAATCCAGTGGCAAAGTGAGCAAGGGACCCACGTCTGGGCATACCCTGCCAACTTAGGGCGAACAAAGCGATACCAAAGGGGATGATGGACGAGAGTAAGTGTGTGATTGTCTAACTTATGCTTCAATTCTTAAAAAACCTTAACAATAATTACTTTCCCTAGAGTGTGAATACAGGGGTCCCTAAACCCTTCATCTATGGGGCATTGAAGACCCTACGTTGGGGTAAGGTTGTGAGCTGGTCTCACAATTCAGTAAAGAAATGCTTTTACAATGACCTCTTGTCTGCAGTGTCACAACATCACAACAGCATGTAGTGCTGTGTATGCATTATATATAACATTACTTATGTCCTCCTTTTAATTAAGGCACCTTGAATAATCATGTATTTATTTACAGGTATCAATGAGCCAAGTTTTAATTTAAAGGTAGACCCAGGTCACCCTAACAACAAGGCCACTCTTAGTGCAACATTGCCTCACCAGGAGCCTGTTTGTTCGTCCTGAAGAATGCCGCGGACTGAGTAGAGCCATAGGCAGAAACATGTCGACGACGGTAACAGTGGTGATGGGGTAATAGTTCCCCTAATCCCCACATTCTCAATTTTTAATACCAAGTAATGTGTCCGATGAATAAATGCAATCTAGGATGCTGCATTGGTTTTTAAACTCACTATTCGTGTGGGCCCCCCCCCCAAAAAAAATTGAAGTGCCTCCCTGTCTTCAGGTGTAGGCCCGCTCTCCATCAAACCGGGTTTTTGGAAAGCAAGGGCTGTCCTATGATGAAGCATGACACCTGGTGGTGTGTGAGGACAGCCCGTTACATTTTTTGGTAGGCCCAGCACTCCTATTAAATAGTGCTACGAGGGACACTGTAACGCAACTGAATATAATTCTCGGGTAGCTAAATTGTGTGTTTACTGTGAGTTTTCATGCCCTCCTCACATCGGCTGAGAGTGTTCATGCCATGCTCACATGGGCTGAGACTGATCATGCCATGCTCCCATGGGCTGAGAGTGATCATGTCATGCTCAAATGGCCTGTGAGTGTTTAAGCCATCCTCACATGGGCTGAGAGTGTTCATGCCATGCTCACATGGGCAGTCAGTCTTCATGCCATGCTTGCATGGGCTGAGAGTGATCATGTCATGCTCGCATGGCCTGTGAGTGTTCATGCCATCCTCATATGGGCTGAGAGGGTTTCTGCCACCCTCACATGGGCTGAGAGTGTTCATGCCATGCTCACATGGGCAGTCAATCTTCATGCCATGCTTGCATGGGCTGAGAGTCTTCATGCCATGCTTGCATGGGCTGTGAGTTAATGGGTGAGTGAGTGCATGGGTAGAAAAATTATGGAATACATGGCGAGAGGGGTGGGTGAATAGATTAATGATTGGATGGATGAATAGTTCAGTTAATGTTTTTATGGCAAGGCAGTGGATCAGTGCATCTATGGCCACAGTCTTATTAATAGCATTGCTGCTTCTTGCTCATGGATGCACCTGCGGATTGATCCATTTATGTGCCCAACTACTGACCTATTCATCCATCTGCATTCACCCACTCACATGGCTCCTTCTTCGAAGAGAATATACCCTTCCAGTGTGGCACTGCACTTCCAGGCACACCTCGCTGCTCCTAATCTCTCTTTATCCACCAATGAGTTTAAAAAAAAATTGTTCTGGTGTGACTGTTTCTGTTGCTCCTGTGAACTTACTGTGGTTCTCCCAAGCACTCACCGTTCTGTGGCTTGCAGTACCTGAAAATTAAGCACAAGTGTTAACATTACAAAAGCACCTAATGATTCCATATTAATGATTGCAAATTAACACATCCTCCTTGAAACCTCCTTGGCTCCTCTTCTGTCACAGAGAGAGCTCTCTAGGGTGAGGACAAGACGCTGGACTTGAACACAAGCTCTGTGGTTTGTGAAACGTCATGAGAATTCACATGTGAGATAACCTGACCCTGGCACAGATGTGGAGTCTAACCCTTGGCCACAGAAGGCTTATTGGAAGTCTCCTGTGCGTCTGACTGTTGCACCATACACACTAGCTCAATGTGTGGTTATCTCAAGGTCCTTGCAGTATCCAGAGGGCACGTGCACCGCCACTCTCCCACAGGTATGTAAATTTCCAAGAATCGCAGCACACACGGCATCTAATCTGTACACATGATATGATGTCCACAAAGGCCTGTGTGCATTATTAGATATTATAGAGATCTACTGAGATTAAGAGTCGGGGAATAGCCTCTCTCTTTGGTGTTGGATAAGAGCCCCTGGTTTATCTCAGACACGCACTCCTTGTCCGCACGTGAAGGTTGTCCAAGGGACGCCTCTGCTGTATATAAGGAGCCCCTTCACCTGGGATTCTCACAACTGACTCCAGAGTCTGAGATCTGCCTTGGATACTGTGGACCAAAGAGGAAACCATGAAGTGGCTGCTGCTCCTGGGGCTGGTGGCCCTCTCTGAGTGCCTGGTCAAGTGAGTATTTGCTATGAACCCCTCAGAGTGCTGTAGGGTCATGAGATGGGAGCTTAGACAGAGCCTAAGTTCCTGTCAAGTGAGTATTTGCTATGAACCCCTCAGAGTGCTGTAGGGTCATGAGATGGGAGCTTAGACAGAGCCTAAGTTCCTGTCAAGTGAGTATTTGCTATGAACCCCTCAGAGTGCTGTAGGGTCATGAGATGGGAGCTTAGACAGAGCCTAAGTGCCTGGTCAAGTGAGTATTTGCTATGAACCCCTCAGAGTGCTGTAGGGTCATGAGATGGGAGCTTAGACAGAGCCTAAGTGCCTGGTCAAGTGAGTATTTGCTCTCAGTCCCTAAGTGTGCTGTAGGGTCATGAGAAGGGAGGTTAGATAGAGCCTTGTGGCCCTGTCTAGTTGCCTGGTCAAGGAGGTGTCTACTTAGAGCTTAATTACAGGGGTGGAGGCTGGCGGGATTAAGGCAGGGTCTACAGTCCAGAGGGTTCGGTAGTTCATTTCAGTTGTATGCTTAGCTTACAGCAATCATGCATGTAGAATTTACTTCTAATGAGGGAGTGCTACACTGGGATATATGTGCAAAACAGCTCTTATTGAACTGAGAGCAAAGACACACTGCTTTATTCTAAACCATAAAGTCTAGAGGAGTCTCTGGTCTTCATGAACTGAGAGCACATACACACTGTTTTATTCTAAACCATAAAGTCTAGAGGAGTATCTGTTCTTCATCAAAGAGGGCACAGACACACTGCTTTATTATAAACCATAAAGTCTAGTGGAGTCTTTGTTCTTCATGAACCGAGAGCACAGACACATTGCTTTATTCTAAACCACAAAGTCAGGAGGAGTCTCTGGTCTTCATGAACTGAGAGCACAATCACACTGTTTTATTCTAAAGCATAAAGCCTAGAGGAGACTCTGGACTTCAAGAACCGAGAGCACAGACACACTGTTTTATTCTAAACCATAAAGTCTAGAGGAGTCTCTGTTCTTCATCAAAGAGAGCACAGACACACTGCTTTATTCTAAACCATAAAGTCTAGAGGAGTCTCTGTTCTTCATCAAAGAGAGCACAGACACACTGCTTTATTCTAAACCATAAAGTCTAGAGGAGTCTCTGTTCTTCATCAAAGAGAGCACAGACACACTGCTTTATTCTAAACCATAAAGTCTAGAGGAGTCTTTGGTCTTCATGAACCGAGAGCACAGACACACTGTTTTATTATAAACCATGAAGCCTACAGGAGTCTCTGGTCTTCATGAACGAGAGCACAGGCACACAGTTATATTCTAAACCATAAAGTCTTGAGGAGTCTCTGTTCTTCATGAACTAAGAGCAAAGACATACTGCTTTATTCTAAACCGTAAAATCTAGAAGAGCCTTTGGTCTTCATGAACCGAGAAGCACAATCACCCTGCCTTATTCTAAAAATACACATTGCTTTATTTTAAATCATAAACTCTAGAGGAGTCTCTGGTCTTCATGAAGTGAGAGCACAGACACACTGCTTTATTCTAAAGCATAGTCTAGAGGAGTCTTTCGTCTTCATGAAGTGAGAGCACAGACACACTGCTTTATTCTAAACCATAAAGTCTAGAGGAGTCTCAGGTCTTCATGAACTGAGAGCACATACACACTGCTTTATTCTAAACCATAAAGTCTAGAGGATTCTTAGGTCTTCATGAACTGAGAGCACAGACATGCTGCTTTATTCTAAACTGTAAAGTCTTGAGGAGTCTCTGTTCCTCATGAACTGAGAGCACCGACACACTGTTTTATTCTAAACCATAAAGTCTAGAGCAGTCTCTGGTCTTCATGAACCAAGAGCACAATTCACATTGCTTTATTCTAAACCATAAAGTCTAGAGGAGTCTCTGGTCTTCATGAACTGAGAGCACAGACACACTGTTTTATTCTAAACCATAAAGTCTAGAGGAGTCTCTGTTCTTCATCAAAGAGAGCACAGACACACTGCTTTGTTATAAACCATAAAGTCTAGTGGAGTCTTTGTTCTTCATTAACTGAGAGCACAGACACACTGCTTTATTCTAAACCATAAAGTCTAGAGGAGTCTTTGGTCTTTATGAACTGAGAGCACAGACACACTGTTTTATTCTAAACCATAAAGTCTAGAGGAGTCTCTGGACTTCATGAACCGAGAGCACAGACACACTATTTTATTCTAAACCATAAACTCTAGAGGAGTCTCTGGTCTTCATGAACTGAGAGCACAATCACACTGTTTTATTCTAAACCATAAAGTCTAGAGGAGTCTCTGGTCTTCATGAACTGAGAGCACAGACACACTGTTTTATTCTAAACCATAAAGTCTAGAGGAGTCTCTGTTCTTCATCAAAGAGAGCACAGACACACTGCTTTGTTATAAACCATAAAGTCTAGTGGAGTCTTTGTTCTTCATTAACTGAGAGCACAGACACACTGCTTTATTCTAAACCATAAAGTCTAGAGGAGTCTTTGGTCTTTATGAACTGAGAGCACAGACACACTGTTTTATTCTAAACCATAAAGTCTAGAGGAGTCTCTGGACTTCATGAACCGAGAGCACAGACACACTATTTTATTCTAAACCATAAACTCTAGAGGAGTCTCTGGTCTTCATGAACCGAGAGCACAGACACACTGTTTTATTCTAAACCATAAATTCTAGAGGAGTCTTAGGTCTTCATGAACTGAGAGCACAGACATACTCTTATATTCTAAACCATAAAGTCTAGAGGAGTCTCTGGACTTCATGAACCGAGAGCACAGACACACTGTTTTATTCTAAACCATAAACTCTAGAGGAGTCTCTGGACTTCATGAACTGAGAGCACAGACACACAGTTTTATTCTAAACCGTAAAGTCTAGAGCAGTCTCTGGTCTTCATGAACCAAGAGCACAATCACATTGCTTTATTCTAAACCATAAAGTCTAGAGGAGTCTCTGGTCTTCATGAACTGAGAGCACATACACACTGTTTTATTCTAAACCATAAAGTCTAGTGGAGTCTTTGTTCTTCATGAACCGAGAGGACAGACACACTGCTTTATTCTAAACCATAAAGTCTAGAGGAGTCTCTGTTCTTCATCAACGAGAGCACAGACATGCTGCTTTATTCTAAACCATAAAGCCTAAATGAGTCTCTGGTCTTCATGAACGAGAGCATAGGCACAGTTATATTCTAAACCATAAAGTCTCGAGGAGTCTCTGGTTTGCACTTCCTCTGCATATTGCTGTTGGTAGATACGATTTGAACTCAAACTAGAGGGTATAAAATGTGTTCCAAATTATTACTTAATGGTGTTTTTTCTAAACATTTTACTAAACATTCGACCCCTATTGTTTAGAGGTTCTTAGATTACATTTTAGAATTATTGTAAAGATACCGCAATCACACAACATAAGGTTTAGCTAACAATGTCTTACTCCTGGCTGAATTTAAACTTTGAAAAACGGTCACTTGCCACTTCATGTCACTTCCTTAATTTGTAAACAAATCCTCTTTCTTCTTTAAAAGGTTGTTATGGGCTTGAAAATGGTTCCACTCTGTTTATTCTAGGAAATTAAACATAAAAGACAGAAGCAAAAAGCTAAAAATTGCTCTGATCATCTGCACGTAGTCTGAGCAGTAAACACATAGGGGCAGATTTACAAGGCCCTTGCGCCAATTTTGCATCATTTTTAACATGGGAAAAGTGACGCAAAAGTGGCACAAGGGGCTTGTAAATCTGTCCCATAGTGTGCAAAGGTAAACTTAGACCAAAAATCCAAGTTTAGACCTGAAGTCTAAATTTAGACCTAAAGTCCAACTTTACTAGTAGGAAAGTTATACTTTAGGTCTAAACTTAGACTTTTGGTCTAAGTTTACCTTTGTGAATCAGGCATGAGATGTTCACTATAAAACCGTACCAATCCCATATTACAGCATTTGTCTCTTTTCTCGCAATGGGCTCTCCCCTAGCCATTAATGCAGTGATTCCCAATCTGTGCGTTGCGGCACCCCACTGCGCCGTAAAAACTATCCAGGGGCGCCGCGCACCAAACGCACAGTTAGGGAACCAAATTCATTTGTTAATCCCGACGTATCAATAGTTCAAGACAGTATGTGGTATGAACGGTGCGGAATTGCCATTAAATACAAAAATCGATTAACAAATACAAATTTCCTTGTAGAGAAAGTCCGCAATCCAAAGTAGCAGTGCACGCCTGCACTCAAACAGGGAAATACTGCAGAGGGGCGCATAACTACAGCGGCCGCCGGGGTCGGTCCAAAGTCACTCCTAATGTTTGTAAATGAAGCTCCGGTGGCAGCTGCTGTGCAGAGCCCTGGGCTGAACCTGGCAGGCCCGGGCTAAAAGAGCAGGCCGAGACGGAGGAGAAAGAAGCCAGGGTGGAGAGAGGGGCTGCCAGGAGGTGCTTTACAAGGGGAGCAGGGAGGAGGCGCAGACACCACCAGTGGAAGCCTTTACTGAAGTGTTGATTACATGTTGGGAACACAGTGATGGCTGCTATGGTAGAGCTGGAGACTGAATAGTGTGTCTGGCGAATAGACCCTGCCTTTAAAGAAGCCTTCAGTGTACAGCTGCGCACTCTTGACCTGTGTCTTTGTGAGGTAAGAATTCTGTGAAGCTTCAAGATTAAATAACATAAGCACAAAGTAAGAACAATAAAAACTGGAATAACACACTGACTAAAGTACTTTGTGTGCACAGATTCGAAGAGGACAGACAGGTACGTCCCTTCCCCCTCCACAGAACTTCTTGGGTACACAAAGATCTTGGTTGCAGGCACCTTAACCTCATGTTATTTTAAATTGCAGCCTATTTGCAACATTTAAACATGCAAGAACATATTTACTACCACATGTTCTTGTTGCCAATTGCGTTGCAGCAGTTACATATAGATCATGCAAATGCCCACTATTTAACAAAAAAGCTGTATTCGTACCAGTACTTTAAACAAGAGTTTTCCCTTTAAAACGAATACGTTCAAAATACTTTAAAAAACTGTACTGCTTACTGTTACATTTGGTAATTGCATGCTCATTCATATGTGGTCCAAACTTGTGCCTGTAGTGTGCTCAACCTACTTGGAGCTGGGGCTCTGCGTTATCACCTGAGCAGTTTCTGCAGGGGATCACTTTCTGTGTGTCTGGTTCACGGCTTTTTCTTCTCTCTGCTGTAGGGGACACAGTGCCCCTGTATTGGTCCTACAAATCCTCTTGTAGTAACACCACAGGGTTGTGAGTGACCTGACCCAGATAACAAAGAAACCTACGGAGAATATGTCCTGGCAGCATCCTGGTAAAGTGAGTAATGCACTGCACTGGACAGTGCCTTTCCGTATTGGCTGTTATCGTATCTGAAGCTTTACCACAACACACAGTGAAGTATGCTGCACATAGTAAACTGTAACGCATGCTATTTCAGTTTTGGCATTTTGTGTTTTTTAGTGTTGTTTATACCAGGTGTCCCTGTATCTGCAAATTGAGGGTGAATGGAAGGAGGGATATCTCTACCAGTGAAGTGGTTTGCTTTTCCTTCCCTGCTAGACTAGCAAGGCTCTCAGAGAGAGAGAGAGAGGGGGGGGGGTGGGGGGGGGGGTGACAGGTTCAAGGGCCATTCGCCACATTAGCCTAGTTTTGTGATTGCCACCACTCCATTCCATGCTCCCAGAATTTCACACGCTTCATCATGCAACCTGTACAATCACACTATGCAGCCGGAATGCCACATATACCCATCTATGCAAACAATGCAGTTTGTAGCATAAAGCAACATATGTTACTGACAGAGCACCACGTGCACAAGCAGGCATACATGCAAAGTCTGGTGTTAAAGCAATAGTTCTTCAAAACTCATTTTTGAGTGAAATGACTACATGGAAGTACTGACCTAAAGGTCTTACCATTACCTGTCACACACATCAAAGCCTACCATTGACACACTTTCCCAGCGTCCATGATTATAATACCTTCAGCGGCTTCATCCCAAATATTTTAAGGGAGAAAAATGGAAGTACTTACACCCCCCCCCCCCCCCACCGCCCCAAAAAAGTAACATAATGGGGAGCCGTGGCCAACGGGCAACAGGTCAAGGGAGCCGGGGGTCAAATAAGTTTGGGAACGACTGCATTAATGTATTCTCTTCAGGACAGTAACCGGTACTGCCATTGCAGCCTCCATGTAGCACTCAGGACCCTCATGAAGTAATATTCAGCCCCTGCCTAGGCAGGTGGTGGAGGGTTTGAGAGGCGGCCATGTCTAAGTGCAGAGTTGTCTCTGGTCCTCGATCTGCTAGATCAGTGCCAGGGCCGAGGTGTGGCGGAGCTGTCTCTGGTCCTCCATCTTCTAGGTCAGAGCCAGGACAGAGGTGTAGCGGAGCTGTCTCTGGTGATCCATCTGCTAGGTCGGTGACAGGGCCGAGGTGTAGCGGAGCTGTCTCTGGTGATCAATCTGCTAGGTCGGTGCCAGGGCCGAGGTGTAGCGGAGCTGTCTCTGGTCCTCCATCTGCTAGATCAGTGCCAGGTCCGAGGTGTAGCGGAGCTGTCTCTGGTGATCCATCTGCCAGGTCGGTGCCAGGGCCGAGGTGTAGCGGAGCTGTCTCTGGCCCTCCTTCTGCTGGATCAGTGCCAGGGCTGAGGTGTAGCGGAGCTGTCTCTGGTCCTCCATCTGCTAGATCAGTGCCAGGGCTGAGATGTAGCAGAGCTGTCTCTGGTCCTCCATCTTCTAGGTCGAAGCCAGGGCAGAGGTGTAGTGGAGATGTCTCTGGTGATCCATCTGCTAGGTCGGTGCCAGGTCCGAGGTGTAGGAGGAGCTGTCTCTGGTTATCCATCTGCCAGGTCGGTGCCAGGGCCGAGGTGTAGCGGAGCTGTCTCTGGTGATCCATCTGCCAGGTCGGTGCCAGGGCCGAGGTGTAGCGGAGCTGTCTCTGGTCCTAAATCTGCTAGATCAGTGCCAGGGCCGAGGTGTAGCGGAGCTGTCTCTGCTCCTCCATCTGATAGATCAGTGCCAGGGCTGAGATGTAGCAGAGCTGTCTCTGGTCCTCCATCTTCTAGGTCGAAGCCAGGGCAGAGGTGTAGTGGAGCTGTCTCTGGTGATCCATCTGCTAGGTCGGTGCCAGGTCCGAGGTGTAGGAGGAGCTGTCTCTGGTGATCTATCTGCCAGGTCGGTGCCAGGGCCGAGGTGTAGCGGAGCTGTCTCTGGTCCTCCATCTGCTAGATCAGTGCCAGGGCCGAGGTGTAGCTGAGCTGTCTCTGGTCCTCCATCTGCTAGATCAGTGCCAGGGCAGAGGGGTGGCGGAGCAGTCTCTGGTCCTCCATCTGCTAGGTCGGTGCCAGGGCCGAGGTGTAGCGGAGCTGTCTCTGGTGATCCATCTGCTTGGTCGGTGCCAGGGCCGAGGTGTAGCGGAGCTGTCTCTGGTCAACCATCTGCTAGGTCGGTGCCAGGGCCGAGGTGTAGGAGGAGCCGTCTCTGGTCAACCATCTGCTAGGTCAGTGCCAGGGCCGAGGAATAGCGGAGCTGTCTCTGGGGATCCATCTGCTAGGTCGGTGCCAGGGCCGAGGTGTAGGAGGAGCTGTCTCTGGTCCTCCATCTGCTAGATCAGTGCCAGGGCCGAGGTGTAGCGGAGCTGTCTCTGGTCCTCCGTCTGCTAGGTCAGTGCCTGGTCTGAGATGTAGCGGAGCTGTCTCTGGTCCTCCATCTGCTAGGTCAGTGCCAGGGCCGAGGTGTGGCGGAGCTGTCTCTGGTCCTCCATCTGCTAGATCAGTGCCAGGGCCGAGGTGTAGCGGAGCTGTCTCTGGTCCTCCATCTGCTAGATCAGTGCCAGGTCCGAGGTGTGGGAGGAACTGTCTCTGGTGATCCATCTGCCAGGTCGGTGCCAGGGCCGAGGCTTAGCGGAGCTGTCTCTGGTCCTCCATCTGCTAGGTCAGTGCCAGGTCTGAGGTGTAGCGGGGCTGTCTCTTGTCCTCCATCTGCTAGATCAGTGCCAGGGCCGAGGTGTAGCGGAGCTGTCTCTGGTCCTCCATCTGCTAGGTCGGTGCCAGGGCCGAGGTGTGGCGGAGCTGTCTCTGGTCCTCCATCTGCTAGGTCGGTGCCAGGGCCGAGGTGTGGCGGCGCTGTCTCTGGTCCTCCATCTGCTAGGTCAGTGCCAGGGCCGAGGTGTGGCGGAGCTGTCTCTGGTGATCCATCTGCTAGATCAGTGCCAGGGGCGAGGTGTAGCGGAGCTGTCTCTGGTCCTCCATCTGCTAGGTCGGTGCCAGGGCTGAGGTGTAGCGGAGCTGTCTCTGGTCCTCCATCTGCTAGATCAGTGCCAGGTCCGAGGTGTAGCGGAGCTGTCTCTGGTGATCCATCTGCTAGATCAATGCCAGGGCTGAGGTGTAGCGGAGCTGTCTCTGGTCCTCCATCTGCTAGATCAGTGCTAGGGCCGAGGTGTAGCGGAGCTGTCTCTGGTCCTCCATCTGCTAGATCAGTGCCAGGGCCGAGGTGTAGCGGAGCTGTCTCTGGTCCTCCATCTACTAGGTCAGTGCCAGGGCAGAGGTGTAGCGGAGCTGTCTCTGGTGATCTATCTGCCAGGTCGGTGCCAGGGCCGAGGTGTAGCGGAGCTGTCTCTGGTCCTCCATCTGCTAGATCAGTGCCAGGGCCGAGGTGTAGCTGAGCTGTCTCTGGTCCTCCATCTGCTAGATCAGTGCCAGGGCAGAGGTGTGGCGGAGCAGTCTCTGGTCCTCCATCTGCTAGGTCGGTGCCAGGGCCGAGGTGTAGCGGAGCTGTCTCTGGTGATCCATCTGCTTGGTCGGTGCCAGGGCCGAGGTGTAGCGGAGCTGTCTCTGGTCAACCATCTGCTAGGTCGGTGCCAGGGTCGAGGTGTAGGAGGAGCCGTCTCTGGTCAACCATCTGCTAGGTCAGTGCCAGGGCCGAGGAATAGCGGAGCTGTCTCTGGTGATCCATCTGCTAGGTCGGTGCCAGGGCCGAGGTGTAGGAGGAGCTGTCTCTGGTCCTCCATCTGCTAGATCAGTGCCAGGGCCGAGGTGTAGCGGAGCTGTCTCTGGTCCTCCGTCTGCTAGGTCAGTGCCTGGTCTGAGATGTAGCGGAGCTGTCTCTGGTCCTCCATCTGCTAGGTCAGTGCCAGGGCCGAGGTGTGGCGGAGCTGTCTCTGGTCCTCCATCTGCTAGATCAGTGCCAGGGCCGAGGTGTAGCGGAGCTGTCTCTGGTCCTCCATCTGCTAGATCAGTGCCAGGTCCGAGGTGTGGGAGGAACTGTCTCTGGTGATCCATCTGCCAGGTCGGTGCCAGGGCCGAGGCTTAGCGGAGCTGTCTCTGGTCCTCCATCTGCTAGGTCAGTGCCAGGTCTGAGGTGTAGCCGGGCTGTCTCTGGTCCTCCATCTGCTAGATCAGTGCCAGGGCCGAGGTGTAGCGGAGCTGTCTCTGGTCCTCCATCTGCTAGGTCGGTGCCAGGGCCGAGGTGTGGCGGAGCTGTCTCTGGTCCTCCATCTGCTAGGTCGGTGCCAGGGCCGAGGTGTGGCGGCGCTGTCTCTGGTCCTCCATCTGCTAGGTCAGTGGCATGGCCGAGGTGTGGCGGAGCTGTTTCTGGTGATCCATCTGCTAGATCAGTGCCAGGGGCGAGGTGTAGCGGAGCTGTCTCTGGTCCTCCATCTGCTAGGTCGGTGCCAGGGCTGAGGTGTAGCGGAGCTGTCTCTGGTCCTCCATCTGCTAGATCAGTGCCAGGTCCGAGGTGTAGCGGAGCTGTCTCTGGTGATCCATCTGCTAGATCAATGCCAGGGCTGAGGTGTAGCGGAGCTGTCTCTGGTCCTCCATCTGCTAGATCAGTGCCAGGGCCGAAGTGTAGCGGAGCTGTCTCTGGTCCTCCATCTACTAGGTCAGTGCCAGGGCAGAGGTGTAGCGGAGCTGTCTCTGGTGATCCATCTGCTAGATCAGTGCCAGGGCTGAGATGTAGCAGAGCTGTCTCTGGTGATCCATCTGCTAGATCAGTGCCAGGGCCGAGGTGAAGCGGAGCTGTCTCTGGTCCTCCATCTGCTAGGTCAGTGCCAGGGCCGAGGTGTGGCGGAGCTGTCTCTGGTGGTCCATCTGCTAGATCAGTGCCAGGGCTGAGGGGTAGCGGAGCTGTCTCTGGTCCTCCATCTGCTAGATCAGTGCCAGGGCCGAGGTGTAGCAGAGCTGTCTCTGGTCCTCCATCTGCTAGGTCGGTGCCAGGGCCGAGGTGTAGCGGAGCTGTCTCTGGTGATCCATTTGCCAGGTCGGTGCCAGGGCCGAGGTGTAGCGGAGCTGTCTCTGGTCCTCCATCTGCTAGATCAGTGCCAGGGCCGAGGTGTAGCGGAGCTGTCTCTGGTCCTCCATCTGCTAGGTCGGTGCAAGGGCTGAGGTGTAGCGGAGCTGTCTCTAGTCCTCCATCTGCCAGGTCGGTGCCAGGGCCGAGGTGTAGCGGAGCTGTCTGTGGTCCTCCATCTGCTAGGTCAGTGCCAGGGCCGAGGTGTAGGAGGAGCTGTCTCTGGTGATCCATCTGCTAGATCAGTGCCAGGGCTGAGATGTAGCGGAGCTGTCTCTGGTGATCCATCTGCTAGATCAGTGCCAGGGCTGAGGTGTAGCGGAGCTGTCTCTGGTGATCCATCTGGTATATCAGTGCCAGGGCTGAGGCGTAGCGGAACTGTCTCTGGTGATCCATCTGCTAGGTCAGTGCCAGGGCCGAGGTGTAGCGGAGCTGTCTCTGGTCCTCCATCTGCTAGGTCGGTGCCAGGGCCAAGGTGTAGCGGAGCTGTCTCTGGTCCTCCATCTGCTAGGTCGGTGCCAGGTCCGAGGTGAAGCGGAGCTGTCTCTGGTGATCCATCTGCTAGGTCGGTGCCAGGGCCGAGGTGTAGGAGGAGCTGTCTCTGATGATCAATCTGCTAGGTCGGTGCCAGGGCCGAGGTGTAGCGGAGCTGTCTCTGGTCCTCCATCTGCCAGATCAGTGCCAGGTCCGAGGTGTAGCGGAGCTGTCTCTGGTCCTCCTTCTGCTGGATCAGTGCCAGGGCTGAGGTGTAGCGGAGCTGTCTCTGGTCCTCCATCTGCTAGATCAGTGCCAGGGCTGAGATGTAGCAGAGCTGTCTCTGGTCCTCCATCTTCTAGGTCGAAGCCAGGGCAGAGGTGTAGTGGAGCTGTCTCTGGTGATCCATCTGCTAGGTCGGTGCCAGGTCCGAGGTGTAGGAGGAGCTGTCTCTGGTGATCCATCTGCCAGGTCGGTGCCAGGGCCGAGGTGTAGCGGAGCTGTCTCTGGTGATCCATCTGCCAGGTCGGTGCCAGGGCCGAGGTGTAGCGGAGCTGTCTCTGGTCCTAAATCTGCTAGATCAGTGCCAGGGCCGAGGTGTAGCGGAGCTGTCTCTGGTCCTCCATCTGCTAGATCAGTGCCAGGGCTGAGATGTAGCAGAGCTGTCTCTCGTCCTCCATCTTCTAGGTCGAAGCCAGGGAAGAGGTGTAGTGGAACTCTCTGGTGATCCATCTGCTAGGTCGGTGCCAGGTCCGAGGTGTAGGAGGAGCTGTCTCTGGTGATCTATCTGCCAGGTCGGTGCCAGGGCCGAGGTGTAGCGGAGCTGTCTCTGGTCCTCCATCTGCTAGATCAGTGCCAGGGCTGAGGTGTAGCTGAGCTGTCTCTGGTCCTCCATCTGCTAGATCAGTGTCAGGGCAGAGGTGTGGCGGAGCTGTCTCTGGTCCTCCATCTGCTAGGTCGGTGCCAGGGCCGAGGTGTAGCGGAGCTGTCTCTGGTGATCCATCTGCTTGGTCGGTGCCAGGGCCGAGGTGTAGCGGAGCTGTCTCTGGTCAACCATCTGCTAGGTCGGTGCCAGGGCCGAGGTGTAGGAGGAGCCGTCTCTGGTCAACCATCTGCTAGGTCAGTGCCAGGGCCGAGGAATAGCGGAGCTGTCTCTGGTGATCCATCTGCTAGGTCGGTGCCAGGGCCGAGGTGTAGGAGGAGCTGTCTCTGGTCCTCCATCTGCTAGATCAGTGCCAGGGCCGAGGTGTGGCGGAGCTGTCTCTGGTCCTCCGTCTGCTAGGTCAGTGCCTGGTCTGAGATGTAGCGGAGCTGTCTCTGGTCCTCCATCTGCTAGGTCAGTGCCAGGGCCGAGGTGTTGCGGAGCTGTCTCTGGTCCTCCATCTGCTAGATCAGTGCCAGGGCCGAGGTGTAGCGGAGCTGTCTCTGGTCCTCCATCTGCTAGATCAGTGCCAGGTCCGAGGTGTGGGAGGAACTGTCTCTGGTGATCCATCTGCCAGGTCGGTGCCAGGGCCGAGGTGTAGCGGAGCTGTCTCTGGTCCTCCATCTGCTAGGTCAGTGCCAGGTCTGAGGTGTAGCGGGGCTGTCTCTGGTCCTCCATCTGCTAGATCAGTGCCAGGGCCGAGGTGTAGCGGAGCTGTCTCTGGTCCTCCATCTGCTAGGTCGGTGCCAGGGCCGAGGTGTGGCGGAGCTGTCTCTGGTCCTCCATCTGCTAGGTCGGTGCCAGGGCCGAGGTGTGGCGGCACTGTCTCTGGTCCTCCATCTGCTAGGTCAGTGCCAGGGCCGAGGTGTGGCGGAGCTGTCTCTGGTGATCCATCTGCTAGATCAGTGCCAGGGGCGAGGTGTAGCGGAGCTGTCTCTGGTCCTCCATCTGCTAGGTCGGTGCCAGGGCTGAGGTGTAGCGGAGCTGTCTCTGGTCCTCCATCTGCTAGATCAGTGCCAGGTCCGAGGTGTAGCGGAGCTGTCTCTGGTGATCCATCTGCTAGATCAATGCCAGGGCTGAGGTGTAGCGGAGCTGTCTCTGGTCCTCCATCTGCTAGATCAGTGCCAGGGCCGAGGTGTAGCGGAGCTGTCTCTGGTCCTCCATCTACTAGGTCAGTGCCAGGGCAGAGGTGTAGCGGAGCTGTCTCTGGTGATCCATCTGCTAGATCAGTGCCAGGGCTGAGATGTAGCAGAGCTGTCTCTGGTGATCCATCTGCTAGATCAGTGCCAGGGCCGAGGTGTAGCGGGGCTGTCTCTGCTCCTCCATCTGCTAGGTCAGTGCCAGGGCTGAGGTGTGGCGGAGCTGTCTCTGGTGGTCCATCTGCTAGATAAGTGCCAGGGCTGAGGGGTAGCGGAGCTGTCTCTGGTCCTCCATCTGCTAGATCAGTGCCAGGGCCGAGGTGTAGCGGAGCTGTCTCTGGTCCTCCATCTGCTAGGTCGGTGCCAGGGCCGAGGTGTAGCGGAGCTGTCTCTGGTGATCCATTTGCCAGGTCGGTGCCAGGGCCGAGGTGTAGCGGAGCTGTCTCTGGTCCTCCATCTGCTAGATCAGTGCCAGGGCCGAGGTGTAGCGGAGCTGTCTCTGGTCCTCCATCTGCTAGATCAGTGCCAGGGCCGAGGCGTAGCGGAACTGTCTCTGGTGATCCATCTGCTAGGTCAGTGCCAGGGCCGAGGTGTAGCGGAGCTGTCTCTGGTCCTCCATCTGCTAGGTCGGTGCCAGGGCCAAGGTGTAGCGGAGCTGTCTCTGGTCCTCCATCTGCTAGGTCGGTGCCAGGTCCGAGGTGAAGCGGAGCTGTCTCTGGTGATCCATCTGCTAGGTCGGTGCCAGGGCCGAGGTGTAGGAGGAGCTGTCTCTGATGATCAATCTGCTAGGTCGGTGCCAGGGCCGAGGTGTAGCGGAGCTGTCTCTGGTCCTCCATCTGCCAGATCAGTGCCAGGTCCGAGGTGTAGCGGAGCTGTCTCTGGTCCTCCTTCTGCTGGATCAGTGCCAGGGCTGAGGTGTAGCGGAGCTGTCTCTGGTCCTCCATCTGCTAGATCAGTGCCAGGGCTGAGATGTAGCAGAGCTGTCTCTGGTCCTCCATCTTCTAGGTCGAAGCCAGGGCAGAGGTGTAGTGGAGCTGTCTCTGGTGATCCATCTGCTAGGTCGGTGCCAGGTCCGAGGTGTAGGAGGAGCTGTCTCTGGTGATCCATCTGCCAGGTCGGTGCCAGGGCCGAGGTGTAGCGGAGCTGTCTCTGGTGATCCATCTGCCAGGTCGGTGCCAGGGCCGAGGTGTAGCGGAGCTGTCTCTGGTCCTAAATCTGCTAGATCAGTGCCAGGGCCGAGGTGTAGCGGAGCTGTCTCTGGTCCTCCATCTGCTAGATCAGTGCCAGGGCTGAGATGTAGCAGAGCTGTCTCTGGTCCTCCATCTTCTAGGTCGAAGCCAGGGAAGAGGTGTAGTGGAACTCTCTGGTGATCCATCTGCTAGGTCGGTGCCAGGTCCGAGGTGTAGGAGGAGCTGTCTCTGGTGATCTATCTGCCAGGTCGGTGCCAGGGCCGAGGTGTAGTGGAGCTGTCTCTGGTCCTCCATCTGCTAGATCAGTGCCAGGGCTGAGGTGTAGCTGAGCTGTCTCTGGTCCTCCATCTGCTAGATCAGTGTCAGGGCAGAGGTGTGGCGGAGCTGTCTCTGGTCCTCCATCTGCTAGGTCGGTGCCAGGGCCGAGGTGTAGCGGAGCTGTCTCTGGTGATCCATCTGCTTGGTCGGTGCCAGGGCCGAGGTGTAGCGGAGCTGTCTCTGGTCAACCATCTGCTAGGTCGGTGCCAGGGCCGAGGTGTAGGAGGAGCCGTCTCTGGTCAACCATCTGCTAGGTCAGTGCCAGGGCCGAGGAATAGCGGAGCTGTCTCTGTTGATCCATCTGCTAGGTCGGTGCCAGGGCCGAGGTGTAGGAGGAGCTGTCTCTGGTCCTCCATCTGCTAGATCAGTGCCAGGGCCGAGGTGTAGCGGAGCTGTCTCTGGTCCTCCGTCTGCTAGGTCAGTGCCTGGTCTGAGATGTAGCGGAGCTGTCTCTGGTCCTCCATCTGCTAGGTCAGTGCCAGGGCCGAGGTGTTGCGGAGCTGTCTCTGGTCCTCCATCTGCTAGATCAGTGCCAGGGCCGAGGTGTAGCGGAGCTGTCTCTGGTCCTCCATCTGCTAGATCAGTGCCAGGTCCGAGGTGTGGGAGGAACTGTCTCTGGTGATCCATCTGCCAGGTCGGTGCCAGGGCCGAGGTGTAGCGGAGCTGTCTCTGGTCCTCCATCTGCTAGGTCAGTGCCAGGTCTGAGGTGTAGCGGGGCTGTCTCTGGTCCTCCATCTGCTAGATCAGTGCCAGGGCCGAGGTGTAGCGGAGCTGTCTCTGGTCCTCCATCTGCTAGGTCGGTGCCAGGGCCGAGGTGTGGCGGAGCTGTCTCTGGTCCTCCATCTGCTAGGTCGGTGCCAGGGCCGAGGTGTGGCGGCACTGTCTCTGGTCCTCCATCTGCTAGGTCAGTGCCAGGGCCGAGGTGTGGCGGAGCTGTCTCTGGTGATCCATCTGCTAGATCAGTGCCAGGGGCGAGGTGTAGCGGAGCTGTCTCTGGTCCTCCATCTGCTAGGTCGGTGCCAGGGCTGAGGTGTAGCGGAGCTGTCTCTGGTCCTCCATCTGCTAGATCAGTGCCAGGTCCGAGGTGTAGCGGAGCTGTCTCTGGTGATCCATCTGCTAGATCAATGCCAGGGCTGAGGTGTAGCGGAGCTGTCTCTGGTCCTCCATCTGCTAGATCAGTGCCAGGGCCGAGGTGTAGCGGAGCTGTCTCTGGTCCTCCATCTACTAGGTCAGTGCCAGGGCAGAGGTGTAGCGGAGCTGTCTCTGGTGATCCATCTGCTAGATCAGTGCCAGGGCTGAGATGTAGCAGAGCTGTCTCTGGTGATCCATCTGCTAGATCAGTGCCAGGGCCGAGGTGTAGCGGGGCTGTCTCTGCTCCTCCATCTGCTAGGTCAGTGCCAGGGCTGAGGTGTGGCGGAGCTGTCTCTGGTGGTCCATCTGCTAGATAAGTGCCAGGGCTGAGGGGTAGCGGAGCTGTCTCTGGTCCTCCATCTGCTAGATCAGTGCCAGGGCCGAGGTGTAGCGGAGCTGTCTCTGGTCCTCCATCTGCTAGGTCGGTGCCAGGGCCGAGGTGTAGCGGAGCTGTCTCTGGTGATCCATTTGCCAGGTCGGTGCCAGGGCCGAGGTGTAGCGGAGCTGTCTCTGGTCCTCCATCTGCTAGATCAGTGCCAGGGCCGAGGTGTAGCGGAGCTGTCTCTGGTCCTCCATCTGCTAAGTCGGTGCAAGGGCTGAGGTGTAGCGGAGCTGTCTCTGGTCCTCCATCTGCCAGGTCGGTGCCAGGGCCGAGGTGTAGCGGAGCTGTCTGTGGTCCTCCATCTGCTAGGTCAGTGCCAGGGCCGAGGTGTAGGAGGAGCTGTCTCTGGTGATCCATCTGCTAGATCAGTGCCAGGGCTGAGATGTAGCGGAGCTGTCTCTGGTGATCCATCTGCTAGATCAGTGCCAGGGCTGAGGTGTAGCGGAGCTGTCTCTGGTGATCCATCTGGTATATCAGTGCCAGGGCTGAGGCGTAGCGGAACTGTCTCTGGTGATCCATCTGCTAGGTCAATGCCAGGGCCGAGGTGTAGCGGAGCTGTCTCTGGTCCTCCATCTTCTAGGTCGGTGCCAGGGCCAAGGTGTAGCGGAGCTGTCTCTGGTCCTCCATCTGCTAGGTCGGTGCCAGGTACGAGGTGAAGAGGAGCTGTCTCTGGTGATCCATCTGCTAGGTCGGTGCCAGGGCCGAGGTGTAGGAGGAGCTGTCTCTGATGATCCATCTGCTAGATCAGTGCCAGGGCCGAGGTGTAGCGGAGCTGTCTCTGGTCCTCCATCTGCTAGGTCGGTGCCAGGGCCGAGGTGTAGCGGAGCTGTCTCTGGTGATCCATCTGCCAGGTCGGTGCCAGGGCCGAGGTGTAGCGGAGCTGTCTCTGGTCCTCCATCTGCTAGATCAGTGCCACGGCAGAGGTGTAGCGGAGCTGTCTCTGGTCCTCCATCTGCTAGGTCGGTGCCAGGGCTGAGGTGTAGCGGAGCTGTCTCTGATCCTCCATCTGCCAGGTCGGTGCCAGAGCCGAGGTGTAGCGGAGCTGTCTGTGGTCCTCCATCTGCCAGGTCGGTGCCAGAGCTGAGGTGTAGCGGAGCTGTCTCTGGTCCTCCATCTGCTAGATCAGTGCCAGGTCCGAGGTGTAGCGGAGCTGTCTCTGGTGATCCATCTGCTAGATCAATGCCAGGGCTGAGGTGTAGCGGAGCTGTCTCTGGTCCTCCATCTGCTAGATCAGTGCCAGGGCCGAGGTGTGGCGGAGCTGTCTCTGGTCCTCCATCTACTAGGTCAGTGCCAGGGCAGAGGTGTAGCGGAGCTGTCTCTGGTGATCCATCTGCTAGATCAGTGCCAGGGCTGAGATGTAGCAGAGCTGTCTGTGGTCCTCCATCTGCCAGGTCAGTGCCAGAGCCGAGGTGTAGCGGAGCTGTCTGTGGTCCTCCATCTGCCAGGTCGGTGCCAGAGCTGAGGTGTAGCGGAGCTGTCTCTGGTCCTCCATCTGCTAGGTCAGTGCCAGGGCCGAGGTGTAGGAGGAGCTGTCTCTCTGGTGATCCATCTGCTAGATCAGTGCCAGGGCTGAGATGTAGCGGAGCTGTCTGTGGTCCTCCAGCTGCTAGATCAGTGCCAGGTCCGAGGTGTAGCGGAGCTGTCTCTGGTCCTCCATCTGCTAGGTCGGTGCCAGGGCCGAGGTGTGGCGGAGCTGTCTCTGGTCCTCCATCTGCTAGGTCAGTGCCAGTGCCGAGGTGTAGGAGGAGCTGTCTCTGGTCCTCCATCTGCTAGATCAGTGCCAGGGCTGAGGTGTAGCGGAGCTGTCTCTGGTCCTCCATCTGCTAGATCAGTGCCAGGTCCGAGGTGTAGCGGAGCTGTCTCTGGTCCTCCATCTGCTAGGTCAGTGCCAGGGCCGAGGTGTAGGAGGAGCTGTCTCTTGTCCTCCATCTGCTAGATCAGTGCCAGGGCCGAGGTGTAGCGGAGCTGTCTCTGGTCCTCCATCTGCTAGGTCAGCGCCAGGGCCGAGGTGTAGGAGGTGCTGTCTCTGGTCCTCCATCTGCTAGATCAGTGCCAGGGCAGAGGTGTAGCGGAGCTGTCTCTGGTCCTCCATCTGCTAGGTCGGTGCCAGGTCCGAGGTGTAGCGGAGCTGTCTCTGGTCCTCCATCTACTAGGTCAGTGCCAGGGCAGAGATGTAGCAGACCTGTCTCTGGTGATCCATCTGCTAGATCAGTGCCAGGGCCGAGGTGTAGCGGAGCTGTCTCTGGTCCTCCATCTGCTAGGTCGGTGCCAGGGCCGAGGTGTGGCGGAGCTGTCTCTGGTGGTCCATCTGCTAGATCAGTGCCAGGGCTGAGGGGTAGCGGAGCTGTCTCTGGTCCTCCATCTGCTAGATCAGTGCCAGGGCCGAGGTGTAGCGGAGCTGTCTCTGGTCCTCCATCTGCTAGGTCGGTGCCAGGGCCGAGGTGTAGCGGAGCTGTCTCTGGTCCTCCATCTGCTAGGTCGGTGCCAGGGCCGAGGTGTAGCGGAGCTGTCTCTGGTGATCCATTTGCCAGGTCGGTGCCAGGGCCGAGGTGTAGCGGAGCTGTCTCTGGTCCTCCATCTGCTAGATCAGTGCCAGGGCCGAGGTGTAGCGGAGCTGTCTCTGGTCCTCCATCTGCTAGGTCGGTGCAAGGGCTGAGGTGTAGCGGAGCTGTCTCTGGTCCTCCATCTGCCAGGTCGGTGCCAGGGCCGAGGTGTATCGGAGCTGTCTGTGGTCCTCCATCTGCTAGGTCAGTGCCAGGGCCGAGGTGTAGGAGGAGCTGTCTCTGGTGATCCATCTGCTAGATCAGTGCCAGGACTGAGATGTAGCGGAGCTGTCTCTGGTGATCCATCTGCTAGATCAGTGCCAGGGCTGAGGTGTAGCGGAGCTGTCTCTGGTGATCCATCTGGTATATCAGTGCCAGGGCTGAGGCGTAGCGGAACTGTCTCTGGTGATCCATCTGCTAGGTCAATGCCAGGGCCGAGGTGTAGCGGAGCTGTCTCTGGTCCTCCATCTTCTAGGTCGGTGCCAGGGCCAAGGTGTAGCGGAGCTGTCTCTGGTCCTCCATCTGCTAGGTCGGTGCCAGGTACGAGGTGAAGAGGAGCTGTCTCTGGTGATCCATCTGCTAGGTCGGTGCCAGGGCCGAGGTGTAGGAGGAGCTGTCTCTGATGATCCATCTGCTAGATCAGTGCCAGGGCCGAGGTGTAGCGGAGCTGTCTCTGGTCCTCCATCTGCTAGGTCGGTGCCAGGGCCGAGGTGTAGCGGAGCTGTCTCTGGTGATCCATCTGCCAGGTCGGTGCCAGGGCCGAGGTGTAGCGGAGCTGTCTCTGGTCCTCCATCTGCTAGATCAGTGCCACGGCCGAGGTGTAGCGGAGCTGTCTCTGGTCCTCCATCTGCTAGGTCGGTGCCAGGGCTGAGGTGTAGCAGAGCTGTCTCTGGTCCTCCATCTGCCAGGTCGGTGCCAGAGCCGAGGTGTAGCGGAGCTGTCTGTGGTCCTCCATCTGCCAGGTCGGTGCCAGAGCTGAGGTGTAGCGGAGCTGTCTCTGGTCCTCCATCTGCTAGATCAGTGCCAGGTCCGAGGTGTAGCGGAGCTGTCTCTGGTGATCCATCTGCTAGATCAATGCCAGGGCTGAGGTGTAGCGGAGCTGTCTCTGGTCCTCCATCTGCTAGATCAGTGCCAGGGCCGAGGTGTAGCGGAGCTGTCTCTGGTCCTCCATCTACTAGGTCAGTGCCAGGGCAGAGGTGTAGCGGAGCTGTCTCTGGTGATCCATCTGCTAGATCAGTGCCAGGGCTGAGATGTAGCAGAGCTGTCTGTGGTCCTCCATCTGCCAGGTCAGTGCCAGAGCCGAGGTGTAGCGGAGCTGTCTGTGGTCCTCCATCTGCCAGGTCGGTGCCAGAGCTGAGGTGTAGCGGAGCTGTCTCTGGTCCTCCATCTGCTAGGTCAGTGCCAGGGCCGAGGTGTAGGAGGAGCTGTCTCTCTGGTGATCCATCTGCTAGATCAGTGCCAGGGCTGAGATGTAGCGGAGCTGTCTGTGGTCCTCCAGCTGCTAGATCAGTGCCAGGTCCGAGGTGTAGCGGAGCTGTCTCTGGTCCTCCATCTGCTAGGTCGGTGCCAGGGCCGAGGTGTGGCGGAGCTGTCTCTGGTCCTCCATCTGCTAGGTCAGTGCCAGTGCCGAGGTGTAGGAGGAGCTGTCTCTGGTCCTCCATCTGCTAGATCAGTGCCAGGGCTGAGGTGTAGCGGAGCTGTCTCTGGTCCTCCATCTGCTAGATCAGTGCCAGGTCCGAGGTGTAGCGGAGCTGTCTCTGGTCCTCCATCTGCTAGGTCAGTGCCAGGGCCGAGGTGTAGGAGGAGCTGTCTCTTGTCCTCCATCTGCTAGATCAGTGCCAGGGCCGAGGTGTAGCGGAGCTGTCTCTGGTCCTCCATCTGCTAGGTCAGCGCCAGGGCCGAGGTGTAGGAGGTGCTGTATCTGGTCCTCCATCTGCTAGATCAGTGCCAGGGCAGAGGTGTAGCGGAGCTGTCTCTGGTCCTCCATCTGCTAGGTCGGTGCCAGGTCCGAGGTGTAGCGGAGCTGTCTCTGGTCCTCCATCTACTAGGTCAGTGCCAGGGCAGAGGTGTAGCGGAGCTGTCTCTGGTGATCCATCTGCTAGATCAGTGCCAGGGCTGAGATGTAGCAGACCTGTCTCTGGTGATCCATCTGCTAGATCAGTGCCAGGGCCGAGGTGTAGCGGAGCTGTCTCTGGTCCTCCATCTGCTAGGTCGGTGCCAGGGCCGAGGTGTGGCGGAGCTGTCTCTGGCGGTCCATCTGCTAGATCAGTGCCAGGGCTGAGGGGTAGCGGAGCTGTCTCTGGTCCTCCATCTGCTAGATCAGTGCCAGGGCCGAGGTGTAGCGGAGCTGTCTCTGGTCCTCCATCTGCTAGGTCGGTGCCAGGGCCGAGGTGTAGCGGAGCTGTCTCTGGTGATCCATTTGCCAGGTCGGTGCCAGGGCCGAGGTGTAGCGGAGCTGTCTCTGGTCCTCCATCTGCTAGATCAGTGCCAGGGCCGAGGTGTAACGGAGCTGTCTCTGGTCCTCCATCTGCTAGGTCGGTGCCAGGGCTGAGGTGTAGCGGAGCTGTCTCTGGTCCTCCATCTGCCAGGTCGGTGCCAGGGCCGAGGTGTAGCGGAGCTGTCTCTGGTCCTCCATCTGCTAGGTCAGTGCCAGGGCTGAGGTGTAGCGGAGCTGTCTCTGGTGATCCATCTGCTAGATCAGTGCCAGGGCCGAGGTGTAGCGGAGCTGTCTCTGGTGATCCATCTGCTAGATCAGTGCCAGGGCTGAGGCGTAGCGGAACTGTCTCTGGTGATCCATCTGCTAGGTCGGTGCCAGGGCTGAGATGTAGCGGAGCTGTCTCTGGTGATCCATCTGCTAGATCAGTGCCAGGGCTGAGGTGTAAGCGGAGCTGTCTCTGGTGATCTATCTGCCAGGTCGGTGCCAGGGCCGAGGTGTAGCGGAGCTGTCTCTGGTCCTCCATCTGCTAGGTCGGTGCCAGGGCAGAGGTGTAGCGGAGCTGTCTCTGGTCCTCCATCTGCTAGGTCAGTGCCAGGGCCGAGGTGAAGTGGAGCTGTCTCTGGTCCTCCATCTGCTAGGTCGGTGCCAGGGCCAAGGTGTAGCGGAGCTGTCTCTGGTGATCCATCTTCTAGGTCGGTGCCAGGGCCGAGGTGTAGGAGGAGCTGTCTCTGATGATCCATCTGCTAGATCAGTGCCAGGGCCGAGGTGTAGCGGAGCTGTCTCTGGTCCTCCATCTGCTAGGTCGGTGCCAGGGCCGAGGTGTAGCAGAGCTGTCTCTGGTGATCCATCTGCCAGGTCGGTGCCAGGGCCGGGGTGTAGTGGAGCTGTCTCTGGTCCTCCATCTGCTAGATCAGTGCCAGGGCCGAGGTGTAGCGGAGCTTTCTCTGGTCCTCCATCTGCTAGGTCGGTGCCAGGGCCGAGGTGTAGCGGAGCTGTCTCTGGTGGTCCATCTGCTAGATCAGTGCCAGGGCTGAGGGGTAGCGGAGCTGTCTCTGGTCCTCCATCTGCTAGATCAGTGCCAGGGCCGAGGTGTAGCGGAGCTGTCTCTGGTCCTCCATCTGCTAGGTCAGTGCCAGGGCCGAGGTGTGGCGGAGCTGTCTCTGGTGATCCATCTGCTAGATCAGTGCCAGGGCCCAGGTGTAGCGGAGCTGTCTCTGGTGATCCATCTGCTAGATCAGTGCCAGGGCTGAGGTGTAGCGGAACTGTCTCTGGTCCTCCATCTGCTAGGTCGGTGCCAGGTCTGAGGTGTAGCGGAGCTGTCTCTGGTGATCCATCTGCTAGGTCGGTGCCAGGTCCGAGGTGTAGCGGAGCTGTCTCTGGTCCTCCATCTGCTAGGTCGGTGCCAGGTCCGAAGTGTAGCGGAGCTGTCTCTGGTGATCCATCTGCTAGGTCGGTGCCAGGGCCGAAGTGTAGCGGAGCTGTCTCTGGTCCTCCATCTGCTAGGTCTGTGCCGGAGCCGAGGTGTAGCGGAGCTGTCTCTGGTGATCCATCTGCTAGGTCTGTGCCGGAGCCGAGGTGTAGCGGAGCTGTCTCTGGTCCTCCATCTGCTAGGTCTGTGCCGGAGCCGAGGTGTAGCGGAGCTGTCTCTGGTGATCCATCTGCTAGGTCTGTGCCGGAGCCGAGGTGTAGCGGAGCTGTCTCTGGTCCTCCATCTGCTAGGTCTGTGCCGGAGCCGAGGTGTAGCGGAGCTGTCTCTGGTCCTCCATCTGCTAGGTCTGTGCCGGAGCCGAGGTGTAGCGGAGCTGTCTCTGGTGATCCATCTGCTAGGTCTGTGCCGGAGCCGAGGTGTAGCGGAGCTGTCTCTGGTCCTCCATCTGCTAGGTCTGTGCCGGAGCCGAGGTGTGAGCGGAGCTGTCTCTGGTCCTCCATCTGCTAGGTCTGTGCCGGAGCCGAGGTGTAGCGGAGCTGTCTCTGGTCCTCCATCTGCTAGGTCAGTGCCGGAGCCGAGGTGTAGCGGAGCTGTCTCTGGTGCTCCTTCTGCTAGATCAGTGCCAGGGCCCAGGTGTAGCGGAGCTGTCTCTGGTGGGCATGGCATGGCTGAGGGATCTTCTTTACCTTCTTGCACCATCAGGCAGGAGTACCCAGCAAACGCCAGCCATGCATCTGGTGAGCTTCCAATGGTGTGTGGCGTTACCTGGCCCACAGCATCCACATGTAGACGAGAGAAGTGCTGGCCTCCATATGGGGGTTTATGAAAACAGGCTGATGGCAGTGATTGTACGACACAGCTAGCACCTCTGTCCTAGTTTGTTTTTGTATGGGGCAATTAGTCCTCCGTGGTGCTCAATATCAATACCGTGCCACCCACAGTATTATTTAAGTGCATAGAGAACAAGTCCTCCATGTACAATAACAATTACATTCGAGACAGAGCACAGCACAATATATTAAATTCCTGACATCCGTCAGAAAAAGAATTTTAATGCTAAACAAAATAATCAGTATCATACACAATGTACAAGGATTTCTGAATCGTGAAGATGTTGACACGTAGGTATAGTAGGCAGAAACAGCCGACACGTGTTTCGTCGCTATGCGACTTTCTCAAGGCCAATTCTCGTATGAATAGGAAGATGTATTCAACAACGTCTTCCGTCTTGTAAATACCAAGGACAATAAAGCAATATCCACGGATCTTAGAATCCAAAGTTTCGACAGTTTGAAAGGGGGAACAAAGTCAGTAAAAACAGCAAAAAACCGCTGCGATGGGCGGAAGGGAAGCCATATAATAAGGCTCCTATTCAAACTGTACCCGCATAGTGGACCGATAGTTGTCGAGCTACGTCCTGCTCGTCTTGGGTTCAAACAGGCATATGGGGGTTGTTTGGTTTCTTGCGGAGCTTCAATACCGACCTGGTGTTTGGAGCCGATATTGGAAGGGGAGGGGTGCACTTGCAAAGGGGGGCATCCATGTTCACCTGTCCTCTGGACGTTGTGGGTAGAGGGTCCTATCAGCGAGTGTGTCCTCCTGGCAAGAACGTCCACAGACCACACATTGGTGGTCTGTGCATAAGGGGCCATCCTGCTTGTGGTGCCGGCTACCCGATGTCCAATGATGGACTACCTGTTTCATTTTCTCTATCATGAGACTGATGCGGCAAAGCACTGAAAGTCTCTTCACAACATCTTAAAGGAGTTTTTGCATCTGGCATTGGGCCCAGTATTGCACCAATTCACTGAAGGGATGACCGCCCGCTTTCATCTGCTCATACTTCAACACCCTCACTTCTCTCCTCACTGTCTTGTTACTTTGTTCATCCATTTTGGCTCTCAGGTGTGCCATTCGAGGATCCCTCTCCTGCTTTTCTGGCCACTTGGCCTTCAACGCCAAGTCTGCTGTGCAATGGGCTGCTCTCCCTAAGTCATCATTCAAGGTTAGTCGTCGCTCTCATACTTCCATCCCCTCTGGGAACCCTGTTCTGACTATGAGTTGCCGGAGCAGTGTCCACCCAGGGGCTACCGAGGTGCCCCCGGGCCCGGCACTATCAGGCCGCAAAAATTCAGATGATGACAGGCACCGGAGCCATCAGCAGAGCTGCCCCCCTCCACCCCCGCGCTGTCTGCATCCTTCAGCATGGGGGGATCAGAAGAAGCCCCCCACCCTTCCACCTACCTGGGGCAAATGGAAAAATGCCCTGTAACGTAAACCACCTGCGCCAAGCAAGGGGTATATGTGTGCAGGTGTGGACCTATTATTGCCTCCAAGTGGGAGAAGAGCTACAAAAAACGTTTGGGTATTACTGGGTCTGCATGTTATTCCTCATTCCTGGGGAGAAAGCTTGTAGTCCCCCTTATCTCACAGGGAGAATTACCGGGGTGTTAATTCTGACCCTGGGATCTGCCTGTGTAGATGACAGCGTGCTAGTCCCTGGGTGAGAATGCCATAGTGGAACATGGGCACCAGCAGTGACACTCACTCACTGACACAAGGTCAGCAGAAGGAGTGTTATTGTTATAGAATCATTCATCTTTAATCTTTGTGAAACCCTACTCTCCTGCAAGGAATTTAAGATCAGCAGGAGCTCTTCTGGCTTACATTCCTGTTGTGAAGAGAGCACATAACAGGGGATGCTCCCTCAGTGTTTCAGCATCTAAGATGTGGAATCCCCTCCCCTTCTCCCTTAGGCAGGGAGAACTGAATTATCGTTTTGTAAGAGCCTGGTTATTCACATGCATCTCACTGGGGCTGCTTTTGGTTTGCTGTTTGGATCTGTGTTCGGGAACGAAACCTTAGCACCGAGACACTTCGTTAGAAGTAACTAGGCGCTTTACAAATAACTTTATTATTTATTAATAAGGATTCCTATGAGGGTTTCGCTTCAGATTCCATTGCACTTTTCAGACATGTTTTCAATAGGGGAGGCATAAAAGGATGGAGTACAGGACGCGCAGGAATGAGAGGTACTGCTTGCAGCTAGCTGCATCTTACCACAGCTCCCCCGCCTCTCACATTAGAGGGGTACAAGAATGAAATGGGGGGGAACCATCATCATGCATTAATACCCATGTACTGGATGACGTCTGCTCCCCTTGTCCAACAGCAGGATGGTACTCCAAGGCCATATGGAGGGAGTTGCGGAACTCGCGATCTGAAATGATGTCTGATATTTCCCAGTAGTTTTTTTTTTAACTTTAGGGCATATTTACAATAGAATGACGGAGAGCGACGTGAAGCTAAAATTGCAGGAAGGTGTCCCATCCTGCACATGAACAACCTAGAATGGCGATTTGAAACTTCTATGTGCGCTGAATTGTGCAGCACACATACAAGTTGCAAATCGTCATTTTTTAAATGAATGTTTATGTGCAGGAAGAGACATCTTCCTGCACATAAACAATCATTCATCATTCATAGCAATTTGCTGTTTCTATGTGTGCTGCAGATTGCAGCACACAAAGAAATAGCAAAAACGAGGAGAAATTAATAATTTCTCCCGGTTTCGCCATGTTAAGACCAGGTTATTTTTGGTCTTGATTTTGGCGCAGCTCCATATCTACGCCACTCTTGTAAATATGGGGCAGCGTCAAAATCAATGGGTGTTGCGGCAGAATGCCCACCGCAACACCCATTGCCTACCCCTTTCACACTAAGTATAGCGTGAAAGGGTGCCTTATTACAAGACAGCGTTAAGCCACGTTAAGTGGCTTAACGCCGCCTTGTAAATAATTCGAAGGGTTTATTGCCACAGGAACATCAGTGGCGATAGGGGCTTGTAAATATTACCCATGGTTTTATTCAGTAATTGCACAGAATAGAAAACCACAGAATGGCACACACTGGAACAGCACAAAGGTAAGAACCTATACAGCCAACAATAAACCATAAGCATACATTATGGTGAACCAAAGTTGTAGGCCACTGCGTACCGCCTCTGGCAGTCTCTGCAAACCCCAATCATGTGCAATAAGATGACAGCTAGCACAGGTGCCGAATAGAGTGAGAATACAGTGCTGTGACAAAATAATAAGCAAACAATACACAATTTCAAAGAGTAAACTCCCAAACAATAATGCAATAACTTTCAGCAGTGGCAGCAGCAGACCTGAGAATGTTCATCCTTCCATGGCGGTCGGGAGGAAGGAGGGAGGAAGTTCAGGATCGGGGACCCAAGGGGCTCCGAGTCACACCCCACAATAGGGGGCCTCTCGGGAAGGGAGAACCAGAAGGCCATGGTGATCCAGAGCCCAATCCATCAAAAACAGCTGCGTCCCCCTGAGACACAGCAGCACCCCCCGAGAGAAAGCCGCACCCCCACTGAGACAGAGCTGCACCCCCAGTGAGACAGAGCCGCACACCCACTGAGACACAGCCGCACACCCACTGAGATACAGCCGCACCCCCCCTGAGACACAGCCGCAACCCTTCTGAGACACAGCCGCACCCCCAGTGAGACACAGCTGCACCCCCACTGAAAAACAGCCACACCACCACTGAGACACAGCCGCACCCCCACTGAGACACAGCCGCCGCAGGAGCTGCGTAGATAAACCCATTCCCAAGCAGGCTCTGCCTAGAGGCAAACGAGGAGATACGCTCACTCTCTTCTCCCCAATCCGTCCAATTTTCCAGTAGTTAAGCACAGATCTCCTGAAACACATCTGTTTTGCAGGACTCCTTCCTCATGAAGTCTATGGGTGTAGGCCGACTGTTTCCCACCACTGATACCGTAGGCATCCACATTGTTCATAGACTTTCTGGTGAGGGACAGGAAAAATACAATAATGACCCCTACAACACAGTTTGGGGGGTCATTCTTTTTTTTTGTTTTTAAAAATCAAATTCCCACTTTGTGAAGAGATGACCGCAGGGCCAACGGTCATCTCTAGATATTGAAGGCAAAGTACCCTCAGGATAGCAGAGGAAATGTCCTCCTCTATCCCTGTGACACTACTCCATCTGAAAAACTTTAAATTATTATTATTTATTACTGTTACTTGTCAAGCGTGACAGATCACCCTGAAAGGGTCTCTAGGCGCTGCTGCAGACCTTCAGGCATGGGCTACAGATTATGATATTCTGAGTAGTGGACTAATAGCATGGCCCTGATGCTGAGGCCTCAGTTCCTCAGAACTGCCAGACTGGATGGTATTTTGATAGCAGCAGCTGACAAAACAACTGGGAGGGACCTCAGTGTAGTTGTCGATGGGGTGAAGGATAGAGTGGCACTAAGATACGGAGTGAGGGAATGATGGGCGATGACATTAAAAAAGGCTCTTTTCAGTGCCATTAGTATACACATGCTGCCACATGTATGCGAATGAGGTAAATTAAACCTACTTATCAATGTATAGAACTTACACCCGACTAGATCACTTTTTAACAAGTTCCTCTTTGATAAACATAATAACACGAGCTGAAATTGGACACATCCTCATCTCAGACCACGAACCAATTTACTCATTGTTTGAAACTAACACATAACAAACTAAGCAGAAGAGATGGTGCCATAACGAATGCTTCTCAGTGGTCCAGCTGTAAGAGACAAGGTCACTGTATATACTACTAACGTCATAAAAGAGAATGACAAGGGGATGAGGATGATGGAAGTCTATGGGATACGTGGAAGGCTGTGGTGAGAGGTTTCCTTAGCTCAGCTTTGTCTAAGCTGACAACCTGTCAGGGCACACCTGGAATCCACACTAAGGGAAATAGGGGAAATAAATAAATGGAGGGGTGTGCTTAAACTCAGACGCAGAATGCTCGCTATGAGGGAATAAGTGAGAGAATTGGATATGGACAAAGAGGAAAACGCCATATTCTGTTCTTAACAACGATTGTACAAGCTGGGCAACAAAGCTGGATGGATGAGTGCCTGGAGGCGTAAGATAAAGTGAGTGAGTGAAAACACACTTGAAATACTGGACTTCGTGGGAAGAGTATTTAGGATGATAACTGAGTTGCTAGCGCCTTTAGTAATTTCTACTTGAACCTTTATACAAAAGAAGCTGCCTGTGAACACATGGTCCAGTTGTACTTAAAAGACACAAATGTACACAAGCTTACATCAGGCTGATCTAGGATGCCCTACATTGTTGCAAAGAATCATTTCCAGCTTTTATCACCTGAAAACGGGCAACACTCTGGGTCTATGAGGTTGTCACCTTATTTCATAAACCTTTCACCCAGGCCCGATCCTGACACAACCTCTCAAGTTCCTTTCTGACTCTGTCCTTGGAACATCCCATTTTGAAACAATCCTCTTGGTTCATCCCTACACCAGGGAAAGATTATTTTTCTGTAGTTCATACCAACCAATCTCACTCCATAGTCTTGATGGAACAAATGTGATTGGTCTATTAGTGGCTGAGCTGAGGCCGGTGCTCTCTGAATTCATCGACCCAATCAATCAGGCATCATGAACAAGGTACACTTTGGCGATGATACGAAAAAGGCATCACACATGAATGCCCACACAAACAAAACAACAAACAGGCTATCCTAATTTTGTTGCATATTGATTAAAATTTTGATCTGATCAATGGAAGCTACCTAGGAGAAACACTTAAGACCTTTCGGATCAGTACTGGATTACTGGTTAGGCCATAGTGGGGTGTTGCAAGCCGATGGGACAGGAACAGGTTAATGGAAGCCATTTCCTCCCCCTTTTGATCTTGCGAGGAACCAGGCTGGGTCCCACTCTCTCTGATTCCATTTGCTGTCACTATGGATCCCTTCTCTGAGAGAATAGACAGAGGTGATAGGCAGATCCCAACATGAATTTGATTGTGGATGATGTTTCGCTCATGTTGATTGACCCACTGCACTTCCTCTGGACCTTATTGGAAGATGATCCCAGGGTGGCAAAGGTTCTGTCATCCAGGTGAGCTTGGGTAACTTACAAGCACAGACTGTGTCAAAGCCTCAGGAACAAGGATATCCCACTTCCGACTTCCTGTTAAAGTGGGCCAAGGACACAATACCTAACAGAAAGCAACAGAAAGAAATGTTAGCTTGCATTACAATAGCACATCAGAAGGAACATTTTATACCTTGTGTTTTAATAGAAAATGAAACTGCCATTCTGCCATTTTTCAAGTGCGACAAATAACAAATGTCACTATTATAAAAGAACATTTTGTGACCATAAAAAGATGGATCATTGAGTCTGCCTTGCTTGGACTTGAACTTGTGCACTTTAGGTAACAGAGCAGGCCTGCGTCAAGCATTAACACAATGCAACATCTTATTAGTTGTACATTTAAAGGGCCAATATATACTATTCTGAGTCATAAAATCTGCAGAATATCTGAATCTAGTTATGTTAAAACATTCGGATGTTCAACTTTTCTTTCTCTGACAACCCCAATTGTTACAAACAAGAGTGACACATCCTGTATACATGTCTCAGTTTCATAGAACAGGATGGCTTTGTCACAGGTTTTCAGTTTTCAGAAAATATGTGGCACTGAAAATTAATTTGACAAATAAGCAAACTGTGAACACACGACAGATAAGCAGTACAAATACATACCACATTTATTCTATTTTCCTGTGGTTAGTGCAAGTTGATTCCCTAAGTGGGGTGGATCCCACAGAACAACTCCATGTACAATGTTATTGATCCATATGTTTCAACCACATTTAAATCCCTCCTCATGGTCAGCCTCAGGTCATGTTTGATCACTGCATCAATTTGTATTTCTTACTTTGATGATGATTGAAATATAGTGCATTTTACTTTTAATATCAAGCATAACTGTATAGGTAGGGGCATATCCAAAAGTGTTTCAGTTGTTATAAGTGAGTGAATGAGTGAGTCAGAGTTAGATAAAGTGTGTTAAACATAAAAAAAAGTCAACCATCATTTGATATACCACAAGAGGACAACCATGGTTTAAGTCAATGTGAAAAGCAATGTTGTCCTACATACAGGGAGATAGCATAGTCAACCCTCAATGTAGCTAAGGCGCATGTTACTATAAAGATGATATTGGGGAAAGGGTAATGTATAACTGGAGCTTAGTACCATCGGTACGCAAGCAAATTTGGAGTAAGGGCTTAAGAATAGAATAGGATTGTACATTGTACATTAGGTTGTGTATCAGGTATAAAAGGATAGATAGGGCACAGTTAGAATCATCAGGAGGTTGAGCTCACTGTGATTTAGGGGCAGACAGTTATTGTTCATCTCCATAGTTGTCCCTTGGAAAGTGTGAGTCTAGATGCTGAAGCTGACCGAGTTGTCCAGACACATGGCTGTTAAGTGGGTGATGTTGAAAATATATTGAAAATTGAGTTAGTGCAGAATATGATGCTGCTCTTCTGAGAGTGCTGCTCCTAAAGCTATTACATGTTCTAAAGATGAACCTTAGAAACAACTTGCCTTAATTCCTTACTACTAGATACATGTTGTAATTCCATATTACCAGTAGGTAGCTCTTCTCATATGGGGTCCTCAATAGTTCAATTAAAACCAACCTGCAGCCTTCTAATTGAATTCATTTTGTTGCCTTCCTTTTCCTACTCATGAGTTTCTTTCTTATCCCTCTCATCTAATAGGGTCCCCCTGATAAAAGGGAAATCCCTAAGGGATCGCCTGAGAGAGAAGGGCCTACTGGATGAGTTTCTGAAGACGCACAAAATTAATCCAGGCAGCAAATACTTCCCAGACTTGGCTGCTCAAGTGGCCAGTGAGCCGATGACCAACTACATGGATGTGAGTGAAACATACCTCCCCTGTGCGCGTTTTCACATTTCCATTGAAACACTCAGTGCTCTATACATTGCATGGTGTGATGTGTTAACAGGCAATGACACAATGGCTGTGGAGAATGGTGAATCTGTAGGCTGTGCTAGCATAGGATCTCAACAATGAGTGTGCAGCCATGCTCTGAGGTGTTGATGAGATAGAGGCTTGTCAGCAGTGGTCAATGGATACCTGTCATTGACAGGCAGAAGAGCAGGTCCTGAGTGATTCAGGATGAGGTGCTGACTGCTGGGGCTGAGTTATGGACACACTGAGCACCAAGAGATATTGCATGACAGACAATAGAGTAGTGAGGAGTCTGGTTTGTGTATGTGTTGGGCACAGTTATGTTTGTCGAGGCCTTGCTCAAAAACTAGAGCCATGTGCCCAGCATTTCTGGTGTGGTCGTAATATGACAGACATTGGAGTCATGTGCACTCTTACATAAATTATTTATTTAACAATATAAAGCTGTTTATGTGACTAACACTGCCAAACATAATTTAAAATACCCTTCCAATACCCATCAGATGTCTTATTATGGGACTATCTCCATTGGGACTCCGCCTCAAAACTTCATCGTGATCTTTGACAGCGGCTCTTCGAACCTCTGGGTCCCATCTGTGTATTGCTCCAGCTCGGCCTGCTGTAAGTATCTTCTGAGGTTTCATCCATCCACAGGAGCTTCTTTCTAAGTCTATGGAGACTTGGCATCCAGCAAGACAAAGGAAATACATATCTCAAGGTAGCACCTGAAGACTTAGGGCCTGATTTAGATCTTGGCGGACGGGTTTCTCTGTCACAGTGGTGACGGATAGCTCGTCTGCCGAAATATAAATCCCATTATGTCCTACGGGACTTGTATTTCGGCGGATGGGATATCTGTCAACGTTGTGACGTAGTAACTCATCCGCCAAGATCTAAACCAGGTCCTGAATGTCATTGGCTGTAAGCCAGGCATCCCAGGCTAATGTGGGGTCCAAAGGCAACTTTATTTGTAGACAGTTAAACAAATTGGGAGCCTCCATCTGCCTATGACCTGGCATGGTTTTCCGGTAGTACTCATTTCCCTAGTACCACTGACTGGCATGGACTCTGCCCAGAAAGAGCTCTTGTTACCTCTTCTCTATCGAAGACTTAAGCATTGAAACTCTTCCCAGGCCCTGATGTTCCCAGTAGAGGCCTTTTGGTCTATATGAGACTCTGTTTGAATATAACTCTGACTTTAAGGGTCTAGAAATTAGTTTATAGCTTTAGACTTACATCAACTTGATGGCACATCTGGGAAACAGTGACTGCATCAAAGTTGTAAAGATTCCCAATTTCATTGTAAAACCTGGTATTTCAGTTTCAAGTATTTATGAACGACTTGAGCTGGTCTTGCCTGCTCCAGTATCATGTTTATGTACTTCAAATATTTCTTTGTGTTAGTGTTTACTTTTTTTAGCCCCTAAATCTAAATACTTATAGTCTCTGGGGTAGTATCCTGTGTTGAGAGTAAAGATGTCACAAGAAAAGCATATGAGTTTTCTGCAATATTGAAACAACTTTAGAATTATCTCTTTGTCAAATTAGAGATGTTAAATTAAAAAAATAGTTCTATTCAATTATGCTCTTACCCCTGCTAGACAGATGGAAATAACTGGTTCAAAATACCTCCCTGCACAAAAACTATCCTTTGAGGCATAATCCTCTCTGTATGTGTGCTGCAGAATGCAAAGAGGAGGTAACACGGAGATATTTCTCCTCGATACACCAGACTTGGGGAGCTGCACCATTTTGGCGCGCACCCATGTTTGCAAGTGTTTGTAAATATGGGTTTGCATCAAAATCCATGGGTGGGTGAACCGGGTTATTGCTTTTTACAGAGCCATGCAGAGCAATTCAAATCGGGCTTTGTGTGGTTTTGTAAATCCCAAAATTGCATCTGGACTGTGCCAAAAACATATCCGGCTCAATGTGTGGTGGAAATGCAAGTCAGAGAAGGAAAGCCAAGGTGGGCCAGGGCAAGGGACAGAAGAAGAACCCATATTACAAGGTAATGAAATGGTCAACACTCTGAAGGCCTAAAGCTGATAACAGTGATGTTCTTGTTATTTTTATTTGCTTTTATCAATTACAAGTGCTGCCTCTTGGCTTTTATACCGTCGTTATTACTAAGGGAAACAAACGTCAACAGGAACAATTATAGGCAGAGTTTGTAGCCTCAAAGGGCAGATGCCAGGGTTGAGCAGCTCCAGCCTGTCCTGGAGGAGATTTTTCTGATGATTCTGTGCTAATGATGCCTTTTTAAACCCACAGCCAATCACAACAGGTTCAGCCCTTCCAGCTCTTCCACCTTCCAGTCCACCAGCACCAGCCTGTCCATTGGGTATGGAACCGGAAGCATGACCGGGGTCCTGGGATACGACAATGTGCAGGTAGGAGGACCAGGGGCAGCACCCTGAGCTTCGAAAGATGTGTCCCAAGGACACTCACAGCTGGTCTTTGCTTCACGACCCTGACCGTCTCTTTCCTTCTCCTTGTAGGTTGGAGGCCTCACCATCACCAACCAGGTCTTCGGTTTGGCCTACACAGAAGCAGATTTCTTTTCTCAGACGCAGTTCGATGGCATCCTGGGACTGGCCTTTCCAAGCCTTTCAGAAGATAACGCCACCCCTGTCTTTGACAATATGTGGAGTCAGGGGCTGCTCTCTGCAGATCTCTTCTCCGTCTACCTGAGCCCGTAAGTCAGGTTCTTGTGACACACCCAACCCAATATATGAAGGAGTAACCACATGACATAAAAGGAGTATTTGTATATATTGATTATCTGAGTGAACCTGGCAGGATTCAAAGCTGTGACCAAGAGGTAGGAGTAGTGTTTCTGGAGGTTTAAATAGAAGTAGTAATAATGTCAGTGTTAAGGGTACTGTTGAAAAGAGACGTCAAAGCCTCATGAGTAAGCTGCTGTTTATTAGTGTCACAGCCTCCAACAAACACCGCAGCTAACAGCTGAGGAAACCGTCACCAACTGACCATGGAATGTTGGTGACAGCGGGAAATGCTCGCGGCAGGAAAGGGGAAGGAACCATAGTGGGTTATGGGGGGGTGGGAAAGGTAGGACAACAAGGTGAGGGGAAAAGCAGGGGAATACACCTTACAACACATCTCCCCCCTTATGAACAAAAGAAAACCAGGAATAAAGCTGGTACAAAAGAAACATTCATAGTAAGAAAAAAATAGAGAACCAGGCCTAACCCAATGCGAATACATTCAAATATTACAGTAGTTCTGAAAGTGATAAACACCATATCCCACACCCTAGTACAATACATGATTCCCACAGCAACTACAGAACTATAGATCAGTGTGGAACATAATCTCTGTGCCACTCCGGAACTCTATGTGGCCTCATGCTCCTCCGACCATATTTTGATCCGGTATAACCCCTTGAACACACCTCCGGACTGTTCTTGATTAAGAAGGAATGACAATCAGATAACATGTCCACAATCCATGTGCGGCAGCCATCCAGTGTAACCACATACTCGCCCACCTTGACCACTTTCATGGGCTCTGAATACTTGCTTCCCCCTCCTTGACGAGACACTGGTAATTTGACCAGGAGAGTGTTTCCCACTTTCCACCTGCCCTCTACAGCACCATACTTTGAGTCATACTTCTCTTTGTAATTAAGCTGGTGGAGCTCTCTAAGCCTGTTCATCTCGTCCCTATCCACCCATCTGGGCTCTCCTCCACCGAACCAGTTAGGTGATACTTGGTAACGGGTAGTCTTCCTTTTAACGCCAGGAACAATAAGACATTGGTAACCAAGTTGGGTGTGGTATGATAGGACCACAGCATGCTTTGGAGAGCCTGATCGGCAGGTTTTCTTGACATTAAGACAATTGTAATGTTAATTCATGATGCACAACCCAATAATCCTTAAAGTTATCGCTAAGTGTACCAGGTTTAATGGGCCAACCATGAATGATCTTGCTTTTGACTTGACTAATACCTGCCAAGGAACTTTTCCTTAATAATTTCGTAATCGACTAAAGTATATGGAGAGCACGAGTCAACAAACTCATTAAATTCGATGTCATCAAGTGAAATAATGCGTTTAGGGTAGTCCACACCCTTGCACAAAGTTTTTTTTCAATTTGGAAAATATACATACTGTTGGTTCCCTCAGCAACCTCATCGATTGCATGAACATTTTTCCTTTCTGAACATGCATTTTTGCAAAGTGTCCTCTTTTATTACACTTCCTACAGACTGTGGATCGAGCAGGACAACTTGGGCTGTTTGCTGAATGATTGCAATTACCACAGTGGTAACACCTTAGTCTTTCACCCCTCCTATCTTCTAAAAACTTGCTACTAGAGGGTTCACCAAATGTTTTGCTCGAGAAACTCTCCTTCTCAACACTTTCAGGATCAACTTTACTTTTCACCACCTGCATTGTCTCATTCCCATTAGAATGCTTCATTTCTCTAATACACTCAGCTGTATGTTTGATACCTTTAGCTATTTCCACAGCAACTTTTAAGTCAGGGTTCCCAGTCAGCAACTTCTCTTGGATTTTTGGGTTACTAGTGCAGCGTACGAGCTGATCTCCAATAAGAGAATCACCTAAGGCGCCAAAGTCACATAAGTTCACCAGACCTCTCAACATAGCTATGTAGGATGTAACTTTTTCTGTTTTTTCTTGCGCCCTGCAAAATAATTTATGCCTCGCTAAGGCCACATTCATTTTTTGCCCAAAGTGTCTTTCCAGCTTCCGTAAAGTTGCAGAGTAGACGAGCAAAATAGATCGGAGTTCGTAATAGCATGTAAGAACTGTTCCAAGCTGTGCCCGTCATCGTGATGATCAAAATTGGATCGGAAGCAATATTTGGATCAGGAGCTCCTTCTAGAGGCTCCGATGATTTATGTAAATTAGAAGCGGAAGATGGCTGAGCAGGCGAACGTGATGAAGCGGGACACAGTACGCAGTCCCAGGAGATGGTTGGGCAGACGACACACACTTGACTCGACTTTGCCCACCACTCAGCTCCTCACCTTAGGACTGTGTTACCTCGACACTGTAAGTAGCGGCTCACACGAACAGTCAGGACTGGGACTACAGGTTGCTGTGGTGAAGAAAGGATTCGGGGAGGAGGCTGGCTGCGCTGTCCCCGACCAGCAGCAAATCATCGCCAAAATGTTGAAAAGAGACATCAAAGCATCGTGAGTAAACTCCTGTATATTAGTCTCACAGCCTCCAACAAACACCGCAGCTAACAGCTGAGGGAACCATCACCAACTGACCATGAAATGTTGGTGACAGCGGGAACTGCTCGCGGCAGGAAAGGGGAAGGAACCATAGCGGGTTATGGGGGGTGGGAAAGGTAGGACAACAAGGTGAGGGGAAAAGCAGGGGAATACACCTTACGACAGGTACTTTCCGGGAGTCTGCATGTATTAGCACAGACACTACAATATCACTAATATATACTAGAACTAGTATTACTGATAGCAGCAGCAACATAGGTTATGGGTTTGCAATTTAAGTAGTACGAGCTGTAGCGCTACTAACACCAATGGTACCAGTAGGAGTATTAGTAGCCTAGTAGTTACTCAGAGAGTTTGTAGTCAGGTATGGTCACACAACTAGAAGGAGGACTCGTAGTAGACAATCCTGGCCTGAACGTAACATGCTGAGGCTCCTCCTGCTGTGATCGCAGTCACCATGACTGACAAACAAGTGGGAGGGGACTTAGTTCCATAGGGTGCACTTTCTACCCTACATAACTGCACACATCAAATAAAATGGGGACCTTTACTTCCAGGCACACACAACATCCATCGCAGCGTTCCTCACGGTTCTGCTTTGTACCCCATCTTACTTAAGACTTATACTCCCCCTTTAGCAGCTGTTATGGATTCCTGTATGTTTGGATACCCCATGCATGCAGATGGCACCCAACCCCTTCTAAAGGTTGAGGACCACCCTGACAACTTTCTCAAACTACCTCATCGTCTCTCTTATTTTCACCAGTGGTTGGAACGCAGCCGACTATGCCTTACTAGGACAAACTAAATAATGCGCTTTCATTCGATCATCTTTTGAACCCCTTAGCTCTGCCTGATGCCGTGGGATGCCACCAATCTGCTAAATCAAGAGCCAACCTGGAAGTGATCTTCGATAGAGACCCTCCTTCTGTCTGCAGATAAAGGAGGTTTGTGAGAATGCATTCAAATCTCTACATTGTCTCCCACCACAGGAAAGGGTAAGGTGTACCACTCTTTACCTTCATTCAAAGGTGATGAATGACTGCATTCCAAATTAAATGGCTAGTCCTTTGTTCCCTACCAACCATCTGGAGTCCCACCTCTGTCAATAACAGATTCTTAACATCATCAGTTCTGATATGAAAGATTTGCTGGCCACACCTTTCTTTATCAAGGTAACTTCCACAGGAGCCCCTCACCAAGTATCTTTAGACTGAAACTCACCTTGCATTGGTCCTGGATGTCACGAGCACCGGACTCCACCGTCTCAAATTAAGCACTTGGTCTACCCTGACACCCAGGCTCCTATCTGCTATATACTCAAGGCATAGCCATCTTTCGATGCTTTCATGGGTCTGTTATTGACTTGGAACTATAGTCCCCTTGTCGACTTTAGGTCATTCCCAGGTCAAACACGCCCTTACTTTTTGTGTGCTCTGAATTTTCCACATGGCAGTTGGTAGGACATTACAAATGTTTTAAATAAATAAATACAGTTATGTAAATCATGTCTGCTGCCTTCTGCTAATCATGACCACACTTACAGACACCAGCAGTCGAAAACAACAACTGGACTCAGAGGGAACCAGCACTCTGGGTTTCCTTTACAGCGATGTGCGGCTGGACAGCTCAGAGTCTCCTTGAGGCGCGCTAGAGTAGGTCTTGTCGATACTCAAGGAAGAGGCCAGGATGCTCTGGTTGGGTCACTTCGGTGCTCCCCTCAACCAAACTTGACAACCTCTGACTGGAGCTCATGTGGAACGAAAGAAGGAACTAGAGGTGACCTGGGGGCAACTCATGAGAAGGTCTGGTGCCTGGTAACCAGGTGGAACATCCGCGTTGGGGGGACATGGACATCCTGTCATGAGGGTACACTTTATATCAGGGGAAGATACCCAGCGTTTGCAAGAAGCTCCAAAAACACAAGGGGGTCCATGTGCCACATGTTGCAAGTAAATGAGAATTGACAAGTTCAAGCTCGGGGCACGGAAAAGCTCCTAATTTAGCAAAACACTCAGAGAAAGACATTGTAGGACATATTTACAAGGAGCGTGCGCTACCGCTGCGTAATTGTTTTTGACGCAGCAGCAACACTTTCTTTTCTCCATATTTTCAAAGTGGCACATCTAGGGAGATGCGTCACTTTTCGTCAGGATGCGCGTTTTTTTACTTCGCCTGAATCGGCTGTGTCGCGTTAGAATTCATTTATGAAATTTAGGCGTTTCTCCGTAAAATCCCCAGTAAAACTGACGCAGTGGTATTATGACTTTTTCTAAAACTCACGCATTGTCGGGAAGTGGGCCACTGTGCTTGAGATGCATCAAAATTCCTACACCTCTAAAAGATAGGCGCAGGGTGACGCATTGGCTGTTACAGAGGAATTCAACCAGCTGAAATGATTTGAAACAGTGTAATCTGCAATCAAGTCACATCCCCTCAAAATGTAAGTGCACACATATGGAAGGTAACACAGTAAATCACACATTACACATCATTAATGACTTATCTCACACACCTGTAGGACCAGTGGTACACATAAGTAGACTATGCCCACTTGTATGCGTGACATCCAGGCCCAATGCAAGGTGAGATTTTTACCTTTTGACACTCTATTACATTGGTCCCCATATAGTAGGACACTTGCGTAAGGCAAAACTGACGCATCGCCTCCTTTTTTGACCAACTACAGCAATGCCCCACTTTTGGGCCAAATGCCTTGCAGCATCCTTTTCACGGATACGTCCGAATTTCTGATGCATCTTTGGGACCTTGCGCCACAGACCTCCGTATTGTAAAACTGGTGCATCCATGGTGTCGTAAGTATTTTTCACGCAGGCGTAAGAAATGTTGACTCATCGCTGTCTTGGTGCATCAATGCGTCGTTTCTTGTAAATAAGGCCATGTATCTTTCATATCCAGCAGAGGAGTGTTCCTGCACTTTACTCCCCTCACACACAACATTTTATTCCAAGGGTTAGCACATGCAAGTCTCACCAGTCATGCTTCGTCCAATGACCTGAAGGTTCTGTTGAGCACGTACGGTCCGAACCCAAACATCCAATGGACAAAAACCTCCATAGCAAGGGCTTTATATATCATTTGTTTTTTTCAAACAGGTTAAGACCTCAATAAGTTGAGTTTTTAGGTCAGAATGGATGGTTGGGGATGACACATGATTATAAGATTCTTCAGGTAAGTATATTTTATCCAAAATATTTAAAAGTGGTAACTTTTATAGAATGATGGTGGAGTATAGTGATGGAGGTAACAAAGGAGGTAACAACTGTGCAGTTTCGTTCTTCTCTATGCCCACTCACGTGACTCGCGTGACACGCGTCACCTACAGAGTGGTAACAACGACTGGGCTTCAACTTTGGCCAAGATACTACAAACTGTTACGGGATGGGATGCGGACAGGGGGGATGACACGTAGGGGGGAATTGGGAGATACTGCTCCTCTGTTCTGCAGTTGATGCGCCATATCTTACTGTCGTGCTGTTTTGCAGAGCTGAATAAAATGTCTGATAGCATACAGAATGACTAAGCTTGACTCCACAGTCCAAGAGATACAACACCAGCCAGGTCACACTGCCAGACCAACTGTCCAAACACACCCTTTACTTTGTGGCTGCTCAGACTCAAAAGTTGATATTTAACAGCACAACAGGACAGGTTCACAAAGCTACATCAACACTGCGCGTCCTGCTGACAGGACCGGACTGGCTACCGGGCATTTTGGAATGCTGCCGAGCTGGGGGCTGATGTCACTGCGGTGGGGGCTAATTTCGTTGATGGAGACCTGCGTGTGCTTCGAAATAAACAAAGCAAAACGAATTTCGTTCAGCACACGCAGGTCCCCATCAACGAAATCAGCCCCCAGCTCGGCAGCATTCCAAAACGCCCGGTAGCCAGTCTGGCTCTGCCTGCTGACTATGCCCAGGTGCAAAGGTCGCCCACGATTGAAATAGATGGAGCAGAGTTTTCCTCTCAGAAGACAGTACCACACACTGCTGCAAATGTGAACCCTCTCTCGTTTGAGGCCCCTCTATCATAATGTTCTGTACCCTCATCATTTGATGCTCAACTTTCTCTTCTTCGTGATCACAGGAATGGAGCCAGCGGGAGTGTGGTGATCTTTGGTGGCTACGAAACTTCCTACTACACTGGAACCTTGAACTGGATACCTCTCTCCGCCGAGACCTACTGGCAGATCACCCTGGAGAGGTAGGTGCAACAAACAGCAGGTCAGGTGTAACAAAGGACAGGTCAGGTGTAGGGACGGTCAGTTGCAGACAGGCAGCAAGGCAGCTGGATATGAAATCAGCAACTCAATAGATAAGTGAGCTATGGTTAGGGAGAGAACCACTGCGCACAAACCCATCCCGTCGTTAACAAATGTTAGCTCTTCTGCCATTGGTGCAGTGAAGGAAGTGAGGAGCGGGCCCGTGAGCACCACCGCTCTGCCCCACTGAAATTAACACCAAACCCAGAGACAGTTTCAATAAAGTCCTTGGAAATTTCCACACATTATCAATGTATGAGGATTGAGGACTCAAGGGAGAGTTTGAGCCTTGCTAGACACACAGTAAGAAACAACAACTGCTAGATACCCATAGGCCCACTGCAGCCAGGCCCGGCACATTCACTTGGGGGAGGGGGGAGATGAGGATCTTTTTTCTTTTTAATTCCTAAAAAAATAGACATTTAGTAACAAGTTTCTGACCTTTCTAAAGGTACATTTTCAAATCAGGCCACTGGTAACTAGATGACTTTACAGGGGATGTGAATACCTAGTGGAGAAGTGTGGCTCAATGGTTAGAGCGGCAGACCCTGATGCAGAGATCTGGCCCGGGACAAGGGTTCAATTCCCGCCTCTGCGGGTCTTGGGCTCAATTTCCTCGGACCTGATAATTCTCGCCTCGGTGCCTATTCTAATCATGGGTCCCACTCTGCAACTCTGGGCAATAGCTTGCTTAATCTCCACAACGGCCCCAACAGCGCTGGGATGCCTGGCTTCACCCTGGGGGTGCCCAGGAGTGGACATTTCACAGGGAAAAAGCCAGGAAGGGTTCCACAGCGGTATGCGTACAGCGCCTGCACACCCCTTTGGGGGTATAGGTGCGCTTTACAAGTACAAATTTCATTTCACCTTCATGCACAACATCTCCCTGCTCCACACAGGAAGTGCACACGGAATGCTCAAATAGTGAACACGGTTGGTTATAATATGTAGGGCCTCATTTGGAGAAGGGCCTTAGTGGGACATCTGACAGATGTAGTCAGATGCCTTGCCGCCTCCTCGTGTTCCCCTCACAGCAATAGCTTTCCGATTGTGGAATAACTGCCAGCTGCACCAGTGGAAACTCAGGGTCACATTCCTCAGCCGCTTGTGCCACTGTAGCATAGCTGTTTGTGATGCTTCAGTGGGGCACACCACAAAATCATTTTAATGAGGCCACGCAAAGCAAATGCCTCATTGACATGGAGTGAGGCAAGGCAGCGCAAATCGCTGCGTTGCCTTACTCTGCGCTAGGGAGGCATTCCATGGGCGTTGCAGTTGGTGTTCCCATGCAACACCCATGGATCTTGACACTTCTCCAGATATGCAAGACCATGTAATACTGTGGATGCGCCAAAACCTTACGCCGTCCTAGGGGAGGTAATTAACTTAATTTCTCTTCTTTTTGCCTCTTTCTAAGAGGAAAAAGTCTCCTATGATTGTTCTTGTACAGGAAGGTGCCCCTTCCTGCACAAAAACAACCCTGTCGACAACACTGGCACCCTTGCACCAGTCCTACATTGGCGCTAGGCTGCTGAAATGGAACCAGTGCAGGGGGAAAGGACAGGAATGCACCGTATTAGATAAATACAGTGCATTCCTGCCCTTTCACTTTGACATAGGGCAGTGCAGTGAGGTGACTTTCTGCACTGCCTTATGCCAAATCCCCATAAATATGCCCCTCACTTTTTTCAGACCTGAGGACGGGGATGATTCACACAAGAGTTTCCACCCAATTTTCATGAGGAAGGTTTCTGTCCCGGTCTTCTATCTAAATCATGATGGCCCCAGACAAAAAATGTTTTTAAATGTCCAAGTCACTCAGGGACAGAGCTCCAAGCAAATCTGGGACGCTATTGATGCGGTCCCTGAGGATGGTCTCCTGTTGTGGAGATGTTTCTTCAGTGATAACGTGTTATGACAGATCCCCCGGGCTGCCTTAGCATGGCACGCTGGATCTGCTAACGTGGTTTTGTTTCCCAAATGCACCATCTGCAGTTGCTATATGAAAAGGGTTTGGGGGACACCGTGTGCTGGCTAGGGAGACAACATAAACTCATAATTGCCCCTAAAAAGTGTTAAACCTGTACTTTTTCTTCAAGATTTGTATTCAAAGATGAATAGTTAAATTCATTTTGTAGTATCTTAGCTGTAATCTAATTTCTCTTCCATCTCTACCTCCAGTATCTCCATGAACGGGAATGTTATCGCCTGCAACGGAGGCTGCCAGGCCATCGTTGACACCGGAACGTCCCTGATTGCTGGTCTGTCCCCCGGGATCTCAAACATCCAGAATGCGATTGGAGCTTATCAGAGTTCAAATGGCGAGGTAAGAGATAGGGTACAGAGGGGTGATCATTCCAGGACCTTGTCCATCACTGGGAGATCATGATGTCTGAAGCTGCATACTCAGGACAAGCCAATCACCTGCATCTGAGGTCATTCCATTGAATCAATTCTGTTCTTCTCATCTCATGTTACTCGCTGATCTCTTAAACAACCTTGCAGATAATTCCACGTTTCATATCTTCATTCTGTAATCCATCAAATGCGCAGCAGTGTCTGGATGATGTTCTCAACACTTGTTCTTTCATTTGTTTTTTTCTGCTTCCATGCTCCTTAGTATGTGGTGAACTGCAATTCCATCAGCTCCCTGTCTGACATCATTTTCACAATCAATGGCGTCCAGTACCCGGTGCCGGCCAGCGCCTACATCAACCAGGTAAGGAGCATAAACAGCCTCTGTGTGTCTTTCAGGTGGTTGCACAGAGCCTTAAAATCAGACGAACTCTCCCTTCCTAAGGATAGCACTAATGAAGCCTGAATTTGAGGTGCCTAATAAGATAGGCAGAAGAACGGGCACATATCCCACTTCTTCTACAATAATGTGATGCTTCCCACCCCTCCTGAAGAGTCAGATCTCCCGCTGCTTCTGGTCCCAGTCACACGGGACTATGCATCAGAAGATTGGGCGCCAAAGTAGGGTGACCTTTGGAGACCTCTTTTCATTCCCTCTAAATTCAGCCTCTCTTCCTAGAATTGTTGGTTGTATCGGAGAGCTTTACCTCAAGCTATGGGACTCATCACTGGACCCGACTCGGGTTTTAAGAATATCTGAATTCATTTTATGTTAGAAAACATGGGGGGACATAAATACTATTAGAACATTGGAATGTTGGGAGCTCCATTGAAAACAATGGAGTGCTCAGGGCTTATAATGGCAGGTAGAAGCCCAGAGCATCAACATTCCAATGTTTAACAAAGGCCTCATGGAACGCGAGGAAATTTCAACACCCTGGGGCTCCGTGAGGCCTTTGTTTTACAAAGTAGAGCATTCTGCCCTCTAGGGGTCCAATGTTCCAATATAGCCTTAAAGCCCGCCGTAGCGGGCTCTACCAGCCATTAAAGACCCGCTCCATTGTTAAAGGCCCTCGCCTTCAGCTCGGGCCTTTAACGCTGGAGCAGGCCTTTAATGGCCGGTAGAGCCAACTACGGCGGGCTCTAAAGCTATATTAGAACATTGGAACTCGTAATCAGTCCCTATATTACAATCTAAATCTTTACATGCGTATCTCTTCCTGTCCTCCCCAGAACTACTGCAGCAGCAACTTCCAAGAGACCGATGGAGTCTGGATCCTGGGAGACGTCTTCATCAGGGAGTACTACGTCGTCTTCGACAGAGCCGCCAACTACATCGGCCTCGCCACCGTTGCATGAACATAAAGCTTGTTAGTTGTCTTGTGTGAGTTAGAAGCAGAGGTTCTGTAAAATGACTGAGTGTGTACAAACGTTGAGTGAATAATAAACAATCATGGTGAACCACAACAGCTTCTCTCCTTTTGCTGATCAATTAGCATTAGATTCATTTAGATTAAATATGAAAAGTGTCTCTAGAATTCAAGAATGCTCCTTTATTTAATTACCTATTCATTAGAAAAGGGATTTATGTCAGCCTTCTTACACATAGGTTCCTCCCATTTTGGCCATCTGTGTGATCCTAGTACATTCTCTTACTGGATTTCAGCTTTTCAAGTACAGTTTTCATCAATGCGAAACCTTTTTTAGGGTCATTCCCTAACACAAGTGTCTCCAGGTTGTACCTTTCATCAGAAGACCCTGTCTCAGGGTCCCAGCATGCATCTTGTTACTTCAATCAAGGTGTATACAATGGCACAGGGTGTCATGGGTGTGAGAGGTCCACTTTGCAGTGGTAGTTAAGAGAGTGGAGATTACAAATCCTTTCCAGTTCCTGCCTGTCTCTCTGTACTCCCAAATTTCCAGAGCCCAGAGTTCCTGATACCAGGAAGACCCAAGGAGTTTGGCAAGGTAGAAGGAAAAGAAGGGACAGTGGTGACCTCACCATGCCCCCTCCCATCACGCACATTGTCATTAAATGCCAGCTGTTGAGGGGCATATGTATGTCACAGTGGTCACCACCACCACACCTGCCATTCAATGTCACGTGTTGCAAGACATGTGTATGTCAGCGCGCACAGCCACCACCTAACCTGTCATTCAGGGACAGTACGAGCCATGGAAGACGGCAGAGACGTTGTGGTGCTCTCAGCACTGCATCTACTGTAGAGTGTGCAGGAGGCCTGCACTGCTGCTCACCTGTACCTGTTCTGTGTGTGAAGGAAGCTTGCAGTTCCCTCTGCTGCTGCACTGCACCTACTGGAGGCCTGCAGTGCTGTCTCTTCTGTACCTGTTCTGTGGGTGAGGGAAGCTTGCTGTGCTCTCTGCTTCTGCATTGCACCTACTGGAGGCCTGCACTGCAGTCTCACCTGTACCTGTTCTGTGTGTGAAGGAAGCTTGCAATGCTCTCTGCTACTGCACTTCACCTACAATAGAGTGTGCAGGGGGCCTGGTCTTCTGCAGCCTCTTTACCATCCCTGTGTGTGAGGGAAGCTTTCTCAGACAAGTGACTATTGGAGCTTGAATTCAGGTATGTATAGGGGCTCTGAGGTAAAATTAGGAAGTTCAGGGCCTCATTTACAATATTTTGATGCACAGCACATTCCTTTCGTTCTCCCCTGTGCTGGCACAAAATGGGCTGCCATGCGCCAACGCAGACACCCTTCTATCATGCTGCAAGGGTGTCTGAATTGTAGGGGTGATCGTTACCTTCCTGCACAAAAACAATCACAAGAGGTGTTTTCTCTTCATTCCACAGCACACAGAAAAAGGAAAAACGAGGAGAAATAAAAGATATTTCTCCTCATTGCACCACTCCTATTTCTTCCCTGGGTAGGCGTAGGAATCTGACGCGTTCCCAAGTTTACTAAACCTTGTAAATCTGGGAATGTGTCAGTTTCCATGGTTGTTGCATGGGAACACCCACAGCAACACCCATGGAACGCCTCTTTCACGCAAAGTAATGCATGAAAGAGGGCCATATTTACAAGGCCATGCAAAGCAGGGTGGCCTCATATGGCCTTGTAAATTTGGTCAGGCACACTGCACTGCCCGTGAGTCAAAAAAAGTGATGCACCAGAAGCTCAAGGGGCTTGTAAATAATGTATTTACATGGGCAATACGCAACCTCCTAGTCCAACACAAGAACATTAAATGATTTGAGTTCAGAAGGTGAATGAGCAATAAAGATATATATACAGATGTTGTTTTTATCCTGCCACCTTTGCTGTGCATTTACAGAGGTCAAATGTCAAGCTTCGTCTCCTGACAAATTTCTGCTCACTCTTTTAACAAGTAGATTTGTGCTTACATTTCTTTCACTGTCTGCAACGTTAGAAGATTTTGATAAATGGCCTATCTAACAATCTTGCTGGGGTACAGGGAGTGTGAAAGGAAAGACTGCAGAATGTCAGTTTTTTTCTAACACACAACAACATTTTACACCTGTAAATTAACTGCAGGTATATTTCAAAATATATCAGCAGTTTTGTAATTCTGCGGCATGATGGAAACAAGTATTTTAATAGGATCAAAACAAATCAAGGCACTTTACTTGATGATGTGCAAATGATAAAAATGTGCTTACACCTGATTTCCAGACATTATCGTTTGTGCTCTGTATAGTTTTATCAGTAAAACTGTATTTCTGTGCAAATTTATTGGTCATTTCAATGTAAAATGTGGTGTCTGTTAATGACAGCATCTACCAAACCCTGTGATACTAATATATTGTTGACATTGTGCTCCAAAATTTGCCACTGGCTACATACCAAACTCTCACCGCTCTCCGGCTGAATGGTGGTGGCTCATCGGTGCACTTGCTCCTTGCCTGACACATGGATTATTCACAATCCCTGTGACTCGAGTGATGCATCATTGATGGCAGCACACCAGCTCTGAAAATTGTTCCAGCGCCATTGCCTCCATTGAGGGTCGAAGGAAAGCAGTGTGCAATCAGGAGGAAAGCTTGGAGCCATAGAGGATTTGCAACACGTGGTGAGAGTGCGGGGATGTGGTGGACACACTGCATGATCCAGATGGCCTTCGCTCACCACCAGTGCTTGTTTGAAGGGTAAAGAGCACCTTTGAACATAAACTTCTGTTGTCGCCAGAAGTTGTCATTAGGCAACTTTTACACCCCAGGGTTTTTAAGTGAGTGAAAGACAGCCGCACAGGGCAGTGCTCCAGCGTCTAGGTGGATGGTGTTGGATGAGAAGACCCAGCTGATGGAGAGAAGGGGCAATGAGCAGATGAAAAGGAGACCTTCCAAGAGGGATGAACCAGGCGGTGAGGGGAACTTGGGGAAGGAACATGAGGGGTTTCTCTGGGAGATGGGCGTTTCTCACACCTGGCAGCCAAGGCATGGAACAGCCTCCCCCTTCACCTCAGGACCGCAGCGTCACTCCAGAAATTCGGGAAAGGACTCAAGACCTGGATGTTCGAATGAACAACCCACCTCACAGCAGCCAAATAGCTCCAGCGCCTCAAGACGATTTGCTGTGCTCTATAAATGTTTGGTTGATTTATTGATTGAGCTAGTTTTGTACAGTATATTGATCATCAGCCTTTTGACTCATTTTTGACTGAGATGCAAGGGGTTAATCAGTTGTGTGAACTAACAACACAAAATTCAAGGTTCAGGTAAAAATCAAACCATGCTTTCTTACTCAAGTCCAGGATCTCTCTCTCTGCCCCACCAAACAATTTGGCAGAACGGTATCACGAGACCTGGTGGGCGGCATCAATAGTGACAGTGGGTGGCACCAGCGTGGATGTGGGCCACGCTTATGTTGATGTGGGATATGACAGTGGTAGAAGTGAGCAGTGGACATCTAGGAAAAGTTTAGGGCACCTGCACTTATATTTTTACAAATTAAACACTGCATAGTGCATGAGTGGCTTTGATGAACCCTTGCACCAAATGGGAAGTTGGCCCTTGCCTGTCGCGGGTACTTGGCCCACCGACACAAGTGAGGTACCATTTATATCGGGAGACATGGGGGAACGCTGGGTGGTAGGTAATTTGTGTCAGCCCGGTGATCCCACAACTTTCCCACACAGAAACTTGAGAAAAATGTGAATTGTTCAGCTAAATTTGAGGTTTACAGGGGATTCGGTGTAGGAAAACGTTGAAGGGTCCTTGCAAGCCATACCTCCTTGGACTCCCCGCAGTGTCTAGTCTTCAGAAATGTGTAGGTTTGGTAGGTTTCCCTAAATGGCCACCGTTCCCTGGGCCAAAAACCAAGCCATACCTCCCTGGACTCCCCCGGATGTCTAGTTTTCAGAAATGTGCGGGTTTGGTAGGTTTCCCTAGATGGCCGCCGATCCCGGGGCCAAAAACCAAGGTGACCCCCTTGAAAAAACCAGGTTGTTTTGTGATAGGTCATTTTGATGTCTCCTCAATATGTTTTGGGCCCTTGCCTGTAACGGGCACTTGGTCCACCCATACGAGTGAGGCACCATTTTTAGTGGGGGACCTAGGGGAATGCTGGGTGGTAGGAAATTTGTGTCAGTCCAGGGATCCCACAACTTTCCTGCACTGAAATTTGAGAAATCTTTTATTTTTTCAGCTAAATTTGAGGTTTGCAAGGGATTCTGGGTAGGAAAGCTTTGGGGGATCCATGCAAGCCATACCTCCTTGGACTCCCCCAGGTGTCTAGTTTTTAGAAATGTCTGGGTTTGGTAGGTTTCCCTAAATGGCCGCCAAGCCCGGGGCCAAAAACCCAGGTGACCCCTTTGCAAAACCAGGTCATTTTGTGATAGGTAATTGTGATGCCTCCACAATACGTTTTGGGCCCTTGCCTGTCGCGGGTACTTGGCCCACCCACATAAGTGAGGTACCATTTTTATTGGGATACCTCGGGGAAATGCTGGATGGTAGGAAAATTGTAGCTTTTTTGATACCAGAAGATTATGACACAGTAATGCAAGGAAACTGTGTGACTATAGTCACATTTTGAGGTTTGCATGGCACTGTGAGTAAAAAAACTTGTTGGGATCCATGAGACGCACACCACCCAGTACTCCCCATTTTTGGGGGGTTTACAAAAATATCAAAAGTTGGTAAATTGTCCCTAGAGACAAACTACACCTTAGCACAGAAAGACAGATAAGACAAATATGATTGCCTAGCCATCTGTTCATCAAGTACACACACATACTGGTTGGATTTGGCACGAGGGCGAATGAAAGGTTCAAAATGTATATTTTATTAACAAGAGATTTCACAAAAAGGAAATGCACTGTTAATAAATAAAAGGTTAAAAACCTGAACCAATGGCTCACAGCTCATGTATTGTAAAGCCACGGCAAGGCACCAGCCTCTTTACAGGCCATTCACACACCTTTCAAACGTGACACACAAGACCATTCACACTGCCAGCACCGAGCCCAGCACATTACAACATTCACATCAACTGACAGCGCCATTCAAGGACCCATCACTTTCATACGCCCACATGACTGACATAGCAATCACACCGGTTGGTGGTTGACATAGTGTGTGCAGTGGCGTTTGGCTAGCAGAGTGTGTAATGACCAGCAGCAAGTCACTAGTCACACACTGTCAGCCAAATGCCAGCCCAGGCACCCCACCAGTCAAGCGCTGGTCCATGCACACTGCCAGCCAAACACTAGTCCACCCACACCGCCAGCCAAACGCCAGACCACCCACACCGCCAGCCAAACGACAGCCCACCCACACCACCAGCCAAGTGCCAGGCCACGCACACACCAGCCAATAGCCAGCCCACACACACTGCCAGCCAAGCACCAGTCCACACGCACATCCAGCCAAGCGCCAGTCCACCCACACCGCCAGCCAAGTGTCAGCCCACGCACACCGCCAGCCAAGCGTCAGTCCACGCACACTGCCAGCCAAGCCCCAGTCCACGCACACCATCATCAAATGTTTTAACAAGAAAGAAAACAGAAACCAATTGGAACTAGATACAAAACTATAACTACAAACACAACAGCTGTAATTAAAGACATCATTCTAATGCCAGCCGCGAAACTAAACAACAAATATAAAACCATACAGACCAGGCAGTGCACTATTATACTCAGGGCTGCTCCCAAAATCTCTTTTGAGTGTGATACAATCTGAAACATGTGGGCACACACATCCCAGGATTAGAAGGACAATCAGCACGGTGCATACGACTCTCCTTCCGCATACCTCTCAGCAAACAGACTCTACATCTCTTACAGGGATTGTTTTGTTTTTGAGCGTGGGAGGAATTAAATCGGCAAAGTGGCGATCTTTCAATCTAGCCACATCCTCCACCACTCCAACTCTAGGAACACTTGCCTGTTCCACTACAACAAGTCTGCCTATCACAGACTCCTGAAACTGAACAAAAGTCATCTTTGACGCTGGAGAACACTCCTTGAAAACAACAAAAGCATTAAAAGTTGCTAAATTGAAAAGATGATGGCCAACTTCTTATACCAAATGTAAGCCTTACGAACAGCAGTGTAAGGTTCCAACCTCTGATCTACTCTATTGACACCACCCATGTGCCTATTGTAGTCTACAATGCACACAGGTTTGCGCACTTCAGCAACCTGACCCCAAACAGTCACAGGTGAAGCACTGTCATCATGGATGGTAGTCAGCATGTACGCATCCCTCCTGTCCACAAATTTCACAGCTAGCAGTTCATCACTGCGCAAGGAACTGCACTCTCCCCTCTGAAGCTTTTTGCACACCAGCTCTTTTGGGTAATCTTTATGGTTAGAGCGGATTGTGCCACAAGCAAGAGTGTCCACTTTGAACAATTCCTTAAACAATTGCACAGCAATGTAGAAGTTATCTAGGTACAAATGGTGACCTTTGTTAAAAAGTCCTCTAGCAGGTCGCCACACAATTTTCTCAGAAATTCCTAAAGTGGATGGACAACCAGGGGGGTCAATAGTGGAATGCCTAACAGTGTAGTACAACCGGAAATTATAGACATATCCTGTCCGACTCTCAGACAACATATACATCTTAATTCTATAACGTGCCCTCTTGCTAGGAATGTACTGCCTAAGAACCAAACGACCCTTGAACAGGACCAAAGACTCATAAACAGCTATTTCTTTCCCTGGAGTATAGATCTCTGAAAATTGATCTACAAAGTGATCAAGAATAGGCAGAATCTAAAAAATACGGTCACCGTCAGGGTGATCTTGTGGCAACGCCGAAGCATTATCAACAAAATGCAGCATCCGAAGCAAAAGTAAATATCAATCACGACTCATAATTGCAGGAAATATGGCTGTTGCCATCAATGGACTGGTAGACTAATATGAAGCCAGGGACGGCTCCCTTATCAAGCCCATCAAAAAAGTCAAACCAAAAAATTCTTCATCTCATCCAGATTTGTGGGAGCCCACCGGGTAGCTCTAGAGAGAGGCCTAAGTCTGGCAATGTTGTCCCTCAAATACTGTTCAGCATACAAATTAGTCTGCTCAACAATCTCAGCCAAAAATACATCATCCATAAACAACTGAAAAAACTGTATAGGCAAAATAAATTCACAATACACTCTACACCCCGTATCACCACTAAAGGCAGGCAACAATGACTGCACCATGTTTGGATCAACCCAGAGTCCAGCACTTCCAATGGGAAGCCTTGCAGCCCCAGGCTGCAATCCAGATGCCTCTTGCTGCACCATCTACACATCAATGTCCTCCTCTAAAACAGGCACTTCATCCACACTGAGAGTAACTTCACCCGCACTGAGAGCAGCTTCATCATCAGATTATTCCTCTTGCACTTCCTCCTCTCCCTCAGACGCACTGTCAGTTTCATAATCATGGTCAGAGGAAGATTCAAAAAGCATACCAACCACCTGCTGAGCAGTATTTCTGCGGCTAGCCATAATCCTTCCTAATAAAGGTGACTTGTCAAACAAATCAACAACAAAAAACACTTTGTAAAATAAGTAATAAACAAAATGTGGCTTTATCACAAAGACCTATATGCTCCAAAACTATACCACTCACTTTCCAGAAGCAGCTAGACTCACCACCACCTACTCTACCCAGACACAGCAAAGACCAACAATATCCCACTAAAAAAGAAAAAGAAAAGAAAATTGCACATAAGACAACGCAAAACACATTGCAAAGAATTTCACGCTCAAAACACAAACAAAATATGCTGCTTTTATCACACCACTTACAAAAAATTCATTCATGCATGACAATAATACTCATTTGGAGTAAACAAAACAATAATGTTTTTCTTACCAAATAAATGCAACTACGCAAAACTGCAGATCAACCACTGTGAAACCGCAAACAAGAATCAAAAGCTTTTTACTAGAATAAAAAGCAGAAATAAAACATTACAATCACATATGCAAATAATGCACCAGTCCACACAATCCACCAGCCAAGCTGGGGGGTAGGTGGGCCTAAAAACATAAGGCCGATCTGCCCCCAAGGGGGGCAGAAACAGCCAAAATATTCACCCCCGTAAAAGGGGAGCAACCCTTTCCCAAGGGGCCACTCCCCAACATTTAAAAAACGCTGGTGTCTAGTGGCTTCTGTACCCCTTGGGGTCAAATGGGCCTAGAAAAATATTGCGGTGGCCACAATAATCACCCCATAAAGAGGAGGGACCCATGCCCAAGGGGCCGCTCCCCAACAACATTTAATAAAACCCTGGTGTCTCGTGGCTTCTGCCCTCCTTGGGGACAGATGGGCCTAAAAACATATGGCCAATCTGCCCCTAAAGGGGGCAGAAGTGACAACAATAATCGCCCTATAAAGGATTGCGACCGTTGCCCAGGGGCTGCTCCCCAACAACACAAAAACAATTCCTAGTGTCTAATGGCTTGTGCCCCCCCTTGGGGGCAGATGGGCCTAAAAACATATGGCCAATCTGCCCCCAAGGGGGGCAGAAATGGCCAAAATATTCACCCCCATTTAGGGGAGCAATCCTTGCTCAAGAGGCCGCTCCCCAACAACACAAAGACAATCCCTGGTGTCTAATGGCTTCTGCCCCCTTGGGGTCAGATTGGGGGAAGATGGGCATAAAAACATAAGGCTGATCTGCAGAAATGGGCAAACTATTCACCCCAATAAAGGGGCGCGACTCTTGCCCAAGGGGCCGCTTCCCAACATAAAAAAAATAGAAATCCCTGGTAGCCTAGTGGGGCACACAAAACTAAAAAAACAATCAGCTGAAATGGCCAAAATAAATGCTCTCCAAAGGGGAGCGACCCTTGACTAAGGGGCTGCTCCCCAAAAACATATTTAAAAAAAATCCCTGGTGGCTTAGTGGGCACATAATAAAAATATTACTTTATTTGGGTCGATCTGCCCCCCAGGGGGGGCAGAAACAGCCACAAAATTGCTCTCCAAAGGGGAGCGACCCTTGCCTAAGGGGCCACTCCCCGCAACACAATCCTTTAAATTAAAAAAATGTAAATAAAAATCCCTGGTGTGTAATGGGCATTCCTGCTGCATGATCGCGCCCCATGCGCGGTCATGCAGCAGGAATGCTGAAACGAGAATTCGGAGGAAAGGAAACCCTTTCCTTTCCACCAATGCCTCTTTTTTAAATCCCTCCACCCTCCCTGAGGAGAAACTCACCTTCTCCTCCTTGGACGGGCTGGAAGCAAATGGCTTCCAGCAAGTCCAGTATCACCTAATGGCGTGGAGGAGGGGGCGGGGGGCAGCAGAAGGGCTTCCGCTGCCCTCCCTGGTATGGGCAACATGAAGGGCGGCCCATGGGGGGAGCACCAGCGCTTCCCCCGTGGGTGGGTGCTAGGTTGGCTGGGAGCCGTCCAACACACACGGCCACCGTGATGTCGGACGGCTCCCGGCCATCCGACACACGGAAGGGGTTAATGATTGTTTACGTGCAGGAAGGCACACCTTCCTCCACATAAACAATCATTAATGCTCTTTCTCTGTGTGCTGCAGAATGCAGGGCACAGAGAAAACGCAAAACCAGGAGAAATAAAAATAATCTCATCGCGCCAATCTAACCCCTGCTATTTAGTGGCGCTGCCTCATATTTACAAATCCTTCTAAATCTGGGGCAGCATAAAAAAACAATGGGTGTTGCGGTGGAACACCCTCAGCAACACCCATTGCACAGCCCTTGCCCACATTTAACTGTGTGAAAGGGTTCAATATTTACAAAGCGGTGTTAAGCCTCGAAAAGTGGCTTAATGCCACTTTCTAAATATAGTGCAGGGCACTGTGCCACCAGAACGTCAATAAAAGTGACGTTCCAGTGGTGCAATCCCGTTGTAAATATGCCCCTTAGTTGTTTGTGTTAACATTGTTGTGTAGTATATTATCCCCTTCCCTACAACGTACCTCAAGTTTCCTTACCCAATCCAAGGTCCAGGCGACATGCCCTCATTTTCATCCAATTCTTTCTCTGTCTCTAGATATATGCTTTTCACCTCCAATCTCTTTCCAAGACCCAGATATTCCTTCTTTACAAAAAACCCTAGGGGCATATTTACAAGGGCATTGCCCCAACACAAAGAAAAAAGAACTTTGTGGACTTCTTTTTCAAAGGGTAATTTCAGGTGACGAAAACATGGCTGGCAACCCTGCAATTTTCAAAACGGGTGAATATGGACAGGGGAAATCTGCATAAACTTATAAGGGGAAAATGTCCAGTAATTACTGACACTTGCGGCATTCAGTGTTGTAAGCACACCCTTCCTAATGTTATGCACTCTTTTTGAGTGAAACAGGGGTACTTTTGTATGTAGTAAATACCTCATACTGCAGAATTGGTAATTACCCAGTGTGGTAAAGATCTCAACCCCCCGGACCACTAATAATCAGGGGCTTAGAGGATGCAATCTTAGGATCAAAAATTCCCTCTTTTTACCTCAAACATTTTAGGAACTTTGGGGCAGATTTAATAAGGACTTGCATTGACCTTGAGTTACGCAATTTGTCACAAGACAACACAAGTCCATAACTGGGATTTACTAAGCCACACAAAGCCACTTTAGTAAACATAAAGTAGCAAAACGCCGCGTATAGCACTGCATTGCTTTACTTTGGCTCAAGTGGGCGTTACGTGGGAGGAGCATGGGTGTTCCCGTGCATCCACCCATGTATTTTGACACAAATTCAGATTTACAAAGACGTGTAGACCTGGGTTTGAGCCAAAATGGTGGTCCTACCTGATAGAGGTGTAACAAGGAGAAATATCTTTATTTGCAGGACTCGGGTCGTGCATTACAGATGGCACCATTGCAGCCATGTTTCTTGTGATCTTGTGCATCGTCATCAATTTTATTGTGACTTGTGCAAATGCTCTTGCTACATTTTTAATCGGAACATACACAAATCAATCAATACAATCCAGTGCAAATTTATAAAACTCTTTAAAAAAAATGTACATTTTAAAGCAGTACATTGCTAGAAAGTGGCACTAAAAAACGACAAGGAGAGTGAAACGCAGAATGTATAAAAATGACATGGTTTACATCTTAGATTCCAATAATAAACAGATCACAAATTCTTTCTTTGGTTGGAAGATTTTTTCATGCACCTGTTACACATTTCAATAGTAAAATATTCATTCTGAATGAAAGGAACAAACTTCGAATTCCATGCGCTCTATTTCAGGTTCAGAAGGGCTGGGGTCTTTACAAAATGTAAGATGCAGCGGTTAATGTATACTTTTCCTTTTTAGAACAGGACTTAACATCAGGGCACACACTAATGCTGCCCCCCTGCCCTTTTAACATACTCATTAATTGCAACATAGACCTACCCTCAAAAGTATAAAAGTATCCTGTTGTCTTTGGAATATCTTCATAGCACAGACAAAAATTATCTAAAAGTCGAACTTCTCTCTTTCCTAATAAAATCTTCAAAACTCATTACATTTCATAATTTGTGATTCAAAATCAGAAAGCTGCCCCCACTTTAATCATTTCTGTGACGTATGGGAGAGTCAAGGGAACTTTTAGACGATGGCCAATAGTGAATGAACAAAGTGCTGGTGGCCTAAGGCATCATAGAATGTTCTTCGGCTGTTGCCATGGGAATCTGGGGCGTATTATCAAGAACGGCGTTCAAATTATCGCCGCTTTAGGGGCAGAAAACTGCCGCTAAAGCGGCGATAATGGGCTTGATAATATGCCCTGGAGAATTCCAATAGAAGCCCATGTTCCGCCGCTTTAGCGGCAGTTATCTGCCGCTAAAGCGGCAATAATTTGAACGCCGTTTCTTGATAATATGCCCCCCTGTCTTTCTGGAAATATGTTGAATGTGTTCCTTTTCATTTAGGTTGCTGCTGAAAATATGGGCAAGATTTCACAACTTTTACAATTTCATTTTCGAGTTTCCATTTACATTTGTTTTCCTTCCTATGAGCTCTTCCTTTAAAAAGGACGACTTTAATTTTTGTTCTGTTCATTTAGTAAAAAGTGAGAATTTGCAGACTGTTAAAGACATGTGCGGCATTTTTGTAGCCCCCTTAGGTGTCAGATCAACGATAATAGTCCCATCTGCATATAATAAACAGGGAATCATACAATCCCCTATTTTTGGTGCCTCACCTTTATGATTGCACAAAGCCTGGGGCAGATCATAAATAAATAAAGAAATCAATAAGGGTGCCAACAGGCAGCCCTGTTTAAGACCATTATAGGTGTAAATTCTGGATAAACAGCCTTCATCTCCCTCTATTAACACCTGGCATCAAGTAGAAGAAGGCACCTAAGCTCAACAATTTGTTCCAAAGTGTTTGTCTATCTACACAGTCAAACGCCGTGGTAAAATCTATAAAGGCAGTATATACAAATCGAGCACGAATAGTAACATATTTAATAGTAACATATTTCCAGTGATCGATTGCAGCACGGCTGTATTGTCCAAAGTACCACAGTTTTTCTTAAAGCCTGCTTATTCAAAAGGAATTATGTTCCATCAGCCACTTAATGCTGCAGACGTTCAAGAATGTTTTAGCAAATATCTTCCCAACAGAATAGAGTAAGGCTATCTGCCTGTTATTATGCAGGAAATTACGTGAGCCTGTTTTGTACAATGGCACAATAATGCTCCCGGACCAAAATTCTGGATTTATTCCATGATGATAGCAAAAATAAAATAATGGAGGCAAAAATAGACCATTGTAATGCATTCTTCTTTATTACACAAATTGAAATGTCATCGCGTCCCAGTGCCCCCGATGATCTTGCACCATGAATAAAGTGTTCGATTTGCTTGGTTGGGGGGCAATATGGGAGATTATTAGCTTCAGAAAGAGGATAAATTATTGACTGGGAATCAAAAGCAATAGAGCTGGAGGCATCTAATTCAGTAATGTAACTGATCCAATCCCCTTCTTCGATTGGGATCATCATCGATCTCATGATTACCAAACCATCTGCAACAATCATTCAGAATGTCCTCATATCCTTTGCTCTCACTACATCTCTTAAATCTGTGCACCTGTGATCACAATATAATTTCTTTTAAGGCTTTCTGTCTTGCTGTTTCTTTTTAAATGAGTGATTATTTTATTCCTTTCAACAGAAAAAATTGAAACTATCTTTGAAATAATCTATTAGTCTCCCTATTTAGGGAGTGTAGGGGAGGTGACAACCCCAAAGGTGGTCTCTTGATACTTAGAGGTTCAGACTTGCCCAGAGAAGACTTCATATGTCAGTCCAATTGTATAAGAGGATCTTGATGCAAATCTTGTGTGTCAAGTTTAATTACTTCCAGCCTTTCCTTTAAGTCTACTATGTTGGTAGTTTTCCAATTAGTTCTTCCATTTATACAATTAAAATTCACTTTGCTCCCTTAATATTCCAAGAACTCACGAGACGGGAAGTTTAAACTAATAGAGAGTATCTTATGATCTCTGAGAGTGTTAGCAATTACATTCAAATCAGAGAGCAAGGAAAGAGATCAATAGAAGGCAATCACACAATCTATGGGAGAGACACCTTCTGATCGAAGTATGAGTGTATTTTGCCAGAATGTCATTATCTACTCTCCCATTCACAAGTAAAGAATCATATTTCCTTAAATGCTCAAAGAGAATGCTACCACGGAAATCCCTTTTTCTTTTAGCCAAAACATTGCCAAAATATCTGGGTTGTCCCAGGCTTGCCGGAGCACAACGTGAGAGAGTTAGCGACTTTGATTACCTAGGCCTAAAGTTATCATACAGTCTGTCATGGAAATATCACATTTCTAAGGTGGGTCTGAAACATAAGCAGTTGATTGGGATTTTGGGAAGAGAACATTGTTTATCCCACACTAAACCGATTGTGCCGGCTTTGCAAGTATATGATGCCAAAGTAGTGAGTTCTGTGATGTATGTGGCAGAACTTTGGAGCCTGGACCATGGATCAGTAGCTCAGATGCAAAAAAAATTAGGAGCTTAGAAATGTTACCCCAGAGTACTCCTCTCCATCCCCCTATGCTACACATGGGCAGACACTCCTTCGTTTCAAAAGCAAGATTGCGCCCCTTGATGTTTTGGTTAAGGATTAAGTCAACTCCTGAATTGTTGCCGTATGCTCGTGCTTAGGAAGATGTAAAATGCAGCGATACTGCCAATAAAATCAGCTGGACAAGAGGCGTTAAGAACTTGCTTACAGTTATTGGGTTGGGGGATATCTGGGAAGTTAATGACGCCTCTTTTCTCCCCCAGAAATGCGAAGTAAAGGATGCCTACTGGGAGTGGATAATTCAGGGGGAATTGAGCAGTAGGGCATGGGGGAAACTCACCCTAGATTTTATGGCCCATAAACTGGATCGTTCCCTGGAAGTTTATTTAGATTTTGTAGAACACCCCAGGGACAGGAAACTATATATCCAGTTTAGGTTTGGCACCTTGCCCCTGCATGATTTTACTTGAAAATGGAGTAGCTGTATTGAGCCCACACGCAGTTTCCCTTGCTGCAAAAACCAACATGAGACCATAGCCCATGTAATGTGTGCATGTCCACTGTAGGTGTTGCCAAGGAAAAACTGGCTTACTCCAATTTTCAAGCAGTTGGGAACTGACAATTAAAGGACTGCACTGAGGATCTTGAAGTCAGATGCCAACCCATTATTTGCGTGTGTGGTGGCAAAGTTCCTGGGCCAAATGTGGGGCTTCAGAAGTAGGGCCCAGAGGGTGAATGACAATTGATTTCAAATAATGGTCTTTATCAGTCAGAGGTCCCCTAGCAACCAAGGGAGGCGGCTTACATGGTTATATTGGACGTATTCTGCTGTTGTTTTTCCATCGCTATATTGCATATAACATTTATGATTACCATCATGTAACACATCTGGGCGGAATTGGAGAATGGAAGATAATAAGGGTGAAACCCAATATATTTTTTGCAAATATTTTATTGTATGAATATATATTTTATGTATGGCCACTAACCTAAATAATACTGCTGCTCATTTTTTATCGATTTTATTAGGCTTGTGATTAATAAATGCATTTTATTGAATTTTTAATGCCGTAATTTGTTCATTGTAATGGAACTTTGATGACAAGATGATGAAATAAAGTAATAACTACTGCTAAAACCTGAGCCTGGGTGAGCAGTAGATGTTTCAGAGTTGTCTTCTGGACTAATTTGTTTTCAGACAGAGGCTCTAACCTTAGTGTGCAATAATGGGCATACTGAAGGACTTGTATTTGATCTAATAGACACTCCCACATTCGGGGCAATTTTGAGAGTACCTTGGCTAGAACACCATAATCCAAACATCAATTGGTTACACCACACCGTAACCTTGAACTCACTATTCTGCACTACTACCTTCTACCAAGAGGCTCCAGAGGTGGGAATACCTCTGCATTGCACATTGGTCTAAGGAACAGAAAACCTTCAAGTACCCAGAGCATACCAGGACTTTCAAGATGTTTTTGACCCCTGGAAAACCACCCAGCTGCCCCCACACAGAGCCTTTGATTGCCGCATAGATCTCCTCCGGCAAGAAACGTCGCCCTGCAGTCAAGTTTACACATTGACAGAACCAGAAACTCAATATCTACGGAAATATCTGGATGAACTATTAGAGATAGGTTTTATACGCCACTCCACATCGCCTGTGTCTTCCGCACTCTTCTTTGTACCCAAGAAGAATGGGGAGTTGAGGGCTTGTGTGGATTATAGGGCAGTGAATAAGGTGACTAATAAGAACCGCTATCCTCTCCCGTTTATTCCGGTACTACTTGATCAGGTCAGAAATTCCATTTATACTAAACTAGATTTTCAAGAAGCTTACCACTTAATCCATGGCCAAGAAGGAGGTGAATGGAAAACCGCCTTTAGGACTAAGTTCGGGCTGTTTGAGAATACTGTTATGCCCTCCGGGCTATGTAATGCTCCGGCAGCATTTCAATATTTCATTCATGAGGTCTTGAGAGAGTTTTTGGATGTTTGTGCAATTGTCTACATAGACGACATTCTGATATGCTCAAACTCAGAACAAGAACATATACAGCATGTACGCACCATCTTGCAGCTCCTTAGGGAAAATGTTCTCTTTGCTAAATTAGACAAATGCTCATTCCATGACCAGTCAGTAGAGTTCTTGGGGTATCGTTTATCTCCAACAGGCATCACTATGGACCCCAAAAAGGTAGAAGTCATTACCAATTGGCCAACTCCAACAAATGTCAAGGAAATTCAACAGACACTTGGCTTCCCCAATTTTTACTGTTGTTTCATCATGCACTTTTCAGAGAGTGGTGCACCCATTACACAGCTGCTAAAAAAGGAGCAATCATTTGGGTGGTCTACAGAAGCCAATAAGGTGTTGCAATTGTTAAAAACTAAATTCACCACTGCACCCATTCTTCAGCATAACAATCCAGACCAGCCCTATTATGTCAAAGCTGATGCTTCACAGGTAGCCATAGGAGGAATTTTTTCTCAAAAGAACCAAAAAACTGGCCACATGCATCCCATAGCCTTTTATTCCAAAATCCTTTTACCAATGGAGCGAAACTATATGGTGGGTGAAAGAGAACTTCTGGCCATCAAACTGGTGTTCACTGAATGGAGCCATTACCTACAGGGGGCTAAACATACATTCACAATATTCTCAGATAATAAAAATTAACAATTCCTTAGCTCTGTTAGGGCTCTCGGCCCCCGTCAAATGCGATGGCTGCATTTCTTTAGTGGGTTTGATTTCATCATCACCTATCGCCCAGGGACCAAGCAGTTACAGTCTGATGTTCTTTCTAGACTGGGGCATGCTCACTCTTCCCATTCCACATCAGACTCCCCTACTATCATTCCACCGGAAAAAATAGTCACAGGCCTTACATGAAAAAGATTTAAAAACTTAAGGCCGAAGAATGGATCAAACCACCCAACCATACTATCACTGACAAGCTGTTCCTTAACTCTCAGAAACTGTACATCCCTACTATAGAATGAAGGCATCAGATAATTCAATGGAATCACAACACAGCATTAGCAGGGCACCCGGGTATAATGAAAACCATAAGGAATTATCAAAAAACCTTCAGGTGGAACAACATGTCAAGGATATACAAGAATACCCAACTTGTGCATGAAACAAAAATACTCACACTGCGCCTGCAGGCTTATTACAGCTTCTGCCTGTACCCCCAGTTCATTGGTACACCATTAATCTGGATTTTATTACTAACCTTCCAGCAAACGACACCTTCACTACCATTTTAGTAGTTGTTGACATGTTACCAAAAATGGCACATTTCATCCCCCTCAAAAAAACACCCACTGCAGAATTTAGTCAAATATTCATTGAGCATATCGTAAGACTGCATGGTCTACCGATTAAATTCATCTCAGATTGCGGCGTTCAGTTCACATTTAAATTGTGGAGAACAGTATGTGATAAGTTAGGAATAGAGGTAGCCTTGTCATCTGCCTTCCACCCACACTGTCACTGACGGGCAAACTGAACGGGTCAACTGATCCCTCGAAACTACACTAAGATGCTTACTGTCCACGTACACAAGACAATGGGATCAGGCCTTAGCTGAATTCACTTATAATAACAGCCCCCACTCAGCCACTAAATACACACCCTTCTTCTTCATGTCAGGACAACATCCTCCCTCCCCCGACCCCTACTTAATGGCACCCGCTGCACGGCAAGAAGAACTAGAGCACTGACCTGGTCAGTGTGACTGCTCTCCCCCGCGCAGCTCCACCACTAAGTGCTGCCCTCTGAGCCCCCTGAGCTCTATGGGGCATATTCTCAAGAACTCATTGCCGATTTAGCGGCACTTTTCCGTCATGAAAGTGGCGATAGATTTATCGCCCTTTTCACAAGCCTGCGCTAACAGCCGACATTGTCAGTTTACCTGCGATAGCTGCCGCTAAAAACATCACCAAGGCTGACAGCGACAACTAACGCTAATCATATCCAGAGTAGGCGTACCCGTCCAAAAACTCACAATAACACCACTTCGCAATATTCTCAATGACCAGCCAGATCGGCGATGCGGTCCAAAAACAGGCGATAAGGCACGTTAGCAGCAGGGACTTAAGACCTGCTTTTTCTGGTCTTAAGTAGGACGAAAACCTGCAGTATAAAGG